>CM046391.1:51071136-51690303 GCA_025413875.1 Rhododendron molle
GCTAGTCAGGTAACTAGAACACATACTTGTAAATTTTATTGAACAAATCTTTCGACTTATGCAAAATTTGGTGGGCAGGTGGTTTTTGACCAGTACAGAGAACGTAGGCAAGCTGTGGCAGATATAGCTTTATACACAGGCTGCATTTGTTGCATGATCGTCGTTGAGCCTTACCTACCGGACAGAGTTTTGAGGCAGTTCGGCCTTGTGCAATTAGTCCCTGGGCCTCCATTAGCCCCGTTGCGGAGTACTAGAGGATCTACGTCTGCTACCTACAGTGTGGGGTACCAGTATACAGATGCTCTTTGGCAAAATTGGCGTGATCATATGCTGCATGAGGACAAGCGAGTTCCGGTTACACCTGGAATCCCTTGGGAGTCACACCATGACTACCTTCCGTGGTTTAGGAGGGTCTCACACTTGAAGGTAGCACGTGGTCGCGCAGACGGGCATAATACTGAGAGTGCAGAGGAGCGGACTGCAGCGGCTTTGGTCCTTTTAGACAAATGCTTGAGTGGAACACATATTTCCCCGTTTGAGATGAAAAATACCCTTCGTGAAGTGCAAAGGATTTTGAGGGGTCAAGACGCTGCGCACCTTACCACACCAGGCCCTAGCTCGGGTATTAGTTTCACTAGGCACTCTCGGCGCAACCAATTCAGTTGACACAAGCTCTGTGGTGGAATAACTTATGTTTTATTATGTATGAGTAGTACCATAAGTTGTTCATGAGGGGCATATTTTGGACTAGTTGGGTATGAGGAAAAACGATGGATGTTATTTATTTTGTGTATGATAATCTGATGATGTGGTAGGATATGGCGAATGCTCGATACTATGTTCAATTTGTTGGTGTCATATTTTTTAGAAATATGAAAATCATAGGTTGATGACAAATATGTTGCTGATATATGTTTTGCTTATTCGTCTATTTGACAAACACTTGTACTGGTTACCAGAAAAGTAAATAAACAGACAGGTGTCACAGTTGTTTGTCCAACATTCAGATGTTAGAGTATGAAAAGTTATGTAAATCTCAATTACTAGAGTATGAAATATTACCTACATTTCACATTCTAGAAATTGAACCCAATCAAATTTTTACCAACATACTTTCAATTTGTAGAACTTGAAATATGACATCAACTTCATACATTAGAATGTGAAAATGTAAATTTCATACTCTAGAGTATGCGATTGCACAGACATTTCAGATTCTAGAAATTGAACACAACCCAATCTTTACCGATATACTTTCAATTTCGAGAACTCGAAATATGGAATCAACTTCATACATTAGAATGTGAAAATCATTGTAAGTTTCATGCTCTAGAGTATGTAATTGTATGAACATTTCAAATTCTAGAAATTGAACCCAACCCGGTCTTAAGTAATATACTTTCAATTTCGAGAACTTGAAATATGACATCAACTTCATACATTAGAATATGATAATCGTTATAACTTTCAAACTGTAGAGTATGAACTAATACCACCCAGTTGTTACCAAAGTTTCAATTTATAGAACTCAAAATATTACATAAAGCTCTAAAGTATGAACTAATACCAACATTTCAGATTCCAGAAATTGAACTACATAAGTACCAGACTGCCAACATTTCATCCATAAGTACCAAAATACGTACAACTACAATGTGTCAGATATTAGGATCCAAAGTGCAATCACCATTCTAAAACAAAATATAAGTATAAAGTACAAGATACATTTGACAAAACAAAAAAGACTAATCCACATCGATGACCTCCTTTGTTGCAACGTCATTGCCAATGATCTCCTTGAACTTTTGGATGGCCTTGACATATGGTACATCCCAATTTTTTGCTATAGAGTCGCGATAGATTGTCCAATTGCAAGCTATTGGCGGTATGGGGAACCCTTTTTGAGGAACACCTGCCATAGTAGGTTTTAAAAAAAATTAACTCTAAGAGCAACATTCGTTATATAGAAATGTGCAAATAATAAACCAATAACTTGAGTACCTGTACAAAGTGTCCACCATCAACGAATCCAATAGCAATAACCTTTCGCTTCATGGAGGGCAAGGGTTTAGATCGGAGGGGAAGGAACGTAAGGCATTGTAGTTTTGATAAGTAGATAAGGACACAGTTATAAATAGAGGCTATGAGGTGACCCATGTCCGGCATTGTCATCCACTTAGCCTGTGGCGCAGGACTTTCATCTCAATTTAAAATGCAATGTAATTCCCAAACCCTCCCGCTCCTCAATGCCACTCTTTCGTACAGGTCAAAATTTGCATCCAACTCTCTTCGCAAATCAATTCTTACCTGTTTCCACTCATGCTCATTGCAATCCTCATTGATGAAGGCCGATATTGCCCGGAACCCACAATTCCCATCAGATTCAACATCCTTAACCGATTCGATGTACGGTCTTATTGGTTCCGAGAATTGATCGATGAAATGGCATGTTGAAACTTGTGCTGCAACTTTTTCTTTGGCTCTCGAATTGCGCCGCGGTTTCTCTTTGACTGCCTTGGGGGTTTCAAGGGAGGGTTTAAGGGAGACGAAAACGTGCTCAAATTCCGAAGGATCCTTACGCGTTGAATTTTTTACTTTGGTTGTATTTATAAACTGCCAAACAAAAAAGCAATTGCCTCTCAAAACTTTGTCGTTTAGTGGAGTGGGTAGTAACTGTTGCCCCCCGCCCCCCCGATTATGGGGGAGATTATTTGGCCGAAAAAATTTGATACTGTACAACTCGTGCCATATGCTAGAGAAGTTTTTCAGTGCTGGGTGGACATGGATCACGTGATGCCGAACACGATTTCAACCGTCCAAATATATTTTGGATGTCCCAAATTTGTTTGGATAATTTTTCAGTGTAAAATTATCAAAATACTTACTCAAACCCAAACAGTTTTGGACTATTAAAAACACGTTTGAACGATCGAGATAAGTGTTTGGCAACACATGCCCGTGCCCACCCGGCACTGAAAAATTGCTCCGTATGCCGACTAGGTAGCACATGGTGTCAGCCGCCGCTACAGTTCCACGCTCTTCCTTAAACGCGTAGCACTTTGCCTTTCCATACTAGTCAAGTCATATTTAGACAGACAGAGAGGGAGAGAGAGAAAGTTATACGGAGTAGTTGTTTTCTGACTTCAAACAAAAGAACCCGCCAACACGCCTCCTCCTCACATCCTCTCCCCCTCTCTCTCTCTCTCTCTCTCTCTCTCCAATTGTAACCATCCGTCTCGCGTCGTAAATTCGGATCGTTTACAGCTTTCCACAGAGTCGATTGAACGAGGGATTTTTCGGTTTAGGGTTTCAGAGAGATGGCTCCCGAGGATAAAAAACAAGGAGGCGGTTTCTTCGCCTCGATCACTTCCAGCCTCTCCAATTTCGGCAAAACCGTGAATGGGTATGCATCGAATTCATTCCTGTCCTCCTACTTTTGTTCCCTTGTCGCCTAAGAGATCATTTTTGCTATCCTTTTTTTTCCCCGGTTTTGAAGTTGCAAATATACTTTTGTCATGTTTGATTGGTCGGAATTATATGCAATTATATGCCTAATGTCTAGGCATAGTTCGAAGTATCGGTTGCGATGTCGCGGGTTCGGGTGCATCGGTCGTAGCCTAACGGTATCCGGAGATGTGAATTTTTAAGAATTTCGCACGACCTATCACCGATACGGCGATACCACCGTTACGTATTGGCCGTAATTTTGACCATAACTGCGATTTTCCTTTACGCTGCAATATCGGTCGTATTGGGACTTGGAGTACCGGTACTGATACATATCGGCATACACCAATAACGATACGTATCACTTATATTTCAAACCATGTGTCTAGGATGCGTAATCCCACCGATATGATGCTTAGGGATTAATAGTTGCATAACCATGACAACAGGTCAGTTTGCCCGGGAAATTTGTAACCAAAACCGACGGGTTTTCAATCACCTAAACCGATGGGTTTTCTATCACCTAGACCTTAACCATGCTCGACCGTGACCATGCAATTACAGGTTCGGTTTGGGTATGGTTCGGATTAAAAAACCGAGCAGTTTTTTTCAAATTAAAAATGAAAACCAAATCCTCAGTTCAAAAGTCGGATAAAAGTATTGTATATCTTATGTTTTGTGGTAGTCCAAGAAATATGTTATCCCTCCTCTAGTTGTTACAATCAACGGTAGTTATACTGTGCCCCAGAATTTGTAGTGCAATCCATTTCTATGCGGCCAATCAAATATGACCACAAGCCTCTTGTGTATTGTGGTTTTATGGTAAAAGCCCTCTTCTATCCTTTAGGGCTCACGCATGATGCTGCAAATGTTTATCGTTAGCTTTTGTGTTCTATCACCTCTATTAATACAAACAACACAATAGCGATTTGTACATGTACCTCCTGAGACCATTTAGTTGGAAATATAATCTACATATGCACAAGATGGGTAGCCAATGTTGGGGTTGGCTTAAGCAAAATGTTTACTTGAAGGTTATGTTTGATTGGCCGGAATGGTAGTGAATTCTATAGGACCAGTTAGCGATACCACATCTCCGGAGGTAGTGGATATCCCATTTGTAGGATTTGTTGGTCAACAACTATGTAATCACCTCATAAATTATTGCATTCAAATAATGAAATGGCCTTATATGGGATTTGTAACCCCAAGTTTATCCTGGTAACAAAACAGGTCCAAAAAAAAAATTAAAGGAAAAGCCATATTGGATCTAGTAGGTATCTACTATCTATATTTCCAGTAAGTTCTGAACCTTCTAAGTAAGGTTCATCAAATAGTTAAGTGAGTTAGTGACTAGTTCGGGGTAGAGGGAGAGAGACTATAGTAAAAGGAACTCCGTTGACCAAACTAAGTATTGATACTTGACCTTCATTTAGGAGACAATAATATTTTACAATTTTGTTTCTCATGTTCTTTTCCAATTTTAGGAATGTTTTTGTGCTTGATGAAAGGTATGCATGAATATTATTCATGCATACCCTAAGAAGCACGGATACGGATACGGATACGATACGATACGATACGATACGGATACGCGAATATGTGATTTTTTCAAAAAGTAGGATACAATACGTTGGGGATACGTTGAATATAAAAATAAAAAAATAAAATTCCATTATTGAATATAAAAAAATAAAATAAAAACTAAATTCATAGGAGAGAGATGACAGTCGAGAACTGTTAAAAAAAACAATCTAAAATCAAATGAGGGAGGAAGAGAGATGACAGAGAGACAAGACGAGAGAGATATTTACATTATATGTATATATATGTACATGTATACATACATATATATACAGTTACCTGTGTATATATATACATATATATACCTGTAAAGAGACGAGAGAGGGAGCGAGAGAGAGAGGAGAGTGATGAGAGAGACTTACAGTCGTTCATCGATCGTCTTCTTCTAATTGTGGGAAAAAAATGGTATATATAGTCATAAATTCATAATTACACTCATAACCCATATATTTAAGTAATAACATATTTACCCCCGCGTGTATCCGAGCAAATCCAAAACGGCTCGGGATACTAAAAAATAATTCTGAAAGCCGGATACTCTAAAAAACGTATCGGACACGTATCCGAGCGTATTCGTATCCGATACGTGTCCGATACATGATACGGAGGCCAAAATAGAGTATCCGTGCTTCATAGATGAATATTCATGTTCGTCAGTTCGAGTTTCATGCATAGTGCTAGTTGTTATGCTTATCATTCACTAGACAGATAAAAACATTATCTGAAGCCTCAGTTGTTTGAATATTTTGTCATGATTGCCGTCGTCCTTTTGTTAAAGTAAATGCATGTGATTAATGTGAAGTGAAATCCCACATCGCCTGGGTACCAATGTAATAATATAAGCATGAGGACATCCTCACTTCAATAGCTAGCTTTTAAGGTTGAATTCTACCAAAGAGTCAAGACCGTGTATCAGAGATGGGTAAGATATGTGTCCTTGCCGTGCACGTGGCAGGTGCTGCAGAGTGAGCACGCTGCGCGTGAGGGGGATGGTATGAAGCGAAGTCCCACATCGCCTGGGTACCAATGTAATACAATATTACAATGTATGTAAAGCATGAGGGCACCCCTCACTTCAAGATAGCTTTTGGGGTTAAGTTCTATCCAAAACCGTGTAACATTAAATATTAAATGCTTGCCAAATATTCTATTTGTTGTGCGTGTAACTATGTCACTGTCTTATATCATCCGTCATCTGATGTTTCTTGCATATTGTCACATCAAATAGCAGCTTTTGTAGTGATATCTTGATCCGAAGTACATTACAATGCTAGATAGAATTTCATGAAATATTAGACATTGACTTTTGACTTTCTTGGTAAAATTTGTAGTCATTGATCTCCGGCCCCTATTTTACCTCGTCACTTGCCTCAACAATATCTTCTTCTTTCTTGATGGTTGAGGGTGGAATTCCATTGTGATGGTCTGTCGATACAATACCATCGATTAATAGTGTTCAGGGTGTTTATTGTCCATTTAACTTTCATGTGCTGAAGAATCTGGTCCTAACTAAGTAACTATCCTGTTGTGTTATTCTTGTCCAGTATGCTAGGTTATGAAGGCCTGGAAGTCGTAAATCCTGAAGGGGGAACTGAAGATGCTGAAGCCGAAGCACAAAGAGGAAGATGGAAACAAGAGGTGCATATATGTTTTTTCCCAGCTTCTTCTTATTTTTTTGCATTCCAGAATTTTGGCTTCATTTTTAGAAATGGCCTGGGGATTTTCTATTTGCGTAGTCTTATAGTATTATATCAATTGAGAAGATTCAACAACATGTATCAGGTTTTGGTGAAGACCATTATGCATCTACTGTAGAATGTACGGATTTTTTAGGTCTCGGGTTCATGTTGCAATCCCATCTCCAACTGAGACCACTCGACCGATATCTTTCATGTGGTGCATGAGTCCATGACAAATACAATTAATCATTTTTTTTAGGGGCACAAGGGTCAATTTCTTCCTTCTGTTTCGCCTCTCTTCTTTGAACTCTCCACACCACAACTGCCATCTCAATGTAGCATTGCTCACATCTCTTTTACTCTCTTCTTCCTCTATTTCCCTCATTGTTCCACAATGACCAACCACTATAAAAATTCACCACCGCATCCAATTCCAAACCCACTGTTTGCCCTCCCACAATCACATGCACCCAAAACCGGACATCCAATCCACCACTTATCCCAACTCCGCCATTTTCAAAGAGAGAGGGGGCACCATGGTGACCCCAAGATTCACCATTGCCGAACCTCAATATCAGTTTTAGTTATTTATATGCACCCATTGCTCACTGTATTGGTGGTGGATGCTATCCCACATCTGTTTTGAGGTTTGAGTTATTGAGGCAAAGGTCAGGTCTTTGGTTTGTGGGAGGAGTTGAACGTGATGAGGAGAATAGAAGAGATCAATGTGTGGTTTCAGATTGCATGATCCACCACCACAAACTTGCCTTCAGTCTCCATGATTGTGGCTCATGGCCATACTTATCGGAATCTTACAATCCTGATTCGATTGGCCATTCATGCATAAAATCATTGTGAAGTTATTAGTGATTCTAAGTGGCTAGGAATCGTACCATGGACCGTTTGGACTAGAGTGATTTCTGAAATTGTAAATCCCTTTTCATCTGTTGGTTGTGAAATTGCATTATCAGGGATAAGCCCTGAACATCCTCCTCAGGAAAAAATAACTTTTAGCTTGTTTTATCTGTTATATTCTAAGAAGCACGGATACGGATATGAGATATGGATACGATACGGATACGCCGATACGTGATTTTTCCAAAAACTAGGATACGATACGTTGGGGATACGTGAATATAAAATAAAATTCCATTAATGATTTAAAAAGAAGAAGAAGCAGTTTTGCCTTTGTTTCTTCTGCCTTCTCGTTCCATATACTGTTAAAAAAAATCCAGTAACAGCTCTGTATCTATATAATGTTATATATATAAATATGTTATATATATAGTCAGTCTCAAATGAGGGAGTCCTCATTTTAGTTAAAATGCGGACCTCCTCATTTTAGTTAAAATGTGGACCTCCTCATTTCTCCCATTTTCCTATCAAATTTCGATGATCCGAACCGCTCAATGTTTTCAGAACGTGATTTTAAGCGTACCCGCGAGAAATCGGCAAACAAAATGACTAGGAAAGGCTTCATTCGAGCAGTTTTTGTTTGAACCGTTCGATAAAAAACAAACAAAAACTGCTCGGATGAAGCCTTTTCCGGTCATTTTTTTTGCTGATTTCTCGCGGGTACCCTTAAAATCACGTTCTGAACACATTGAGCGGCTCGGATCATCAAAATTCAATCGGAAAAGGGAGGTCCGCATTTTATTAAAATGAGGTGGTCCTTATGGGAGACGGACTGGTTATATATATATATATACACACACACACATAAATATCAATATATACTACACAGCAATGAGAGAAGAGAGAGATTATATATATATACACTACACAGCGAGAGAGAGAGACGAGAGAGATGATAGATATATATACACACAATACACAGTGAGAGAGAGATGAGAGAGAGAAGAGAGACTTAGAGGTCGAGAGAGATGAGAGACGGCAGGGAGGAGATCGATTGCCTTTTCTTCTGCCTTCTCGTTCTGTTTTTCTGGCCGGTGTGGGAAAATAAAGAATTTATAGCCCTAATTGCAGTTCAAACCCATTGGCTTTAAGAAATAACATATTCACCCCCGCATGTATCCGAAACGTATCCAAGCGTATCCAAAACGTATCCGAGCGTATCCGAAACATATTGGGATACCAAAAATTAATTCTAAAAACTGGATACTCTAAAAAACGTATCCGATATGTATCCGTATCCGATACGCGTACGGTACGTGATACGGAGGCCAAAATAGAGTATCCGTGCTTCATAGGTTATATTAGATAATAAAATGATCGAACAAGTACACGCATATTTTTTTATTTAACATAAATATATGTCTACTCATGAATTTTGCCCTGCTATTTTGGCGTAGCAAATATCATAAAGTTAAGTTCACTCTGGTGGCAGAACATTTTTCCCCATTGTAAGCTACACCTTTCAACTTATTTTATGTTGATTAAAGGTTTCCCTCTCACATTTTTTAACAAATTGTATGGTTACATGAGGCACACATGACCAATTTTTCCGTCCAAAATGATAGACAGTTGCGGTCAATTGAACCAAATTGGCACACATGAAAATTATAGACAAAACTTGTGGCAAGTGGAACTTTTGCGATGAAATTGAAACAGGCGGTAAAGTATAGGGGATCACTGGTGTACTTCGCCCTTGTAGTGATAACTTGCTTGCTTCTTTTCTTTTTCACTTTCCAAACTACTGAAGTTTTCATTAAACATATGTGGAGTTACTGGAATCTACTTACATTTAAGCTGTCTATTCTACATATTCTTCTTCCCTATTCAATCTCATTTTAGTTCTTGTGTGTCTCAGGATCGGGACAGCTATTGGAAGATGATGCAGAAGTATGTAGGCTCTGACATCACATCAATGGTCACACTCCCAGTTCTTATTTTTGAGCCAATGTCTATGCTTCAGAAAATGGCAGAGGTTTGTGGTATTTTAAACCTACTGATGCCTGTGTTACATTTGATGCTCTCTTGCTCCTTGAATCTCAAAATGCATAATGTTTGTAACAGTTGATGGAGTACTCCTACCTTTTAGATTTAGCAGATGAATGTGAGGATCCCTATATGCGATTGGTGTATGCTTGTAAGTGTTCTTTGCCTCTCTCTCTCTCTCTCTCTCTCTGTTTCTGCTGTGGCACTCATGGTTCTTCATTGCAGCATCTTTCTTCATATCAGTCTACTATGCCATCCAACGAACCTGGAAACCATTTAATCCGATTCTTGGTGAAACTTATGAAATGGTCAATCACGGAGGCATTACGTTTATTGCAGAACAGGTGGGCTTGAGCAAATTCTCCACATGATTTATTTTTCTTGCTTTTCTATAGTTTGTTGGTATTTTGGTAATGATCCTTTTTCTGCCTATAATTTAGCCTAGTCTTTGGGGGATTGGGTCTCACTCACTTGGATAGGGTCTGGCTTGGTTTTTTGCCATTCTTTTTTTTTTTTTTTGTGTGTGTGTGTGTGCATCGTTCTACTGAGCTTATTGATTCATTCCTTCCTCAGGTTAGCCATCACCCTCCAGTGGGTGCTGGACATGCTGAAAATGACCATTTTGTTTATGACATAACTTCAAAGGTGAAGACCAAATTATTAGGAAACTCAGTTGAAGTCTATCCTCTTGGAAGGTAATAAGTTATTCTTGGTTTGCTAGTCTTAGGTACCGTGCTGGCGTGCTTGTCTGTTCTTTAATATTGGGAATTTGCACCAGTTGGGGGATTCGTTGGGTTTTGGACTTCTCTCCGTACAGCTTTGGTAACAACAAATAAGAGACGCTGATAAAAAAAACAAGAAGTAAGAGACATTAGCATCACCTCCTCCTTGTGTACACAGACGCTTCACTTTTGGTGAAGTACCCGTGTCAACCCTGCAAGACTAGGGTCACTGGGGTGCCATATGATATGGACCCACTTCTGTTTAGAAACAGATGCTTCTGATTTTTCTGTTGCTATCGTTTAGGGAAAAAAAATACATTCGCACTTTTGCAGTAAAATCATTGCAAACGTGTTGAAATGGTGAGTTTTTCATATTTTCTATTGCGAAGATGCTGTAATTTAAGCAAAATCGTTTTATATTATGCCTTACTATCATGGATAATCTAATAGTTAGCGGTGATTTGTCATACAGAACAAATGATGTTATCGGGTAATTATTTTTGCATATTTTATAAGGATAACTGGATAAGTTCCAAAAATCAGACAATGTCCAAATAGGAGGTCAAAATGTTCCAACTTTCACCTGGTTTGGACGTGAAATTTTTTGAGATTCTTTTGTTAATCGGGTTTTGACCTGAAATTGCAGCTGACTTGTCTCCAAATACATGCGCAGGACACGAGTGACCCTTAAAAGGGATGGTGTAATCCTAGATTTGGTGCCTCCTCCCACAAAAGTTAGCAACCTGATATTTGGACGAACTTGGATTGATTCACCCGGTGAGATGATCTTGACAAACCTGACCACGGGGGACAAAGTAGTGATGTATTTTCAACCTTGCGGCTGGTTTGGGTATGATGCTAGCAATTATTTTTGTGGTTATATTTGTTGTACTGTTTTATTTTAACATACAGGGTTTCTGCTGTATTACAATTGCTAAATACATGTTTGCTGCTTTTAATGAATGCAACTGGTTGCATGGCATAGTATTTTGGTTTTTGGTGAGACGTTGCAAAACATAGCAGAGCTGCCAGAGCATCTGTTATTTATTTAGTTAGTCATCCAGTCTCCCAGTTCCCTTTTTAGGGTGGGTATGTCTGTTGTGCGTGCGTGTTCAAAAACTCGTTCAAACAACTTATTCGTGCCTGCTTTGACTCTGTGACAGGTTGTATTCAGATAAAGTTGGAGCTTTGTATCTAGACCGATAGTCAATCTAGACCAGAATGTACCCTTTAGCTTTCTAGTGCATTTCCTATCTACTGCTACTAGTAGTAAATTTTTGGCGGTGCTTTTGGGGAGGACTATCTTGTGTCTTATGTTAGTGAATGAGTAATGGGGAGTTAGGAAAAAGCAATATGTTTGAGTGGTATTGATTATGAGTGCCGTAATTTGATGCTAGAAGGTGTAGTCTTCTTGGAGGGACTTTCGGCTCAGCTCGGAGTTGTTTTATTAACTCTTTCAACACTGAAACTGTTAGTAAGAAGCGGTTGTTTTTACTGCAGTCAATATCAAGATTAATACTTGATATCGTCATTTTTATTTTTGCGAACTTCAGTGACATATCATTGTACTTCATACAATTTTTCTTTAGAGTAGCCCACATTGTGTGGTTCCTTACATAAGGTGGAGGTCAAGGCCTAATAAGAAACCTCTATTGATGTTAATTTGTCTGTTCTTTTGGAATATTCTCCATATTTTGGGATCTCTTTGTTTACTTCCCCTAGCATCATCTTTGTGTGGTTGCAGTGCTGGTCGCTTTGAAGTGGATGGATATGTCTATAATGCGGCTGAAGAACCCAAAATGTTGATAACTGGTAAATGGAATGAGTCAATGAGTTATCAACCTTGTGACGTTGAGGGGGAACCTCTGCCGGGCACTAAACTGAAAGAGGTTTGGCTTCATTAACTTTCTTTATCTTCCTTCTTCCTCCTTATCTTTCTGGTGGAAACATTTCGCTTCAATTTCAAGGACTATGCATAGATCTTCGAAGTTCAAACCACGATGTTGCTATGAAGTCGTGGAAATCTTTTCACTTTCTTTGCCCACACCAAAAGATGAGGTTGTTATGAGATCATAAATCTGCAGCCTTCACCTCTTGAAACAGGGGGAAATATAACTTCTTGTTGGGTGACAATAATTCAGATTTGTATGCCACGTTCTTCAGTTTTTGAGTTTTTCCTTCTCTTAGTCCAGTTGATACAAGAAGTTTAAGCCAACAAACAAAGGCATCTAAGTTTTGGTAGATCACAGTGAGATTCCCTGATGACTCCATGGAGTTTTGTAGGTTTCATCCCCTTACATATCCCTTCTTTATTAAGTAGTACCTATTGGTAAGGAGAGAGAGAGATATGGAACTATTGTTTATAGTTCCGAATTTTTGAAGGACCATCATGCCTTTTTCCTAGATCTGTGAACTAACACTCTGACTTTATAGTCCATCCTCACATCCACCCCAACTTGCATAGTTATCCTGGTAACAAAGAAACGACTGAGGAAAATAAAACTCTCTCGACACATGGAAATCCCATGACACTCACTATACAAAACAAAAAAGCATACCTTTTACATAAAAACATGGGTTTGTATGTTCAAGTGAAATGTCATGGCCCTTCGTGTTGTTTTCCTTGGTATTTGAGCTGGTACTCAAACTACTTACCAACTAAACTGACAATTGTTCTGATGCCGCGGCGAAGCAGGTCTGGAGAGTTGCTGAAGCTCCTAAAGATGACAAATTTCAGTACACATATTTTGCACACAAGATAAATAGCTTGGACACTGCGCCTAAGAAGTTACTGGCGTCAGATTCTCGCTTGCGTCCTGATAGATATGCACTTGAGAAGGGTGATTTGTCCAGAGCTGGTTCAGAAAAGAGCAGGTCTCTCTCTCTCTCTCTCTCTCTCTCTCTCTCTCTCTCTCTCTCTCTCTGTGTGTGTGTGTGGACTTTTGCCAAAAAGGGCTACCTTTCAAGTTTCAGCTCCAAAAGGCAAAACCGTCTCTGAATGACCCTTAATAATACCAACCCTTCCCCTACCTCATGGCCATTAATTCCAAAACCCTAATCACTACAAATAGCCACCAAGAATTCCAGCTCATTTTGAATATCCATCAAGCTCACTCTTGAAATTTAAAACCAAAATTTCGCTTTACTCATGTAGGAACCTCCAGTCCTTCTCTACTTCATATACAACCCTACCCCTGTTAATTTTTTTAAACAACTTGTGCATGTAAATTACTGGACAAATTACCTATGCTTCTTGTTCGTGTATGTTGTGTGGTCTAAGGGTTCATGTATGTTGTATGTTCGTGGTATGTTGTCTCATTGTGTGGTCTAAGGGTTCGTGTGTGTTCGTGTCCGTGTGTGTTTTATGATGTAATTCTCTCTTGGCTGAATTGTTTATTATTTCTCTGATTCTTTGGAAGTCGAATGGAGCCCATTGTCATTGCGTGCTCTTCAAATTTAGAGTTGTCAATTTGTTTGGGCTGGCAAGTGATGATGAAACTACAGTTTTGACTTTGATCGTTTCCATGTGTTTGCAGACTGGAGGAGAGACAGAGAGCTGAAAAAAGAATTAAAGAGACGAAGGGCCTGCAACATACTCCAAGATGGTTCGACCTGACCAGTGAAATTGCTCCTACACCTTGGGGTGAATTGGAAGTATATCATTACAATGGCAAGTATGATGAACATCGGGCTGCCATGGATGGCTCGGGCGACATTGAGGAGATTGACATCAGATTGACAGAGTTCAATCCCTGGCAGTATGGAAACTTGGCTACAGAATGAGAGATGCATCTTGTATAATTTTCTTTTAGCTTTTCTATTTTATGCCAATTGGCTCTGTTTGTTTTTCAGTTAGTGTGTTTGAATTTTTCTGTAGCAACCTTGTAGCAAGATGCATATTCCTTTACGTCGGTAAAAAAGATTACATGCGTTTGTGGTTTAAAACATGTCAGAGTTAAATAGAAGGGTACATGAACTTTCATAGTTGGTTCAATTTATTTTGATAAGTTAGGTGTCCGAGCCAATTTATGCACACTTTCACTAATCTTAGAGTCCAATTCCATTGCTAGGGGTACTAATCGAGCCAAACAAGCCAAGCACAGTATTGCTCAAGCTTTGCTCGACTCTTTATTACATGTGTACCAGCTTGGCTTGAGCTTTAAATTTTTTGAGATTAATTGTTCAAGCTCGGCTTGAGCTTGAAATTTTGTGTTCGTGATAAGTTTAGCTTGGCTCGTGGAATATGCAAGTCAGTCTTGAACCTTCAAGCATGTGCTTAAACTCGTAAAATTTTGAGCTGGACTCATTAGTTCCAAAATAAAATGGGCTAATTTAAAGCCCTATAGAAGAACTAGCATCAACTCATAAACATAAAATTCAGCTACAAGGTACAATCATTAAATTAAAATCCCTTGAACCCTTAAATTTTCATATCTCACATAGGATATTTTTCGTATGTGGATGCAATGGTACTGTTCTCATATTTTGGGACATTTATTAAATCTACCCCTATATTTGTAGTAATGTTTTATGGAATGACCTATTTGTTCATGAGCCTATCAAGCCAAATGCTCATATGCTCAAATTTGGCTTGATTTTATAAACAAACAAAAAAAAACGTGATTAAGCTTGGTTTGTATTTTTTAAAACTGAGTTTGAACAACCAAAAATCGAGCCAAGCTTGAGCTGTTTGGTTAGTTTAGCAGCCCTCTCCATTGACTCTAAAAGAGTTGATAGCACCTATGGGGTTTCGAACCTAAGACTTTAGGAGAGAGCAAACTCTTAAATTCCAAGCCTAAACCACCAGACCAACCATGTAAAAATTATAAGTTGAACAGGGTGCATGTGATTTTTCTAATTACGGTTTTGCTAACCGCAACTTACAAAGCAATGAATAATGCACACAAAATGACAAAAAGTTAAAGTTTAGTACACTTTATGCAAATATCAATACACTTTCACGGATATTCATGTAACTTTTACATATATTGATTCACTTTGGGAAATGATTTTGCCATTCTATTTTTTGTTAACGCCACTCCTCTGTTAGTGTATATTTGCACCAAAAATAAACTTGCAGGGGAATGACGTTAACAAAAAAGGGAGTGACAAAATCAGCAGTCTTCACTTTTTGCACATTGCCACTCCTTTTTTTTTTGTTAATGCCACTCATCTGCTAGTGTATTTTTGCACCAAAAATATAAAAATATACTTATAAGAGAATGACGTTAACAAAAAGATAGTAACAAAATCAACTGCCTTAACTTTTTGCATATTAACCACTTAGGAGTAGTTTTCAAAAAATGCTAAAACTTTTGTTACTAGTATTTTGTGAAAGGAAAGAAAAAGTCCTTCAGGGAAAAAACACTTTTAGTACTTTTAAATATTTTTAATATGATCTTCATATCCTGTCAAACATATTCTTTTATGCATTGTACCCTTTTGTTGTGCTTCACGTGCTAGCCCCTAAAAGTTACCATGTGCTCCACTAGGGGTCAAATTTTAAACAATTATTTTAGTACCACACCCAAATACATATTCACACATTCTAATGTGTGTGGAGTCCACACACTTGTGTGTGAGTCTATATTTAGGTGTGGTTGTAGAATTAGCTCTACACCCGCTAGAGTATGCCAAAATGTGTAGATGTGTAAAACGGATGTGGTTGTAGAATTAGCTCTACACCCACTAGAGTATGCAGTATGTGTAGATGTATAAAGCGGATATGGTTGTGAATTATTGAATTTGAAATAAACTGCACTTAAAAAGTGAAAGTGGAGCCGATGAGGTGAAAAATCATGAATTGCTCATGGAATACCGCTAGGTTGTGTTTTGGGAGCCTTCTCCCTCATATAATAGTATAGGTTTCACCATTAAGTGTGGGCTTGGCAATGGCATGTAAAATCACTTGACGGTGCTCTAAAAGCGTTGAATAATCGCTCCAGTTTTGGAGACCAAAACGGGACACCATAACCTAAATAAAAGTGTTAGGGTACAAGAAAAGAAACATGAAAGCATCCAAAAAATTGGAATGAACGGTTCAAATCTACATCAATTGGTGACCGAAACAGGACACCATAACCTAAACAAAAGTGTTAGAATACAAGAAAAGAAAACATGAAAGTATTCAAGAAACTCAAATGAATGGATTCACATTCTATCTAGACGCTTTCATATTTTCTTGTCCTCTACCATACTATCCCTCAAAACCTAAAAGCCCATAAATTACTCAATGCACTTGGACCCGCCACATGGTATCTGATGGCCTTTTTCCATCACATATTTGGTTAGTGTCCAATACAAGTGTATGTCACCCTCCCGTGTGTGGTGAAGAGTGTTTGAGGCTGGGCTCTATTCGGTTTGGGTTTTGATGGAGGTTTTTGAGAGTAATGAATGAAGAAAAATAGATATAAAAAATTTATTAAAGATCGTGCTTAGAAATTTTGAGACTTCAAAACAAAAAAGACCAATCTCAAGTGGCCTTTTCGAACATGACACGTTTCGGTTCTCTGGGTGGACTTGATAACAAGACAACCTTACCCGCGCTTTCCATAAAGTGAAGTGGACTCAACGTGTGGTGCCAACAATGAGTGTGGCTTTGTGGACTCTTATTTTTAACATTTTGCTGCAATCCCCACAAATATATTTGTATCTTTTTTTTGGTATAAACGAGTCAAGCTGAGCTGAACTTTGTAATGTTTGAACTCGGCTCTTTTACCAAACGAGCCTAAAATTTGAGCTTGAATTGGGCTCGGTTGTAAACGAGTCGGGCCATTGACGAGTTGAGCCTAGCTAATTCACTTAACAAGTCTTTTAAACGAACCGAGCCTATACTAATGAGTCGAGCTTTTGGGGGCCTAGCCGAGCTTTTAAGTGTCAAGCTCAACTTGTAGAGTAAGCGAACCCGAAACTCAAACTCAAACTCAATTACTAAACGAATCGAGTCGAGCCACAAGCTACTCTGAGCAACTCAGTTCGTTTGGAGGCTTGCTTTCTCATATTGTTTGTTTATGTACGAATAATTCAATTTTTAAGGGACCATGTAATTAATGCAAATTTTTCATGGAAAGTTCACTGAGATTTAAAAAAAAAAAAAATATTTACGACGGTTAGTTTGTGGAAATTTACAACTTGTTTCTTTAAGTTTTCAGTGAGAAACAATTGAAACACTCCAAGATAGAATACGGAGCAAACAAAAATAGGACGGAGAGAGTAAATTCTTTCGCATATAATCATATAAACGTATAGATATAGTGGTGCAAATAATTTTACAAATATTTCTAGATTTCACATCACTTGCCATTAGTTTTACATCACTAGCAAGACCAATTCTACTAGTTGGTGTCAAAATGAAATTGCTAAAGTTATTTTAAGCTTGCTACAATGTCAATAAAAATACCACTGTTGCACTGATTTAGTATAATTCTGGCACAATCCCAAAATCAGGCCATTGGATTAAACTCATCTCTTTTTATGATTTGCATCAAAGGGAGATGATGTGACAAGTTTGGCAATTACCAAAATTGAAGCCAAATTTGGCATCAAAATAACGTTTCCAAAATTTTAAGATCAAATTTGGCACAAGGGTGGAGAGAGTTTGGCATTTTTGATGTAAAAAAAATAATGATTCCGGCATGAGATCAAACGCAGGTAGAATTGCTCTAGGATAGCTTGTGCATTGTGCATGTATAGACGTGCATAGAGATGAACAACTGTCAGTTATATTATTTGTATTTTGTAAGTTTAAGGCTCCGTTTCGGAACCTTAAATAAGTCTTTATTTTTTAAGAAGACAATTTCAAGCTAAAAAATAATGTGTTTACGCAAATAATTTTCCTACCAATATGGATCTAGTTTGATAGATCTCATCAAGATCTTTAATACGGTGCAAGAAAAATTAAAAAATTATTTTTCATTTACATTATTTTTTAGTTTGAAAATGTGAAATAAGCTGCTTATTTTTTAAGAAGGTTTTTGGAACGGAGCCTAAATACATTAATTATTCATGAAAAAGAATAATCTTAGAGGTAGACCTATGATTTGGGTAATTAAGTGTTCAGGTCAGCTTACGCGCAGCTCAACTAATCTTGAAGGACAATAAACCCACTATCTGCTAGCGAGACCCCACTTAAAGCCGGACAAATACCCTATATGAATTGGTGTAACGATCCGGATTTTTGACCCAATTTTTTTTTAATGTTATTAGAATTATATTTCTTAATACAACTATTATTATTATTATTATTATTATTATTATTATTATTATTATTATTATTATTATTATTATTATTTTTAGATACTTTTATGCAAGCATTTAAATACATGCATGCATATTTTCTTTTTATTTTCCTACATGTATGCACACTCCTTCTACCTCTCCCTCTCCTACTCCTACTCGACCTCTACCTCCTCCGTAACCCTAAAACCGTGCATAATTCGTCCATTCCAAAACCCACTTCCATTAGGACTCGATTTGATTCTATCTCATCAAAATTCTCTATATATACTTCATTACGTCGACCCTAGGGTTCCCCACGAAAATTATCACGCCCCAACAGTCCAGAAAAGAGAGATAATCGGAGGAAATCGAAGCTCCAAGTTCTAGAGAGAGAAAAGAGAGAGAGAAAAGTGGGTTTGCGATCAAGAACCAAGAGGAACCCGATCCGATCATTCCAATCCCTTTCTACAACCTAGAGTATCGCCAAACATCTTTCAATTCGGTCCCAAGGTCTTCCAATTGTCAAATCCGAAGCTTTCTTCTCCAACGTTCAAGTTTCGATCGAAAACAAATTTAATCCGATTCGAGGTATTATAATTCGATCCGAAGCCTCCTCTAAGTATATTTAACGTTTATAGACATTACCCAATAGCCCCCGAGGTCCCATGCATTAAAAAACCTCGAGAAAACAAAAAAAAAAAATCGAAACTGCAGTGCACCTTGTGGCCGCAAGGTGCGGGCCGCAAGAACCAGCCGCAAGGTTGCGGCAGAAGGTCTAGCCGCAAGGTTGACTCGGTCAGACCTTGCGACGGCTGTTATGATGCTTCGAATCGACTTTTCATCATCCCGGACTTCGATTTTGACCCCCGAACTATTTTTCTTAGGTTTCTAACACTCCAAAGATCATACCTTGTTAATTTCATATTTTTTTAATTTATTTATCTATTTATTAAATTTTTATTCGTTATCATATAAAAGTTTACAAACTAAAATTCCTCGCGACCTTATAAACTACTCTATAAATCCCCAAACTATTTTTCCTAGGTTCCTAACATGTTAAAGATCATAACTTACTGATTTCATATATTTTTTAATATTATTAGCTATTTATTTTATTTTTAATTAAAGTTACAAACGAAAAATAATTGCGACCTTACAAAAAATGTTTTTAACATCTAAAATATTTTTCCTAGAATTCTCACGTCTCAAGGATGATATATTATTAAAATAATATTTTATTTATTTATTTAACTAATTATTATTAATTATGCATTGGTTCTAAATATAAATACTTTAAAATATTATAAAAGATGTTAATAATTCCGAATAATTTTATTTAGACTTCTTACAGTCCTAAGATGATACTTTGTTAATATAAAAATATTTTTAATTATGTAATTATTTATTATCTATTTGTTCTTCTTTTGTCTATTAACTTAATCTTTTTATTTAAAATAATCCCACGGACCTCCAAACCTAACTTTTAGCACACGAACTTGTTATAGAGGACCTTTAGGACTCCTATTAAGGTTATGATAATTATTCTAATATTTATACCTATTTAATGTATTTATTTAGTATTTAATCAATCTAATTACTTAAGAATAATTAATAAAAGCCTAGAAAAATTATTCTTAAATCTTTATTAAGTAATTCATACATTATTAATGATTTTGTGGCCATATAAGATTAAGGGCAATGGCCCAGTCATAAAAAGTTATGTGATTGCATCGCCTAATAATTGTTTTGATCCGTCTGTTATTCGTTTTTAATTATTATTGAGAATGATATTGTGTTGATGTTTGATTTGAATGTTAGATTGGACCCTAGGGATATGGGGTGGTATACGATATAGAAATCACTTAGACGATGCTAAGTAATGGATAAATTGTGAAGTTTTTCTTTTCTTTAGAGGTTGCCTACTGGCGTGAATTGAGTTGTGATGAGATTTGTGATGTCCTGGCGAGAGTCCAGTGGTAAATCGATGTTCTGGCGAGAGTCCAGTGGTAAATTGATGTCCTGGCAAAGTCTAGTGGTAAATTGATGTCCTGGCGAGAGTCCAGTGGTAAATTGATGTCCTGGCGTGTGTCCAGTGGTAAATTGATGTCCTGGCGTGTGTCCAGTGGTGAATTGATAGCCTGACGTGTGCCCAGTGATGATTGTGAAATGGTTATGATGTGGTACATTAAGATAGGCGAACCCTAGTTGTGATTCAGGCATAATAAGCTATTTCCCTTATTGTAGCGATAGGGTTGCACACCCGTCATATAACTTAGGTTATCTACAATAAAGGAAAAGTGATCTTATGGGACCGAGCATGGCTGGTGGTTGGGGAGGAAAGATTCCAGGGGTGAGATCTTAGAATTCATATTAAGTTAATGGATAGCAATGAATCAAGTTATGTGGAATATTCATGTTTTACTTATTTGCACTATTTATATCCTGTTGTTTGCTAAATGTAAAGTAAGAGGGGTGGTTGGGTTGGATTATTCTAGTGGGTGATTTATCACTCACGGATACGTTCGTATTCTGGCAAATCGATTGCTTCGGCGATCAATTTGCTAGAGGGCGCAGGATTCAATGGAGGAGATTCAACGATGATGCAGTTCGACACGAAAAGAATATCAGTAACGAAGATCGAGGATGCTTAGGATTCGTATCAAGTCTAGAGTCAGCTCTGAAGTTAATGTATTTTGAATCAGTAGATTCCCTTGAGATTGTAATAACTAAATCTTTATTTTGGAAAATTATGTTTACTTAGCAAAATTTTCTTAAAAAATCATTTTATTTTGCTCCCGAAAAGTCGAGGCGTTACAGTTAGCCTCAAAAGAGTTTATAGCACCTGAAAGGTTTAACGACAAACATATTTTTAAAAAGAGACTGTTCATTTATTTAGCCAAATTTGATTAAAAGCATGCAATCAATAAAATTGTCTTTTTCCCTCATAAATGATTAAACAACAATAATACATGTTTAATAAATGATCATGCAATAGCCAATGGACTCTAACATAGTTGACATCTCATGATCCTTTCTCTTGCGGGAGGTCGGAGTTCGAGTACCATCGTGAGAGTCTGGGATTCAGGGCGATCATCTATTGATAGCCTCTGAAACCTCTCGTAAATTAACCTGCTAAGGCTTCTTTCAGTTAAGGTTTTATTTTTTAAATACTTATTTTTCATTTTACGAGACTAGTCATTATCTCACAATACATCATCTTTCATTTAAAAAATAGTACACCCTCTTTCCCCATTTTTAGTTTCAGTTAGCTTGCTATCTCAAAAATATTGTTCAACTTCCAAACCAAAAGAGTTATAGTTAATGAAACTTCTATTTTATCCTACTACTTTTAAATCAATAGTGCTAAATAAAATTTTAAAAAATATTGATTGAAGGTTAAAATGAAAAAATGTGGTAATTAAACGTGAAATGATTATGTTCCTTTATACATTTGGAATCCCTCAAAAGGGTCTAAAAACAGGAATGGAAATGCTTATTTTAATTAGCGAAACGAGACCTACCCCATTAACCCGTTGATGCATTATATATTAGAATAAAAAATGATTATGCAGTGCAAATGAGGACCGTTAGTCAAATTCTGATTTGATTTAGAAATGAGTAATAGTGGGGAGGGAGACAAGCCGTCCCCAAACGTGACCCGCATAATCTGGGTCCAACTTACCACCCAAATCAACAGCTTGAATGCCCTCAGGATCTCCATCTCTCTCTTATACTCCATAAATGCACCTTCACTCTCTCTTTCTTTCTCTCTCTCTCTCTCCTCCTCGGGTTGCTGTGAGTTGCGCTCTTTCATACTGTCTCTATGCAGGGGAAGTTCTTTTGCAGTTAATGACTGGGATTCTTGAAGCTTTTTATTGAGTACGTATATTGCTTATTTTTTCTTTTCCATGTTGTATTGGAGGATTTTTCATTTGCTTTACTGTCTATTGATCTGAACCTACAATTATCAAGTTGCACTTCAATTAGTTTCTGAATCCCTAGCATTCATCAGTCTTGTTGATTCAGCTACAGAGCTAATTTTTCCCTTCTAAGTGCATCAGGGGGTTGCAAATTTTTTATTTTTTTATTTGTTAATATAACAAAAGATTTACTTTAGAATTTGAAACCCTTTTTTATTCCACCTACAGAGCTAATTTTACGTGCATCAGGAGTTCGGTAATTTTTTTTGAAATTTTTTTTCTAGATTTTGGAACCCTTTTTCCTTCCAGCGTTTAAGCTACAGAGCTGATTCTAACTTTTTGGGGTTTTGCAAAATTTGTTTCCTTTTTACCAAACATGTCTTACTAGACTTCTGGGTTCATGTTTGTGTGTTGAAACAGATACCTGAAATATACTGGATTTGGGGATTGAGAAATTTGCTTGTTTGGAAACAAGACTAGGCCAGAAGTGTGTTGCTGATTTCAAGAAATTGGGGGTGTTAGTCTCGACTGTTAGTAGATTATTTGTGGGATCATGGCAATGGATCCACGGATTAGTGGGTTTTCAAGTTCCATGAATGGAATCCCATGTCGAAACCAATCTGTGTCTTTTGACTCTTTTTACCCGGATCGGAACCTAGCATCTGGATCCCGTATCGAAACCACCTTTCTAAATCACAACTCTGGAGGGATCGAAATCCCCTTTGATCCCTCACCGAGTGATGGAGTCCCGAGCTCAACAGTGACTTCCGAGGATGATTCTCAGGAGGACTGCGATTTTTCGGATGCTGTTCTGAGTTACATTAGCCAGATGCTCATGGAGGAAGATATGGAAGACAAGACCTATATGCTTCAAGAATCACTAGATCTCCAA
Source organism: Rhododendron molle (assembly GCA_025413875.1). NCBI lineage: Eukaryota > Viridiplantae > Streptophyta > Magnoliopsida > Ericales > Ericaceae > Rhododendron > Rhododendron molle. The sequence goes on from CM046391.1 coordinate 51,094,496, forward strand.
GCTGCAGAGAAGTCATTCTATGATGTCATTGGGAAAAAATATCCTCCTTCCCCGGAACCAAACCCGGCTCTTTATTTTGACCAAAACAGCGAAAGCCCTGATGATAGTTATGTTTCTGTGAATCACGGTATTTGTAGCAATTACTTGGTTGATGATCCACCCTGGATTAACAATCTACCTGACCATAGTTCCTATAATGTGAAAACTCTTCCTGATTATAATTGTGCTCAATCGTCGGTTAGCTCATCAAGTAGTTTGAGCAATGGGATCTTGGACTCTCCGTTGAGCCCTCTTCAAATCGTTGATTTGTATAACGGGAGCCAATCTATTTGGCAGTTCAAAAAGGGAGTCGAAGAAGCGAGTAAGTTTTTAACAAAGAGTAATGAACTGCTAGTGAATTTTGAGGCCAATGGGATGTTGTCATCTGAGGAACTAAAGGAAGAAGATAGTGAAGTGGTGGCTAAGGTGGAGAAAAAGGAGCAGGGAGAGTACTCACCTAATGGGTCGAAAGGGAGGAAGAATCTTTACAGAGAAGGTGATGTTGATTTAGAAGAAGAAAGAATTACAAAGCAGGCAGCAGTGTTTTCTGAATCTCCTCTTCGGACGGAGATGTTTGATATAGTCTTGCTTTGTGGCAGGGGGAAAGGTGAGAACTCATTGGCAGCTTATCGTGAAGCCTTGAAGAAGGAAACAAGCAAGAAAATGCAGCAGAATGGGCAGTCGAAAGGGCCTAATGGCAGTCGAAAGGGTCGCGGCAAGAAGCAAAAGGGAAAAAAGGAAGTGGTGGATTTGAGGACTCTCTTGATTCATTGTGCACAAGCTGTTGCTGCGGATGATCATAAGAGCGCAAACGAATTGCTCAAACAAATCAGGAAGCATTCTTCTCCATGTGGGGATGGGAACCAGAGATTGGCTCATTGCTTTGCCAATGGCCTTGAGGCGCGTTTGGCTGGCACGGGTAGCCAGATTTACAAAGCCTTCGTGAGTAAAAGAACATCTGCTGCTGATTATTTGAAAGCATACCATCTATTTCTTGCCTCATGCCCCTTTAGCAAAATTTCGAATTTCATTTCGAACAAGGCTATTAAGGTGAAGGGAGGGAATTCGATGAGGATCCATATAATTGATTTTGGTATTCTCTATGGTTTCCAATGGCCTACCTTTATTCAAATCATGGCAAAGAGAGAGTGTGGACCCCCAATGATTCGGATTACAGGAATAGAGTTTCCCCAACCTGGGTTCCGCCCTGCAGCTGGAGTTGAGGAGACAGGGCGGCGTTTGATGGACTATGCTCGGACTTTCAATGTCCCGTTTGAGTACACTGCCATAGCAAAGAAATGGGATAGCATCAAACTTGATGATTTGAAAATCGACAAGGATGAGTTCCTTGTTGTCAATTGCTTGTACAGGGCCAAGAACTTACATGACGAGACTGTTCTTGTGGAAAGCTCTAGAAGTATCGTTCTCAATCTGATACGACAGATCAATCCCGATATTTTCATCCATGGCATCGTCAATGGGGCCTACAGTGCCCCTTTCTTTGTTACCAGGTTCCGGGAGGCTATGTTCCATTTTACGGCACTATTTGATATGCTTGAAACAAACGTGCCTCGCGATCATCCCCAGAGGATTCTCATTGAGAGGGAGATATTTGGGAAAGAAGCTATGAATGTTATAGCGTGTGAAGGGTGGGAAAGAGTTGAGAGGCCAGAGACGTATAAGCAGTGGCAACTCCGTATTTTGAGGGCGGGATTTGGGCAGATCCCTTTTGAGCGGGAGATTGTGATGAGGGCAACAGAAAAGGTGAGGTCTCGCTACCACAAGGATTTTGTGATCGCCGAAGATGGTCAGTGGTTGCTGCAGGGATGGAAAGGCCGAATCATTTATGCCATTTCTTGTTGGAAACCGGTTGAGTGAACTTGAAATGAATGCATGCTTGCTTAGTACTGTGTCCTGCACTTTCTCGCTTATTTGCAGCCCTAGTTATCTTACCTATACTACATTTTTCCCTTCATTTATTGCTTGATTTATTTTACTTGCTTCTGAACGGTAGCTGATTTTGATACTTAGCTGCTTATCCTTCGTTGCCATGAGAAGGCTTAGTTGGTTGTTCTAGTGGATGATGCACACTTGCTGCAGTAAATAGTCTTGCACTTTATCGCTTGCATCAAAAAGAACCCATGATTCGATGGGTTTTTGATAAAGATATTGTCCTTTAACCGCATCCTGTGATGACTAAAATTATAGAACCATGTATAGGGAAGCTCGGTTACACATTGCAGTGTGAATTAATAGAGGCATTTTTTTTTCATCATCTGTTCTTGTTGCAATCTTTTTACCCCTCTCTGCTCAAGTTTCACACTGATGATTGAATAATGTGTTGCCCTGTGTCAAGTAATGCTGTGTATCTCAGAAATGGAAGAAGTGTCAAAACTTCAATGTAACAGGATGTGTGGTATAGTTGTTTTGGTTTCTCTAAGGTTATTCTTTACTTTCATGTGCCTTGGCAACAGGATAGGAAAATGACCCCTGGGAGCTGGGGTGATAAACGAGTCAAATGAGCCAAGTAGGTGGTTGATCAAGCTTGGTTTTAAACATCAAAAGTATATGCAAGCTTAACTTGTTTATGAGATGAGTTGTTGGAACTCATTTCTTAAAAATCAATTAATTTTGTGTGTACATTTTTTATGCTGCCAATACTGTGGCTAGTTGAGAATGTTTGTGAACACATCTACGGTGTGTTTGGATGGGGGATTAGGCCCCTGATTTGGCTGCCAATAATGTGGCTAGTGTAAGCGCATCAGAGACCGGTTCCATAGCACCTTTCTGTATATGTGAAGAATTTTACTACTTGAGGTTTAAATTGCGTTATCTTCTGTGTCTGCATTCCTACTGTAGCCTTTTATTATCTACACTCCAACTGTAGCTTTACCTTGTATCTGTTTAACATGTTACGAGAAACACAAGATTTCTTTCAAAGAAATAATTTTTAAACCTCGATTCTTCGACAGAAAATTGTGTGTTCCTCGTAACTTGTTAAAGAGATTATTATCTTATCGCAATGCTAACCGCACAATTGTGCTTCAAAATTTTGATATCTCGAGATTGTGATAGATTGGAGTGGGTTGTGATGGACTCGGGACGGGAAAAGATTCTCTCCGATCCATGAAAATGGAATGGTTAGTCAAGTTGGCCCATTTGTAGGCCATTTTCGGGCCTATTTTGATGATCCAAACCGTTCACATTATAAAGCTCATTGATAATATCAACAATTAGGAATACATTTGTCTTGAGATTAAATGGGTTTCAATTCGGTGTCATAATCTTGTCATGTTCTAAGACAAATATGTTCCGAAATCATTTGAAGCAACATCCAATCAACCTAATCAACTTGAAATGCGGTTGGTTTGGTTTAGATCATCAAAGTAGACCCCAAAAAAGCCAACAAACGGATCAACTGGACGGTTCAGTCCCTGAAAGAGAGGAGCTGAGTCCACTGGGGACGGGGCGTAAATTATTCGAAGACAGGATCCCTAAAACCATTATGGGGAGGTTTCAATCGGCAAAGGAATATAGTAATGCTTTTGGAGTGCTCCCATCTTTTGTGCAAATAAGGTTCAATGGTCAACGTCTGCACCACAGCTTAAGGGGCCTACCCTTTCTCTAGCTTCTTCTATATGAAGTTGTAAACAACATTTTCCTAGCATCCATCATGTGGGGGTACCTTTAACAACTCCAAAAGGAATGGTTAAAAAAACAAAAAGTTGTTGGGGACCATGGGTTTAATAATAAGCACCATGCCATTGTGGAGGGTGACTCATTGTGTTCAAGGATTATTGTAGTTTTATGTCAAGACCACTTTGGAATCAGATCCTGCAAGAAAAATCTCGAATGCGTACAAGCCACATAACCTTGTGGAATCGGATTCTCTCATGTCCAAATTTTGTACGGGATGAGATTCTAAATCAGGGGTATAATCAACTGTTCGGACTTGCTCAGACACTCTTACCAGTAAAAGTCTCTGTGCAAATGCAAACTATTAATTATAGCAATGAACGATCCAGCTTTAGACTGTCCACTCCCGTCCGAATTAAGAACCGAAGAGGATGCAATTCTTAAAATTATTCAGACTCTTTAGAGGGACCAAAATAGGGTATTGAATTGCACTCTCATTTTATATATATTCACACTTTTTTTTGTCTTGATACATGTGAATTTAAGAAATTACCAATTTATTGATTCCCTATTCGACACATCAAAGACAATAATTTAAAATTGCAAATTGAAAAAAAGAGTGCATATGATAATGGTAAATAGGGAAGTACGAAAATCAGTTCTGGCCAAAGTACTGCTTAGTAACGCAAATACCTTAACAAAAGTTGATGGGCTGAGTAGGATTTATAGAATTTTTGGAGGTTCCTTGAGCCAACTTAAACCACTGAGCGGGTTAAATGTGGTATGTTTTACCTGTTAATTAAACACTTAAAATCAAGAAAAAGAAAGAAAAACAAAACTTTCAAGTTTTAACAGAGAGAATTCTACGCGAAGGGATATTTTTCATTTCGTGGTCTACATTGGATTCAAAGCAAGAATACCATAACTTAGAGAAACCTACAGCCCTAAAAGGCTAAAACGTTTGGTCTTGCATCCCACATTTGGACAACGATGAGACCATTCGGCTGGAGAGGGCCAGAATAACTATCGTGAATGGAAAATGTGACACATGATCGCGACTGATACTCGTAAATCTCCCTCACAATAATGCATATCTCAATATACATATCAAAGTACCATAGCTGCTACTCAAGAAACTAAGCCTGGATGCACTCCATAACGGTCTGCCCAAACAAAAGGAGGTTTTTCTACTGGGAGAATGTCGTTGTCATCGGTTACAGAGATGTGCGTGTTAGGGTTGCAGCAGAGTGGCGGTCCTTCTTCGATGAACATTCTGGAACTGGATTGGACTGACTTGATACAATAAAAATTGGTTTGCCAAGAAAACCCAAGAAACTCAAAAAAGTGCTGTTAGAATATTGATTAGTTTTTTTTTTTTTGACAAGCAATATTGATTAGTTGTTATTAGTCTTGTCCCACATTGGTTAAATAAGTCTTGTATTAAGCTATCCCTTAATATAAATAATAAGTTTTTGAGTTAGGGTTAATTAACATCCTAAATACCTTTCTTACCAATCTGATTACAAGTGCTATCTAGTTTGGACCACTAGAGCGTCTTCCGGATTATTCGGTAATTTCAGATCATACTGATTCTTAAAATAAACACTGACGAGGTTGATTCAGGTAAAGAGAATCTCAAATCAGTATGTAAGGATATGAATGAGGTTACTTGGAACACATGGCTGCCGCTGGAGTTTCCCTGATATTTCAATGCAGATACCTACTGTCAATGGGAAGCTCGTTGAACAACTCCCGAATCCGATCAACAACCAGAGGGGTGGTGAAGGCGACACCATGCGACGATTGGCTAGAACCACACACGAGTAAAGCTCCATATTCTGTAATCAGCATTATTCAGTAGGGCAAAAAAGATTAGTGAGAATACGATAAATCAAGCCTAACAATAACAAACATTAAAAACCATAAAATAAGCGAGAAAACAATGACAACCCCATGACCAATTGCCGAGGCATAGGAAGACATGAGAAAACAATGACACCCCCATGACCAATTGCCGAGGCATAGGAAGACATGACTTCTTTTTTTTCCATTGCAGCATAACTTTTACAATGAATCTAGAGTTATCTACAACCATCTGATGCAAGCCGCATTTAATTGAAGTAAAGCCTGATTGTTATATGGAGGAGGTGCAAGGGTTTGCCCAGACAGGAAATTGTAGCTTTGATGTTGGTAATCAACATGGGATCCCTCCCCCGCATGGGCCAAAGAATCAGGGACCATCCTAATTCTAGTCTTCTTGTCTAATGGCTTCCCCTTTCATGATTTATATATTCTACCCAGATTTAAATACAGTGTAAATCAAGAGCACAAGTTAGCATTTTCCCATTGAGTTTCATTGGGGAGAGTATCTACAATGTTTTGATTAATAGGTCCATAACTTAACCATAAACATTGACCCACTCCGAATTTCGTCTTTTTAAAGTTTTCCAGGACAGTATATATCTTTATCACTTCCATCAAAAAACTCTCTCTATGTATACCACTAAACTATAGATCAACCATCAGATCATTCTCGACTCTAGCAGTAGCAACCAGTAAGTTTTGTAACTTCTCTACTGCCAATTGCTTATAAGATATTGAACCTCATCTTACTCATATTTTATCACCAATTCATTTCCAAATTTCAGGCTAAAAATGTTGAAAAACAAGGAGCTACATCATCAACCTGTAGATACATTTGATACTATGATTACTATCAACCAGTGGCGGAGGGAGTTCATGACCAGTGGGAGCACAAGACCCCACTAGATTTTGGTTTTCCTTTCCAATACTCGTACTCCTATATGTTAAATCTTAGGTAGTTAGGTAAGAAACCTCGTACCTCCAAACAAAGAAGAATTTTCGAGTACTTCTCAGACATAGTCACATGCTGTCTCAGTTCTCTTCTCCACCATATATTCATGTAAAGCTCAAGACTAAATAAATGTATGAATCTCACCTAAATATGTAATGGAGAAGGGTGTTGGGGCACCACGTGGCGGTGCTCCAGGACGCTAAATAATTACTCACAAGCAAGCCTCCTTTCACTGAACTTTAGCCTCCAAACTACCATGTGTCTAGGGAATTACATTTGCTATCTCATCACAAAATGCAAGTCAAGCTACGCTCCTTTTCACACTTTCCCTACTTTCTCTCTTTCTTTTCTTAAATTTGTCAACAACACAGCTCTCTTGTGTAGAAGATGGTTTGTTTAGAACTAATAATTTAATTATTGTACTAGTGAAAATAATTGTGGAAATGATAAATTTTTCTGAAAGATAAAATTATTGTGACTTCTTCCCCTTGGTTGGCACTTTATGATAATTTGATAGCTAAACACTAGTTAACAGGGATCTTGCAGAAATAGTTTGAAAGAAAATCAAATTTGGTGTGTCAGATTCTTAAAAAGGAGATAAGATAAAAATAAAAATTCAAAATGAAGTTGCAGATGTTGAATTGTGCCCCATTGATACGGAATTCTAGCTAAGCCACTGTGTATCAACATAGTTCACTAGGTTATACGTGCACCTATGACCCCATTCATTTTGGGATTTTGGATTTGGATTTATAGGTAATGAGTGTAGAGATAAATAGAGTAATGATTGGAGAGGGAAAGAGAGAAAAAAGAGAGTAATGATTGGAGAGAAATAGGATAATGATTAGAATCCAAAATCTAAAACCCTTAAACGAACGGGGCCATATGTTTTCCTTACGGAGGGACAGTGGGCATATTTTTAAGAACAATAGAACAACGATGGTTATCACCCAAGTGGACCCTCTTTTGTTTTGTTCAAGTATCTAGTAAGAGGTTGGGTACCATAATGGCTCATACATGCGTTCTGTAGCTAATAAGGTGAATGGGAACCCCCCGCCAATCCAGGAGCATGAAAATTGGAGTTAGTGGTGACTACATGAACAACATAGAATTTTTTTTGTGTGGAAAAAGAAGACTGTACAACTATAACCAGAGCCATAGCTAACTACTAATATATAAAAGGCATTGTAACGATTAACACAGAGAAGGAAATATAATCGCAAAGAGGTGAGTTTCTAAGTCTTAATTCTCCTTAAGTTACAGGAATCTACTAATGATTGTTGCTTTTTCACGGGTTAGAGTGAGGATCTTCCCTTTGAACAAAAAAGAAGCATAACTGTTACCATAGAGGGTCCATTTCCAAAAAGTCTGATTCACCCAAGCAAGAAACTTCACTAACAATTTTTTGTCTATCTCTATGCACTTTCATAAGTCTGATTTTATTGTCTTTCTTTATTCACTTCCATGAATCTATTTTTAGGCCTTACATGAGTTCGAAGATTTCTGAAGCTTTACTATTGATAGCAACATCGAGGGAAAGGCCACTTAAAATCAAAGCCACTAACATACCAGAACACTGACGCATATCTACAATCATACTGATAGGCAATGCATAGAAACAGAGATGAAAACCAAATGAGCAAAATGAGACTTCAGTTTTAGGACTTCCCAACCTATACTGGAGTTTCTGTTAAAGCATCCAACTCCAAACCAATTGGCAAAGAGTGCAGAGGCCGCTCAGGCTCATATATTAGTTTAGAGGAGAGAATTAATTGATGTGGGACAAACTTCAACACTCCCCCGCACGTGCGACCCCCGACTCACACGTGGAAAGGTCAACAAAGGATTCGGAACACACGGATCACAATGAAATAGAGTGCAACTATGGCACAAACAAAGGGGAAAAGTATCTGAAAATCTAGCTCTGATACCAATTGTTGGGATTGTGACCGACCCAATCCACACCTCTAAGCACAAACACTAATATAAACTAAGCACAAACGAGAGATATCCGAGAAAAATTCCATTTGTATATATATTCACACACTATACACACAAATATGAAAAACCTCAACGGGATAGTCACAAGTCGGCTTTTCCACTCCTCTCCCTCTCCCTTACTACAGTGGCACTCCGACAATTTTTCCGGGCATCTCCGAGGAGCCCCACTCCCCCAAAGGGGAGCCTCTCCGCTCACACTCTCTCTGCCTCACACTGTCTAGCACACACCCAAAACCAGAGCAATACAATTGATCTTATAGGCAAAGGAGGGAGTGATTTCCATCATGCATGATCTCAGCCCAATCTATGGGCACACAATTCAACTGGGAGGGCCCCACTCCCATAACTCTCCACATGGGAAAGATTCCCAACAATCACCCCCTCTCACATGTGAGGTAATCGTTGAATCCGTTCAGCCACTCTAGCAAGTGTCTGTTATCACTCCAAGTCTAGCTTCTAGCACCCTCACACCGGAGTATCCCTGCCTGACTAAGTGTCTCCCTGCAAGACTAGGTCATTTGTAGCTGAACCCGCAGCGCTGTCCAGCTACAATTCGTCACTCTAGCACCACAGCTACCCTCTGCTCACATCAGAGGCTTTACTTGCCAGATAATCTCACACATTACCTACAAGGAGGCTGAAACCTGTCTATCCGTGGCTCGTATCGGCAACACCGCCGATACACCGCACCCCCTGACCGGAGTGCCCGCATCCACACCCGAATGCCATCATCCGCATCCGCCAAACCACTAACGTCCGTGCCCAATCACAGGACACAAAATTGTGACTCCATCTCTCCTCTTCATACGGCCGTATATCCGGGAGAGGATCCAAAGACCACAGAGAATCCTGTGATGCATCATCCGGCACTATCTCAATCCTCTGCCCGGAGCTCCCGTGAACATCTCTCAGCAATCCGTTGTACCCCGTTTGCAGACTATCCAGCACACAATCCCAATTCGGTACCCGGCACACCTGTATGTCTTGGGTAGCTAATCCGCTCGTACTCTCCCATGCCAGACCCTGTGTTCCTGCAACCATTGCTTCTCCTGTTCATTATCTTCATCCATCCATATTACTCGACCATGCCTGGCATCAGCTCCATCTACCGCTGCACTCCCACAAGCCTATACGGTTGCCCATCCTTCTGCTCTGCAGCCCGAATCCCAACTGCAACTCCCGATGATAGGTCTTTGATCCCGATTGAAATAGACTGCCCTCGATCACCGTCGATCATCTCCGCAATACGTCACCCTAGCAAGCACCTGTGTCACTACCAAAGCCAGGCATTCTAACATCCCAAACACCGAGATATACCCCTTGAACCGAGTGTCTCCTTGCTCGACTAACTTTTTCGTGACTAATTGCCTTGATCAAGCACCAATCTCTGCAAGTCTATCAATCATCTTGTCCACCACTTTCTCGAGCCTCCTGCCACTCTTCGTCAACTCATCCCGGGTCTCTCCCTGTCACTTTTCCATCCTTGTTCTGTTCCTGGCTTCCCTCAGTATCCCTGGATCATCCATCGATAAATCGATCTATCGCCCTAATAAGTGCCTGTGTCACTGCCAAACCCGAGCTCTTCCGCACCACCAAACTGGATACATTGCTCTGATGAGTGTCTCCTTGATTACTAGCTCCGCAACAGATCACCATCGAATAATCCTTGCTGCTCCAAGTCATTTTCCAACCCTAAACCATCCTCTAAACACCTGACTCCTGCTCAACTTGCGCAATCGCACCTACCTAGGAGCCTCCAATCAGAAAACGGAGCGCACGGTTGTAAGGACACATAGGACTGGCACGGGAGAGTACAAGCGGATTAGCTACCTGAGATGTACAAGTGTGCCGGGTACCGAATTAGGATTGTGTGTTGGATAGTCTGCAGACGGGGTACAACGGATTGCTGAGAGATGTTCACGGGAGCTCCGGACAGAGGATTGAGATAGTGACGAGACGATGCATTGCAGGATTCTTTTTCACTGTGGTCTCTGGTGACTGGATCCTCTCCTGGATATACGGCCGTATGGGGAGGAGAGATGGAGCCACAATTTTGTGTCATTTGACTGGGCACGGGTGTTCGTGGTTTGGCGGATGCGAATGATGGCATTCAGGTGTGGATGAGGGCACTCTGGTCAGGGGGTGTGGTGTATTGGCGGTGTTGCCGATACGAGCCACAGATATCTAGACAGGTTTCAGCCTCCTCGTAGGTATTGTGTGAGATTATCTGGCGAGTGGAGCCTCTGGCATGATTTCTTCGAGTTACCATAATCCAAAACTTTCCCCATAAAAGCATTCTCAAATCCTTCATATTTTCCATCCCTTGTACATTCCGCGAATGTCGGGGGATTTTCTCGGAATCTCGAAAATCCACTGTATCTGGTCGCATCGGTTTTTCTTTTTCTTTTTTTTTTTTTTCTTGATTTGCTTTGAATCATCGCGACTTTTGGTTGTGTTTGCTTTGAGTTTTGTTGAAGCATTTGTAGGGAAAAAAAAGAAGAAGAGGAATATTGAACTTTTGCTAACTGGTTTTTGGTTTTCTCAGCTTCAACGGAAGATGGAGCCACAATTTTGTGTCATTTGACTGGGCACGGGTGTTCGTGGTTTGGCGGATGCGAATGATGGCATTCAGGTGTGGATGAGGGCACTCTGGTCAGGGGGTGTGGTGTATTGGCGGTGTTGCCGATACGAGCCACAGATATCTAGACAGGTTTCAGCCTCCTCGTAGGTATTGTGTGAGATTATCTGGCGAGTGGAGCCTCTGGCATGATTTCTTCGAGTTACCATAATCCAAAACTTTCCCCATAAAAGCATTCTCAAATCCTTCATATTTTTCCATCCCTTGTACATTCCGCGAATGTCGGGGGATTTTCTCGGAATCTCGAAAATCCACTGTATCTGGTCGCATCGGTTTTTCTTTTTTTCTTGATTTGCTTTGAATCATCGCGACTTTTGGTTGTGTTTGCTTTGAGTTTTGTTGAAGCATTTGTAGGGAAAAAAAAGAAGAAGAGGAATATTGAACTTTTGCTAACTGGTTTTTGGTTTTCTCAGCTTCAACGGAAAAATTTTGGTCGGAAACCGAATTTTCCGGTACCGGATAATGAATTGGTTTGACACCACTTTACAAAAGAGGACTTCATCTTCAAGTGAATTGCGAGAGGGAATTTAGGGAGTTTTTTTTTTTATTTTTCCCCTTTCTATATATATATGCTTGTCTAAAGTCAAGAGAATAGAAATTCTGTAGACCAATTTGCATTCCCCCCCCCAAAGAGGGACAAGAAATCCTGGAAAGTGATACCATGTTAGAGCATCCAACTCCAAACCAATTGGCAAAGAGTGGAGAGGCCGCCCAGGCTCATATACTAGTTTTGGAGGAGAGAATTAATCAATGTGGGACAAACTCCAACAGTTCCCCTAGCATAGGTTGGCAATCCCGTTTCAAAACGCTCAATTAAGATGTTCCGATAGATTTCTAAGAAGCTTTGTGGATCCAAGTTTGTTTATGTTGGTTAGAGTTGAATCCCTCCAACAAACTTTTAAGTTTCATCTAAGTCCGACTTCACCAATGAACGTCCATGCAGCTGCCAGTCCAATTCCGGATCATGAAAGGCATTCACCACTCGACCTGTCAAGGTCGTCTATATAAAGTGAGGATCGAGACTGTGGATACTGAAGATGTTTGGAGAGGAAAAGTGTGTATGGTGTTGAATTAACCCTCACACATAATCACTTACTTATATTAAGAAATAGTTTGCTACACAATGTAATTAAGCAATGTGGGACTAAACACAATATACTAGTATACTAAAATACTAGTATTCCAACACTCCCCCTCAAGTTGGAAAATAGATATCACACAAACTCAGCTTGTCACATAACATCTCCAACCGGGGCTTAAATAATGACTTGGTGAATATGCCAACCAATTGAGCACTTGTAGACACGAAGGGAGTTGCTATAACACCATCAGTCAACTTCTCTCGCACCAGATGACAATCAACTTCGATATGCTTAGTCCGCTCATGAAATACGGGGTTGGATGCAATGTGAATTGCTGCTTGGTTATCACAATACAAATTCATAGGCAATTGCACATTGAATCCTATCTCTTCAAGAAAAGATCGCGTTAGGGTTATTTTCTCATTCAACGTGGAAATATATACAAGCTGTACAACTATGGTCCTAAATACTTAAACTAATTACATAATAAGACACATAATTACATATCTAACACTCCCCTTCAAGTTGGTGCAAAGATATCAATCAAGCCCAACTTGAATACAATAAGATGAAAACTCTTGCTACCCAACCCTTTTGTGAATATATCGGCTAACTGATCTCCAGATCTCACAAACGGCATACATATCAAACCCTCGTTCAACTTTTCCTTGATGAAGTGTCGATCAATCTCTATGTGCTTCTTTCTGTCATGTTGAACGGGATTATGAGCAATATTGATGGCAGCTTTATTGTCGCAATAGAGTTTCATCGGAACACTATCAGCAAACCCCAAATCACGTAACAAAGTTTGGAGCCATAAGAGCTCGCAAACACCATGAGCCATAGCTCTATATTCAGCTTCTGCGCTAGACCTGGCGACTACCGATTGCTTCTTACTTCGCCAGGTAATCAAATTACCCCCAAGAAAAGTGCAATAACCAGAAGTAGAGCGCCTATCATCCACAGAACCAGCCCAATTAGTATCAGTGAATGCCTCCAATCGCAAATGGCCATGATTAGAGAACAAAATTCCTTTTCCTGGAGCTGATTTCAGATACCTCAGAATACGATAAACTGCATCTAGATGTGAAGTACGAGGATCATGCATAAACTGACTAACAACACCTACTGCATAAGTAACATCTGGTCGAGTGTGGGCTAAGTATATTAGTCGACCCACTAGTCGTTGATACCTCTTATTAGTGCGCTTCCCCACATCTCCACTAAGATGATGATTAGCCTCAATGGGAGAGTCTGCAGGTAGCCCAACATACCTGTTTCTTCCAAAAGATCAAGTATATACTTGCGTTGGGAAATAAAGATACCTTTATCAGACTTCGCTACTTCCATTCCAAGGAAGTATCTCAATGATCCCAAGTCCTTAATCTCGAACTCTTGAGCTAGACGAGACTTAAGGTTATGAATCTCACGCACATCATCGCCTGTCATTATTATATCATCAACATAAACAATAAGAACAGCAATCTTACCATTACTTCGCTTGATGAACATCGTATGATCTGCATGGCTCTGCTTGTAACCAAAACTCAACATAGCCTTAGAAAACCTGCCAAACCAGGCTCTAGGTGACTGCTTCAGTCCATAAAGTGCCTTCTTCAACCTACACACCTTTCCCTCACTTGCAGGAGAAGAGAAACCCGGTGGAATATTCATATAAACTTCCTCCTCTAAATCACCATGGAGGAATGCATTTTTCACATCAAATTGTTGAAGAGGCCAATTCAAGTGGGCAGCACGCGAGAGAAGAGCTCGCACAGAGTTCATCTTCGCCACCGGAGCAAACGTCTCCTCATAGTCAATACCATAAGTTTGAGTAAAACCTCTGGCAATAAGCCTTGCCTTATATCTCTCAACTGTACCATCAGCCTTTTGCTTAATAGTAAACACCCACTGGCTTCTTCCCTTCTGGAAGTGACACTAGATCCCAGGTGCCATTCTTTTTCAAAGCTGTCATCTCTTCCACCATAGCTCCTTTCCACTTAGGTATCCTGAATGCATCCTGCCAATTCTGTGGAATAGATATAGAGGAAAGAGAAGAGACAAAGGCATAGTACGAAGGAGACAAACGGTCATAAGAAACAAACTGTGAGATAGGATGTTGAGTACAAGATCTAACTCCCTTTCGAATAGCAATAGGAAGATTATCAGGATCCATAAGAGGAGGTTCAATAAGAGAAGAATCATTACCAGAAGAGTCAGCTGAGGAGTCTGGAACTGGAGTAGGTGATTGTGATTGACAAGGTGGTAACGCACATGAAGACTTTCCATGTTTCTGTCTAACATACCTCTGTAAGTCAGCTCCCTGCAGTCGTGCACGTGCAGGCAGTTGTTGCTCAATATCACCACCAATATCATGTGTTTCCCTTTCGACAGATACTGGTTCCGCTCCAGCTTTTTTCTCTCCAGTTTCTTTCTTTTCCCCCTCACTATGATTATAAAAGGTAAACATTTTCTCCCCCTCACTATGATTATAAAAGGTAAACATCTCTTCTTCCTGCTGATGCTCCCCCTGAAGAGATGGTTTGGAGGGAGGATAAAAAACCTCTGTTTCCCAAAAGGTAACATCCATAGAAACAAACATCTTTCGAGAATAAGGATCATAACACTTATAGCCTTTCTGGGTAGGAGAGTACCCAACAAAAATACACTTATAGGCTTTATGTCCCAGCTTGCCCCCGGAAGGTTTGGAGGCATGAACAAAACACACACAACCAAACACCCTAGGTGGAAGAGTCGTAACTCGACAACTGCTTGGCAGACACTCAATGGGTGTTTTAAAATTGAGGACACTGGATGGCATACGGTTGATAAGATACGTGGCAGTTAAAATAGCTTCTCCCCATAAATATTTGGGAACATTCATAGTGAACAAAAGGGATCGTGCGACCTCAGCAAGATGACGATTTTTACGTTCAGCGACTCCATTTTGTTGTGGAGTGTCAACGCAAGTCGTCTGAAAAAGAATACCATTATCATCAAGATATGTCCGAAAAATCTTATCAATATACTCAGTTCCATTATCACTCCGAAGGATTTTAATATGTGTATCAAATTGAGTGCACACCATCGTATGAAAAGATTTGAAACATGAAAAAACTTCATTTTTTGACTTGAGTAAGTACACCCATGTGACACGAGAATAACAATCAATAAAAGTAACAAACCATCGATAGCCCTTTAAAGAGGTAACAGGAGAAGGACCCCAAACATCAGAATGGATAACCATAAATGGAGAATCACTTCGTTTATTAATAGGTGCATAAAAAGAGCGTTTATGTTTCCCAAACTCACAAGGTTCACAAAAAAATTGATCCCGACGATAATGTTTAACTAAAGTAGGAAAAAGTTTCTCCAATATCCCAAAAGAGGGATGACCCAATCTACGATGCCACCGATGTAACAAAGAAAGAGTGGAACTCATATCTGCTTGTAGAGCTTGTCCACATGATAAAGAGGACTGAGATGGATGAGGTGCGTTCTCCAGATAATAGATACCACCATGTGCTTTACTAACCACTGCCAATCACCTTCCCCGTGTCCAGTTCCTGAAAAAACAATGAGTAGGGAAAAAAGTCACGGAACAATTTGCAGAACGAGTAAGGCTAACAGACAGAAGGTTAGTGGCAAAATTTGGAATATGTAGGACGGAAGCGAGGAAATGGTTGGAGAGTGGCGAATGAAACCTTTCCTGAAATAGCAGAGAATGATCCATCGCTATTCGACCGATCCTTATCTGTACGAACAAGTAGAGTAGAATCAAATACAGATAACAACTTTGTCATATGATCTCAAGCACCTGAATCTATAATCAGGAATAGCGAAGAAGCGGTAAATGCACTATTTGGAATACTGTGTGGGCAAAATAGGATGAAGTGAAACCTGCTGTGGAAGTGGAGCTATAGTAGACGGAGAATCAGCCCGAGCCATAAGGCGCTGAGCTTGCATCTCCTGCGAGAAAATCCGCGACATGATCGAGCGCTGAACTCCGATTGAACCGGAATCGAGGCAAGGTAGCAGCGCGGGCTGCGAAACATGAGCACAGGCACGAGCGCATGAAACCACGCCGCGACCACGCGTCCACCCCCGCCGCGGAAGGGCGGCCATGTAACTTCCAACAGAAATCCTCGTATGGCAGGTGTTGTGGCAATGATCACACCGGAGTGACTCACGATCGATAGGCCTTTACCGGTGACTTACCACTGCAGTGGAACAAGTCCACCACTGTAGAACCAAGCGACCCGAGGATGGCAAGCTAGGCGAGCGATCGAAGTAGGAGTATGCACCATAGCATTCCTCCTACTCTCCTCTTGTTGAACAATGGCATAGGCCTCTCCCAAAGACGGAAACGGAACATGACTGAACACCTGCACTCTAATTGGATCATATTCCACATCGAGACCAAGCCAGGAAGTCATAAACACGCTCTTTTCTATCCTTTTTTAGCCAATTAGCGACATCTACGACAAACGACTGAAACCCCGATAATAATCAAATTCTCGCCATGCTCCACCGAGTCATTGAAAGTAATACACGGGCGATGATTTTTGTTCCAATGTACGAAGTCGTTTCCTCAACTCAAAACACTGTGCATCATTACCTTGCGAATAGGTTTGGACTGCAATAGTCCAAATCTGATGTGGAGTATCAAGGAGCAGGAAAGTATGGCGAATATCTCAGCTCTCATGGAGTTAAACAACCAAGTCATTACCAGCGATTTACGAGATTTAAACTCTTAAGTTCAACGGCCTCAGCAGGTAGCAGGACCTTCAATAAACTCAGACATCCCCTTAGCCTCGATAGCTAAAGTAAAAGTGCGAGACCAAATCAAATAGTGGTACCATCCAATTTAATATGACAAATATCTAGAGGAGAATTATCCATTCCTACGCGACTCAACTCATCCTTTGTACTAGCGGAAGCCTTGTTTTTATCCTCTGATGACATTTTACCAATATAACAACAACTCTGAATCCACAATACTCAGTTAACTTAGCAATAAATGGCTGCAAAACAACACTAATTGCAGCAGACAACCTTAAAACAAATATCCAGAGGTAGCAAGAGCAGAACAGTACCAAACCAAGAGCAGGATAGTATCAAATACGCAACAAGAGCAGAACGCAAACCCAGATACACAGATTGAAGGCTCGTACCACTGTTTCGACTGCTGGAACAGTACCAAATCAAGAGTTCTAGCACGGAAATAGAGCAGAAACAGTCGGAATCTGCAGGAGCAATGAAAACGAGCACACGTCAGTGCTCGTCGGCGTCAAAAGGGACTGGGTCTGGCGTGAAAGGCACAAATAAGCACTTGTCTGCGACTGGACTTGCTCGAAACTGCTTGAAAGAGGCTGACGATGGTCAGCGAAGGTGCGTGGAGTCTGGATCTGTATGGGTCAACGTTGGTCAGCAAGGGCAAACGTTGGTTACCGACTGTCAACGTCGAGAAGGGAAAAAACGTTGCTGGTCGACGCTTTGTTGACTGACGAGAAATCCAAAAACGAGATTATCAATACGGGTTACCCAGGTAAATCGTTCTCCGCTCTGATACCATGAGAAATTATAAAGGAGGAGGAGAGAGACGTGAAAGGGAACCCACAGTTAGGGTTATTTTCTCATTCAACGTGGAAATATATACAAGCTGTACAACTATGGTCCTAAATACTTAAACTAATTACATAATAAGACACATAATTACATATCTAACAGAATCCTATCTCTTCAAGAAAAGATCACACCCACACAATCTCACATGTAGTGTGAGCCATGGCTTTATATTCTGCCTCTACACTAGACCGTGCAACCACGGTCTGTTTCTTACTCTTCCAATTAACAAGATTGCCACCAAGAAAAACACAATATCTAATGGTTGACCTCCTGTTAGATGGGCCTCCTGCCCAATCAGAATCAGTGAAGGCCTCTATACGCAAATGACCATTAGCCCTATAAAATAGACCACGTCCAGGATGAGACTTGAGATACTTGACAAGTCTAAGAACGGCCTCCTAATGTGGCAAACGAGGAGCAAACATAAACTAACTCACAATACTTACTGCGAATAAAATATCAGGACGTGTAATAGTGAGATAATTCAGTTTACCAACCAAACGGCGATATTGATCAGGCATAGTTTGACATTGGGATCCATTGGGGTATCGACAAGTTTCGCCCCCAACAAACCAGTCTCATCTAAAATATCCAACACATATTTCCTCTATGATAAACTAATACCATCTTTAGATCGTGCCACCTCGATACCTAAAAAGTATCGCAATCTACCCAAGTCTTTAGTGTGAAATTGACTCTGCAGAAAGACCTTCAACGCATCAATACCTTTCTGGTCGTCACCCGTAATAATAATATCATTGACATACACAATCAATAACACTTTGCCTCGAGTAGATGTGAGAGAGAAAATAGAATGATCAGACTGACATCAACTCATACCAAATTTCAAAACTGCATCACTGAACTTGCCAAACCAAGCCCTGGGAGACTGTTTAAGCCCATAAAGAGCTTTACGAAGATGACATACCTGAGAACGCTCCCCCTGAGCAACAAACCCAGGTGGTTGCTCCATATAAACCTTCTCAAAAAGATCACCATGTAAGAAAGCATTCTTGACATCTAATTGGAATAAGGGCCAGCCAAGATTGGCTGCGAGAGCGATAAGGAGACGGACAGAACCAAGCTTTACAACCGAGGAAAAGGTCTCAGCATAGTCAACACCATATGTTTGGGTGTAGCCCTTAGCAACAAGGCGAGCTTTGTAATGCTCAACAGACCCATCATGATGATATTTGACAGTGAATACCCAGCGGCACCCGACAGTTGACTTTCCAAAGGGTAGGGGAACCAACTCCCAAGTCCCATTATCATGGAGCGCAGAGATCTCCTCCTCCATAGCTGTCCGCCACTCGGAAATAGACAAGGCCTCCTGAACAGTTTTAGGAACAAAGACAGAGGAAACAGAGGCAGTAAAAGCACGAAGGGTGGGGGATAGATGATTATAAGATACAAATTTAGCAATAGGATGAGAAATAGTACAAGTGCGAATACCTTTACGAAGAGCAATGGGAGGAGAAGGTGGAGCAGTAGGGACCAAAGGATGAGGTGGACTCGGATCTCGCAATGGAGGAGGAGGCTCAGCGACAGGCGGAGGTGCTGGTGGTGCAGCTTTGGCATGGTGAACATATACCTGCATCGGGGGATGCTGCTTTTGAGGTTGCCCGGAAGGAACCAAAATATGCATATACTCAGACTGATCCCCATGGGAGGAAGTTGGAAAATAGGGTAAGGACTCATGAAACGTAACATTAGCACAGATAAACTCGCGATGCAAAGTGGGAGAACAACACTTATAACCTTTTTTATTCCGAGAGTACCCCAGGAATGCACACTTGATAGAGCGTGGATCAAGTTTATCGCGACCGGGATCAAGGGCATGAACATAACACGTGCATCCAAAAATTTTAAGAGGTAAGGAATATAAAGAACCCTGATGATGCAAAATACTATAGGGAATCTGGCCCCTAAGAACGTGAGAGGGCATACGATTCACGAGATATCCGGCAGTAAGAACGACGTCGCCCCAACAGGATTTGGGAACCGTCATTTAGATTAAAAGGGCTCGGGCAACCTCTATCAAATGACGTATCTTGCGTTCGGCAACCCCATTCTGTTGGGGAGTGCGAGAACGAAAAGATTGGTATAGAATACCATGCTCATCAAAAAAAGCAGACAAAACATTATAGAAATATTCACCAGCATTATCAGAATGAAAGACACGAAGAGAAACATCAAACTGAGTTTTTATTTCCATAGAAAAAGATTTGAAAATGGAGTACAAGTGTGACTGGTTTTTCATGAGATAAACATAAGTAAGCCTAGAATAGTCATCCACAAAAATAAAAAAATGCTGAAAACCACCACGTGAAGAAACACGCACAAGAACCCAAATATCTGAATGAACTAAATGAAAAGAACGAGACACTCGACTCTCTACTCTAGGTGGAAAAGAAACACGACGATGTTTACTGAACTCACAGACCTCACATGGCAAAGACTGAAGATTACGACATGACGGAACTAACTGTTTGAGAGTCTGAAGAGAAGGATGACCAAAATGGCAGTGATGCTCATAGGGAGAGACGGAAGTCTGAAAAGCAACGGAGGCAGGAGGTTTGCCAGTGTCAAAATAGTATTGACTACCATGCTCAACACCGCCACCAATCTTCTTCCCCGTCTGGAGATCCTGAAAAACACAAAAACCAAGAAAGAATGTAACCGAACAATTTACGGATTGGGTAAGTTTACTAACAGATATAAGACTATGGGGAAAATGAGGAACATGTAAAACATAGTCTAAGGTAAGAGAAGAATGTAAAATAACAGAACCCAAACTAGCAATGTCAGAAGAGAAACCGTCGGCCAATGCGACACGAGAAGGCTTCACAAGAGGACGAGAACCAGAGAGGTGGATGGAGTGGCCCGTCATATGATCGGTAACACCAGAATCAATAACCCACGGATTATTAGAGGCCAGGCCAGCAAAGGTGGACCCTTTCGGAGCGAACGTAGCAGTGGAGGAGGAGGGCGCATGAGAAGGCAGCTGGGAAAGCAGGCAATGATACTCATCCTCTAGAATAGTAACAACACGTGGGACGAGGCTGGGCGCAGAGCTAGACAATACGGAGCCATCATCTTCAGAAACAATAACCTGATGCGCAGATGGGCGGCCATGAAGAATCCAATAATACTCAACCGTATGATTAGTACCATGGCAATAGGTGCAGTAACGAGGCCCACCACCACAGGTACGACTACTATTACCAGAATCACGACGACCACCACCATTACCAGAATCATGGCTACCAACAGATTGCACCGGACCACTGCTACCAGAATCACGACCAAATCCATGGCCAGGGGGACCACGACTGCCTCCCCCTGACTTTCGACTACCACAGTTAAAACCACGAGAAGAAGGACCACCCCGAGGAACCGTGGTAACCAAAGCCGAACGGGCAGCATGAGTCAAATCAAAGGGTCAGAAACAGAGGCTTGGCGGACTTGACTGTATACCTCACTGAGAGAAGGTAAATCTCTATCACCCAAAAGATTAGACCGGATAGAATTATAGGCCGGCGAAGGTAACCCGAACAGAAAATGAGTCACCTGCAAGCGCTCACATTGACGCTCCATAACCTGAACATCTGAAGAAATGGTTTCACAAGTGTTGAGCTCCTCACAAACACCGCAGAACTTGGCATAATACTCCTCCAAGGATAAGCTGCCAAGGTCAAGAGAAAAAAATTGTTGATGAAGAGCATAAGTCCAGCGGAGATTATCAGCCCCATAAAACATCTCTTTAACCTTCATCCATACTTTCTTCGCAGTTGATAAGAAAACCAGAGTATTCTTAATATTTTCCTCCATACTATTCCAAAGCTCAACCCGAATCTTATCTGCAGGAACCCAAGCACCATAGGATGTGGCAGTCGCCGCGGGAGGGTCATCAGTAAGGTAATGGTATTCTGACTCCCCCACATAATAAACCTCAAAAGCTTTAGCCTAAACAATATAATTTCAACCATTCAACAAGGTGGAGGTAATAGATAACCTCTCACGAGACCGAGAAGAACGACTAATAGCGGAAGTCATAGTACTACCTGTAGATAGAGAACTAGAAACAGATTCGGTGCCAGAGCCCATTGCAAATAGACCAAGTAACCAAAAAAATGGAGCAAACAACAAGAAATTAGGCCAATAACACAGAGGCAGCCACGAACATCAATATGTCACGATTACCAGCGAACAAGAGCGATAACACAAGCACATGAGATCAAACATAAGCTGAAATAAACAGCAACAATAGTAGCAAAGGACTCTGAACAGTAACAACAGCAATAGGACCCCAAATCACGAGTATAAAAGCCAAATCAGGAATACCCAACTGAAATACCTAACTATAGATGAAAGATTGGAGCAGATTGAGAACTAATAAACTTCCTAGATGCCAGATGCCATTTAATAAACTTCCCACATGCCATTCCCATATCCCACAGCTGTCACCAATAAAGAGAGAAATGGCGTAATAACCTCCCACTAATCCAAAAGGCCCTGCTTAAAGAAGTTGCTACGATCTTGACTGCCACAACGAAATCAACAACAGATCGACAGCCAGAGGGTACTGGAGAGTTCGCCGAAGGCTGGGCGACGGGCGGCGTGGGTTGCCAGAGGTCCAAAGAGGGCGCCGGAGGATGGCGAGCAGTCGGCGGGGCTTGCGAACGTCGACAAGGACTGTCGAAAGCTGGGTAGGGCGGAGGAAGATCGCCAACAGCTAGGGAGCAGTCGTTGAAGGCTGGAGTGATAGCGGCGATGGTTACTTGGTTGGAGGATTTAGGGCTGAAGGTGGCTGCCGAGGATGGGGTTGATGATGTGGGCACTGATTGAGGGCTGGGAGTGGCTGGCGGCTATGGTGGCTGGAGGTGGTGGCTGTCGGCTATGGTGGTGACTGTCGAAGGTGAGGGTTTTAGGGTTTCAAGGGCAGTTTAAGAACCCGCTCTGATACCATGTTTTGTTTGGAGAGGAAAAGTGTGTAGGGTGTTGAATTAACCCTTACACATAATCATTTATTTATATTAAGAGAGTTCGTTAGACAATGTAATTAAGCAATGTGGGATTAAACACAATATACTAGTATACTAATATACTAGTATTCCAATAGAAGATAGGTGGATTATGGAGGCATGGATCGAGATCATGGATTCAAAGGGATGTTGCTCACACATGGGTTGTGGATTGGACATGGGATTCTCAAGTCCATGAGGATGGATTCACCACTCGTATGTAGGAGTCCCTTGTAACCACTTGATTTTCATAGTTCTTAAATTTCTGAATTCAGTGCCGTGTTTTTACACCCAATTGGGGTTCTCCACAGAAATAGGGGTATTCAATCCACCTTAGTGTGTTTGATTCTCTTGGTTTGATCTAATTCACCATGGATTAAGTAAGAATGTAAGACGTGTTTTGAGCTTGACCTAGTCATTATATCATGATCTGAGTATAGTAAAATTGGCCTTAACGTACGTGGAAAATTGACCAAGTACCTTCATAATTGTGAATCAACCAAAGTGAAATTGTTGGCATAACGAAGATATGACCATTCATGAAACGTTCCAAGATGTTTTATCCATGTGTCATACTCATCTCATACTTTTTGCATTAATACCAAGCTTAGGTACAGAGTAATCAACAGAATCAATCTCATATCAAGTACCTCAACTTGAACGAAAATGTTAATCAAATACAAGCTCAGACATGCAATTGATTTGGTTCGACTACAAGCTATTAAGGCAGCTTGTATTGACCCAACAATTTCACTCCTCCTCATGAGTGCTGCATGAACATCTCCAACAAATCCTCACCAAAAAAAAGAGCAACTCTATCACACTCACATCGACACATGATACTTCTTGAATTAAATTGTCGCTTTTAGTGTGAAGGTGCCATATCATGATGCATGAGTTTGATCATCAAAACAATTCATCAACAGAATCCAAATTTCCTCATAATTCCCCACAACTTAAAAGTCTAACATGTTATCTTAAATTATCAGAACAACTGTACAGGGAAAAAGCCACTTAAATTGCATTATGAAGAATCAACCAAAAGTGCCAACAATTGAGATGAATGTGAGTGATGTACCAAACAACTATGATTAAAACTCAAGAAAAAGCCATTGATTCTAGTGGCTGTGAAGCGAAGTCTCACATTGCTTGGGTACCAAAGTAATACGCAGAATATAAGTGTGAGGGCACCCTCACTTCAACAGCTAGCTTTTGGGGTTGAATTCCACCCAAGACCGTGTAATATGGTATTAGAGCTAGGTATACCAAGGATGGGTAGGGTGCATGTCACTAGCCTGCACGCAGTAGGTGCTGCCGAGTGAGCATGCTGGGCATGAGGGAGGGTGTGAAGTGAAGTCCCACATCGCTTGGGTACCAAAGTAATATGCAGAATATAAGTGTGAGGGCACCTTCACTTCAACAACTAGATTTTGGGGATTAGTTCTACCGAAGACCGTGTAACATGGTATAAGAGCCAGGTATACCAAGGATGGGTAGGGTGAGTGTCCCTAGCCTGCACGCAGTAGGTGCTGCCGAGTGAGCATGCTAGGTGTGAGGGAGGGTGTGAAGCGAAGTCCCACATCACTTAGGTACCAAAGTACTATGCAGAATATAAGCGTGAGGGCACCCTCACTTCAACAGCTAGCTTTTGGGGTTCAGTTCTACCCAAAACCGTGTAACTTCGCTCATTTAAGCCACCCAAGCTTGGTTAATATATTCTAGAGGTTACTCCACCTATTACCAATAGGTTTTAGGTTGGAACCCTCTAAAAAATCTAACACTGGCAAGTTGGCAACATACTAACAGATGTCCAAAAAACACAACGGTATCATTAAGTGTAAACGTGCTTCATTGATGCTCAACTCTATAGAATTAATAGAATTACCAAAACTATTGGCAATTGAAACCCATAGGTCTTCAACTCATGCTTGTGTTTTTTGAGTGTTTTTACTGCTCAACCCACCATGTGAAGCGTAAAATTTGTTCTAGGACAAAATGGTGATATAAAAGCTGCCCAATGAGGAAAACAAAGAGCGCATTCAAGTAATTTATGTCTAATCAGGCTAAAATTCAACCACATAACAAAATGGAACTGATTGATAACATTGATATCATTGAAGAACTTGGTATAAATTTCCAAATACCTTATCCTTTGGCATCCCCACTATGAAGTTTCTCATTCATCTAGTGTAGTTTTCTCACCAAACCATCTTGGGGGATCAAATCCAGACCCACCTGAAAAGTTTAATGAAGTACTTTTAGGTCTATTTTCATCCATGTTGCCTAGAACTTAAGACAAGCACAAGGTGGGCAATTTCAAGTAAAAAAGAAAGACTTTTTCTTTGTCACTCCCTTAGTTTTACTAGTTAGAAGAGTACAATTAACGTACGTAAAACAGTCGAGGGAACAACAAAACATCCAGCATAGCAACCAAATCCTCAGACTTTTTCCAATATTTCCCACATTTTTCCTGATACATCTATATTCTATCATATATCCCTTGTTTCGCGAATCTTTCAAACACTTAAAATTATACTTGTGTTCCTGTATTTGCATTATTCAAGAAAATGGTAGAATTATTCAGATATTTTAAAATGTGGTTTAAGTTCTAAGAACATGCTTGGCTTTCTTTAACTGACCCTCCCACCCCTTACTAAATTATTAACAGAGTCGTTATGATCTCCAGCAAACACATTTCTAACCCAGAAGGAATTGGAAAAAATATAGCATCTAATGTGATGTATTGAGGAATTCAAGTGAGCTAAAAAGTAGCAATACCAAGAGGATTGCAACGACAGAGACGCCAAGCAGTCAAGACAGTGCCCTTAACAACTCCATATTTCTTGTAAGCAATCATGGAATACTCACTACATGTTGGAACATATCGGCAACTATTTGGCATTAGTGGCGAGATTTCCCCTGCTCAAAAAGGATGCAAAAAACTTCATAAACCCTAAACTCAATCTTATTTGCACAATCTTTGTAATGAAATACGTAAAATACATTAATTAAATCAGGAAACAGCTAATAGGGCCACATTTGAATGGTCGGATATATACTGAGAGATAACTGTTCAAATAGAATGAGTAACTCTACCTGACTAATAATGCAGGAATGACCAAATATCTCAATTCTCCAAGTTATTTTACATCGCATTTTTTGTGGGATTGGTTATCCAAAGGATACGTAAACCCTCCACCAATCATTTGGGATATGTAATCCCCGCCCATGTCAGATCCAACAATTTGACGTATATGGGATATGCAACCTCATAGGATCAGTGGATGAGTTATCTTATCGGGCAACTAGTGAATTCCTTTACTATATACCACATTACCCAAGGTACCATGTATCCTATGCTTTTTGTGCAAAGCTATCCAACAAATATGTAACTTACTTGTATCCTTACTAATATCTAATCGACCAATCAAACATGTCCTTACTAATCTGAAAGTTAGGGCAGAAAAATAACTTACTTTTGTAGAACCTCAGCATGGATAATGCAGCTTTAACCCCAGTACTATCCTCCTCGTCTTCTGATTGAAGATACATAGTCTAAGTTTTTTTCCTTTCAAATCAAGCAAGATACTACCTCTGTCTCACAAAGATTGACCGGTCTGAAAAACGAGAACTAAAAAACTATACATATTTATTGGAAAAATTCAAACTTTTTTCGCTGCTAGTTACTAAATATCAATGAATTCTTGAAAAAAATGTAGTTTTGTAAGTTCTTGTTTCGCAGACCTTACAGGGTATATATGTACACACACATGTATATATATATATATATATATATATATAGAGAGAGAGAGAGAGAGAGAGAGAGAGAGAGAGAGAGAGAGAAAGTGTGGCTGACCCTTGGAGGTGCTCTGGTCCGAGTCATTTTCTGATCGATTAACTACTGAGAGTCCGCTACGACGCCAATTATGAGTCTACACAAGGGTTTAAGAAAACAAATACCACAACTATCAGTGATAATCTGTATGTATAACCGTGCGCTTGCACAGGGTTTTTGGAAAAACGGAAGTTACCTTGTTGTTGGTGACAGTGCAGGAGGAGAATTTGTGATTTGGAATTGGGGGAATTTGGAGGGAATTGGAATTAGGGTTTGGAATAGGAGGCAGAACAGAGCAGTAGACAGAGAGCGCCATTTTTTTCATCCGCAATTCTAACCCCGTCCAGGAGACTCTTTCGCAGCGAGAGTGAGGTGAGTGAAAAGAGCCGTTGCTTTTCCCAGTCATCTTCTAAGCTATGGGTACCATTGTTAAGCATACGCGGCAATTCTCCAACCGTTTATTTCACTTTGGAGAGAAACTTATTTACGAAGCGGCTGCAAAGCGACTCTTTACAGAGTTGAGCGATCTCAATTGTCTGTTTCAGTATTGGATGGCCTGGATTAAAAACATGTTTTGACGGTTGAAATTGAGCTCTGTAAACACTTATTTACAGCTGCTTTGTAAACAAGATTTTCTCTACACTTTCATCAACCATGTCACTCGAGTCCCCCAAAAGTTGGGTAATTGTCCTATGATCCCATACCACCACAGCCCGTATCTCACTTGAGTCCTCCGAAGTGAATTCCGTATCTGTTTTGACATGCTCGGAAGCATGGTGGACAAGCTAAGGAGAAAGTAATAGCATGTGTAGTAAACGTGTGGCCCATGTTAGTCATGTTATAAGTAGTAAATATATTAGTGTGAGACATGTGATGTCATAAATGTATTAGTAAGAATCGTGTGATATAATAAACAGTGTGATAATAGTACGAGTCATGTGACTCATGTGATCTAGTGATTATCATACAGTGTCCTAGAAGTCTCCATGAGGCCTATAAATAAGGAACTTCGGCGCAAGAGGGCTGTATTTTCCATAGACATACATTGATGACTGATGAGGTTCATCAGATAGTGCGACTGTGCTTGGCAGACGGTGGATTCCTTATGGGGAGTAATGTCAAAGTGGATTAATTGGAAAAATATTAGTAACAACTTAGTATCCTAATCTGTTTCACAGTTCAATCGATTGGCACCATAACTTCAGAGAGAGTCGTAACAAGCAACATTGGACTGATCAAACAAGGACCTATCTCCTTTGCCTGGCAACGTAAGCTTAACAATGCATGTATTTACTTAACAGTACATGCATTTTCTTATAGCCCAGCAGTGCGCACATCAGATTGCAAGTGGACAATTTGGACGGATCCTCAATCTCAATTAAGCATGGATAAGGAATCAGGCTACTTGGTGTGTTTCTGACGTTGCTAAGAACTCGTTAAAAGATTCTGCAAACATGAATAAACAGAAAAGAAAAATGGAAAATACAACTAGATGTGAAGGAGAGTATGGCCATGAAGGTCTTTGCAGTACATGTTGTATACTTCTCCACAAGATGAAGCGCTTGAACTTCAAAACACACCTAATCTAATTACTCAAAAGCGTCGCTCACAATGTTACTTGAAGCTTCAACGAGCTGGCTGTCTGGGGACAGGTTAAAGCAGGGCCTGCTGGGCTTGCTTCTCATGAGATTGGATGAGGTAATCGGAAAAGGGTTCATAAACCGGGAGAAGCAAAAGCTACTCAGGCTAGCTGTTCACATTGTCATCCAATCATAATTTAGCGAATCTGTGTAGGAGAAAGTATCGGGAGACACCCCAATATATATAGCTTCAGTTTAGCAATGTCAATCGCTGTTACACAACAACATAAATGCTTGAGGGAACCTAAGCCCAAACTGTTCTTTCTTTATTTGAGGTCAAAAAGTGTACAATGAGGTGGATAATATGTTTCTCAATAACTACATCCGATGATGCATAACAAAGTCTGGAATGCATTGCTAGTTGTTTATAAAAAATGAGTAGTTCTTTGGACAAAGTCGATCTGGAATGCATTGCTAGTTGTTTATCAAAAACGAGTAGTTATTTGGGCAAACAGAGCCTTGAAATCCTTTGTCGGTGTGCCAGTGCCCTCAGGCTTTGAGGCCAAGTCAAATGCCTTAAATTTGGCCTCCTCAAACTGTAGTGCCTGTTCGCAAAAGAGGAATATGTTACATGCTATGAAGACAAAAAATCGTTGAAACAGAAAAAGAATATGCAGCTTCAGGATTGTGCTAAGAGAAATCAAGGGGCATATATCTTCCTTAAGCCACAATACTTCGGACATAAATACCTGAACGCAGACTTCTGCAACATCAGCCCTGGCAATAGTCCTTGTTTCTGTCTGTAGAAGCTCATCGTCCTTTCCAATAAGTAATTCCCGAATACCACCTTCTTTGTCTTGCAGGCCTCCAGCCCTTTATCATAAGAAAGATGCGAGAATCAGGTTTCAAAAACGACACGTTAATATGAGTCACAAAATCAATGTTAATGATGGTAACTAGCTAAATCTAACTCTTAAGCTTCATTTGCAAAATTTTCAATAGTAGATAATTTTGAGTTTAAGAAGTGATCAATTTTCACCACTCTAGAATCACTGAGAATGAGCAAGAAGAATAACTTTCAAAGGAATGTATGGTACAAATTCATCACAAACAAATTCCCAAGGACATGGGACTCTGATAGACTGAAACTATCGGGATAGCAAGAAGTATAACTTTATGAAAACAAATACTGCAACTTTGAATCTCTACCTTCCCCTTAACATTTAGAGGGCATTTTATGGGCTATCTGAATGTTAACAAAACTACCTATCTTCTACTTCATGGTTTGTATTCAGTCAATAATGCAAAGAGAACTTTATAAATTCTCACAAAAATAAAAAGTAAAAAGAGAAGGAATTACCTGATAATAGTGTATGGGATTCCAGAGTCAGCCAGATACTGTTCAGCCTTTCTCTTCCAAATCTGTAAATATGACAAGGAAATTTGAATAAGTTGTTTTTAGCAAAAATTTCTTATGGAAACAATTTCAAGGAGGAAAAGTAACCCCCAAAAGAAAAACGGAACCAAAAAGAGTGTTGGGAAATGGAAGCACTTCATGCATATGATATCACAAAT
The DNA here is from genome assembly GCA_025413875.1 of Rhododendron molle. Classification (NCBI taxonomy): domain Eukaryota; kingdom Viridiplantae; phylum Streptophyta; class Magnoliopsida; order Ericales; family Ericaceae; genus Rhododendron; species Rhododendron molle. The sequence continues at coordinate 51,124,349 of CM046391.1, forward strand.
GCCTATGAAGGTATCTCATGTTCCAGAGTTGTGAATTATAATAAACTTCTCAGTGAGACACTTCATAGATACGTCAGGGGTGTCAAATGGAGTAGCTAGTAGGATCTTGTTAAAGATTAGGAAATTCTTGTTTCTGTGTGAGGGATGATTGTTGAAAAATTATAAGGACAAATGTGAATAATGAAACACTTTGTTGGAACACTTTTGGGAATGAGGCAATGTATATGACGTAATGGCATGTGCAAATGAAGGCATATAATGTACTTATTATAGTTTTTTTTATATCAGAATGTACTTATTATAGTTGCAGCTTTCATTTTGTAATGTGTAACTATATTTCTTTAACATCTCCCGGATGTGTTGTGGCCTCCTTTCTTTGGAAAATTAACATGTCGGAGTCCAATGTCAGTGTCGTCTCGCCTGTCTGTGTGCTACTTAGCATAAAAAATCTCCCAATGTTAGAGACTCCATCCAATTCATCAAGATAGAAGATTCCAACTTTTAGGTACCAACTTGAATGCATGAGGATCATGGATTCGTTTTGTATTTTAAAGATTTTCTATTACCAAAATTTTGAGAGGAGAAAGCTTAGAAGAGTAAGGAAATGCATCACAGAGGAACCAAGATCTAAATAAAACAGCAAAGCCAAGAAAAGGAAAAAGAAGCAAACAACAAAGCGGAAACTATTTGTGATGAGATAACCAAAAAGGTACCGACCAAAATATTCCCATTTCCTATGTTGTTCAAGGGGTTGCTAGTATTTGTGCCTCCCATGGACCCAACAAGAACAATTTGCTTCACTCCTGCAGCTTTAGCTGTACATATAAACCAAATAATTCAGCTCTCCACACGTCAAACAAACAATAAATGGGAAGATTCAAATGATTTGAAATTGTGTAGAAGATATAACAACGAATAAAAAACCTCACCAGCATCTATTTGATTCTTCTGCCCAATCCAGTCAACCTAACACAAAAACTTATTCAATCAGGGAAACAAAAAAGGCATGCACACACACATAGACAACAAATCTCAAATACTAGCACAAAGTTAAAGCCATGCTGTATTGAATACGTATCAGAACAAACAAAAAAAGTAGCTACCTGTTCTGGAAATGCTCCATCTTCAAAGTAGAACTCCGGCCTCTCACCTTTACTTGGGTCAAACCCAGGTTTCATTTTTGGCACAGCACTCGTAAGAATTATGAGAGCATAAATACCTTGGATCGCAGGAACAATACTGTCAACATTCCTTATATCCCCAACAAAAACATCATCTGCACCACCAATTTTCTCCTTGCTCTCCTCCGTCCTGACCAAACCTCTTGCAACATACTGATCCGTCTTCTCCTTCAACTTCCTATAAACAATTTGTCCTGAAAACATCAAGCAAGATAGAACAAGTCAGAAGGAATATCTATATTATATATGTTACAATTAATACCAATGCCAATGTAGCTTAGCAGTTTCGCCCACTTCCACTGTCATAATTAGAGTGGCATAACCTATACTATCATTGAAAAAAAAAACATTTAGAACAAACAGGTTATCAAAATGTAAGCTGGAGTACTTAACAACTAGGTATTAGTCTATTCTAAATGGTTCTCAAAAACTGCAGCACCAGATCCAGCACCACAGAAAAGCATTCAGTTATCGTAGTCCTAAACAGAATTTCCCCACCAACATGACGTGTCATTTGTGGTCCACGTATAGGACTGAAACACCAACTATCATGGATTTAACATCGAAAATCTCCTCCCACATCATTTGCAGTGGGTTCGTAATACATCTTGTTGATATTTGCACTAATAACGATAATACACTACTGGATGAGATTGAGCGTTGCCTAGAAGTATATGTTATCCTGACCAACCATACCTTAGGCCCCATTTAGAACTCTTAGTCCCAATTTTCTATGCAGTGTTGTTGTAATCCCTCCACCAATAGTAGGAACTATATATCAGGCCACAAAAATCCATAAAAGTAAGCCACAAAATTCTAAAGGGTGCACCGTACACACTTTCATGATATGAGCCAAAAAAAAACTCATAAAGTGAGCCACGAAAATTCATAAAAATGAGCCACAAAGATTCTCAAAGGTGATGTGTACCAGAGTTTTTCCGAGGAACTAAATGCCAGATATGAGTCAAACGACATCCCATGGACCACAATTCCCCTGCCTCTACCTCTATTTCAGTTGGGTGAACCAAAAGAACTCCAAAAAGACACGAGGAAAGAGTTGTTTCAACAACAATGTTGATAAGAACTTGATTTCGGAACATCCATAGATTGGTGTCTTTGATTAAATACGTTGGGTGAGCGAGCATGTTTGATACTATTGGAAAATATCAAAAACTTGTCAAGCCAACTTTTTATGACAAAATAGTATTACTGTCTTAAAATTATTCTTTTACTTATGGGCTTGAGCGTTTATTTTAAGTTAGTTTATAAGAAATAAATGATAATCGTCTATAGGTTTGAGTTAAATTTTCAGGTTAAATATGTAGGACCAAAGTTTTTGTAGGTCGCCACCAACTCAAATTCCTGGAGCCACCTGCGTAAGCCAATTTCACATCTAATCCAACTAGTGAAATGTGCCCTTAAACCACATCTAGCCATCTAGGTGTTAATCCTAATATGCCCTAAATTGCTCCTGTTACCTCAAATTATTAAAACTAACACGAGTATGCATTGATCATCACCCTTTGGGACATCCAACTGGGTCTAATAAAGCACTATTTTTCGTGTTCAAAGCATGATATAAAGGGAGCAAAAATGCATAATGACAACAACAAAAAAAAATCTTGCACTTATATAACACTTGGAATCTGTCCAATCATGGTTTTCTATCAGCGTTGTTAAATTATAAAACTATGGAACTGCAACCATTGTAACGTTAATCCATAGTCATACAACCGAAATAACCCCAAGGGGTTGGGCATGATGGTCAAGGCTTGGGATGTCCGGTGACTCCAGTTGCTCCCTTCTAGATCTTAGGTTCAACTCTTCTGGGGCAGTTCATACTCTATATGGGGCGCAGTCACTGCTTTAATCAGACCCCACTAGTGTACAGTAGAATTTGTCCACATACATTAATCGAGGTCCACATAAGTTGAGTCAGACAATCTAAGTTTGCAGAAGAAAGTCCTTCAACCCAAACACATTAATTTCCACCACATCATCCAAGAAGCCCAAATCCCACAAATAGAAACATTTCAAATTGTGGATACATACATCAAATACACAAAAAGAACCCGAGGGGTTGGCCTAGTGGTCAAGATCTGAGACTCAGGATTTGTTCCCTCCTTAAGTATGTTTGAAACTTCTCGGGTGCTATCAACTCCTTAGGGTTACTCCATACAAAGCAAAGCTCTTAACTTCAACTGGGGCGTCGCTAGTAAGCAGAGGTGCGTGTAAGCTACCCAAAACACCTGAGCTATCAAAAGGATATACAGAAACAGAAGTATACACATATGCAAAACGTAGGCTCTTGCAATAAAAAGTAAAGTTAAAAAGAAAGTGGTACCAGTTCTACCGCCAGCGCCGGTAACGAGGACTGTGCCACGGTTCAAATCGGCCATTGACGAAACCGCGAATGGCCCTTTCAGATCCCTTTTGGAAATCCTCAAACTTCGAGAAAACGGCGACGGAGTTTCCACAAGTGTTGGAGTAACGAGGGATTTCGACAGAGAGGGTTTAGGACAGCGACGCAGGGTTGAATTTGACGGCCTAAGGGGTACCAGTGGGACAAGTGTCGCGGTGGCCATTGACGGTGGACTAGTTGGATGGAATATTGTCCATCCGGTGGCGGTTGTCGACCGGTGAGCCCCCGGAAATTTGAGAGAGAGAGAGAGAGAGAGAGAAGTGTTTGTTTCTTAGCCGTTAAAAGTAGTTACTTAGGCCGATTTTCTTATCCGATTTTTGCTTGGGTAACCTTATCTTGGAGGTGCCAAACCCATCTGTCTCAGTTGGTGTGCGGCATAGGCTTCCTAAGTGGAGACCGTCGTTCTCCACGTAATCAGGATTTTATAAATACGGGGCTGAACTACGAACAAGACGTTAAAATTTCAAGGTTCGGAAATATAATAGTTTGTTTGGTTTAGGTGTTTAGGGAAATTTTTTGGATAGTAAATGGAAAGAGATAAAAGAGAAATGAGATAAATAATTGAAAAAAAAAACTTATGAGAGATGTGGGAGATAGTAGTGAAGGAGAAATTGGGTTTTAGAATCTAAAACGAACACATTTTTAAAGAATTTAAATGCCTAAATAACACTCAATACAAAATATAATATCTATGTGCTCTTAACAAAAAAAAAGCTAATATTAATATCAATTTTTTTTTTAAAAAAAAATCCGAAACAATGCAGGGGCCGTGGCCCCCATGCGACCGCACCTAGATCCGTCTATGGCTCAAACCACGCCGTGGTTTGAGCCCCACGGGAGCGCGTTTGAGGTTTAGGAGTATGGATAGCCTTTGGACCCCATGTTGATGACTAACCTTCCAACTTACTAACTCGCTTAATCCGGTTGATGTATATCGCTGTGACAAAAAAAAAAAACCTTAGTTACCAAAAAAAAAAAAAAAAAAAAAACCTTATCTTGGGAGGTTCTATTTCCACGTACGTTTTTGTATCAATTCACCTCCCGATACCAAAGGCTAGCCTGGATGTCGTCTTGCCGGTTTACGAAAGGATGTTTATTTGTTTCCAATGGTATCGCTGTGTCATGAGATTGTGTAAATTGTGTAAGAGATTAAATTTTTTTCACCGGCAGCGGAGGATTCTATTTTTTTATTACCGCCTTTTTCTGTCATATCGCGTGTTTATTGTTGATCTGAACAGTTCATCTTGTAAACCCTACATAATAGTGTATCCATGAAAAGAAAAAAAAACTTGATCGGACATCGATATGAGTATCAAAAATTGAATTTTGCTTTGAAAAATGGATAGTTTATCTTTATTATTATTGACAGAAATCAGATCGTCCATTTTATAAATCAAAATTCAAATTTTAATATATCTATCGATTTTCGATGAAGCTGATTTTTTGCATGTGGCAATACTATACTGCAGGTCTTATAATATAAACGGTTTAGATTACAATAATAGACACTCGGTGGGGCTCATAATGAACAATAGTGAAAAAGTGAGATTTTACACCGACGGTGGATAGAATTTATTCTCAAATTATAATACCACTTTTTATATTATTATTATCAAACCACAAACATAACATTATAATACTCCCTCCATCCATTTTTTAGATTTCGGTATTTCATTTTGGGTTGTCCCTTAATAAATGTCCATTTTGTAAAGTTAGTGGGTAAAAATTGGTGAATTTTCTATTTTGCCCATAAAAGTAGATTTTATTTTGAAAAGTTAGTGAGAAAAAGTGTAATGGTGATGGGTGAGTAGGGAAAGTGGAGGAAAAAGTTGATTTGAAAGGTATAATGACTAGGATTTGCCCGTGTCTGAAGGCACGGCACAACGTATTTTGAACATAACTAAAATGAATTACGAAACTATTGACCATCCCAGCCAACGAAACTAATTTTTATGAGAATATTTTTCCTTAAATTAGGGTCAAACAAAGTTCTTCTAGTGCATGTCTGTGCCCGAAGGCACGGATCGAACAATAAACACATGCAAATGATCAACACTATATCCGTGAACAAAGTATCAACCTGTTCATGTAACATTAAGGGATTGCACAGTTTTATGTAACACTGAAACTTCTAGATATTCGCCGCATCTATGTCAGACACTTCGGAGATACGTGACACGGCAGACACACTTCGCAAGACCCTAAATCATATGAAAACAATACCAACGTGTTTATGTTACCACACCCAGTTTTTTCGTTACCACATTAGAGATGAGAAATACAGATAAGGAAAAATTATCAATTATCAAAAACTTATTAATAGCACTGAAACAAACAGAAGAGAGAAAATAGAAAACACAATTTGATTAACATAATAGAGTTACCTTAACCTAACATAAATTGGTTGACTATAACCTTCCTAAACAAATAACTAAAAAAACAAAATTATGAAGTAGTGAGATTGATCAGTGAACACGACTCTAATTTGTGCTCCAAATTGCTGCAGATGGAGTGAAAACCTTAAAAAAACCTACATTAATTGGCTACCGGTACACCACCATTACCCTGCACATGAAACCAAAAAAATATTGAAACCAACCAAAGTAATGAAACAATGATGAAGTGCAACAATCATAAAATTGAAGTGGAGATCAGTATAAAAAAATGCTTCACAATTTTCCTACTTAACTAAATGTCCCAACCACAAATTAGAACCAACCATCGTATGGGTTTTTAATCGAATGAGATATTGCGCCAGATCCATATCACCACACAATCATTTGAACATTGAAAATTCTATAGCAACTAAGAGGAGCATTGTTCATGGGTACCTTACAAATGTATCTGACCATTATATGTTTTAACTAAGATTCTTGGGATTTATACATGCACAAAATCGGCATGGTCTATTGGGTTAATCAAGGACCCAGATTTTACACTCACTCAAAATCGGCAGTACCGAAAAAGCTTAGCAACATCTGTTGGTTGAATAAGTTGCAGAAATATAAGAAGCAAAACTTAAAATTCTTCATTTGAACCAAAAAAAAAAAAACACAACAGGAATGAAATTATATCACAACAGGAATGAAATCCTTGTTCGTTGTGATCGCTCATCACGACATCACAGATTACAAATAAGGCGTTGACATTATGGTCCCACTCATCAAGGATTACAGTTCCGATATTTCTGTTTCGGAGAGGTTGAAATTGTATGTACAAAGTCAGTTGAGGAATGTAAAAAAAAAAAAAAAAACTTGGTCCGAACATAAAAAATAGAAGTTCTAAAATGTAAGGGTGCATTCTCGTTTCTCATGGATAGATTACCAAATTTTACAAAGGATTCCTTTAGTGCTCCTAACGTTAGAGTTCGAATGTACTCCTATATATACGCTATATGGACAGTAGAATTAAGTACACCAAGGTCAAAGTTAGAATACAATTAACTTGTCAAGCCATTTCATTTATAAAGGTATAATGATGATATCTTTTTAATAAATTGGAATAACAAAGCAAGACACTTAAAAATGGACGAAGGGAGTACCACTTTTTGCGTGAGACGCGATGGTAATAGGCTTGCGTGGAAATGTGGAATATGCCTTGGTTTACTGGAAGACGTCCAATCGTTTTCAAAAAGTATACTTCTTGTTCGTTATTCTCATAAATGCACATAGTTTTTGTACATAAATCCAATTTTGCATGTGTTTTACCTGTTGAACAAAAAGTCGATCATTCATTTTAGCAAAATCCAAAATAAAATTTCAATAAAAGAATAATAAATTAGTTATTGATAATAAAGTCTAATTTCTTATTGATAAATTAGTCAAAAGACTTGAATTATGCGACTAAATTTGAGGGGTTGGTAAATGCAGCTTTTTTACAACGAATGAAGAGTTTTTGAAAAACGTGAGATAAATATGAAAAGTTGAAAATTGTGGGGAGAGACAATGAGTAACAAATTTCTAACCACCTTGTAAATACACAATGGTACCATTTTGAATCTCCCAAGATTAAAAACTGTGTGTTTTAGAGACATAAGATATTGTTGTAGTATGGTTGCAAATGCTCCAAGCAAAATAGAGAAGAATTTTATCCCTAATTTCTGAGAAATTTTTGGGTACCGGATGAGTGTCACGTGATGCCGGCTCGGCTGTCCATTATGGTTTTGGACGACTTGGATTTGAAGAAAGAAAGAGAGAGAGAGAGTGGTGGGGTGAGAAGAGAGAGCGGATTTCAATCTGGATTGTCCAACACACTTTTAGATGGCCAGGATGAGTTACTCAAGCACCACATGGGCACGGCTTAAAGAAGGAAGGAAGAAACATACAAATTGAACAATTGATAGCCACCCAACCTGAACAAGCAAGAAGCTTGAAACTCTCAGTCATCACTTCATTTCCCATCTCCTTTGCCAATTCAAGATTTAGTTCCACACCAATGCATGGTCGGAAAATATTCAAAAATAGAAGCACTTCTCCGAGTACAGCTATTTGAGATGTGAATTTTTTTTCACAAATTCGTAAGCTCAAATAAAGGGAGCAGGCCATGAGCGAAATCGCCTAAATTGATAATTTATACAACCCTAAGCCTATTTATTCACTATGCTGGCACCACCTCGGGTCCCAAAGGCGATGATGACCCATCTTCCCCCACGGTCCCACCCTGAGTTGTTTGTTTCGTTTCTTTATCCTCTTCTTGAAACCCTTGCTTGAATCTATCATAATTCGTGGGCTCACTGCTCTTAAACGGGCGCTCACCCAGTACTCGAACCAAGTCGTCTTGATGAAGGACCTCCTTCTCAATCAACAACTCTGCGATTTTTGCAATGTGCTCTTTGTGCTCCTCTATCAGCCGTAGAGTGCGCTCGTATGCTTTTCCCACCCATTCTCTCACTTCATTGTCAATAATTGCAGCAGTCTTGCTGCTGTAAGGCTTGGTCATTTCGAAGGAATCGTCCCTTTGAGGGAAGGAGAGAAGACCTACTTTGTCGCTAAAACCGTAGACTGCCACTTGGGCATAGGTCATCTTGGTCACTTTCTCCAAGTCGTTTTGGGCTCCCGTCGAAATCTTTCCCAGCAAAACCTACTTCCAAAAGCATAATCAGACTTGCGAGAATAGAGAGGATCAAACATTTACATGTTAAGAAAATCAGAAGATTAGAAGTTCCATGCAAATATAAGTTAAACCAGAAGCACTCTTTCCACCATCGAACCTGTGTACTGAAAATATTGTTTAATAACATCGTGGAAAATCATATTATTGCACAAAATGGTACCACTACCTAATGGATCAAATAACACACACAAATCACACATTCCTTTAGCCGAAATACGGAGAACATCACTCATGTATGAAAAGTTCCTAATGTTTTGGCAATTCAAGCAAAAGCCAACTCAGAAGATTAAAGAAACAACAGTCATGAGATCATACCATTTTCTTCACAAACATCAGAGTTCTGATTGCTTGAAAGGATTGCAGGGGAATCTAGGTTCTAATCAAGAGTATTGATGTCTTAAGGTGCACTACTCAATGCTAGAGATATAGGCCATGTTACTGAAAAAGTAAGAAGTTAAATTACTTGTTTAATCATGGTTTTCTTGTTTGCGGCATGGTTTTTTATGTAATAAAATATCTACAGTACTCTGATTGTTGCTATTCCTGTTGGTGATTACCCCAATTTCAAGATATTCGGGTAACAAATGGAAATTAAGAATTATATCACTGGCTTGATTTTAAGTGTTTTTTTTTTTTTGGGCTGAGTCTTAAGTGGTTGCACCACGCGGAGCAGGAGTTCACATATTTTCTTTCCGCAATTAGAAAGATTTAAAAGACAGGTGCTTGAACACATTGCTGATGTTAACTCAGAACTCTATCCACAAAAATAGCAAAAGCAAAGAGGAGGGAGGGGATTGATATATTGACCTGCTCAGCTGCTCGACCCCCAAGGGTCATGCAGGTCACATCAAAGAGCTGCTCTTTGGTCATCAAAAGATTTTCATTAGGAACGTACTGAGCAAACCCCAGAGCTGCGGTACCACGAGGAACAATTGTCACTTTGAGCAACGGTTCTGCATGTTCCAAGAACCAACCAGCAACAGCATGACCTGATTCATGGTACGCAACAGTCCGCCTTTCAAGCTTGCTTATCACCTGTAAGGAAAAAGAGAGAATGAATTATCTCTCTTTCCACAATTCTCAATTTGATGAATAATATAACAAGTCATTCATAAAGTGGTGCTACCGAGCAGGAAAAGCAGACGCCACTGGCAGATTATATCATATTTACAGGGGTCATGAATACACATTTACAGTTCAAATTTCAATGCATTGAACGAAGTCCTTAAAGCACCATACGGCCTTGCATTGTGTCACCAACAGTGCATATTGGCCCATTTAGCTCTTAGCACTCAAATTTTGCTTTGTAGAAAAGGGACGGGGACCAAAGAGAAGAAGCAGCTATCAGGCTGAAGAAAGCAACCAGAATTTGCTCTCTACCCCTTGGATCTATTTTTTGGAATGTCCAAAAATTAAGTGAACAATGTCCATGCAGTTTTATTGGAGATTTTTATTTTTTCCCAACAAAATAAGGGAGAAAGTTGTGTGGTATCATTTTTGCTGAAATGGAAGTGGAGGTGGGGATAGGGAGCGATGGCATGAAGAAGTGTCCTAAGTTGAGCCTATGCATATCATATATAATCTCAAAATTATATTGTAATAAAAGCAAGCGATGAAGTACTTTGCTCCTCAGTGAGAGTCCTTTAAAGGGTGCAGCCACAATATTTGGTGCCAGAATCTTTAACCCAAGCATTGAATAGGCATACCAAAACTTGCACAAGTCAAAGGAAAAGGGTTTGGTTTCTTTAGAATCACACATGGAAATGTCATACAGAACTGGACCTTGGAATATAATGTATACAGGACAAGAAAAGAATGAAGTAAAATAAAGGTACAAGGCATAGAACTTTGCTTTTAAATTCATATGGTCAAGTGAGATGCAGCTATTGCCTAACTTGCCTGGGTCCCCAGAAGCATGCATTAGAACTGATCTGAATTCTTCCTCTGGGTTGAGGTTACTTTCTAATAGGATTGGGGACTCAAAGCTCTAGTCACATGGATACTCTCTAATACGAAAGACCAAGGAAACACTTTTGAGCCAAATCAACCAAAATCTGAACTAGTAACCAGCCTTCCATATGGTCTAGATCCTGCGAATCCCAACCATACTAAAGAGAGTCCATCATGAAACTAACTTGAAGGGTCAACAAAAGGTAAGAAAGAGTACAAAGAAATAACATGGAAGGTCATCTACCCCTATATTACTTCAGTTTTTGTTATTTCTCTTAAGTGATTTTTATCATATTTGTGTCCTAACACACGAAACATGATAAAGATTCTTCCAGTCACGACTTTACAATTTCTATCTTTCTCGCATTAAATGCGAGCCATCTTACGGAGAGCATAATGTTATATGTGATTGTCCAGCAGTGAAAAATGCTTATGAGCTTGAGCCAATCGCTTTTTCCTTTGTCCTTCCCCCTATTTTTGCCCTCTCACTAGTGGTCATTCCCAATCCAAAGCAACGTAATCGATACTATTCTCTTCGCTACACTTATTCGAGTCTTCCAAATAAAACACAATAACCGAATAAATGAATAAGCCCACATTGAAGACAGAATGACAAAAAAAGAAAGAGAGACAACCCATAGTTTCAAAAGCCACCTGTAGCTAAACAGGAAATAAAGATGGGAGATCTAACACATACCTTGTTCTTCTTTTCTAAACCTCCAATGACCCTGTCTATAGCTGCCTCAAAATATTCCATCGTAATTTGTGTACTCTCATTCCTTGCAGCAATTAAAGCAGCTTCATTACAAACATTTGCAATGTCGGCTCCAGCAAATCCAGGAGTTAGAGCAGCAAGTCTTTGAGAGTAATATGATGGCTCTTGATCAAGTTTTAACTTCGTCAAGTAGATCTGAAATATCTGGTCACGGCCTTTTATGTCAGGTTTATCAATTGTAATTTGACGATCAAACCGACCAGGTCTCAATAAGGCTTTGTCTAGAATATCAGGCCTATTTGTGCCAGCTAGTACGACAACTCCAGCTGTAGTTCCAAATCCATCCATTTCCACAAGCAACTGATTTAAAGTACTCTCACGCTCATCATTGCCCCCTGAAAATCCCCCACGCCCTCGTGCTCGACCAATTGCATCGATCTCGTCAATAAAAACAATGCTAGGAGCGCATTGTCTTGCCTCTTGAAATAAGTTCCTGACCCTTGATGGACCAACTCCAACAAACATTTCCATAAAATCTGAACCAGATATAGATAGAAAAGGCACACCAGATTCACCTGCAGTAGCTTTAGCAAGAAGTGTCTTTCCTGTCCCAGGAGGGCCAACAAGAAGAGCCCCTTTTGGAATTTTGGCACCCAACTCCTCGTACTTCTTTGGGTTCTTGAGAAAGTGGACAAACTCCATAATTTCTTGCTTTGCCTCATCGCATCCAGCCACATCTTTGAAGAATACCTAAAGCACCGATAAAATTAGAGGAATTTGCTAAAAGAATTAAATGATAGCTATAATTTCTAACAGGTAAATTGAGCTTAAAGATCCCTGACATTCAGGATTAGAACACCCACCAGCAGGAAAATAAACTTCCCTTTTTGGTGAAAAAAAATGAAGTGAATATAAAACGCTCCAAGCCCTTAAATAACTTTAACAAGATACCTTTCACACACACAAGAACAAAAAAAAGATAAAACGAACTCCACCCACACTTAAGTATGACTCTCAACGTCTATGTAACCAAGATTTTCAACATGCATTAGTAAACATGTGTATCCCAGTGTGGGCACTTCCTAAGCTCAACTAGTAAGACATGGGGGGAGAAGTATGCATCCATGAGTGGGGTATGGGTCTAGGGACATATCTGGAACACATATGATACCCGTAGCCACTGATTGAATCCTCTAACTTTCTAAGATATTTGCAGAAGGCAAGCTTATGTTCATAAATAAAGAAATATTCCTAGCCTATTTTAAGGGGACTAGAAGAGTCCATGTAACATTGTTAGAAAATGAATTTCTACGCACATACAAACATAGATATCCAACAGTAACTATCCACATATCGAAACTGGTTCTAGTCATACAATTATCAAGTTGTGCAAATTGGTCATACAAAGAAAAACAAGTGCAGAAGTTTTCATTCAATCAACATAATTTTTGGTTGTTCCAAATTCCACAATGATCTTTTTTCAACTTATGCGGGGAGCCAGGGACCACTCTGCACTTCATCAGTAGGATTTGGGGGATGGCGAGAAGCACTTCAAAATAGGAGAAGAATATTTCTATAATTGGCCAAAAAAATGAGAAATAAAAATCAACCGCAGAAATATATTTCTCATTAACAACTTTGATAGAGAAGAGATGAGTTTCTTATTTGTCCCCGATTCAAATTTGAAAGGGCCAACAGATATTTACAACAAACAGGAATAGACTTGACTACTCAGAACATTTCAAGAATGAAGAATATCAATTATGTTTCCAAACAAGTGTATGACAGACATTTTGCAAGATCAAACAGGTAGGGCATTAGTGCAGTGGAATTTGTATTTATGCAGGCCAACAGCGAGGAAGTCCATTACAAAAAAAAATGAGGGTGGACAACCTCAGGAAGCATAATTACAATCGCAATTTAGAAAGAAAATATGCATAACCAGATAGTTTTACATATGATGCCCTTGAAAATTCAAGAGAATATGGTAAAAACCATGCCTGACCTTGTTTTTGGAGTTCTTATCCATCTTCATAACCTGTGCTTTTCCAATATTGAATATACCTCGGGCACCCTTGCCACCAGGACCACCAACGCCAAATCCACCCTGCATTCTTTTTCCTATGAATAAGGCGGCTCCTAAAAGCAAGACTGTTGGGGCAAACCTCATGATTTCTTGGTACCAGTTCATTTGAGAGACATACGTCACAGGAACATAGTTATGAGGATCAACTCCTAATGCTTCCTGGGCTTCCTCCAACTTCTCCTCAAAAGACTCGACACTTCCAATAGTGAAATAGTACTTGTATTGGCTCCCATTTCGTCTACCATGGGTACCATCAGCAGGACCTTGAACAACCTCATTGTTTGTTCGATTTGTAGCAGATGGGGAGCTCTTCACACACACTTTAGCGACTGACTTATTTGCAACAACAATGTGATCCACCAGACCAGGCTCAAGTAGCTTGTTCTTGAACTCTTGGAAACTAATCTGAATAATATGAACCACTCAATGCATCCCAAAGAGTAATGACAAACATGCACATTAATCATCATTTATTGCAGAGAGAGAGAGAGAGAGAGAGAGAGAGAGATTAGATGCCACTAATATGTAAATGCAATAAGTATAATAAATATCCAACACATGCAGACGCAGTAGTCAAGAAGAGTGACATGATAGTAGTGGATAGTACGGCTAGGGAAAGACCTAAACTGACTTTGGATGCCATGATACGGAAGGATTTGGGCTTACTAAATCGAAGCGAACAGGTAGCCCTGGACATCGCTCAATGGAAAATAGGATTATGTAGCCAACCCCAATTAATTGGGACACAAGGCTCAGTTTGGTTTGGTTTATCCAACACATGCAATGTACAAAGATGATAAAATCTTGACACATATGCAATATAACAACGTATGCCATGTAAATTCTTGGTAAGAAGACCAACATATTAGTTCTTTTCATGTAAGTGAACTTTAGACTCTTTACTTGATTTATACGTACTTATTAAGTACTAATTTAGTCTCGTTTGTTCCAACATCAAGCTGCAACTTAATGGCAAAATACATACAAGAAATTTTTGTCTCATTTGGTGGGAAACATAAACCTGAATATATTTTTACCAAATTCCCTATTTCCTCTCATTTCCTGTTTCAGATTTTTGTATTTCGAACTCATTTTATCTCCCATTGATTAGCTAGAACAGATTGCATTCAAGGGCCCATGGTTACCAAATCGAGAATCATCTGCAAGTCTAATATACATAGTAAAACTTTTTAGAACCCGCAAAGTCTCATTTGATCCTACCAAACCCTCAAATCAACAAACGGTTACCAAATCTTGCAGGGGTATTGCTCGTTTACACATTAAAAAGTCTACAGAGCTGTATTCCTGTACTTTCAAGAGACGCATTGTACGTTGTGACTTGTACCATGGATGATCAGTGATTTAACCAACGTTCTAAACGTCCATAGGCGCTAGTCGGGCGGTCGGCCACCTTCAAGCTTCAAGGCCTAGTAATCGGCGATAAATCGGCCCACATCAATTAGTAATCGGCAATTAATTGCCGCATAGCAACTAGACGGATCCCTCCCAAAATATATTCCACCAAACATGAATCTGATGTAATTGGAATCATGATTTAAAATATGAAATTGTGATACCATAACAAGTTTATAACAACAAAATGATCCACCATAGTTGTCAAGGAGGACATCAAATTGCAAATTAAAACAATTAATTGCTTCGTGCAAACGCATCACTTTATCAAACATAGTGAAAACTAACACGTTAGATGCTCCACAGTTGCTCAATCTAACAGGTTTCATGTAACCAAAACATGTTTACAATTCAAGACGTTAGCCAATTTAATGTCGACCACAAAATGTAAACCCCTCAAAGTTTCATAAATTCTCCATACTATACCCCTTGTAATTAAACCTGGACATTCCAGGCTTTAATGTAGGAATATCATTTCCCACAGCGGAAGGATACACATTATTGCTTCACATTTCCAAATTCCAAGTAAGCACCTTGCAAACACATGAATGTTCTCTTGTAGCCACGGAAAGAGCAAGAATTGAGCACATAGAGAAACACATACCTGTGCCTGCTCACGGGGAGCTGAATTAAGTGATAAGACCATCAACCCAATAATCAACAAAGGTGTGACAAAATGCTGAAACTGCTTCATGAAGTTTTCCTGAGAGTTCCCATGATCACCTGTACTTGATTCCTCTGGTAAATACAAATGAAAGGAAATGAAGAATGAGTAAGACATAGGACAAGATAACTCAAAGGTAAGGCCTGAGAGTATGTCAATGTTAGCATAATATTATGCCACTCCTAAAGGCTAGAATCCTATATTATGCCACTCCTAAAGGCTAGAATCCTTCTGCCACATTTTTTGTCCCCGGTCATTTCCACAATTTAGCTAATTGAGCATCTATGGCGCCCTCAAGAAAGCTTAAATTCTCTGCAAGCGTAACCACATACCTGCACATAAACACAAGCAGTGGAGGCATAAGGTAAAGAAGTAAAGAACCCCTGCATTTTCATGCAATACTTGAAGAAATCATCCAAGCTACAACTTGGATATAATACAGAAATACAGAGTGTCCAAGCCTCCCACAAATCTCTATCCATCACCCATCAACCAGTAGTTGCAAAAATTACAAGGATCATACAAATTATACACAATAGCCAACCCTAATTGATTTGGATTTAAGGCTCTGTTTGGGTTGATTTATACAAATTATATACAAGTTGTTTACAGTATAGATTTGCTTGGTGATAGAAAGTGTCGTTAACAAACCCAAAATAACAAACAGTAGATAGTGTGGCTGCCGGAGGCAAACTACACGCACAGCTACAATCCCAAATTGCAAAAAATGCAAAATATATACATATGCAAAATCCTCATGGAGAATGACATGGCACATTCTGCTGCTCGGTCATTTCAGATATAAAATAACATCATATAACACCATCTCATTGGGGGGCGGAAATCGAATTGAAATCTCGTGTGATTCAGCCTTTTCTAGTTAGTTGGGAAAGAACGGCGAAGTCCATCCAAACCATCCAATGAAGAATATGAGGAGAGCAAAGCGTCAATGGCGCGCAAAGCGCATGCAGAACGGGCACAAAGAAAAAAAAGTGGAAGTTTGAAGTTTAAAATGTGAACCAACCACATAAGTTGATGGCAATCATGATGGTAAAGCATTTTGCAATAAACCAGCACATAACTTTCAACACATCAGTATTCCATTCCAAAAAGCTATTATAGTTGAAATCAAGGTATCAAACTTTGCAGAAATTGTGTGCATACCTTTGGACTCTGACTTCTGATTGTTCTCTTTTGGTATTTCCTTCTTATTTTTCGGGTAGTAATTCTCATAGTCTAAAAAACATTTACAAAAAAGAAACACCAATCAAACATACATTGAAAAATCAAATGAAACAAAAAACCAAAACAGAATATAACAAAACACAAAACCCAATACTTCTCACTTCTTTTCTTCGGAGCTTCACTACAAAAAAGTCGCCGAAGTCGCGGGTTAGAAAAAATGGAATTGAAGCCTGGCAGGTATGTATTAGAAACAAGCTGCTTCCCAGTCACTGCTCCTATTGAAGTCAAATAACCCCTCACAAGCCCTAACCCCTCTCCACTGCAGCCATTTGAAGCAACTAATTCCTTCGAAAGCACTTCCCTTACACCGTAATTACCAGAAATAATATTCTGCCAAGAAAAAACAAGACAAAACAAAACAAATAAGCTACCAATAACTGTATTCACTGGTGGCACAAACCACTCAAAGGTGCATGCATATGCTCCCGGTAAGTGGTTAGAGATAAGGTCTATGAGTCATCCCATAAAACACAATGTGGTATCGCAGGAAGCCTTAGTCATCCATAAAGGAATGAATCTGCTCAAAGTATACAACAAATAAATCAAGAGATTTGAGCCAATAAAAACAGAGAACATCCACTCGAGCACATTTCACTAAAATCCCATTGCCTGCTCCCATCCATGTTTGTGTTTGCTTGTATGCTGGAACTTCAAGGTCTTAAACAAGGACTAGTATGAAACTGAGTTTTCTGGTTTTCAGAAAACATTCAAACTTTTTTCATAAAAAGAAAGAACTCATTAACAACTAGTAAATTGTTGAAAATTTTGAATTTTTCTTGACAAATATGTATTAGTTATAAATTATCGTTTTGCCGACCGGACAAATATTTTGGGACGGAGGGAGTTGGCTTCTATCACCAAATAATTGGATATGACTCCTAAGGTCTTAGGTTTGAAGCCTCTCAGGTTTTGTCAACTCCTTTGGGGCCAGTCCCTATGGAGGTTTGCTCCAATTTAAATTGGGCTCCCTACTAGTGGGTGGTGGAATTGGGCCCATGGGTGGAGGCACTAAGGTACGAGTGGGGTCATCCCACTCACTTTGATTTCTCATGAGAATATTTGATAGTTTGCAATCAAATTTTGCTATTTTGACCCCATAAAAAATATGTAAATTGCCCCAACTTGCTTCAAATATAGAAGTCCCAATAGTTCTCTTCTTTCTGAGAGTTAATAGTGTTAATGAATGAGACTATCGTGCACCATTTTACATATATAATAAGTCTTTTGGGATAATTATAACGCAAAATTCAATTATCAGTGTATGTCTATATTGTAATTAATCACTTAATTTGGTTATTTTTTGGACTAGAAAATTATAGGAAAATGATATTGGCACTCCAAAAATTGATAGAGGCACTCCAAAGAACAAAGGAAAGTGGCTTTGGAATTAAACTGATTTTGGAGTGTTTACATCAATTTTTGGAGTGTCAATATCATTTTCCAAATTATATTGCCTATGAATCTAATTTTGACCCCACTAATCAAAATTTCTGGCTCCACCGTTGATCGGGGCCCAGGATTAGTCAAGGTGCGTGGAAGCTAGCTGGAACACTGAGTTATCCCAAAAAAAAAAAAATTGGATACGAAAAAACAAGAATGATTCATAACATTAGTAAAATTTCATAACCTAACCACAAAATCTCAGCCTAATACTTCTCTTACAGCTCTGCTTTGTAACAAAGCCGCAAAAGCTCCGCGACATTCAAGGCAAAATATCGTTGCCCTCTTACGATACACAAGGAGTGTAAATTATATTTATCCTAATCAATACACTTGTAATAAAAGAACCTAGGATGGTAAGCCATGGCATGGTGTGAAAAGACCATTTTGCCCTTTCAAGTTTTGCTTGCTATTTTGTTATTGCATGTGTGAAACTGTGGGTAGTCTAGGTATTTCATCGTTCCCTTCATTCACGTTAAAGTGGAAACTTTGGGACCAAGGCAAAGAAAGTCATGAGTGTATTTTCCTGATTTCCAGGGGGATTGCCTCCGTTGAACGAACAATGCTCTACCTCGCCGAATCCGCCGACAATCACACCCCGCGTTTTTCGCATCCCGTACTTCTCTGTTTTTCTTCATCCTCTTCTTTTGTCTCAATGCCTCTTACTCATTTTTACATCCCTGAAATCAGGCTTTGTGGTTCCCAATTTGAACCTTCTTCTAGAATTAGGCCTCTCTCACTCGTTTTGAGCAAATGTTGTGTCTTTGCCTCTCTCTTTTCTCGGCCACTATTTAACTGTGTAGCTCGATGATCTAGGTAAGTCTATACGAACTCTCCATCTTCCTTTTCTTTCCCCTTTCCATCTGTCTTATTTGTGCTGACTTTTCACCCATTTAGAATTTAATTTCTGTTTGTTTGTTTATTTATGGGGTGTCTTTTATGTTTTGAACTTAAGAAAAAATCCCTACAGTATCTGCCGCTGAGGGATATGAAATTGGTTTGGGCGTTGGAATGTGCTTGCAAGTTGCAATATGATAATCGAATTGGTGGATTAGCCTGAACCTTGTTCTTAGAAAACCGAATTAGGACTGGACGCGTCTTTGCATTTGAAATCCCAAATCGTTCTACAGAAAAATAATTTTGAGTAGTGTACATAGAGAGAGAGAGAGAGAGAGAGAGAGAGAGAGAGAGAGAGTGTGTTGTGTGGATGAACTTCAAGTTCGTGTTGAACAGAAAATGCATGAAAAAAGAAGTGAAAAATGATCATTTTAGACGAGAAATCTTCACTTTTCCTCGGTACAATAGAGAAACAATATTTTTGAACTGTAAACAGAAAAGCAATTTTTGAACATAAACCTACAATAATAATATAAATTGCAATTTGTTTAGAAAATTGCAGATTTTGCTAATGAGAAATTACAAACCCAAGTTTCGCATGATGATCTTGTTGAGTATGAAATGAAAAGCATGATGATACCTACAAAAGACTTAAGTACGCCGACTATCAATCTTCATCAAATCCACCAAATAACCAACATATCAACTCTCTATGGTCATTAAACTATTTTCCCTAGATGGACACGCAGGTCTGATTCTCATAACGAAACAACATAGGTGTTGACACAGATCGAGTTTAGTTGGTACACCTAAAACATCACTAACTGATTGGATTCATTAAGTTCATGTATGGGGTTAATGAGGCCCGGTTGTTTCAGAAGCTGAATATGCATTTACCCAATTTTGTTTAGGTGGTGTGTGCGAACATCAAACAAACTGCTGGACTCCAAACGCCACCATTCCAAGTTCTATCAAGATCCCAGGTTCCCTTCTCTCTTTCCCACTTCGAGTAGTCACTGTTTTCACATGTATTGGTTTGTCCACTAGGAAAAATTAAGATCTTGACAGGGTCACACTTCCACATATGTAATGATTACTGCTCTTCTCTTGTTACCATGACTGTGTTACCATACAGAATACTGAAATGCTAGCAAAGACAAATTTGCCAAATCCAAGTTGCACATGGCTACTCTACCCAAACCAACTAAACAATTCCAAAGAATAAATTTTCTGGCAAACAGCATATAACGGACAGCTGAACATTCTAGGTGAGGACTGAGGATCAATCATTGTTTCCAACATTTTAATCTCTAAATTTCGTTGCGTTTTGTTTGTTTTTGGTGTTGGTACTGGATTAGATTTAGACAGAAGAGGGAAAAGAGAGAGTTTAAGATGACGGTACCAATTTCTACTTCCACGTTATCTCTCCCCCCCCCCCCCCCCGGTGAATTTGATTTCTGTTTTTGAATTTGGTGTGTTAACTCTGTTCCAATATTTTTTTCCCCCATCTGTTAATGGTGATTGAACCCAGGTGAGCAATTATATAGATGGCTCCAAGTTGAAATTTTCAGTCACTTGAGGAGAAAGGAATTGTTAGATTACCATCTCTAGAAAGGTCAATTTTAATGTCCTGTTTTAAGGAATTTTGTTAATTTTGTGCATCTTTTGGAAAATTGTTAGAGTTGAATGTTTGCAGAAGTTTTTTTTGGGCCTGTTATTGAATGATTAAAACATTTCAATAGCGAAAGAAGGGTTCCTTTGCGCCTTGGATAAGATAGAGGCACCAAATTCCTTCCATTTGTTCAATTCAAATTCCATAAAATCCGTGATTCAATTCAATAACCTCTTGCTATTCCTCTACTATCATCACAACGAAAACAAACAAAACTTCTCTCGACTACAAATTCATCCAATGAACATGCGGAAACGTGCGAAGCACGGGCATTGCACTAGTATATCTTATAAAAACAAAGATATGCGGCAAAAAAAATCTTATAAACAAGCGGAAGAAAAATATTACCGGATGAAATGCAGAGCGATAGGAGCGGGAGAGGGAGCGTGCGAGACGTGAATAAATCATTGCGACTATACTCTGAACATGAATTGGTCGGAGATAAGGAAACCCTAGATTGAGCGATCGGATAAAAACAGGGTTATCGCATAAATTATATCTCCGCTTCTAATAGGGGCCCTATAGGGGCGAAAACTTCGGTATGGTTCGAAACGTGTGTCAGAGGAGAGAGAGAGAGACAGAACCGGAGGGATGAACTGGGAGCATGGAAAAAGTGCACTGTTTGTTAACCGGAAAAGGGGAGAGAGAGAGAGAGAGAGACCGCCTTGGATGGGGTTCTTAAGTTCCCGTTTTTGACCTTGTGTAGGTGGCCTGTGTGGTGATTAATGGGGGACATTGTGGTCATTTAACGAAATATAGGCGTTAATGTTTCTGCCTTCAGGCCTGTGGTTGGAGGATCAGCCACGACACCACCGTGGAACCCATATGAGCTTTTGGGTTGCTGTGACCGAGTTTGGATTGCACCCGGCCCCGGGGGACAGCATGCGTGTTGGTCTCATTTGGACCGTTCATGTTCGGAATGAACGACTTAAAATTTATCTCGGTTGAACGACTGAAATCTATTAGATCAAGATGAAATTTGAGTCGTTTATTGCCGAATTTGTGGATGGTACGTGTTTGTTAAAATGGAAGGAGTGGGGTTGGCTACTTTCAATGTTTTGCTAAGGTTGTGATGCATAGATTAATTGTTCCATTTGCACCTGTTCTTGAAAATTAATTAGGCCATTTTTCTTCTTCTTTTCTCCTTTTCTGATGAGCAATTAATTTGCAATGCTTGTCCATTTTGAAATCACTTTTTGTTTCTCTATGTTTTTTTTTTTTTTCCATCTGCTGTTAATTTCTTCGATATTTTTCATCTGTCTCCACGGGAGGAAGAGAAAAAATGTAAAATACCGATAAATTTTTTTGAAAAGATTCTCAAAATAAAGACATTTCTTACATGTCCCAAACAAAGTCCACAAAAATAAATTTTGATGGGACATCAAATTATCTAGAGAAACCAATTGCAAGGAAAGAGTGGATAAATTCACAACCATTGAACTTCACAAACAAATTCCCATTTATCTTTATTCCAAATTCCCACCCACATCACTTCAAAACGATATGTAGCCATTAGACATCTTCCAACAATATATCTATATATCTCTAGCACATCATTTCAATATGATTCTCACATTAAGAGAGATCTTCTAAGGAAATTGATCTTGGCACTCCAGTTTTAGTCACTGGCACTCTACTTTGTGTCTTGATCATGTGAAATTACAAAACAAAAAGTGAAGTGCCACCGATTAAAATTGAAGTATCAAAATCACATCATTATCTTCTAAAGGCTTATTCAATCATGTAACTAGGATTCTGGACTAGAAATGTTCACCTGACAGCACATCATAGAGGCCAGTATTAAAACATGAAGTGGAATAGTTAGGGGACCAAGAGAGAGAAGGTGAAGCAGGTGGTGAAGGATAAGAAGAGCAAGATGAAGAATTGGAGGAGAAATATTGGTGGTTTGATGGGTTTCTAACCATCATAGGCACCATATCTTCGAGCAGGCCTTGTGGGCCTATTCCTTCTGGGCTACAGTCCATGAATGTGCCGTGGAACGGGCTTGCGGACGGGTTTTCCGGGCTTCGCTTGTCGTCGTCTTCCTCTATTGGGAGGGCTTGTTGGGCTTGGGCCTCGGAGTTCAAGACGTTGCTCTTGA
The DNA here is from genome assembly GCA_025413875.1 of Rhododendron molle. NCBI lineage: Eukaryota > Viridiplantae > Streptophyta > Magnoliopsida > Ericales > Ericaceae > Rhododendron > Rhododendron molle. Next base: position 51,147,187 of record CM046391.1, read on the forward strand.
GCTTCTTGGACGGTGGGTTGACGTGTTGGGGTGGTGGGTCGAGGAGGAAATACGGGTACGCGAAGTGGAGGTGGAGGCCCTCGTAGGTGATGATGAGAGTGTCCGGGTCGTCGCTCGAGCGCTCGACCTGCTTCTTGGCGCTGCATCGAGGGTTTGTGCATCTGTAGTAGCTCCTGTTTTCCATCACAGCAACAAGAATAGGTGAATGAATTAGTAAACTAGTTGCTAATCAATCATCATAGAAAACATATGGGTTCAACTTCAAACATCTTTTGGGTTTTGTCTAAACGAATTGGGTAAGGCCCACTTATTGAACAGTCAAAAATAAAGCCCGTTGGCAAATGCTAAATCTGGCCCACTTGTCCGAATCTTATCGCCAACCCAATAACTAAAAGAACTACTAATACGCACTTGGCCCGCTTGTTGAGGAGAGACACGTGAGGAGGCGTGTTGAAAATATCATGGTGAATTTACCCCTCTACATAAGCCTTTGGATCGATTAACGGTTATGAATTTACCTGTCAAATTCCAAAAAAACAACACGATATAGTAACCTGTGTGATACATGGTAAAGTCATTGGCCCTGGGCTTTAAGGTCAATTATCAATGGGTAAGGCAACAACAACGGACCAAGTGGTGGATGCGTCGGGGCCGACTGACTATCCATTTTTAGAACTTTTTTACAATTAGGGCAGTTTTTTTTTCCCCCTTGAACTTAAATTATATGCGCCTTTCTTTTTCTTTTTCTTGAAAAGTCCAACACCCGTATATCCTTCTTCGTGAAAAGTTTACTAAACTTCCTCCTAAGATTGTACATCTTTATAAATATAAAAAATAATATATATATATATATAACATGCGGTTCTATATTTCAATTTTCCTTTTAAAATAGATGTAAATACACAATTGTATGTATTTACAAATATGCAGTTTAATTGAACTATCTATGATTTTTTTTTTTGGTTCGATCGGGTAGTACTTTTGGCATTTGTATTGGGAAAATTTTATACCGCCTTTTCAATGTTACAAACTTTTATTGAATGTTTTCTCACCTAATGTTAAAATTCTGCATCTGTCCGGAGTGTAAACTCCTTTTTTGTTAGAGCTTTTTCCCTCCGGTGGCTCGGGAAATAAATACGAGGGGAAATGAAGTGGTTAATGGATTAATTTCTTAAATGCAAAATTGGAAAACAAGTACATGGCCAAAGTCCCTTTAGAACTTCTTTGCCATAATATTATACATTATCTTGGTGAACAAATATTGTTCCCCTGTCCTTTATATATCTCTGGGTTAGGTTTGTGGCTACATGAGATGGGAGTTAAGAAGTCATTGTCATGATTTAAGTATTTTGTCTTTATGTAGTCGCATGTTCGAATCCTACGGAAGTCCAAATATTTCTAACTTTGAGGCCATTGGAGAATTTGTCCAGCCGTTAACTCCAGGAGCCCAGAATTAATTAGTCGGATTTTTTTTGGGTAATTATTAATTAGTCGGGTTGCGCGCAATTGGCCCGGATACCCGGTTATTAAAAAAAAAAAGATTAATGTCATTTTTGGGACACGAAAGATCTCCCAATAGGATATTTCAACTTCTTTGAGAGGAGTTTTGGAAAAATCTTAAGGCAGAGAACAACATTTACTAGGTCAGAAAATGTTAAAACATCTCTGTCAAGCAATGATATTAAATGGACCTCAAATGTGTACTTCTTAAAAGATTCCTTTTTCGATCTAGAAAATAAAATTACATGGAAAAAAGATAAACTTTTTTGATGAACTGTTTATATAGTATGATGATGTTTCCTAAAACAAATTTGGTACAGTCCAGGAAAGAGAAAATAGGAAACTGTCCATGATAACAAATCAACGGCTCAGAACTCTTCCTTGGAAGAGTAACTTTAAATCTGTATCATTTATTCGTTTTCCTAGAGAGTTTCATGGTCCGGTTGGACTGATTTCTATTTTTTCTATTTCTCAAAATTAATTAAAAACAAAGTGTTTCTGTAAAACAATCAAGTTCTATGAAAGCGATGTCAAGTTGGATTTGGACTTCGGGAATTGGTTTCCAGAGTACAAGAAAACAGTCGAAAAATAAACGAAATAAGATTAACTTAGTTGGTCACCTTTGTACATTATTCAAAACTGTGAGATCGATGGGTTAAATCTCCTTTACAAGAGTCTTTGCTTGCTGATTTATTTCTTCCCCGTATGGAGCTATTTCTTAGATAAGTTTATAATTGCGTAAGCTTAATTAAGTTGTTACGGGCTCTCACATGATTTATGCAATTTCCCGTTTTTATACTTCCGATGTTAAATATATGAATGTAATTCTCGTATCACTTGACATAAGAAAACGGGAGAAAAACACTGCGATAGAAGAGAGAGAAAGGAAAAGTAAAGGAAAACTCCAATTACCTAGGATTTGGGCTGTTCTTGATAGATTTCTGGCCATACTTCCTCCATTTATAACCATCATCAGCCAAACCACCACCGCAACTCTTAATTCTCAGAGTATACTTGTTCTCAACCTTGCTAAAGCCCTTCTCCAATATTGAAATCCTGCCAAGAGACACAATAAAAATGTCAAAACCCCTGGTTCCAAGTCAATGAATTGTCTAAGTGCCACAAGTACTTTTTACCCAGAAAAATACTCCACAACCAAAGGCTAGACTCTACATTAGTTTTCCTTCGCTTTTGGCACATATCTTCATTTTTTTTAGTAAGTATGAGAGTAAACCTGGCCGGTGAGATGTCCTGGAAATGGTGTTTATAATTCGTCACTGATAAAGCATTGTCGATATCGTCGATAGTTGGCCCGGGATAATCGCCGGCGTTGACAAGGTTGTTGATGTTTGATTCCGGCGGTTGTAGCAAGAAAGGCGATGAATTATCCAAAAGCTCTCTCAGTAGCTCCTCCTCAGACCCATCTGGCCAAGTTTTCAGTTCCTCCATGAGAATTCAGATGTGCAGCCAAGTATGAGGAGGCAAAAAAAAAAGTTAAGCTGTTGAGGCAATTGATATAGAGGGAGGTTTATGAAAGTGAGAGAAGGTGAGTGAGAGTGGAGTAGATGAGGCAATTCTTATAGTTTTACTTTTTCAGACAAGGGTATCTGCTGTTTCATAGTCGCTTTATGTTAGGACTCACTTTGACTTTTTTAGAATTCCTTCCTAGTCAACGGTTATACTCTTGCTAAGTTAGATCACGGTTGGTTGGTGGATTTGTTCTCTACACAATTGTTTAAGGTTCGATTCTTTATTGCAAGAAAATAATTTATTGTGAATTTTTTAATCCCAGCATGGATAGTTTGTCTTTGATCAGACAAAAAAAGGATTAGTTGAGGTACACATAGACTAGCCTAGTCACCTAGACTGTAGAAACCACCAAAAAAAAAAAAAAAATCAACTTATTGATCTTGATGCTTTCCATCTTGTGGTAGATGATAGCATTCAAGCACACAAGTTGCCCAATTTTGGATTAATCATGTGATGGTTTTGGACCGTACAATTCATTGCTTGACTAAACGAGGATTTTTTACCCAGATGATAGCATTCAAGCACCCAAGTTACCCAATTTTGGATTAAAATCATGATGGTTTTGGACCATACAGTTTGCTTGGCTAAACGAGAGTTTTTACCACCCTTATGTGGCGGCGAAAGGGGAGGGCTTTACCCATGATGGGTGTTTTCTTTTCTCCTTAATTGTCTATCGCTTTGAATAACTCCTCCTTTTCAATGACAATTTTCTCTCTCAATTTCAAATCTGAGAGTTTCTTCATGAGTTTTTTCTCTTTTCCTTTCTCTCGGCTTCCCTTTCATCCTCCAGGCGTCGGTTCAGATTTCAACCGTGGTGGAGGTTATGGTTCTATAAAGAAGGAAGGCAGCGTTGGTGACGGTCGAATGATGAATCAGATCAATTGGCTTGGCGGCATCGCTGTTTTGGGTGTTAGAGTTTTTAATCAGGTTGAGTTTTCTATTGTGTGTAGGACTGTGATTGGGGTGACCCATTCTTTGACTTTGAGAGATAGTAGTGGTTCGGGTGCTTGTACGTGGGAATGCTACCCTTATCTGTGGCTTTCTAGTCCTTTGATTAAGGACGGATGCTACATTTAGGTGATTATCTCATATATTTGTTTTCCTATTAATGAAACTATATTACTACGTACCATTTTGACAAAATACCAGGCAGGGGCATGTGAGAGCACTGAGAGTTTTACTTCTAGATTGCATTTCACTATGGTTCATTGAGCATATCATGTAAAAATCAAATTGATCATGCAACAATAACCACCAAGTTTTTTTTATTTACCCAAAAAAGGAAAACCACTAAGTTATATTGTAAATTGACAGACGACTAATTAGGTGTATGACAAATACACTACTGGCCCTACGATACGGGATCTGTAGTGAGTGAGTCCGCTCTGTCCTATTGCACAATTCAATTTTAAAATAAAACAACAAAAAAAGTCCATGATCTCCAATATATAAAAAGATTCCTGGTAAACTGTACATACGAATAGTTGAATGAATTTTGAGGTTTTTGACTGTTTTCTTGTTTGGAGCGTATATTTGACTGGGTTTTGTTGCTCAACGGGGTAAACATCCATGGTGATGCTCCCAAGTAGCATACCCGTAAGGTAAGGTAACAAGGTCGGGGATTTAGAGGCTTGCTTCCTTTCAAGATTTCAAGTTCGAAAGCTCAGGTGTTTTCATGAAGTCAATAAGTGAGCGGCGAAATTGATTCACAAAATCAGTCGAAATGCGCGTAAACTGACTCAGACACATAAATTATTATAGAAAAAATTATCGGAGGTGAGATATCAGAAGTTATTACCATATCATATTGTCCTGACAAGATACCAAAAATGATCTGTCACGATTTCTTTGTAGACCCATATCGTACTTGGTATTATTATCTGTTTAGTTTCCAATTTTCCATCCCCTTCGGGTTTCTTTTCTTCTTGTTTTTATTGCCAGTACTAAATATATTGTTGCTATGATAGATGCAATGCATTGAGGGTGGGGCCAGGGTCACCTGAACCATGACCCTTGTCAATTCCAAAACCAATTCAATACAAGCAATAGTCAACCACCGAATAAGGAATTAAATAGATCCCTTTCTATGGTTTTTTGTTTAAGCACTGTTCTTGGATTCCTTTGCCGTGGAAAGATACCTCCAAGGCAGTTGAGCATATTTTATTGCTAAACAATATTCTTATATTCGTTCCGTTCCTATTTGTTTGTCCACTTTGTGATTTTAACACGTTCCCGATTATTTGTCCAGTTGACTTGAAAAAGCTTCTTTAATGCCCTTTCGATTACTTTTTAATTATCATGTATTAAAAAACCGCACCCTCATTAAATACCAAAAAAAAGTGAAGGGCTATTTTGGAAATTAAAAAACTTTTTTAGTGTAATCATTATATTTCCTTAATTGGGACTCTAAAATTGGACAAGTAAATTAGGACAGATGGAGTAATAATCCTCCGTCCTACTTTAAATGTTTTCTATGAAAATTCGTGCATTTTTGAACCCATAAAAAATATCTCTATGTATTATTTTTAAAAAAAAATTACACCAAATTAAATGAGCACTTTAATTTGATGTAAGAAAATTAAAAAAAAATAACATGTAGAAATATATTTTTTTGGAGTTTGAAATTGCACGAATTTTTGTAGGAGACATTTAAAGTGGGATGGAGGGAGTACTTTGGTGGATTATGATGCATCAGAAAATAAATACTCCTAAAAAGTTAGCACAGCAAGCTAAGAGCATCCACAGTGATATAATCAAAACAAAAAGGTTTACAAAGTTAACAATATGTGCTCAAACAGAGCTCACATTGGAATAACCAAACTTAGAAACATCTTAGCAACTCATCAAATTTTGGCCATTCGATAATCAAAACTACCAACATTTTGCCAATAACCAAATTTAATTATCTTCACATCTCTTTAATCAAGTACACCATCATTACACAAAAACCTTCTTTCTTCCAATTTCAACATGTTTATAACAAAAATACTTTTGAAAACAGTTTTTATTTTTTTGAAAAAACAATTTTTAATGTTTTTTTTATTAAAACAGTTTTTCCCAAATTTGTTTTAAACAGTTTTATTTCAAAACAGTTTTTTTTATTAAGACTTTTTTTTCAAAAACTGTTCTTTTGGAAAAAAAAAAAAAAAACTTTTTCTATTCAAAAACAGTTTTTTTAACTTTTTCCCGAAAACTGCTTTTTTTAACAAAGTTTTCAAAAAAATATTTTCTCTTTTTCTAACCTATTTTTATTAGTTTGAAAACTATTTTGAAAAAATTGTTTTCTTGTAACAACCCGGATTTTCGACCGTATTTTTTTTTTTAAAATAATATTATTAATAGCTTTAAAAATAATAATAGCATTATTTTCCCTAATTATATCCTTTTAATAAAAACATTTATTTTGTTAGATAAATACTTATAATTATCTAATTCTATTTTCCTTAGTTGCATGCATGCATACACCTTTCCAATCTCTCAATCTCGTACTCCTACTTAGTCTCTATCTTCCCCGTAACCCAAAAACCGAGTTCCGTTCGTCCATCTCGAAACCCAATTCCGTTAGGACTCTAATTAATCAAAACCCATCCAATTCTCTTATAAATAAATCGTCTACTCGACCAGGCACACACCATATTTTCACGCCATAATGCGTCGGAAAAGATAGAAAAACCAGAAGGAAATCGAGCTCCAATCCATGGAGTTCTAGAGAGAGAAAAGAGAGAGAAAAGTGGGTTTAGTGGTTAACCAAGATCCAATCCGATCATCAGAACTCTTCTCTGACACAGAGCATCACCAAACATCGATCAATTCGGCCAGGGTTCCCTAGATCAAGAAACGCTATCGTTCCAATTTGTCAAGTTTCGATCGAAATCAAATTCAATCCAATTCAAGGTATTATAATTCAATCAAAGCCTCCTGCATTATAAATATTGTTTTTAGACATAACCCAATAGGCCCTTAGGGTCCCATGCATCGAAACCAATCCAAAACAATCAAAAACGAACCCAGGCCCGAACCTTGCGGCGCAATGTTCGTGACCCAGCGCTATGCACGAGCCAGCGGACCTCGCGTGGCCTCTTAGGCCAGGCCAGCTTTGTTTTGTTTAAATAGTGTCGAATTGATTTTGCGACCTTTTTAACCATTGTTTTTGACCCCAAATTATTTTTCCTAGGTTACCCACATTCTAAAGTTCATACCTTGTTAGTTTCATAAGTTTTTTATTTAATATTCTATTTATTAAATTTTTATTTGTAATTGTGTGATCGTTTGTAAACTAAAATTCATTACGACCTTTTAAATTACTCTATAAATCCTCAAACTATTTTTCTTAAATTCCTAACTTATTAAAGATCATAAGTTGTTGATTTCATGACTTTTTTATGTTATTAACTATTTATTTTATTTTTAATTAAAGTTATAAACGAAAAATAATTGCGACCTTACAAATAATGTTTTTAACGTCTAAAATATTTTTCTAGACTTCTTACATCTCAAAGATGATATTTTATTAAAATAAGATTTTATTTATTTAATTAGATATTTATTATTAATTACGCGTTGTTTCTTAATAGAAATACTTTAAAATATTATAAAAGAGGTTAATAATTTCGAATAATTTTATTTAGACTTCTTACAGTCCTAAGATGATGTTTTGTTAGAATAAATATATTTTTAATTATTTAATTATTTATTATCTATTTAGTCTTCTTTTAATTATTAACTTAATCTTTTTATTTAAAATAATTCCGTGAGCATCCAAACCCAACTTTTAGCACTCGAACTTATTATAGAGGACTGTTAGGACCTTTATTAAGGTTACGATAATTATTATAATATTTTTACCTAATTAATGTATTTAATTAGTGTTTAATTAATTTAATTACTTATAGTTAATTAACAAGAGCCTAGAAAATTATTTTTAAATCTTAATTAATTAATTCTTACATTCTTAATGACTTTGTGACCATACGAGATTAAGGGCAACGGCCCAATCATAAAAAGTTATGCATTGCTTATTAACTGTTTCGATCCGTCTGTTATTCCATTTCAATTATTCTTGTGATTGATATTGTATCTATATTTCATTTGAAATTTAGATTGGAACCTAGATACATGGTGTGGTATACGATATAGAAATCACTTAGACGATGCTAAGTAATGGATAAGTTGTTAAGTTTCTTTCCTTTTTAGAGGATTGTTTGCAGGCGTGATTCCGAGATATGATGAGATTTGTGGTGAGAAAGTACATGAGACGTTGTTATTGTTAAGGGAAAAGGAAACAAATGAAAGTCGTGGGCTAAACAGGACCTCGGGGGCCTGACAGGACCTCGTGTGATCGGGAGTAGCTTTGGTAGGACACGGGCGACTGAAAGGCACTGAGTGTTAGAGTGGCCAGCGAGGACCTCGGGGTGGCAGCGAGGACCTCGTGTGATCGGGAGTAGCCTGAGCAGGACCTAGCCTGATGGAACTAGAATTGTGAGAATGGCCAGGCAGGACCTTAGGGGCAGCCTGGCAGGACCTCGTATTGAGGTAACTGACCAGGACGAGGGGCTGATGGACCTAGGATTGTGATTTGAAGCGGTGGGTAGTCGGATAATATGATTTGAAAGCGGCGGGTAGTCGGTAATGCGTGATGATTTAAAAGCCGTGAGTAAGCAGGAGATGATTTAAGGCGGCGAGTAAAGCCCGGTGATGATATAAAACTTGGCAAAGTAAGCCCATGATGTTTTGATAAAACCTGGCAAGTAAGCCCAGTGATGTTTTGATAAAAAACCTGGCGGTGGCGATATTTGTGATGTTAAAACATGGCGGTGGCCCAGTGATATTTTGTGATGTTAAAACCTGGCGGTGGCGATATTGTGATGTTAAAACCTGGCGAGAGGTCAGCTGATGTTTTGTGGCGATAAAACCTGGCGGATGGTCTGATGTTTTGTGGAAAAATTGATGTCTTGGCGAGTTCAGTGGAATAAATTGATGTCTGGCGAGAGTCCAAGTGGAATAAATTGATGTCTGGCGAGAGTCCAGTGGTGAATTAATAGATTGGCGTGTGTCCAGTGATGATCGTGATGTGGTATATAAGATAAGCGAACCCTGGTCGTGAATGATAAGTTATCCCCTTTTTGTAGTATTGTAACTTAGGTTATCTCGGCAAAGGAAGTATCTCTTGGGACCGAGCATGGCTAGCGGTTGGGGAGGAAAGATCTCGTAGGAAGATTTGGATCATACGTTAGGCTAATGGATAGTAATGAACGGTTGGCGTGAAAAATCTCTGTGTTTTACTTATTCGCATCATGATTATCTTTTTTGCTTGCTGTAATTGTAAGAGGGTGGTTGGGTTGGATTATTCTATTGGGTGATTTATCACTCGCGGATCGTCTGTATCACGGCAAATCGATTAGTTCGATTCTTAGAAGCGCGAGATTCAATGGAGATTCAGCGATGATGCGGTTCGACCACGGAGCGAATATCGATGCGAGGATCGAGGATCTTAGGATTAAATATCGAATTAGAGTCGACTCACGAAGTTGGTGTATCTTGATTCCGTAAATCTATCTGGAGATTGTATTAGCAAAATATTTATTTTGGAAAATTATATGTATTTAGCAATATTTTCTTTAGAAATTATTTTATTTTGCACCCGAAAAGTCGGGGCGTTACATTTCTACTATGTCACAATTTCTATATTTTTATAAGTTAAAAAAATGATGTGGCAAGTTTTGGTTATTCAATTTTGATTGTACCATTATAGACCTCTGCATTGCTAATTTTAGCAACCCTCTAGATGAATAATCAAACGATGATGTAGCAACTTTTGATTTTGCGCTTTTGATTATTCCACTGTGGATGCTCTAATGTACTAGATTACATAGTTTGATTGAATAGCGTGGTGCTAGATAGAGAAACTTACACACGGAAAATCAACGTGTGGCTCGGATTCATTCTCAAAGCGCGTGGTCCATACCGAGTTTGACTCTGGACCACCAATTGATACTCCATTTTTTCCTGTGCAATTATTTTGCACTTTCGATTATAGTCTCGTTTCGTTCGCTCGCCTGTTAGAGTGAAGACATCCGATCTAATTCAAATTGTCATTCACTGGAAGGATTTTTCAGTGCCGAGTGGGCACAGGCCACGTGGTGCTGAGCACGCGGCCCAAATCTGTTTGGACTTGAGGGGTGTTTTGGTAATTTTATACTTAAATTTATCCAAACAGATCTGGCCGTCCAAAATACGTTTGGACTGCTGCGATGGTGCTCTGCACCACGTGGCCAGTGCCCTCCGGCACTGAAAAACTTCTCCATTCACTGGTTTAAGTAGAATAAAGCTACTGTCTGACTGTTTTTCCACCATCTTTCTTAAAACCAATTGGTGGTAGAAAGAATTTTCAATTAAAGTCTTTTATGACATTCGACATTGCACCATCTGTTTCTAGAGCGATCGCAGAGAGTGACATTATATAACCAAGTCCATAGGGACACTCCGGGCCCAACAGCTACCATAGTTAAATCTTCTGCTTTGTTTTCTTATACTAGCATTATTGTACCAACTGAACCACCAAAGCCACTAGGGGTTTCCAATTTTCTAGCATGTTTTCTATAACCATGAGCCCGGGATTCTGGACTGGCTTTCGCGCACTTCGATTAGTATTTGAAAATCAATCCGAACGTACATCGGCTGGGGCCATTTTCTAGCATTTAAAGGGCACGTCAAAGCTATTGGGATTACTTCTAACATAGGGAATTAGATCTTGTTTTCTTGCGTGGTTGACTTATGGAAACCTCCCGGCAAATACTAGGGCAGGGGTGGGCTGGGCTGACCCTACAAACAAAGGGACAATTGGGTTGACTATCAGAGTGGGATTGGGTTGGTTTATCTGCGGGGTGTCAGCTAGCGAGGTGGGAGAGAGAAAAAAACCTCTGTGGGCGGAATTTGTTTGGAGGTATTTCAAGAAGTCAACCCTCTTCTTAGGGCACAAACAAAAACTGGTTGTGTCATCTTGGGACCCTTCGGCAGGGATATGGGGCATACCGCTGTGCGTAGGTTTTTGTTACCTGTCCTTTGATTTTTGGGGGTGAAGGGTCTCTCTCCATCGGTGGCAGGTGCATCCCCACTTGGGGGTGAAAATAAAAACCGGTGAATCCGAAGAATTTTCAATCGGTCTGAGCACGATATCCGTCTGCTTCGGTTTTGGAAGAGAAAGAATTGAAATTTTCGGTCAGGCCTTGGTCACCTAACTAAAGTCACTCGGAACTCGACCAAACCAAACTGGACCTCGTTACTTCCTCTTCCGCACCTCCTTTTTATATATCAACTTCTATGTAGGGGTAATTATCAATAGAAAAATTATTGGATCCATACACATGGGATGAAGAATTGGCGTACAAGGTATGTGATTCATGTGAACATAATAAGATGTTTAGAAAATGCACTAACATACCAAAATATTGGCCAGTGTACTCAAATTCCTATTAACTTTGTACTTCGTATTATGAGTTAATAAAATTTATTTTTGCTAATAAAAACAAAGAAACATACCAAGATATTGTAACATTATGGTCATCCAAAGCATGTGTGAGATCCATGGAATTATCAATTAGAACCCCCTTTTTGGGTGGATGAAATCACTTTCACTATATCAGCAGCATCCTCTGTTCGGAAAAAAAAAAAAAAAAAAAACAAAAGCACCCTATATGTCTTTCTTTTTTTTCAAACCGGCAGGGATATCCGGGTCAACTTATGCACACCTTGACTAATCCCTCCCCGTTCTAGTTAAACACATGTCATTCACGTCAAGACTAAGAGATTCACAAGAAATTACTTTATTACGTACGTCATGACTCCAAAAATCGAACCCCGGTTAAATTGTGCGGGGGAATAAATCCAATAACCAACCGGACCAGGGCTCACCCTTCGTCTCTGTCTCCTTTTTGTTTGTCGTTTCAAAGCTGGGCCGAGAGGCCCAAAAGAATGCCAATCTTAAAAGATACAAGAAGGGCAATAACCCAAACAAGGGGACCATAAAATAATGCTGGGCTTGCTGTTGCAACTGTAGTAGTCCTTTGGATCTCTGATGCTTTGTTCTTTATCTTCTTTCCTTTCTCATCTCCTGTGGTGCAACAAAGATTCCACTACTTACAATTCAAACTACTCCATTCATTTACAACTGTTTCCTGCCAAAAGCATCTGGAAAACACAGGAAATACTTCATCTAGATTCATTTTTAAACAGTGACTAAAGTTTTTATTTAGATTTGAATTTCAAATTTAGGACCTTTTTTTTTTGTCCGCAAAAATCGCCTTTACTGGCTTTCATTAAAATCCAAGTTCAAAACAGATACAAGAGATAACGGAGGATTCGAAATCCAATTACAAGGAAGTGAACTACTTAAAGCAAGAGAGGCTACTTCATGCGCCACCTTGTTGGCAGATCGTCGAACCCATTTGAAAAGAAACGCTCCTTCTTTGGCATACTGCCGGATATCCAACACCAAAGCTCTAACATTCCACGATGGTACCAGCTCTAAGACACTCAGAGTTATTGCTTGCTTGTTGTCTGACTCCACAACAACCTCTTTCATTCCCAGCTGAAGAAGCATTTCACAAGCAGCTCTAATAGCATACAATTCTCCACCAAGGCTGGAACAAACATTCACTGTTTTTGCCGCCCCTTCCACTACTATTCCCCTCCAATTCCAAAGAACCGCAACAGCTTTACTAACATTTTTGGTTACTGAGATTGCAACATCGCAGTTGGCTTTAAATTTCCCAAAGTCCGGAGCCCGCCAGGAGGAAACTTCCTCTTGGACTAAAGGGTTATCCATATGGACTGTAGTAATCACTGGAGTATCGACACTATCCATCGTCGTGTGACGAATGGATGCAATGGTTTTTTGAGGATTAACCATCGCACGATTGAAAACGTAATCATTCCTCCCTTTCCAAATGTTCCAAGCAATTGTGGCCACCCTGCCCATAAACTCTATTCCGACTATGGAGCCCAGTTTCTCAATCATTTCAGCTGCCCATTTTGCAATAGTAGAGTTTCCCCCTAGATCCCCAAAAGGTTTAATGTTGCATCCAAACCAAACCAGATTGGCCCATGGGCAGGTAAAGATCATATGATCGACACTCTTCTCCCCATTGTCACAAATGGGACAAACATTGTCTTTAGCACATTTCCTCTTAAATAAATTACCTTTGGTTGCCAAAATATCCAAACAGGTTCGCCACCAAAAACTTTTAATTTTATTTGGGACTTTCATCTTCCACAAAACCTTCCAGAAGTCTTTTCCAAGCTTGAATGATGGACTAGGCTTGGGCTGTCCCCCATTCTTAATTAAGATTTTGATGAGCTACGTGGTACCCTGACTTGACTGAATAACTTCCGTTTAAGCTGAAATGCCACACCAATTGGTTTGTTCTCTCCACGTGGGAAATGGGAATATCCCTCACCGCATTCACAACTTCAGCTGGAACCTCATTTTCCAATTTCTAAATGTCCCATTGTCTTGATTGGGGATCAGTGATATCGGCTACCTTACCAATGGCACTGTTGGAAGGCTTAATCACAGAAACCTTGAAATTTGGTAGCGAGGAAATCCATGCGTCATTCCAGAAATCAATACTCTTTCCGTCTTGGACCTGCCACCTGAGCCCTCTAAACAAGAGATTCCTTCCATGAAGAAGACTTAGCCAAGCCCAAGATGCCCGACTGCCCTTTGATGCTTGAAGAAACAAGGATTTGGGGAAGTAAATTCCCTTGAGGACCTTAGCCCAGTATGCATCTGGATTCATTAATAGCCTCCATCCATCGCGCGCAAGCATTGCCTCATTAAAGGCTCGATGATTCCGAAAGCCCAAGCCTCCCTCCTCTTTGGCCATACCCAACTTATCCCATGAGGCCCAACAAATTCCCCTATCTTCCGGATTGCCCCTCCACCAAAAATTTCGAGTTAAAGTGTCCAAGTTATCACAAAGCTTTTTTGGTAATAGAAAACAGGCCATTGCAAAAGTTGGAATCCCCTGGACCGCAGATTTGATAAGGATCTCCTTCCCTCCCATAGAAATCAGCTTGTTTTTCCAGCCCTGCATTTTGCTCATAGCTTTTTCCACCAAAAAAGTATAAGCTTCAGCTTTTGATCGACCCCAAAAGGAAGGAAGACCTAGGTATTTTGAGTCTCCTTTCAAGGGTTTAATTGCCAGAAAATCACAGCACAACTGCCTATCCACCTTGCACATATTAGAAGAGAAAAACGCACCAGATTTCTCAAAGTTCACCATTTGACCTGAAGCAATGAAATATTTCTCTAACACACTTTTGAATATACTGCATTCTTTCAACTCAGCTTTCAAAAAAATAATGGCATCATCCGCAAAGAAAATATGTGACAGAATAGGGCAATACTTATTTATACGCATACTTGCAAGATGGCCACCTTTGAGCTCCTCTTGAATGAGCTTGGAGAGAACATCTTTGACTATCAAGAACAGGTAGGGAGAGGGGGGGTCGCCCTGCCTTAAACCACGTTCAGGAGATACGCTTGCTCTGCTCTTACCATTTGCTAACACAGAGAAGTTAACTGAAGTAACAGTTTCCATCACCCCAACAACCCACACATCTGCAAAACCCATCTTTCTCATTAAAGCCTTTAGGAAGTCCCACTCCACCCTGTCATAAGCTTTGTTGAAATCTAGCTTAACTGCCATAAAATTGTCCTTCCCTTTCTTCTTACGCTTTAGAAAATGGAATGCTTCATGGGCTATGAGGATACTATCTTGGATCATCCTCCCGGGAACAAAAGCTGACTGTTGCGGAGATATAATGGTCTTAAGAATCATCTTGAGCCGGTTGGCAAGTATCTTGGTGATTATCTTGAGATAAAAATTGCAAAGGCAGATTGGTCTCATATGTGATAGAGTTTCAGGAAATTTAACCTTAGGAATCAGAACCAAATCCGTCAGGTTAAAATCCCTGACAAGGCTACCCAAACTGAAAAAATCCTTCACTGCCATACACACCTCAGGTCCCACCGTGTCCCAATATAGTTGAAAAAACAAACCATTGAAACCGTCAGGCCCTGGTGCTTTGAAGGTCCCCAATTGGAAAACTGCTTCCTTGATTTCTGAATCTATCATCGCTCTAGTAAGAGTTCTGTTCATTCCCTTTGTAATACACCTTCCACCTTCTGAAGAATTGAGCTAAAATCCCTCTGTCCACTTGACTTGAAGATGGAAGATAAATGACTTTGCAAATGCTCGTTGATATCCCTCTCCTCTGTTAACCAGATCCCCATATCATCTTTGACCTTTGAAATTTGATTCTTTGCCTTCTCTGATTCACCGTTGCATGAAAGAATGAAGTGTTCTTATCTCCATATTTGATCCAATTTAGTCTTGATCTCTGGTGTTGATACATCTCCTCCCTCAGAAATGCCATTTCCAGCTCTTCTTTAATAGTTTTTTCTTTTTGACAGTCTGCCTCTGAGAAAACATTATTCTGGACATAGGTCAGTTGAGTCTTAAGCTCTTCGATCTTCTCAAGATTGTTTCCGAAGCACTTCTTACTCCAAACTTTAAGAGCATCCTTACACTTTACTAGCTTTTGAACCAAACTAGCCTGTACGGTCCTATTATGAGTAGAATTCCATGCCCCCTTTATAATATCCCCACATTCCTCACTGGTGCTCCACATTGATTCAAACTTGAATCTGTAAGGGACTTTCTTAGGTGAAATACAAACATTCACAATGAGGGGTGCATGATCAGAACCCAGAATTAAGTCATGAAAAACTTGTGCATAAGGGACAAGGTCTCTCCAATCCACATTAGCCACTGCTATAAGGAGGCAATCCCGAACAGGTGTAAAAGAGGCCCGAACACGTGGTACGTAGGACCCAGGTTAAACATAATCGGAGCATCCGCCGTGCAGCACGGTGAACGGTAGAGAGGACCGGGGACACGAGAGATCCCAGGTCCGAGATACCCGAGCAGGGGTATGGTCCAAAGAGTAAGGGAAGTTGTTGGACCAGTCACATGGTAAATGGACCAGTGATATGAGAAATCATTGGTCCAGGTAGTCTGTTCGGCAACGAGAGGGCCGAACAGGAGCAACGTTTTGGAGGAGATGCTCCAGAAGAGTCCAGGAATGGCAAGTACCCAGTAAGAAAGCGAGATCAGGAAAAGATACCCAACGGGAATAGGGTGAACGGCCAATTAAGAAAAGAGTTCCTAAACGGTCTAAAAGGAAATATGAAGTTATGGGAACGGGAATCCCTGATGTTCCGGGTTCCATTTACGAGAAAGGAAACTTAGGGCAGCGAGATGGCTTGGACAGCAAGCGTACAAGGATCTATAAATATGAGGTAAACCTAGAGGTAAAGGTACGTAATTCTTGGCTATTCATCCATTAGCTACTGAGAATTATGGTTTTCACTAGTACGAGATATTAACTTTGGCATGAGGGCCTTTGCCACGAGAAGGCAAAGGTGCGCCCACCTTCGTTTGTTTTACAGGTTCAACTCCGCCGGAGTGCTAGGGTTCCGGCATGGAAAAGAAAGTAGCCGTTGGATTCTGGTGCTGTTCAAAGGCCTTTTCGCTTTCCTGTACCTACAATTGGCGCCGTCAGTGGGAAACGAAAGAGATCCCTTTGAAAAAGTGACCATGGCGGACTAAGATCCAAAGACTCCACTCACCCAAACAATCAGTCGGGTGGGAGGTGATAAGTCCCCTGCATCTTTCGAGGAAACCCGACGGCAAGGCGGGCGAAGGAGGACCACGGCAAGGATCGCCTTCGCAACTCCATGGCGACTCGAACAAGGACGGATGGACGACTACGTGATCCACGAGAAGCGAGTAAGTCCTGGCTGAGAAAGAATTAATGACGACGCTCGAAAAGCGTGCACAAAGAGTGGAAGATATCCTGACAAAAGAGACAGAAATAGAGGAATACACTCGTCTGATTAACAGGCGAGAATATGAGATTCAACAATTGCAACGGATATGAGAACATCCGAGGATTCGACTTTCACGAAGAAAGTCCAGAAGAGAAAGGTCTGGATATAGCGGAATACAAAAGAGTTTCTTCACGAAAAGGAGAAGTAGGAGCAAAAGTTCCACGAGGAAGGGAGGAGCAGGAAGCACCACAGGGATAGGTACGAGACCCGATTCCGATCGTGGGAAAGAAATAATGCCGAGTGCAAAGCGTGTCGAGGAGGGACCATGTCTGACGAAGAAGACGGAGAGCTCTAAAGAACATATAGCAATCTCTCCTTTTGCAAAAGATCGCAGTGAGGCAAGGTTCTGAGCGAGTGGTTAAACACGGACGCTTATCCTGCATTTTAAACCAATGCGCATCTTCTAGCACACATACAACATTACCAGCGGGGATGTTTATGCACGATGGTGATGACGCGATCATGTGCAAGATGTTCCCATCTAGTTTGGGAAAGGTGGCCTTGCACATGGTTCCATAAGTTGGGGCCGAACACCATACGAGGATGGAGACAGGTTGTCGAGGAATTCACTGCGGTTCCTTACGAGCCAGAAACCACCCAAAACTTTTTGAGAGTCTCTTAGTTATGAAGCAAGGAAAGAATGAGCCGATCAGGGGACTACGCCAAGAAATATTGGGAGACTTTCAACGAGATTGAAAATTGCTGAGGAGTATGCAATAGCAACGCTCAAAACTGGGCTGTTCGGGGGGAGCTACGAAGTCCCTAAACATGAGTCCAATGAGCTACTGGCAAAGCTGATGGAACGTATTGAGCAACAGCATGCCCGGAATGAGGATGACATACTACGGGAAGATGGCAAGTTGAGTGCGGAGCAAGGGTTCCGCGAAGAAAGTGGATAAACCCGAGCCCAGGACTTACAAAGAGAGGAAGGAGCACGGATAGACTAAGAAAGAGTCATACCGGGAGAAGCATGCCCCTGACCCAAAGTCGTTCTTCTCAGTAATGACGGTTTGGAAAGAACCAATTTATCGGGTTCTTTATCGAATAAAGAATCGTCCATACTTTAAGTGGCCTCTACCACGAGGGTGATAAAGCATACAAGAGGCTATGAGTCATTGCGATTACTACAAGGATCAGGTCACATGACGGAGGGGATCAAGTGAGATGTTCAAGTAAAGACTCGATACCTGGTCTCACGTGGGTATTTGAAGGAATTCATCCAAGATGAGCACAAAAATGTAGAGAGAGCAATGGAGCTAGATTACGAGCAGAGAATCCAAGGGCGTGATCCATATGATACATGGATTAGCCACACCTTATACGAAATGAGGTGAGGTTGCTCCAGAGACAAATCAAGCACCAGCATGTGATGCACTTGGGAAAGAAACGAGGACGTGAAGCTGGAAGGATGCAACGAGGGCATAGTCTTCACTGATGAGGACCTGGGAGGAGTCCAAGTGCCGCACAATGATGCTCTTGTGATAACCTTACTATGGGGGAATATGACATGGAGAGGATCCCTGGTGGATTTGTGTGAGTCGCACCGAGTGTGCTCTATTACGACGCTGCCCGCGTTCGATTAGCGCACAAGGACATTTGGTACGATCAAGAACTCTGGTTGGGTTCAGCCGACGTCGCTATTTGGGCAAGGTGACCCTTCCGTCTGAAGCGAGAACAAGGGCGCTGAGAACCGACTTTTTGGTGGTGGACGTGCCATCTTCCTATAACGCGATTATAGGAAGGTTCTGGTTGCATAAGATGAGGGTAGTTTCATCCACCTACCATCAGATGGTGAAGTTTTCAGGGTCCAATGGGATCGAGAGAATAAGGGGGAATCAGAAGACAGCCCAGCAATGCTTGGTTTCCATAATCAAAAAGGCACCCAAGGCACAGTTGGTGCAAACAGTTGAGGTTACCAACCAGCCGACCATCGAGGATGTCGGAGGGGATCCGGCCGAGAAAGTGGTGGAAGGATTGAAGAAAATCCAGATCAACGAGAATGATCCTGAAAGGTATTTCTTGATTGGGGAAAACCTGTGCAAAAAAGAGGAGGAAGAGTTGGTGAAGTTTCTCAAAGAGCAGTTGATGTGTTTGCTTGGGTGCCCGAGGAGATGCTTGGGGTGGATGCAAACGTGATTTGCCACCACCTGAATGTGGACCCACAACACAAGCCCGTAATGCGTAAGAGAAGAAGGTACGTAAACGACATGTGGATGCTATTGAAGAGGTCGACTGCCTGCCGAGGCAAAGGTGATATGGTAGGTTTACTACCCCGAAGTGGTTATCCAACACGTTGGTGGTGAAAAAGTAGAATGTGAAATGGCTGGTTTTCGTCGATTTCAGATCTAAACAAGGCTTGTCCAAAGACAGTTTTCCCCTGCCAGGATGGATCGGTGGATGCAAATGTACTGGGCAGGCGTATGAGTTTTTTCGACGCTTATCGAGGATATCACCGATAGCTATGTATGGCCCCGATCAAGAGAAGACCTCCTTTATCACACCACGAGGGTTGTATTGTGTTATAATGTTATGCCCTTTGGTCCGAGGAATGCCGAGCAACTTACCGTAGACTAGCAACGATTATGCAGTTATTGCTCTACAGAACCATGGAGGCATACATGTACAATATGGTGGTCAAAAGTAGAGAGAAACGGGACCTGATCTGAATGTTAAGGGAGTACAAGCGAAACTCACAACGCTCGAAATGCGTTTGGAGTAAGTTCTGGAAAATTCCTAGGTCACTTAGTGACCATTAGAAGGGACAGAGGCGAATCCCGATCAAATAAACAGCTGAAGCTCTAGAGTCCAAGGACCACGAAGGAGGTCCAATGACTGACAGGGATGGCTGCAGCTTCAACAGTTCATTAGTCGCCGAGTGACAAGTGTAGACCTTTCTTTCGGTGTTATTGAAGAAGAGAGAATGTTACGAATGGGGAGCAGGATACGAGCAAGCTGCTCCAAGACCTCAGAAGTACTTTGGCGGCAAAGCTCTTCGGTACTCCTCGGCCTGAGATCCTCGACCTGTCAGACTTAGCAAAGATCCTAACATGCCGTGATATGCGGTCTTATCTGAGGAACAAGGGATCCGAGCAAATCCTTGTCTATTACGTGAGCAAGACGCTATTGGATGCAGAAATGAGAATCTGCCCCTCGAGAAGTTGGTCCTGGCACCGAGGACGAGGAAGTTGCCCCACTACTTTCAAAGTCACAAAGTGGTGGTTTACATACAGAGTTCCCGCTGAAGTCATTGCTTCAAAGGTCAGGACGAATATCAAACTTGGCCTGCGGAATTGAGCAAGATGATATTGATTATCGATTGCGCATCGCAGCTTAAATGGCAAGTTTTGGCAGATTTCATGGCAGAGTTCTCCCCACAGTGGCTCCACGGTCTCCTACGAGAAAGTGAGCAGCTGGTCGAGCCATCACCGAGAAGCGGCGCGCCCACGAACAGGACCCATTGGAATGGAAGCTTTTGTAGATGGATCCGCATGCAACACCGGATCTGGAATTGGAGTGGTGCTTTTCCCTCCCGAAGGAGTTATGATCGAGTTGTCCCTGCGCCTGGGTTTCAGTGCGTCAAACAACGTGGCGGAGTACGAGGCACTCCTGGCCGGGTTAAGGAGCGTGAGGACCTTGAAGGTAAAAAGAATTCGAGTATTTTGTGATTCACAACTCGTGGTGAATCAGCTGTCCGGGGAATACGAGGCCCGGAATGAGAAGATGGCAGCCTACGTGGAGGCAGCCAAGGATTTGCTTGATACCTTTGAGAAGATACATATCGAGCAGATAAGCTCTGGGCAGAATGCCCACGCTGACTCACTGGCTTGGTTGGCAGCGGCTGTGCCAATAGAGTTCAAGAGGAAGGTGGCAGTGGACTATCTTGCTGAGCCGAGCATTGGGAGAAGTGTGGAATTGGTCTTGGACGTGAACCAAGGACCAAGTTGGATGGATCCAATAGTGGAGTTTCTACGAGATGACACACTCCCACAGATAAAAAAGAAGCTCATAAGATAAAGACAAAATCATGCGAGATTTTGGCTATCACCGGAGGGGAAGTTGTACATAAAGTCCTTCACCGGCATTACTTGCTTTAGGTGCACCCTGGAGATGGTGTAGAAATTCCTCATGAAATACACGAGGAACATGTGGGAGTCATGCTGGGGGCATGTCCATTGCTCACCGTGCAATTACCCAGGGATACTCTGGTGGCCGCACATGCAAAGAAGATGCAGGTGAACAAGAAAACCCTGTGAGAAGTGTCCGAAATTCTCACCTATGATCCGAACACCACTGAGATCTGGTGCCATTAACAAGCCCTTGGCCGTTGGGGAATGGGGAATGGACATCGTGGGTCCCCTCCACAAGGCTACTGGAACAGGAAATCTGTTGGTAGCAACGACTATTTTACCAAGTGATCAAGCAGAAGCCAGCGGCAAAAATCACAGAACCCATGATAGAAAGGTTCGTGTGGGAGAGATCATCACTCGATTTAGAGTTCTTTATTCCTTGATCACTGATAATGGGTCGCAGCTCCAGGAAAAGTTCAAGGCTTTTGCGCCCAGTATGGAATAAGGAACTACTATTCCACACCGCCATACCCTCAAGCAATGGGGAGGCAGAGGCGTCCAACAAGACTATACTTGACGGATCAAGAAAAGGTTGGACAAAGCAAAAGACAAGTGGCCCCTGACCAATTGCCACTGGTCCTGTGGCGCACCGAACAACTCCTAGGAGGTCTACGGAGAGACCCCCTATTCGCTAGCATATGGAACAGAGGCTATGATTCCATTGGAGGTTGGTTTGTCGACCAACGAACCACATTGGTGGAGAGTGGGGCAATGATGAGTTCCGAAATCGAGCCGACCTCCCCAGGAGAGGAGAGAACGAGCAGCCGGTACACTGCCTCGTGCAGGTGAGCACTGATGAAAAGCTATAACAAGAATGTACACTCACGAGAGTTCGGTGTTGGTTGTGCTACGAAACGTGCTCGGCAACACCAAGGTGGCCAATGAGGGCAGTTGGGGGCCAATTGGGAAGGCCCATATCGAATTACTTTGTTACAGGCATTGGGGCATATCGATTAGCAGAGACCTGGACGGGAACCCGATACCAAGGCCCTGGAATGTTCATAACTTAGGAAGTTCTACGTGTAAAGAACTTCGATTGTGATTGTGTGGGAATTACGCAATAAAATTCCCTTGTGTCCGCTTATTAGTTGTAAAGTGCGGCGCGAACGCCCCGAGTTTCGAATTATGAATAAAATTCCCGTGTGTTTTCTTTTACTAGTTGCAAGGTGTACGAGTTTTTCTTTATTATGCTTTAAATACTGAAGTCAAGCTATGTCCTTTGTCCTTGTATTTGGGAGCAGAGGTATAGGGTAACTAAATGGAATTTCGAATATTTCAATTTTGCCAAGTACGAATATACTTGTCTGCTTGCTCGGGTACGAACACCCATAGTTAAGCAAGTACGAATATACTTGTTCAAGTTGCTCGCATACACACCAATTGGAGCCAAGTAATGCACGAATATACTTGTGCTGCTCGGTCAGAATACACCTGCACTGAGCCAAGTACGCAATATACTTGTCTGCTGTTCTGCACCCAGAATACCTGAGCCAAGTATTTAATATACTTGTCTCCGCTTGTTTCTGCACGAATACGACACCCAGAGTGTATACGAAATTATGCAACTGCTCTCAAACACGAATATGTTTGGGATAATTTCTGAATAGACTTGTTTTACTTTGCACGGGTGCATGCCCATACGATTTACAACATAACACTGGGTATGAATAAACTCAAGATTACCTAGTCCAAATACTGAGCACATTTGGGTAACCTAAGTGCGAATATACTAGGGAAACTTTTCAAGCACGAAACATGTGGGTTGCATACGAATATGCAACAATATCCAAGTTCGGAAAAACTTAAAGGTTGAGTACCGCAATGCACTTGAGCACGATGAAAAAAACACTGTGCGAATAAGGAGTGGCACTTGCTCGGGTACGAAAGTATATCCCCGAATATGTACGAGTACATATATTGGTAGGAAAGCTACGAGTGCAGTTAACACGTTCTAAGGTACGAGAAACCTACAACAGCGTAAATGTGAATACAACTAGATCATCAACAGGCACATGAGATCTGAGGAGCATACGTGACTATGCATAAGGCTAAGTACGAAGACACTTAGCAAAATTCTGGCCATGGGACGGCCACCTATGTTAAGGAAAGGCCACGAGGGGCAGAACCAGCAGAGTTAAAGTATGCGTAAATGTATCAAGTGCACGCAGGGCAATACCAAAGACCACGCAGGGCCAAACTGATTCAAAGTTTCAATTGTTATCACTACTAAGAGTCCAACTTACTCTTCGATTGTCGTCCTCAATGAGGGAGAGGTTTGAGCAACAGTAGGCCGGAGCGGCCAGAGGTAGGCGCTGCATCACCTGCATGAGTGCTAGGTTCGACGGATCGCCACCGGGCTTCTCGACCAGGGTTGGTCATTCTCCGGGGCCTGATCAAGACAAAGACTTTGTTTCGTCGGGGATGTTGGCATTAGGCTCCAGGTTGTCTTCTTCTACAACCTCTTCTCCTCAACAACTTGGATGCTCGGGAAGTCAATCTCTGTCCAAAGGGGAGAAGACTCTGCTGCACTCTTTGAGGCAGCCAACTAGCCGGGCCTCAAAAACTTGGTCTTGATTCCCGGCATTTGATCCGTGTAGCTCTCGCGGCCACTGATTCCCTCGTTGTAGCCCTCGCTGATAGGGCGGCCTGGCCTCGTTCTTCGCTCACCTCCAGCCTGGTGAGTCCGGCTCAAAGCGTCTTGACTCTCTCCAACTTGCTCCCTACCATCGTTAATCCCACGAGCCTGTTCCTCTCCTCTCCAAATGACGATAGTATTTTCAGCTTAGGCGCTCACTTACCCATCTCGGTACGCTGATTAGCTCGACACAAGCTGCGCCATATGGCCACCATCCTCCGCATTGCCTGGAGATTTTGAACACGAAGCAACGTCAGGCAGATAACAGGATAACGACCTGAAGCCATCAAGCAGACAAAAATAACCATGACAAAGTTTACCTTAGCACGTGGCTCACGAATGAGCCAGGGAGGTTGTCCTGGGAGTTGGTGATCACTTTCCGTGATGTCCCCGTGAAGCATGAATGCCCGAGAGGTGCAAAGGCCTTCAGACTCCACACTATCGCGATGATCGGTGTCCGCCATGGGTGAATCGGAGGAGCCCGGAGGGGGTTGGAGGTCTTGTGAGTCGGGGAGAGGTTGTTCGATTGAAGAGGCTTCCACCACATGCGTTGTCCCCGTGGTCGCCTCAATCTCCTCTGGAGAAGCCCCTGAGGGGCGTCTCGCTGCCGGGTCCCGCGGCCATGAGAGCTACGAGGCCACCGAGTCCGCCTCACAGCAAGCGCGGCTCTACCACGCCGATGGTGAGCAGATTGTCGAGATTGATTGGTTCGATCCATTTCGAGGTGGGGAGATGGAGAGTATCCACCAAGACGTGGAGGCTTGGCTGGCCGGACGGGTTCGGCTCAGAAACGGGAGGCCTGAGAACGCTTTCGACTAACTGTTTCTGGGTAGTTGAGCAAGAGGATTTGGGATAACAGGATCGTCGGCTCGGATCCTCCGATCAATGAATCCACCGCTGATTAAGCCCTGAGCTCAAAAGGATTTGAAGCGCTCTTGCTCGGCCACCAAGCGCGTGCTCTTGCCCTGAAAGCGTTGCACTGATATCAAGAACGTGAACTCTGAGGATGATGATGGCGTGCCCTGGTTGACGCCAGGGTCGCAAATACGAGAAAAATTAGTAGTCAGAAAAAACATGTAATGCAATATGAAATATTGCTCGGTATGAGTTCTACGAGAAAGAGAACTACATGGAGTGCCAAATCTGTGGGTGCATGAAAGCCGACGACTTTACCGTCCTCGTCCTGGGCTCAAAGTTTCCCGTGACGATGAGGAAGTCGTCGCCGTCCCCTCTGGCAGAGTTAGGCAATTCAAGCACCAGCCTTCCTGGAATTCCTACTCTTGAGATAGTAGGTCGAGCATCTTTGGTTCAAGAGATGCTATACAGATGGTCAATATCGTGCAAACTAGGGACGACCTTAGCATCCGTTCAGGGCATTGATGCCCATGACAACCTTAAAGAAGTTATCAAACTTGCATAGGGATGCAGAATGGATAGAACCTGGCGAGAATGGTGTTGTGGAAACCTCGACGCCGCCTCAACTACAAATGGCATTTACGTGGATGTGCGTGGTGTCGTTGTCAAAACACTTGCGGATGGCATTTTCAGGGGCCAATGTAGTGGCCACGTTGTCTGGGATCTCATAGCGAGATCCGAACTCGGCCATCCTTTGGGGAGTGTCACAGTGCCTACGAAATCGACCAATAAATGGCGGGTACGGGTTTTCTAAAAAGAAGGTTGGGTACGAAGAAGCCCTAAAAGAGACTATGGGAGTCCAAAATCAATGAGGAAAGTGGAATAGAAAAGGGGAGTAAGAACTTACGAATGAGTAGAACCCTAGAATCAGACCCTGAGACGGTGAGCAGAGCTTCAATGGCGAGAGCGTTTGGGCGTGCTTTCTGCAGAGGGAACTAAGGTGAGAGAAAAGTGGGTTTGAAATTGGGACGAAAACCCAAGTATACCCCAGCAAAGGGGGTGACGTACGAGAAACGTCACCCCAGACGCCGTTTGGGCGTTCCGTTCCCCGAACCGTATTTAATATGGGCGCGATGTAGCGCGTCGCTGCGGTAAAAGTGATAAATGAAAGTCGGCCGCACTCAAACGATGAGACGCTTGGCCCTGGACTAATGATGAAGTTTGCACCAAGTACGAAAAACAGGGTGCAGGAGCAAAGGATGAGACTTGCTCGGTGTTCAGAAGCTTTGCCCGTCATATTAAGAGAAAATAACGAGTAAAGCTGGGAGCCATTGTAGGGAGGTAATCCCGAACAGGTACAAAGAGTGGCCCGAACACGTGGTACGTAGGACCCAGGTTAAACATAATCGGAGCATCCGCCGTGCAGCACGGTGAACGGCAGAGAGGATCGGGGACACGAGAGGTCCCAGGTCCGAGATACCCGAGCAGCGGTATGGTCCAAAGAGCAAGTGAAGTTGTTGGACCAGTTCATGGTAAATGGACCAAAGATATGAGAAATCATTGGTCTGTAGTCCTGCTCGGCAAACGCAGCGGCCGTAACAGGAGCAACGCTGGAGGAGATGCTCGAGAAGAGTCTGGGAATGGCAAGTACCTGCAGAAAGCGAGATCTGGAAAAGATACCCAACGGGAATGGGGTGAGAACGGTCAATTAAGAAAAGAGTTCCTAAAATGGTTTAAAAGGAAATATGCAATTATGGGAACGGGAATCGATGTTCCGGGTTCCATTTACGAGAAAGGAAACTTAGTATAGCGAGATGGCTGGGCGGCAAAGCGTCGCATGCGATCTATAAATACATGGGTAAAACTCAGAGGTAAAGCGTGACGCAATTCTTGGCTATTGGTTGATTACCTACTGAGAATAGGGTTTTCACTAGTACGAGATATTAACTTTGGCATCGGAGGGCCTTTGCCACGAGAAGGCAAAGGTGCGCTCACCTTCGTTTGTTTTACAGGTTCAACTCCGGCGGTGTGCCTAGGGTTCCAGCGTGGAAAAGAAAGTAGCCGTTGGATCTTGGTGCTGTTCAAAGGCCTTTTCGTTTTCCTGCACCTACAACTGCTCTATCCAATCTTTCTCTAATATTGTCCGTGCCCCCTTGATTGTTAGTCCACGTATAACCCTGCCCCTTGAACTCAAGGTCGATTAGTTCGCAATCCGACATCAGCTGTTGGAATTGTTCGATTCTTGAACGACTGCATACATTACCCCCTTGCTTTTCCCAAATAGAACCCACTTCGTTGAAATCCCCGACGTATAGCCACGGGAACTTATTTTCTTCACTAATCCTCCTCAGCTTGTCCCAGAAAACTACCCTCTGCTGCCACTTCGGAGGGGCATAAACAAAAGAAGACAACCACCTGCTTGAAATAGACGGCCACTTAATAATACACCTGAATAAATTCATTGACTTAAACCGAACATCCACATCAACTACATCCTTCCACCACAACGCGAGACCCCCGGAAAATCCAATCGGATCCACATAGCTACCATTCGAGAAGTGGAGCCTTCTCCTTATTTTTTCTAGGATATCCCTCTTATTTTTAGTCTCCATGAGAAATACCACTAGGGGACGATGGGTTGTACACAACCCTCGTAAGATCTGGAATGTCAGTGGTCGTCCCAACCCCTGAACATTCCAGCTGAGAATCACCATTGATCGTGTGGCTGTTTAGGGCCAGCCACCAAATCCCGCTCGGTTCCATCTTCGTTGCTAAAACCACCATCATCAGCTTTATCACGCCCATTCAGAAGGTTCCCCACTGCATGCCCTTTGAGATCATTAAACTGGGAAATTGGCACCTCCACCAACTCCATCTCCATCTCCATCTCCAAGACCCCAGAATCCTGACAACCTTTTTTCCTTCCCCGCACACTTTGACCTCCCCCCCCCATATCGGCCTCTGCCCCTTTGATTGCCACGAAGACGCACCCTACCCTTCTCCTGGTTAAAGCTACTATCGGCCACCGCGAGAGTAGTCTCACTGTTAACAGATTGGGGCTCTGCCTCATCCTGCTAAAAGTTTGGTTTCTTTAGGTTAACTTTTAAGTCCAAGTCATCGGGTGCCTTACGTTTGAGGTTAAGGAGACGATTAAAAATCACGGAGAGGCCCACATCTGGATGAGGTGGGCTCAGGGGTTTGGGGATTGGGCTAGATACACCGAGGTCAACTTCCAAATCTAAATTGTTCACAAGAGCAGCCCTTGGGCTATCGGGCTCTTCTACAAAATATTGAGTATTGGACTCCAGAACCTTATTGCTAGACTGACATATTGGGCTAAGCCCAAGAGAAGGAAAAGCATGATCCATATCTCCCGAAATTTTCTCCGTGGGGGTAGTATATTCCTTGTCCGATAAACGGGCACACTCCTTTGTCCCATTTGACCGTATGTCCACCTCCCTCGATGCCACCTGTCCCTGTTGCAAAATGTTAAAATCCTCCGCCAGCGTAGTGCTCCTCCCCTCATCCGTACCATCCAAGTGTCCTTTCGTACTATCACTATGTACTCCTGAGGCCAAACTACACGCGCCGCCGCTGGCCAGAGGGCTTCTCCCTTTGGTGATACTCTGGTTTGCATTCCCCTTGCTATTCGGATAGATCATCTTCTCCGGCATCCTACTGCCAAAATTAATGGTATCCAACCAAGAGGTCTCAGCACGTAAGCTACCGTCGTAAGCCTTCGGTGAGCCTATTCCTCCGCCTACCACCGTACAATCATTTATCGTATGGCTTACTATACCACAGCCGTAACAAAATCTGAGAGACACTCATATTTAAACTTCACCCATAGGTCTTCTTCCTTGGGACGTTTAAGGAAGAAGCCCTTCTTCAACGGTTTAGTGATATCCACCCAAACCCTAACACGAATAAACTTCTGAAACTTTCCACAGCCTTCGGGATCCTCCACAGAAATAACCTCCCCCAAAGACTCAGCTATCTTTAAATCGCTTTTTCCATTCAGAAACCCTAGAGGCAACCCTTGAATCTGGACCCAGAATGGGCTAAAAGAGAAATCGATTTCCTCGAGGTTTTGGTGACGTCCCACCTTCTCAAAACCATAAGACTTCCCATAACCGACCAGGGCCGCAGACTCATGATCTTGCACACATCGTCCTTAGATTTGAAGCCGAAAACATACGTGTTGTTTCCCCAAGCAGACACTGATACCTCTTTTGAAGTTCTCCAAGCCTTCGAAATCACATTCGAAACACCTTTTTTATTCAGAGTTTTGGGGGTGAGAATCTTCCCCACCAGAGTGAACTTGGCTCTCTGTGAGGAATCATCGAAATTGGGATCAAGATTAATGGATAAGGGTTCCTCCATGAAAAAAGAAGGGATAAAGGTGACGAAGAAAAAAGAGAAAGAGACAAGGGCAGGAGAAAGGTTAGGGTTAAAGGGGTAGAAAATAAGGAAAGGTTCAAGGTCTGAGGTGATGGGTGAAAGAGGATTGAGAAGATGAAAGAAAAAAGGCAAGATCCAAATCGGAAATCCCAGTAAGGAAAAAAGTAGGGTGGCAGAGATACCAGTAAAAACCAGCCTCCGAGGGAATCTCTATGTTAGAGAGAGAAACTCTCATTGTAGAGAGAGATGGCAAGTATGATCATTTAATTTAGGACCTTTTTGTCAAGCTTTTTTTTGAACAACTCTAATAAGGCAAATTTATGCAATACGATTGTTTTCCAAACCTTTTTATAGCTTTTTTTTTTCTTTCACCGATTATATATCAAAAAATTTAGGCTATGTTGGTTAATCTGTTGAACCGATATCTATTATAAGTAAAATCCAAATCAATTCTTGATTGTGACCAAAAATACTTTTTTCGCATAGAAATAAAACTAAATAAAATAGGAAAAATATTTGTAAAATTCACATTCAAGAATTAGAATGAGAACAAAATTTAAATATATATTTGAGCTTTTTTTTTTTTTTTTGGGCAAAATTGAAAATTTTGATATTCCTAGGAACACAAATAAATGAGGGGAAAACAAAGACCCAAAAATACTGTAGGGCACTCGCCCTACAATCATGTAGAACGATTAATCTGATCACCCATTTCAATAATGGACAGTTCAAATTTTAATCCGAATAATGAACGATTCAGATTAATAAGAGTTCAGATTAAATCTAAATTATTCGAAATGGCCGGGTGGCTATGCACTACAGGAGACCCGAATCTTAAAACAAGTGGTGGAATTCAAATCGAGCCAGTTTCGCTCGCAAATCCCATACCAAAACGAACACAAATTCTACGCGCCGCAGCCCCGTTTGATTTGCATACCCCAATACCATTACTCCTTATTTCCCAAAACGCGGTCGAAAGTGGGCCACGTCTACCACCAACACGTAAAACCCCCCACCAATTTCTCCCGTCTCTGGCATCACTCCGAAAAACCGAGCGTAGTAGTAGTCGGTGACACCCCATACTCAACTGTCACGAACCCACCCCCACACCCACGTCCTCTCTCTCTCCTCAATTTCAAAACTCTTCCAAAACAATTCCTTAAAAAACTCTATATAAACCCCACCCTCGCAAGCCATTCAAGATTTTCAAACCCAGATCGCTATCAGTTTGTTTTTAATTTTAAGTTTTTTCGATTTGGGTGTCCGGGTCAGTACACGCGCACTTCGACCTCGGAAATTCCTTTGTCCGGTAGCCAAGATTTTGTCGCAGAATCTGAGATAATGGGCAGAGTTGAGGTGATCGAGGACGAAGAAGATTGCACCACGCCCAGGCACCAAGGTTGTCGAATTCCGGCGGCGGCCGAGTGCCCACCACCGCCGAGGAAGAAATCAGAGCGGCGGAGCGAGAGGGACCCGCCGAAGAGTGGGTACTTTTGTCCACCTGATCTTGATGCTCTGTTCTCCTCCTTGGACCGAAGACCCGGAGCTTGTCTTTAATTAATTTGCTCTTGTAGTTGTTTTTCATTTTTGGGAGAGAAAAAGAAGAAGAAAGGGGTATTTGGTTTTGTTTTTAGGTGTAGTTTTAATTTTCTTTTCTTTTGTTTTTTTGAAATCAGTTTTTAGGTGTAGCTTGTTTGGTGTAAATTAGAGGTTTATGATTTGTGAGAGTAGGGATGAAATGTGAATGGCATTGTTTGTTACTTTCACTGCTATGTTTCACCGGTCTCCTATAACAACGCTTAATTTCATTGTCTGTCTCGGCAATCAAAAATTTGGATTTTAAAGAACCTCTTCCAAAGAAGAGCAAAATCCAATCCAAAATTCTTTCAGGAACAGTCTTTCAAAATTCAGACTGTTCAAGACATTCTAACGGTGAAATTGTGGGTCAGGCAAAGAGCACTAAAACAGAGTGGTGGAGTAGATTTTCTTTGTTTCATGTTGTGGATTGAAATTCAAACACACAACTTTTTTGGACTCTTTCTGCAATGCTGCGAAGCAACTTTACGGAGTCTGACTTTCACTTGTGCGAGAATAAAATTCCGTGGCTCATTTACGAATAACTTTGTCTATAAGTTCTTATTTTATTTTTACTTGGATCCTGTCACCAATAAATTAGAGGGCAATTTACCTCTAGGTCCAGAAAATAGAAAGTAATTCCCACCAAGTCTCCTCTAATTAACGAAAAAAAAAAAAAAAGTAAAAGACACCACTCCGCGTGAGTTTCACAACTTAATTTGATGATCGGAATCAATTATTTTACAGGTCTCAACTTATAAAAGTCACTTAAAAAAATATCGAGATCATTTGAGTAACAATTTGAAATATTCACAATTGTCACGAAGAATGGACTATTGTAATTCGTACTTCTTACGACTTGGGGAGGCTGCTATCCCTTATGGACTGCAGCATTCAGCAGCGCTCAAATCTAAAATCTTAAAGTACCCTAAAACCCATGGTACCCTAAAACCCTAAAATCCTAGGGTACTCTAAGATTTTAGGTACCCATCAATTTACTATACCCATTAGGGTACCCTAAAACCCTAGCATACCCTAAAACCCTAGGGTGACACTTCTATTAATGATAAATGTATTTTTGCAAAAGTGGACTTAGTGGTAATTAAGTACTTCATCTCTCCTTAATGGGAATTAAGTGTCACTTTTCTGTACTTAGAGGTAATTAACTCTAAATTAGACGTCAAGTCCGCCTACTTGTGGACTCTTTCTGGGTTTGTTTTAATTAGAGGAAGTAATCTAAATCCATATTTCTTAACCCATCCAAATTTGTCCACTTATAATTCAACTCAATTCGTCCATATTTTGTAATGGGGAAAGGGCGGAGGTATGGGGGAAAAAAAGGGTTGGGTTGGATTTGGGTATGACTTGATCCATATTTGACCCGATCTTTTTCAACCCATTTACTATTTGACTCATATTTGACCCGTTCATATTCAATCCGTGACCTGTTTCAATCCGCACAAACCCGCCCATTTGTCACATCTAGTTTTAATGATAAGGATTGGTCATGTTTTAGATCTCATCGGGAATGTGAATAGTTCTGTAGATACCCCTTATGTTTTTGACAATGTGTTTTTTAGAAAAAAAATTCTAAAATCAGTCCAATAGGCTGACAATAATAAATGTGTAAATGTTCATTAAATGTTGCAAAAAGTACACAGAAATAGATATTTTTCATGTCTTCTAGTGTATTTATTGTCAGCTCAGTGGGCTAACAATAGCAAAACCGTTTCATTCCATCAAAAACATAAGGGATATCTACAGAAGTATTCACATCAATTTGGTGTGCCATTTTCTCCAAACAATTTCTTTTTCTTTTTCCTTTTTTGTAAGAGCAGGGGAGGGAAAGGGGATACCAACCAAGAGTTGGCTACAACCAAATGGGTTAAAGCCCAAAATCGAAAAATCAGAGAATGGACCAAACAAAGGGCCCAAACTCATCTCAAGAACCCAAAACCTCAACTATACCTAAGAATCCCTAACCCTCCCGCCGCCTTCCACCACCGGCCGCCACCATGCAGATACGAACCACCAAGAACCCATCTTGGTCGAGGAAGAAATCCACCAAAATCAGGTATGAAAACCGTCGGCATCGCAAACCCACGAGATCCCAATGATGACCGCCAGAGCAGCCCCTAAGCACGGCTTGAGAAAACTGTGACAAAAATTTTCGCACTTGAAAACACTTTTGAAACCTCTGAAATCTGTCAAGAAACAGATCTCTGAATCCACCTACCACCGACTGCCACTCGGATAGAGTTTTCCTCGCGATAACACAAGTCTTGCTCAAATACCAAAGGGCCTACCCACCTTAACAACACGTACTTGTAGTTTCCGCTAGCTAGCGATCGAGTTGTTAAACACTAGGTATGGCATGTGTATGGCATGTTGTTTTTCGTATCACACTAGGTGCGGGCTTACGTGCAAAGCACGTTGTTCATGCCTGTTGTGTAGATGGGTTTGGTTTTTCCTTGAACGTGCGATGCACGTCCGTCATGCCCGTTGGACGGATGGAGTGGATTTTTTTGGAAACATAGGCTGCATGAGTTTGATGTTGAGTTTTATATAGATAAGTATGTCATTTTTATGATAGCAAAAAGCCTATCTAAAGTAGGCAGCAGAAGTCTGTTTCATATACATAAGTAGCTGCACAACCAACTGGAATTTTGGAGTAACTGCATAACTTTGTTTGCCAAATTCCCGGACAAGATCAATGGGAAATCACATAATACCTGTTAAGACCATTTGAATCCATCCACAAGCTTTTAACTCACAGAATATTTAGGCTATGATAAAATATGGATGCCCTTTGAATAATCCAACCACAATTACTAATAAATACTTGCAATACAAGTCAATCCAATGTTGTATTTGAACACAACTGCAAAATATGAAACATGTGCACAATACTTCAAACTAAAACAGCAAACAGAGAGAACATATAGAAAGCAAATCCCTATCGTGTACCACCAATATCATGCCTGACAAGTTTTGGCAGAAAGTCAATTTCAATTATGGCAGCTTCGTGGTGCTTGTGTATTGAATGCACAATGTAGGCCTCAGCATAATCCAAATGGTCCTACCCATGTCTTTGGAAGAACGACGACAACCTTCGAGTAATAACTATGCAACTATGCAACGAAGAACAGTATATTCTAAAAAGTCAGGAGTAGAACAGTAATATCTTTGTATAAAATTAAAAACAGAAAATCTGCTAATCATAATAACAAATTAAATTGGCAGTTCATTAGGCACAAGAGAAATAGTGGAATTCACAGAAACTGAACAACATACATGAGAAGGAAGGGCAAGGAACCACATATTGACTTGAGTAAAATCTTTCCGACTTCAAACTTCATACTGCAACAGCAACGGGCTTTTTGCTGGTTTTAATTCCTTTTATGGCTGTTACACACAGATTCAACATACAATGGTTAATATACAGTATGCAATAAAAGTACAATTAAATTTCTCGTTTCAAGGAGCTTATCCTAGAAGCTGTCCATGCCTTTGGCATAATCTTTAGCTCCAAAGACTGCAGAACCAGCAACTAAAGCATTGGCTCCTGCCTCAATAACCTGCCAAAACCATAACAATGGCTATGTCAAAAACAATTTCATG
Source organism: Rhododendron molle (assembly GCA_025413875.1). Lineage (NCBI taxonomy): Eukaryota > Viridiplantae > Streptophyta > Magnoliopsida > Ericales > Ericaceae > Rhododendron > Rhododendron molle. The sequence goes on from CM046391.1 coordinate 51,181,385, forward strand.
TCATGTGACCAATTTCCTACTTGTACAAAAGGGGGTTGCTGGATACACATTTTTAACACTGTTTAGCATTGGTTATAAGTTTTCAGTTAAATTTTTTTTTTAACCATAGTAGTGCTTCAAATGGATAAAAGACCATTTAGTGAGCCTTGAAAGGCACCATACAACTTCCAGTGTTCAATGTAGAAGAATAGAAAACAGGAAGGTCCAAATTGGTCTTGCAAATGTACTTTTGGAAAAGAATATCATTTGAGAAGTGTGGTGTTGCTTCTGCTATACCACATCTTTAACCCATAAAATGAGCTAATCCTGAGACTAAACGCACTATCCAGACATTATTGGAGCATCTACAGTACAAGGACTGAAATGGACAAAGAGTAACCGCAAGATAGGTATTCTTGGGCAATTGATGAATCCTCCAAGTTAAGGGTCAGATCTCCACATAACAAAAAGGACCATGTGGTTTCTGAATGATGAACCTTATATGCATTTTTGGGACCAAGTCCACCATCCACTTCAATCCATGGATTCACTCCCTGCAAAACAAAGACAGAATGTTATAGTTCCATTTCTTTAAACGAACTGCCCATACAAATGCGAATGCAATACCTTCTCCGCACACAATCTTCTTAAGTCTGAGATTTTCTCAACTTGGCTCTCGATAAAGCTCTGGCTAAGTCTGCTGTTTTCTTTCCTAGTTTGGGGGCTTCGTATGTATCTTACTCTTTCTATTCAGTTTTGTGTCATGGCCTAGTGGTTCTTCGAACGGCATGGCTGCTACATTACGATGACCATGTTACAGTAAAGAATTGTATGTGCCTTTTATTTTGTTCTACATATGCACACACACAAAGATTATGTAGTATGGACACTTTGTCACTCACGTATTAATGCTAGATACTTCTCAGATACTGATACTTCTTGAATATTGTTCGAATAAGTGTCTAACACATTTGCAAGAGTATCGTGTTTTATTCCCTAAGAAAAACCACATGCATGTATTCAATTTATCAGGTAATAAAAATAAAAAAAATGATCAAATAAACATGCATGCTCTCAAAGGATAGCAGAAAGATAAAATCTGATAAGAAATGCAGAGATTTACAGCATGATTTAAATATAGCAGATACTTTTGATGTGAAAATTAATGTTCTAATATACATGGAAAGAATTTATGCATAACAGAAATAAAAGAGGAGAAGAATACTTATACCAGGAAGCCTGAGTATTGAAGATTACTGAACAGAATTTCAATTACTGAAGAGCTCGTGCTGTACCAGATGAAATTCACAGTTCTGTTGCATCAGGTAGATCAAAAGCTGAGTGCTTGGGATAGATTTTTTTGTGAAGGAGTGAAGTGACTGTAGGATTGTACAAGTAAAGAGGTGGAGTAAGAAAATGGAGAACCAACTGGTAGATGGAAAACGTGGCAAAGGTTAAGGGATTGCATGGGAAGGTTGAGTAAGAAGGTAGTATTGCTGAAGAGGTTAATGCAGAAAATGGGCAAATCAAAATTTATTACTGAAAAGCTTTAAAAGCTTGAAAGTGGAGGTTTTATGGGGTGTAAGCAAAAAGTGGCAAATGGCAAAGCCTCTGTGAACACAAGAAATGGAAATATGTTGTGTGTTTGATTAATTTTTTTTTTTTTTTGCCGTAATGTTTTGATCTAATCTAAGGTGGATTTACGGTGAGAATAGGATTCTATTGCTAAAAGCTTAGATTGTGCTCACTTAAGAGATAAACATTCATTTTTTTTTTTTAAGTAAGATGTAAAAGTAATTTTTACTAACTGAAAAATAAGGTTGATTCCTGTCTTTGCTCATTACTTTCCAAAAGCTAAGACATAGCCAAGATAATTTATCAGAATTCATGAGCACGAATTCATGATACGACAAAACTTGTGCCAAACGAGCTCTACACTGAAAAAATCCAAGACTCAACGTGCAGATATCAAACACAGAAACAGACAATCCAAACACTCAACACTACAAAATCACAAATGACAAATTACCCAGTGAAATACGAACACATGCAAGAACCAAAAAGTTTGAATCTGACCAAATAACTCTACACAGAGAAATCAAACACCCAACATGCATAGATCAAACACAGAAACAGACAAGCCAAACACTGGACATGCAAAAATCAAAAACAGAAACTACAAAATCAGAAATGAGACATTACCCATTACCTTGTACCAACGGGACCAGAAAGAAACGGCGTAAATCCCAAACACCACTCGGCCAAACTTCTGCCTCTACCAGAGCTTTTCTCTCCGGCTCTCCCTATCTCTGTTTTCTTTTCTCGGATAACAAAACCATATACACAGAACTCCACCCAAAAACAAATGCCCACCTCCTTCAGAGAACGGAGAACAGATAGAGAGACAGAGATATGATTAGTTGAAGAAAGAGTTGGGTGGAAGGGAGGGTTTGGATGGAGTCAAATCGACTTACCGTGTTCCCAGTTAGGGTATTGCCGAAAATCTGAAACCCAGTTCCATACCCCGTCGGATCTGCCGCAGGTCCCCTCATGTCTTCCTCTCCCTCTTTCTCTCTCTAAAACCCAACCTCTTGGATTATCTCTCTCTCTCTCCCTCTGCGTATGTGCATGTGCGAGAAAAGGGAGAAGGGAATCATTTTGTTGGGGTTGAGCGTGAACAAGCTTGAAAGGAGAGAGAGAGAGAGAGAGAGAGAGAGAGAGAGAGAGAGAGAGAGAGAGAGAGAGACCCATGGCCAAGATTCAGCTCAGCTCCAGTATTTGGGTAGCTCCAGTCCGGTCCAGTTTGGGCCCGTTGTGGGACCCCTTCCGGATCCACAACAATGATCGGAATCGTTCATTTTGTAGAGCTCGTCGAATATGTCATTCACGCTAAAAATTAGCTTCATCGAACATCAATAGGTACATGGATGAAACAGATTTGTACATGAAAAAAATGGGCAATTATTAATTTTAACTTAATTTTTGTTATCGTTTTTTTCATGTACAAATCTGTTTCATCCATGTACCTATTGATGTTCGATGAAGCTAATTTTTGGCGTGGAGGATTACATATTCGACGAGTTCTACAAAATGAACGATTCCGATCATTGTTGTGGACCCGGGAGGGGCCCACAACGGGCCCAAACTGGACCGGACTGGAGCTGAAATACTGGAGCTGAGCTGAACCCGGCCATGGGAGCCTGAAGAGAAGAAAAATAGCAAGAGAGAGAGAGTGAGAGAGAGATGAGGTATTACGTGGTTGTCTGGGAGGATGTGGCTGTGGGAGTCCACGCCACGTGCTGCACCATGTACAAGAGGCAAAAAGGCTATTCTGTCCAAAAGTTGGCAAGCAAAATCCACCCAAATGTGCTTCTTATTTAAGACGAGTAGGATAGGATAGGATATGACCCTACCAAGTGCACGTATGGATCTTTAATTTGAGAATCGTGATGATGGAAGCCAACCAACAAATTAAGTAACGTTAAACGATGGAAGAGAGATTGATTTGAAGGACATCTAATAATGTCACGATCACATAAGCTAACCTATATTCATCAATCAACTTCGAAAAAATTAAATAGTTCAAATCAAATGACCAGGCTTGTGGGGGGTACAAACTTGTTTAATTTGGAGGATTGAATCCCTTGATCTCCTACCTCAAAATGATGTTACTCTACTACTTAATTACCACATGGTTAATATCTTAGACCAATTAATTAATGGCCGAACATATGGTAATTGCACGTTATACGGTACTCAACCTTGTCCTTAATTTCTTCATCTCTACCGCAATTTTGTTGTTCCAGATCTAGTTATGTTTTTTTTTTTTTTTGTAATGCACGGTGTCTCGGACTAATCCTTATATATAGTCCCTTTCACGGCCATTTCACACGTTTTATGCGTGAGGGTGAGGTGGCCCCTAAAGTTGTTGGCAAGAAAAATCGAACCTAGGATCTGAGAATGGAGCAAACACCTAAGTTTCAGGCCAAAACTACTTGGCGAACACCTTGGGGTTGATCTGGTTATGTTTGTTCAATCAAGCAATAAAAAAGAAAGATCTGGTTATGTTTTGTCCTTTTATGTTAGAGTTGCTACTCGGGCTCTAAAACAACGAAGCTGTTCGTGAGTTGTTCGATGATCGATTCGGTAAAGGCTCGTTCGAGTTTGATTCGTTTATTAATCGAACTGAACCTGAGCCTCAACTTTAGTCTCGTTTAATAAATGAGTTGGAACCTAGATCTGACAGTATTCGGCTCTAGATCTGTACGAGACCATAAATAACTGATATCTTTTACTCGATAAGGCCCGTGAACAATCTCGAATTCGACTCAAACCCAGGCGAGCTCGACGTGTCAAATTTTCATTGAGCGCGAGCTCAAGTTCGTCTAACTCTGAACTAACGATCCTGAACATTCTAAAATTCTGCTCGATTAGGCTAGTTTGCGTTCCCACTCCCTACCCTCTCACCAACCAAAAAACAAAAAACTTTTATTGCCTAAATTTTATTACGGCTGGTGCAGCATTGAAGTTTTGAAAAATAGGGCGGGGGGAGGGGGCATTAAACATTTATGAACTTATCAAACTCCGTGACGGTGACGATGACATTGAATATTCTTCCGAAAAAGTTCCTATGGAGAGAGATAGGTTTGTTTTTTTTTGTTTGTTTTTTTTGTTTTTTGATCCGCAGAGAGAAAAGGTTTGTTCAATTTAGCATTATCTATAGAAAGAGCTTCCATGCCTAATAAATGGAAGAAAAGGACGGGAATCACTCTTATTTTTTGGACGAAAAACTTTAAAATTTACCCTTGAATTATCACCCATGTCTCGTAACCACCTCAGCTTAGCTTGTTGATACTATTTCAGTACATATCTAAACTTCTCTATAAAAGAAGATACCTGAACTTGCAGAACATTTCTAAATTCGGCCGCAGCCTATATCAAGACCATCAATTGTCATCGACTTTCATCAAAATAACACCAATTCTATATTGCTTGTGCATATACATACATATATTGATCGGCTGTTGAAAGTAATATTTCGGAAGTATTCACACACACCCACACTAGTGTATCAGCAAGAATTCTTTTCACACTTCGATTCCTCTTATCATCTGTGCACACGCATCACACACACACATATATTGTTGTTATTAACGTGAATTTATGACGTTACGCTTATCCTTTTTGGTATCAAAAGAAGGATGACCAACCACATGCATGAAAAGATGATGTTAGAAGTTCACATAGATAAAGTCATAAAGACAAACTATAATAAGGAATGTAAAAAAAAAGAAGAAGTGAAAATCACTCTTTTTTTTTGAACCACCAAAGTGACACCATATTTCAAGGAATGAATGAGAATAGAATCACATGTACAAGGTGCATGCAACCTTCCACCTGGACCACCTCCCCATCTCACTCCCTACCATCACTTCTGTCCAATCGAACATCACCACCATCGGCCAAGCGCTAATTGAATGGCATCATGGTGCGATCGACGGTGTATAATGAACGTACATCATTCTGAAACCAATGTTCTAAAAGTCGCTAAGCGCTAGTTGAGCGGTCATTCACATTCAGGCTTCGAAGCCCAGTAATCATCGACTAATCGGCCCATAGCAATCATTAATCGGCGATTAATCTACATATGACAATTAGTCGGATCTAATCGAATAGACCCCGCCAGGAATTAATCACTGATTTTTAGAACACTGTCCAAAACTAGTGATACACACCTATTCTTTCCCCTGCCAAGTCACACCGCACCTGAGCTAATCCAATCCTAGATTTCTCAAGATCAAATTCCATCCACACGTTTTGTTGATGATGATGCCCAATCACGTACGCCTCGATCCCCAATAAATCAGAACTCCCAAACGTGAAACAATACACTGAATCATTTCCCCTAATTTCGCCCGAAACCCGGTACAGCAACTGGGCACCCGAAACCATCATTTCCGCGCCCCGAAAAGCCAAACCAACCGTTGGTAACACCGGCAACACTGTTTGATTCAGTGGGACCCGATAGCAAAGATCCATTGCCCCTTGAAATACAAAATTCGGATCCTCCAAGACCCGTAAAACCCCAGTCGTTCGGTTCAAGAATTCGTTCCTCAAAGCGTTGTAGGCCGGTCCAAGAAGGAAGGTGAATTGGGTACCCGAGTCGACCATGGTTTGACCCGCCCCAGTGTGATCCGGCTCCAATACCGATTTCGGCAACGGGAGTAATCTATCCCCGACCCGGATCCCCTCGAGCTCAACCGTGTAAGCGACCCGGTCAAAATAGGGCAACGGGGTTGAGATTTGGATCAACGGCGTGTAATTTAACGGCGCTAGCCACGTGAAATTCGAGTCACCGAACAATAACAGACCCGTTAAGTCGTAACCCGAAATGCAATATGAAAATTTAGGAAAGCCCATTTGAGAAACGAAAGAAAGCGACCCACGGTTCATGCCCATCAACCCGGTAGTCTTGGCGTCCTCATTGGAGTTACTACTGAAACCCGAATCCATACACCCGAATATGGTACCTGTTAGAATAATTATTCAAATATGTCATTTCAGCACAAGAATAATATGATGCATTATAAGATTACGAAAAATCGAAAATGCAGCACATAATAGAAATGAGTACAAAACACTCCCATTATCCCGTCCCGCTAAGGTTTTTTTAATTTTTCGCTTTAATTGCGAGATAACTAAACAATTCATTATCTCACAAGATAAGTTATTATCTCACAATATATCACATTTTTTAAAAAAAAAATAAATATTTATTTTTTAAAAAATAGATACTTATTTTTCTTACTGGAACGAAAAAGTTTACCGAAAGTTTACCAAAATGAATGCTAGAAGTACTGTCCTAGGCTAATATTCTCTCCTGTGAAAGTTTTTTTTTTTTTTTTTTTTGATTAACTCTCTCGTGAAAGTTGATTCGGAGGTTCGGAGTGTACTAACCAATCATTTCTTATTCGATGTTGACAACCACTAAGGAGGATTTGAACAAGTTACAAATCAAGTTGGCCAACAAATACTCCTCATCCCCAAAAAAACTGGACACTTTTACTATTCTAACCCAATAAAAAAATTGTCTACTCCTATATTCTTAATCGTAATGTTTTTATAAGCATTAAGCAATATCCTCTTCGTTCCTTTTTAAGCGTTCTGTTTTGTAATTCCAACTTATTAAAAAGACATTATTATTATATTTTTCACATCAAATTTTTTCTCCACTTTCCCTACTTACCCATCATCATTACATTTTTACTCACTAACTTTTCAAAATGGAATCTACTTTTATAGACAAAATAGACAATACACCAACTTTTACCTACTAATTTTACAAAATGGCCATTTATTAAGGGACATCCCAAAATGAAATACTGGACTATAAATAAGGGACGGAGGGAGTATAAACTTTGTTTAATAGATTTTAATTAGTTCTATTAAATAATACGGAGTAGTTTGAAAATAAAACATTATGAATTAAAAGAAACAGGTAATTTAAATTTAAATATGGAACACAATCTGAAAATTCCTCCTTTTCACCCTTGGCAAAATCCCAATATATATAGAGTTAACCTAAAATTACTAATTTCTATTGGAATCACAAAAATAAATCTAAAATGAACTTTTGTAACACAAATGATTCGAACATATGTAAATCGTAACGATAAATTCACGATACTACAATTAAAACTTTCATTAAAAAATTCCAACAGTACCATTCATTTCGGACCCTCCGATGCTAAACGTGTCGGTGGCGAGGTTCCCTTCCGACGATGACGCGTCGGCGTACGACAGGACGGCGTGGCAGAGTTTGTTGGAGTCGCACGAAGCCGGCACGGAGAAGTCCCGGGTCCGGGTCGTGCAAACTGGCGAGGAACATTCGACGGGCGAGTAGGAGGATGATCGGTTCGGGTAAAAAACGGGTTGGGAAATCCGGGTCGTGTCGTTGCAGTGGAGCCAGGAGAGCTCGCTGCCTGTGTCGAGGACCATGGTGACGTTCTGTGGGGGCGAGCCCACTGAGAGGGAAACCGTGAGGGTTACGTTGTGCTGAAATGGGAGCTTGTTTGGAGATTTCGAGAGGGATCCAGATGGGATTAGTTGGGATTTGAGGGGTAGAACTAGGAGTTGTGAAGTGGGGGAAGGAAAGGAGAGTTGGGTTTGTATCAGGAAGAAGAAGAGAATGAGGAGGACTTTCATGGTTTGTTGCAGAGCAGATGAAATTGAATGGAGCAGGTTGTGTTAGGTAGACGGAATGGGGGAGGAGAGAGAGAGAGAGAGAGAGAGAGAGAGAGAGAGTGTGTGTGTGTGTGTGTGTGTGTGTGTGCAGGCGAGATGCGTTCTGTTGTGGGCTTTCGAGACAGAGGTTTGTGGGTGAGAAGATGAGAGAGAGAAAATGAGTAGCTCCAACTCCAAGTGAAGGCGGATAAAAAAAAAAAAAAAATTCCAAGTGAAAGTATCAAAAGATTAGCCCCAAGGGGTAGTGGGGTACTCCTTTTTGTACGTGGGTTTGCTATTCCACGCACAATTGATCGAGATTTGATTTTTAGAATTAGGTATTTAAAATGAATATTTTCTGAATTTTTTAATTTCGACTTTGATGGTTTGTTTTTGACTGGGCTAGAAGAGATTAGAGAATGTGCACGTGGACTGGACCATCGGGAAAAAAAAAAATGTATCAAGAGATCTGGGAAGGTGAGGGCATGAAGCATGTGATGGAAACTTGGGGGGTGTGGTAAACGACGTCGTGGAGATGCGTTTTGGGCTTCTTTTTTTTTTTTTTTTGGTTGGGGAGGGGCGTTTTGGGTAAGCAGAAGTTTGGTTGTAAAACTACCTGGTACAAGTTGGTTGATTTGCCCCTTTCATGGGAAAATAACAGTTCAGGACGTGTTTTGATAATTAATATCCGTCAAGAATAAGTTAAAAATATTTGTTAATGCTAAAAATGTCATTGGCGAGTATTAATTATCAAAACATATCATTGGCCGTTATTTTCCCTTGTTTCATTAATCGTATCTGGGAAATGAGAAAGTTTGTCTCGAAAGAAGAAGTTGATTTCGAGGATGATGCATCTCTTTTTCTGGAATTTTAATTTCGGAGGTTTGTGGGTTTAGGTGTTGGTTGCTTGGTTTCGACTTTGTCTTTTTGGTTTGCTCTTTTTGAGATTGTTCGGATTGTTTCAATTTGATTTTTCACTATGGTGTTTTAGTTGGCTCCTTGTCTTCCTTTAAGTTTGGTTCTTGGGTGGCGCTTCTCACCGGTGTGCTCGTGATCCGTTAAATCTTTGTAATCTTTTTTAAAAATTTATAAAAATTTTTGGTCATAAAAAAAAAAAAAAAGTATGGTGATTCTGTGAACAGTAGGTTTGTTACGTATTTTTTATTTTTATTACGACCTCCTACTTTTTTCGTAGAGTTATGCAGATATGAGTGTGCAAATAAACCGAGTTAAGCTGAATTTTGTACTGTTCGAGCTCGAGTTGCTCGTTTCTATTACTTTTCTGTAGGGTTGCCCACGGTCCGGATCAGATCGGATTCGTATGAATCTAATCCTAATCCGTATCTCACGGTTTTTAGAAAATGCAATCCAATCCTAATCCAAAAGTCTCACCGTTCGGTCCCGGTTTTATCCACGGATTTCTTTCCAAAAAAATAAAATAATGCTGCTACTATGATCATATTCCAAATAAAAATGCAAACACTAATTTTCATAAACATTGTCGAAATTATAAAGGCAGCAAAGACATTAAGGCAATAAACATGGTAAAGGCAACAAGGCAGCAACCAAATAAAACTAAGCATTGTCCAAAATACACAAATTCTGATCAAGCATGATCTAGTTATTACATCCCATAAAAACCAAACAAAAAATAGCAAATTAGTTTTTCAAAACAAACAAGCAAATTAATAAAATTATAATTATTTATATACATTACACACACATATCTATATTTTTTATGTTTTTAAATATCTCACGGTCCGGTTCGGTTAATCCACGGTTTTGAAATGAAAATCTAATCCTAATCCGTATCTCACGGTTTTTTAATTTTCAAATCCGTGTCCAAACCATTAATCCATGGACAAAATCCAAAAAGCACGGATCAGATCGGTGTGGACCAGTTTCATGGTTCTCGATCTTTCTTGGACAGCCCTACTTTTCTATTTACCCAAAAAGAATTTGATGAAGGCACCACCACTAGTGTTTCTGTACTCTCTTGACGACTCGATGGGCTCACATGACCAGCAGGGTGGAACGCACAGGCATTAAGATGGCCAAACATATCTGTTTTTTGGTTCACAATGGCCAAACATATTCACATGCTAGAGCTAGGAGTAATTATTGATTTATGTGGCGTTCCGCTAAGCATTTTTTGAGTTTTTTCTTCTTTTGTCATCATTCGTATTTTTTCGCGTTTGTTAGTTTTGCGCCTCATTTTTTCGGTTTTCCGATTTATCTCGTCAAGACGGATGGAAAAAGTTAGAATAATGATTTTTACCCAAATATTTTTGGAAATGTTGAAGATAAAGCCCCAAAGCCAGCCTTATCTTGAATATTTCAAAAAATATTTTAATAAAAGTAATTTTTTTACTTTTTCGATTCGCCTTGATGAGACGAATTGAAAAACCAAAAAAGATAACCACAAAAATAACAAATGCAATTTTTTTTAATAAGGACATAACAAGGAAAAGCTCAAAAAACTTAGCAGAACTCAATAGTCATATGCCTCAACTTCTCCACAATTATTAGTGGTGGAGCTAGAACTTGCACTCGAGCGGCAAAAAAAAAAAAATTTGAATTTATGTAAGGTGATATTCCAAAATTAATTTTAGTTCTTGTAATTTTTGTGGAATGTTTCGATAAATTGACGAACTATATTTTGAAAATTTATTTTAAAAAAATGGTATCATAATGCAATATTAAAATCACCATTTGCGCAGACAAAACTCTACAAAATTGTACTCTAACAATGGAATTAATCAATATATTTTCTTGAACATAGAAATTTAAAGTTTATAAAAGAATATTTTTATTTTTATTTGACCCGGAGAATTATGTTTTCCGTGGCTCTGACAACCGCACATTGGATTGGACTCGGATCTTCTTCATTTGCTTCAGATCAGTTTAGTCCATTTGGGCGCATCCGAGCCGTCCAAAAGTATTTTGGACGGCCCAAATTTAAAGAGAGTATTTTTTATTTTTATTTTTATTTTTATTTTAAAAACATCCCTTTAAATTTAGATCGTCTAAAACACTTTTAAACGGCACGGATGCATTAAATGGACTGAACTGGTCCGAAGCAAATCAACGGGATCCACCCTTCATTGGATTGGGACCATTTGTCGTACATGTAGGAATATAAGTTGGTTGGAACAACAATACCCCACGATGCCCCAAAACACCCCTAATAATTTTTACAGGGCTAGAGCTTGGGTGAGGTGACTTGGCCATACATGGAGGAATGTAATAAGTCGAGAAATAAACGTGAGTGTGACCAGGTGGTTGGACGTTGCACATGTTATGTTGAACTAGGGATGAACGCAAGATCTTGAATGGGAATTTGGGACCTAAGCAAGGCCAAAGGGCTAGTCGGATCGGTGTGTTTTGCTTCTCATAAAATTGATCAGGATTCGATTATTGAGATCAGATCGCAAGAAAGCAATTTTTTTTATGAATTCTCTAGTCCCGTTGCCTTGTCTTGCCTTTGCCTGTACTGTAAAAAAAAAAAGAATTAATTGAGATGTGCGTAACTTGATTCGGATATCCTTAGTCTCAGACGGTCAGCATAAAAGAAGAAGAGAGGATTAGAAACAAAGCAGAGATGGCCCAGGACGAGGGAAAACTTTTGGTTGAGATTATTAGGCGAAACAAGTCCAATCCAACCCATGATCTACCCCCACCAATGAGAAAGAAAACGAAAATAAAACCACACAAACACAGAGAACAAAAGATAGAAATGGTTTGGAGCTAGTCTGCTTGCTTCGATGGGAGAGAGGAAGAAAAAAATTACTCCTAGTAATTGCATGGTACGCTCCATTGTCACGTACCCTTTCTGCTGCATCCATGTGTTCCTGTCCAATTCTAATAGTACCAAGCAGGGGTGTCACTCACATTTTGAGGCCTGAGGCGAACTTGTAAGGTTTGGGACCCTCGCCAAACGAAATGAACAGTAAATTTGTCTCGAAGTGAAAACATCTATAATAAGGTAGAATTTCTAGAAGTAGTGATTATTACAATAACGTACAAGTATCTGTTAGAAATAACTTATTTTGATTATGTTTTACGACGAAATTGATTTCTTAAAATGCATGGTTAAAATCCTCTTATAAAACCTCTATTGGAAATGGTAAAAGTCTTGATATATGGTCACCCATAAAAAGAAAGAAATCCTTGTTTGTGTGTGGCCAAAATAATATATTTGTACAGCTCGTGTACGAATTCATTTTGAAAAAAAAGTCTCCTGGCCCCATTTTTTTTTTCTTTTATCTTGCTCATAATATATAAAAAAAAAAAAAAAAACTCTTTTTAAAATCAGTTTTTGGCCTATGTGCATACATGTAATCAAAACCTATTTGGCCCAAAATTAAACTTGCACAGTGGACGTATTTAATATGGTCCACCAGTTTCTTCATTTTAGTCCGAAGTGTTTTCTTCTATTGTTGACTTTGAAGCTCTACATTTAATTCACTGGACGTTGCAAATTACTAGTTCACAGAAGATTTTGGACTCAAAGTCTATATTTGCAATTAATGAAGAACAAGTTTTTTGCTATAAGATTTTTGCTCAATGGAAATAATTTGAACGGTCATTTTCTTCTTTTCTACAAAAAGAAACTTTCAACAGAAGAGAAGACAACGAAGCAACATGAGAGAAAATACACAGAGCATTACAAGAGCGATTTTACATTCTCCCCCTACACTTCATTTTTCGTACAATTACTTTGAGAGATTTGTGAGCAAAATTGTTATAAGTGTTGTAATTGTGAGCTACAAATTTTATTATCTTTTGAGAGATTAAAGTGTTTGAGAAATCGAACACTGGTTTTGTAATTCCAAAAATAGGAGTTTTTGTTTTTGAAAGGGGTTTTTGAGGATTTTGTAGTTTAAATCCTTGCGGAGGTCTAGCTCCTCCGGAAAGCTAGGAGCGGCGGTAATTGTAAGCACCCGCAAGGCTTACTGGTGTAATTCCATTTTTATTGGTAAAGCCTTCAAGCGATCGCCTTGGAGAGAAGTGGAGTAGGCTGGACCGTGGCAAATCCAGACCGAACCACTATAAAGTGGTTTTGCGCTTCTTAACTCTCTCTCTATATTTGCTAATTAGTTATTTGCCTTTGTAGCTTTTAATTGGTAATTTTTAATTAGCAACCCTATTCACCCCCTCTAGGTTGCTGTCTAGGTAACAGTATCACTTGAATATCACTTTTTTTTTTTGTATGATTATATATTTATATTGAGTTTATTTTTGCAAACCTATTATATACTCTATTAATTCGGATCCCCTAATTTTAAAGAAATTTTGGGGGCCCAAGACGCTAGCCTTTCTTTCCCTCGGAGACGGGCCTGATACCAAATCCAACTCCGAGATACGTAATGTATGCCTCAAATCATAGAATGTTAGAATAACTTGACACTCAGTTGTAACTAGCGTTTTTCCACGCATATGCAAAACAACTTCGTTCATGATTGCAAATATCTATGCGGTGTGTAGCTTTTGGAAGTGGAAGAGATTGATCATATTAATCGAGAAGGAAACTTTATATTTTAGCTAGTCTGTTTTGTGATGGTTGGTCAGATTTTAGGAATTTTCATTACGCTCCTTCATGCATTATTTCACATCTATTGGAAGGGGGTTGCATGCCCCAGACTTCTGTATGACTCTGAGTATCTAAATTCTATATGTAATTTACCCTTTGATGGTTAATTACCAAAAAAAAAAAAAAACACTTTTGGCTCATTTAAAAAGGTAGTCTACTTTCTGAATCTTTTCATTCCAAATTTTTCATAAGGCCAGGAAAAAAGACTTAATATTTGCAAATCGTTCTTAATTTTTTTAATGTAATTTTTACTCAAGAACTAGGTACGTAGCCACGTGCAATGCACGTGTGCTCTGCCCGTTGAATTGAGTGGTTTTGAATTTTCCTGTGATGTAGCGGTTTATTAGTATGCTATATTTATGTATGCAAAACGGTTATCCAGAGTAGAGTACATAAGTTTGGTATATTAACATGACTATCTGCAAAACGGCTAGGAGTGAAGTAGTTTGCAAAAGGGCTAGTACTAAAGTAGATTTTGCATTTCTTGGACTTTGCAAATTTGGTGGTTTAGAAGTTTGCTGCTTATTTGTTGTTGTTGTTGCTTTTGCATGTTTCTTCAGCCGTGGGCGCAGAGTTTTTCGTTGGGTTATTCACTGGTGAAGGATCCATAGTGCGAAGGAGAAGGAGCTTGCATTGTGCTTTGCGGTTTTGGTTTGTTTATTTGGAGCATTTGGAGCCAGACCAAGGAGTTCCTCTGAACGGTTTTGCGATTTTGTCATGTCTTTGGTGTGATGGTAGCTTCCTTTGGTTCATTCAGTTTGTGAAGGACTGGGAGGAGTACTTTTCCCTGTGCTGGGTAGTCTCTTAGATTCTTTTGTAATTTAACAGGATGTATGTATTTTTCTTCTAATGTAACATATTGTATGTATTAGATTTAAAAGAGTAAGTATGGTTGTCTTACATCAATTAAATTTGGTGGTACCTTGTGTAGAAATACCGGAAGGTTGGCAATTCTTGTGATCTTATTCTGTGATTCTTCAGTTGGGTTTGGCAGGAGAAGTTGTGATGGTGTTGTTGGTAATTCTCTGTCTTGCTAGCATTCATGACACACCTGCAATGGTAGCGGGATAGAGTAATATCTTTGATCAAGCATTCATTGACGAGCATGACTTTCTAATTAGTAAAGGATCCTTAGCATATTTTGATATTAAATTGAAAATTGAGAGATGAGAAATCATACTATGCTAATTTAATATTGGTTGAATCTGTAATGGCAAGGTGGAATAGAATTTTTCTTTGTGGAGTTGGTAAATTTCTATGAGATCAGTAGGACAACATACAGTTAGCTCAGCTAAATGGATGAAGAGTATATAATCTTGAAACTGGATATATATTAATACATTTGTACGAAAATAGTAGAGTCGCTGAATATAAAGCAGCATACATTGTCATAGTGTTAGTTAACTACACAGGAAAATGAAATACATAGCTAATGCAATGTATGAGAAGTTGGTAGCAGCAATTTGCTATTACATTGTCATAGTCATGCATAGATTGTTCATTCATATAAGAATATCATCTAAGGAAGGGAATTGGCTAGTGTTAATGACATAAGGGCATTAGAGGTAATAAGTACATGTGAAGTTAAAGCTGCAAAGCAAATTGGATTACTTGTTTCTGGAGACTAAAGTTTCAGCATTGGAAGAAGTCACATAACTCTATGTTCTGAGATCTGTACAATATAAGCAATAGAATTTTATGATATATTGAAACTGGATGAATTGGAAAACTATACATTGAAATTTTGAAATACTGTGTAGAATGAAGGAACAAAATATTTGGGAGGGAAGATTAAATTAGCAGAGTATAGTTAAATGGGTATGGCGTAAGATTTTACTGTCAGATTCATGGTGCATTAAACTTTGGAGAGATGTCTAGGTAGTATTCAATCTGTATGCTTGCTCCATTGCATAAGAACCAGAAATTTGCATAGGTGTTTCACAAAGGTAGATAACTTTGGTTATATAGGACTGAAGGGATACATGTGAGTGGTATGTACTGAATTATCTGAATTTTCTGAGCACAGACGAAGCATCTTTGGATTTTCCTAGAAGAATTGATCTAAGGAACAAAATACTTAAGTATTAATGGTATGAGAGGTAACAAGTACATGTAAAGTTGAAGTTGGGAAGCAGATCGCACTACTTGTTTGTGCAGCTGAATCGGATAATACATGAGTTCAGCTGGGGAGCATGTCATTGATGATGAGGATGAAGTTTTGTTATATAATAGCAAGAGGGAATCACTGAATAAGCCATAATGCATTGCTTTGCAGTGAAGTTTAATCAATGGAAAACCTGTAACAGTTTATTTAGAGTATGCGGTTCTACTGGTTTTCGATTGGGAAGCTGATATAGTTGGATCTCTAGCCCTTTGCTTTTTAAGGGCAGGACAGAGTTAGTGAAGCTGGAGTGGCGCCTTGAGCTAGAGCTGTTTTAGCTTGAGTTAAGGTAGGTGGCTAAGGGAGGGCTAGCTAGGTAAGAAGTGTTCGTCGGCCCGTTCTGTATCTGCTGGTGAATCTTGATACAGTTAATACTTTGCATCTATGCTCTCTTTTTTTCCTATCTTCTTTCTATGTTGTTTTTTCAGAGCATCTGCTAAGGGGAGTTCATAAAAGGTTTTGTATGAGATGTTCCTCGAGTTTTTCATGTTTCCCTCCTGTCTTGTTAAGATGCGAGAATCCTAGCTTGTAATGAAGAGGCACTGACCTAGAAGTAACGTAGCACTGATTAGCATTTTCTTTTGTTATATAGAGGAAAAAACTGTACTGATCAACAAATGCACTGAATCATTTAATGAACGTCTGCAGGATTAAGATTAGGAAGCTATGATAGTAAAGCCTAGGATTATAAGCTGTGGTAGATAGCGGATTATTTTTCCTTTTTGAATGGCAGTAGCAGATCATTTTAGGGTATAATCTAAAGAAGATCTCACATTTGCATAACTATCATAGCAGTAGGAGAGTAAAGAGCATGTTGCAATATTGGTCCAAAAGAGTAACTGGAACAGTGCATATTAGGAAGCTATGCTAGTGAAATGAAAGCTTAAAATCTGTGAGAGGTAGCAGTTTTTTTTTTGCGTTTGAATGGGAGGATGAGTTAATTTTAGGTTATAACTACAAGAAAGATTCGTAAAGTTTTCCCTGTTTCCCTTTTCTGTTCGTAAGCTGCAAGAATCTTAGCTTTTAATAAAGAAGCACTGGTCAAGAAATAAAGTGGCACTGATGAGCATTTTCTTTTCCCATGTAAAGCTTAAAAATGTACTAATGAACAAATGCATGAACTCATGTAGTTAGATAAGGAAGCAAAATAGTGAAAGCGCATCTGGGTACATTAGTATTGCAGTAAAGCTGAAAGCGGGAGTGAGCAGGGCATCTGTGAATGAGATTCTTTCTGAAGGTATCAGCCCAAAGAGCTTGAGAAAAAGTAGAACCAAAGAGGAGATGGGAATGATTCTCATCAGTTTGATAGGATTAAATATAGAAATCACACAGTAGAACAGTAAGGTTTCTTCAGATGAACTGTTTGAATAGAAGCTGAAGCAGAATGTGCGGCGTAGCAGTTAGCAGATGGAACAAAGGGTAGCCCAAGCTTAAGATAAGTTTTTGCAGTTAACGGAAGCCTTAAAGTTTTGCTCGTCATTCTGGTTACATACTAATATAGACAACTGCTAAAGGGATAGAGCAAGCAAAAGGTAGACATCATTCCAGTCTGGAATAGCAAAAGTTGAGTTCATTGTAGTTTGACATAGCAAAAGTCTGTTCATCCGAAAAGCTTTTAGAAACTTGGAGCTGGTGACAGCTGATTATTTGTTTTTGTTGGGGCTAGTTGGAGCTTCTTCAGTTGGCAAGGAAGATTTTGCTGGGCTGGTTTCTGTTATGCTGTCAATTGGTGGGCTGGAGGTTGATGTGCTCGAGTTGTTGTGCCCATTTTTACTTCTTTTATTTGGAGTGTTTGGTGGTAGAGCGAGCACTGTTTCTGAACGGTTTGCGCCTTCTGCACTGTTCTCAATGGAGATGCTGTCGGCAATGAATTTCAGCTGACTGATTCCAGCATAGTTGTGCATATTAGCTTTCAATGTGATGATGCATTCTTTGGGTTTAGCTAGCATGTGGAGCACCGGAAGAGGAAGTTGCCCCTGCATTTGCGTAGTAGTTAGATTTTTTTAAAATGTCAAGTAGTTAAGTTTGCTTTATATCAATCAATTATGTTTTTCTTACGTTAATGACATCTGCTGCTGTAATGTTGTAGAACTGGGATGCGACTTCTGAAAAAACAGTTGCGTCGATTGTTCCAGTTGGATCTGTGATCTGGATGTTGAATTTGAGCCTGTAAATTAAGCAATTTTTGTTCAGTTGTGTTGTCAAAAATGAGGAAATGCATGCAGGTATAGGAAAGGTTTTGTACTTTGTTAGTGCTGGCACTTTTCGGGCACAGTAGTTGCACCAAAAGCCTTCATCTCCATATGCATTTGTTGCTTTTTTTGCAGATTGAGCAAGCTAGGTAGTAAAAGTTTTGCGAAAAGTCAGTAACTCTCGCTATGCCTTGGACATTGAAGTATTGTGTCTGCATAGGAGGAGTAGGAAAATTAGTAATAGTTATTTGCGATGTTTTATGGTAAAAGTAAGTATATTGGTTTTAAATTTGATTATTTGTAGTACCTTATCCACTAATATGGGGAGGTTAGCAATTTTCATGATATCATCTTCTGGATGTTCAGCTCTTTTTGGTATGAGAAGGTGTTCTGGTTCTGTTGCTGCCAGTTCTCTAAGCTTTGCTGCATTTGCTATAGCCCTGCAATAGTTAGATGTAGGTAAAGGAGTACACAGTTAGTATTGCATAAGTTTGGATAATAATGTTGTCATAGGCTTTGTGGTGTGCAGGTAATATAGTATTTACCATGACTGTAGTGTGGTTGCCTCTGGCAGCACAATGTCGAAGATGAAACTTGATGAGTTTCGTGTGGCAAGTGTGCAACCTGTATTTGGATATTTTTGTGAGCATTAATTTGGTAATTGTGCTATTAATTGTTTTGAGTAAAGAGTAGAGTACCTTAGTCTTTTGAAGTTTTCAATCGGAGGCCAATTGCAACTGGGAAACTGCCTGGTAACTTTGTCATTGCATCGGCTTCATATTCTGAGAAGTGGTCCCAGAGTGATACAATTGATGGCTGGAGGCTATGAGGATTCGATAGTAATATTGTTAGCAGTGTTAGGTAGTTGAGTGCATTAGGTACATATGTAGTAGTTAGGATCAGAGATTTTTTTAGAATCTTTACCTTTGATCGGTTATTCGGACATCGACGACGTAGGAATTGTTTATAAACTTGCGTGGTCCAACATTCAGAATTATGAACAATACATCTGCAATACAGTGGACATATGAATGATTTATAATCAATGTGAATTTGTTAGTATAGGGCCTTACCCAGCTTTGGATTCGCTTCTTTGATTTGTTGGAGATCAGCAATTGGAGTGAAGTTGTATTTCATTGTTCTCATTGTCAGTCCATCTATCTCTATTTCTTCCACTGGTGTGCGTGCATTGATTCGCAATTGGTTCTTGTTTTCCAGAAAGCGGAACATCTCTGGAGTTGGGCCAACAGCAGGATTTGTTATGGAGTATGTATGATACAGCTTCAGCGAACTTTCGAAAACTCTGATGTTGTATCCGAAGACAGTTGCTTGCATTCTGTTTTCCTGTCGATTGATCAGTTCTTGATTGTTATATCTTAGTTGAATATTTCTGCTGGTATGTATGAAAACATTAATCATTGAAGTCTTAGTAATATTACCTCTTTGTCTTGCAACACAATCCTTTCATATAGGGAAGTGCCACTGCTTGACATTCTTGGGATGTTTTTTTCAACTACCATAGCCTGAACTGTGAAGTTCTTGCTTGTCAGGGTTATGTCCTTCAATGCTATGATGTTTGGAGCCATCTGGACCTGCTGAATTAAGAGGGATTCAAATGGACAGAGCAAAGAACAACATTAGAAATGAGCAGGATCAGAATTTAGGAGAAGTAAATGGCATTCATGGTTACTCTTAAAGTAAAAGTTAGCATGTTTGTATACAATCATTGATAATAAGGGATAATCAGTCTGTATTCGAATGCATCTACGAATAAGTGCAATGTGATATACCTTGTTGTTCCTTCAATCATTTATGTATCTATGCTTTTGACTTTTATTTATTTGCTCTAATTACATACAGTTATCTTGTTCGAGCAGCTCTTTGTACACGATATTCTTAGTATAGTAGCATGATGAGCTGTGATTTTCTGATTGGTTGAGGTAGACTCGAATTTTAGTTGCTGTTGTTGCTCGTGATAAAGCGACATACGGTTGGCCATGTGCGAAGACTGGCTCAGGCAGATATATGCCAACGGTGGCTAAAGTCTGACCCTGGGCTTTGTTTATAGTCATGGCGAAGCATGCTCTCACAGGGAACTGACGACGTGTGAACTGTACTGGGTAATGTTGAGGATCATTTGGCTGCAGAGGGATTCTTGGTATGAAAACCATAGCTCCTTTTCTTTCGCCAACAGCTATCTGAGCAACGATCAAATGGCTCTTAAATTCTTTGCATATTAATCTTGTGCGATTACATAATCCTTGGGATGGATTTATATTCCTGAGTAGGAGAATTGGGCTGTTCTTTTTGAGATTTAAACAATGAGATGGCATTCCCTGAGGTGTTATGGAATTTAGGAAGTCAATGTAGAGGCCTTGTTGAGTAGGATCAGATGTCTCATCAAAACTTAAGTAGGTGTGCTCTTTTCCTGGGAATTTTGCAATCATAACCTCATTGATTTGATCGACTGCTTGGTTTTTGGGTGTGAGGATGGCAGAGGTGGTTAAAGAAAGTGGATCTAATCTAGGAAGATCAAAGGAGGGGAAGACAAATTGGATTAGCTGTTTTAGAGGTGGTATTTGTGTGCTTGGTTCTAGGATCAAAGACGGTGGTAATTTGATTTCTCCTGCTTCATTTTCCTCTTCCAAACCATTGCCAACCTGGAGAATGTATCTACTGAATGCTGGATCAGTCTTTGCACGCATATTCTCCTTGAGCTTGAATTTGATGAGTGACTGCCATATGTAAGATCTGACTAAGCTTGCATTCATGCAATCAGTCTTTGTTCCTTTAGGTATGACAGGCAATACTTGCCTAAAATCACCTCCTAGCACGACAACTTTTCCTCCAAATAATGTATCATTTTCTGTAAGATCGCGTAGGAGGTAATCCAAAGCTTTAATTGATTCTTTCTTTGCCATTGATGCTTCATCCCAAATGATAAGGATAGCTTGGTTAATAAGAGTAGCCAAGCCAGATTGCTTTGAAATGCTACAGCAGAGTTTGCCATCAGTATTTATTGGAATCTTGAATCGAGAATGAGCTGTTCTTCCATTAGGTAGAATCGATGCTGCGACGCCAGAGCTAGCTGTTGCTAGTGCGATTAGACGCTGTGAACGAACCTGTGCGAGTAAAGCTCGATAAAGAAATGTTTTCCCTGTACCTCCAGGTCCATCAATAAAAACGCTTTTGGCTTTGTGATGTAGGACAGCATCAAGAATTTCATCATAAGCTATTGCTTGTTCTGCATTTAACAAAGCTGGGCTTTTTAGATCATCTTCTGATATAGAAAGATTTAGTTCATCTTGTACTTCTTTGGGCATTGCTCTTTTCGTTGAATTAGAAGTAAGAAGATGGGATAACTGGAAATCACGCAGATTCTTGCCCATAGATTCGAGTTCTGCATTTAATGCTTGTAGTAGAATCTGTCGTGCGGCATCTTTTGTGCACCTTTGTATGGAGATGTAATCTTCTGTCATATCATCTTCAAATTTGTAGAATAACTCCAATGGATTGACTGGAGCACAATAAACAAGGATAGTGCAGAATAGCTGTCTTAGTGATAACGGCATTCGATATAAGCATGCTTCTTCCATGCACTTTTCGTTGCTGTTGTCGTCTTCTAATAAACCATGGCTAATAGCTGCTTCTCTATATGAATTGAAGGTGATTCCATTGGCTGTTCTAAGGTGTGCATATGAGGTAGGTGCTGGAATGTGAGTGAGCAACAATCGCAGATAATATCTTTCACCTTCAGTTGGATTTGCTGTCACAATTCGCCCAATCACTTCTTGTTGTTTTCGCTCTGTCCATGTTCTCGACGAAGGAGTCCATACGAAGTGTTCTGGGAAGTTCCTGTACAGCAGTTGTAAAGATCTTGCTTTTTCATTGTGAGCATTCATCCAAAAAAATTGTGTCAGCATCGTTCTCGATAGAAACTCATTCTCGACTATATTATACAGATTTGTATCCTTCTTTAGTGGTATCAGCTGACAACCTTCCAGGTGCAGCTGTAAAGTGATAACAGCAGGTTGGATTTCATGCAGAGGGAATCGATATATTCGCCATACAGCTTCTGGTGGTGATATCCATCTGGCTGCTTGAAATTGCTGGATCTCATCAACATCTTGAGGGAATTTCGATGTTGCTAAGCGGTAGATGACCTGATCATGTCCCTTGTATATATATTTGTAAAGATACTTGACTGCTTTAACAGTAGAGCAAACTTCAATATTAATATGGCAATCAAACATAGCTAACAGATAAGGATTATAAGGGACTACCCATCTATTATCAAGCATTTGACCACGAATCTGGATTACTTCACCAGTTGAGCGTCTTTTATATATTGGATAACCATCTGCATCTATACACGTCTCTGAAGAATAGCTTCTTGGATAATAATTCTTACACTTGCCATTTTGCATACACGCTCTTCTTGGATCTAATTCTCCACATGGTCCATGCATCATATGTTTGAGGACCATCGCATATAAATGTGGATACTTTTTCCTGTCTGGTATTTCAGCTGAAATGAATGCATCAATTTTCTGAATTGTGTCGAGCTTGGAAGCTCTTTTTATATCATCAACATATGGACATGTGGAAGGCCTCTTTTTTGGAATTCAACGACAAATGTATATGCAGCTATTGGACCAAAGAGTTCGTTTCTAACTATTTCTTTCTGCAGATGTTCAAGCTTGCTTCTGAAAACTCTAGAGAGCAAATCAGGTCTGTTCTGAGCCTCTTCGTGTGGCTTCATTTCATCTCTTATTTCTTGCCAATTTGGATTACATGTCATTGTGAGGAAAAGATCAGGTTTTCCAAACCTTTCTACCAAAGTCATAGCATTTAAGTATCGCTTCCGCATATCCCTCGGTCCTCCTATAAAACTACCTGGAAGAACAATCCGTTTGCCAATCTTAGAAGGATTAGATTCACCATGTCCAATACTATCAACGATTCCTTGGTATAAATCAGCTCGGATCTCTTTTTGTCGATTTTTGAAGTAGTCTAGTCTTGAAGTCTCAATCTTAACATACATATCAACTGTAAACTGTTGCAGAAGTCGGGCAGATTCCAATAATATCGCGTTTGTGTTTTTTCTGATCTGCAGTCGATTTGCATAGAACTCTCGAGCTAAAACCATGTTAGCTTTCTTTGCATTTACCTGACACACTGAATAAATAAGAGGATTTAAGGTTTTGCATAAATTCAATATATGTATTTAGCCTTGTAATCACATGATTAATAGATTACAGATCAGAAGTAAAAAGATTTACCTGCTGTTTCATTGCTGATCAGCTCCTCTGCTGTTGCTGAGTGTGTTGGCAAGATAGTGGTCTGTGCTAAACAAGATTTTGACACACTTGTCTCCTTAATTTTCTTAATTCCTTGATGCCATCCTGGTTCGCCCAATGGAAACAACAATGGATATTGAAGAGGATCATAGCAGCCAAAATAATAGCTAATTGTTTGGCTATGGCCATCATGTTTCCGAACAGTTATATCACGCTCTTGTAATTCTGGAGCCTCTTCATTTTCTAACCAGATAGCAGCAACCTGTGGTACAGTTGGTGGCAAAGCAGTGTAATCTTGAACTTTAGGATCAGCTTTCAATATTATCTGATACTCATCAATATTTGGTAGATGAGTAAGACCACGGAAAAACTGGGAATATGGATTAGCTTGTAACAGATCTATCAAGGTTGAGGTAGTCCCATGCTGCAATTTATCTTTACTGCCTATTCTGAGTTCAGCCTCCTTTTCAGTGTCGTAGAAGTATAACTGTAAATATGATGGCATCTGTCCTGCAGGATAAAGACTATCAATGAAATGATAGATTTGTCCTTGTGCGCAGAAAGTGTAGATTCCGTTAACTCGCTTTGCAAATGCAGGATCAAGATGCACTCCCATTGATGTGAACGCCAAAATCTCGTTGTATGGTTTTATGTATTGCAGAAAATGCATTGAATCTGGCCCAGAACCTGAATATAACTGCTGAAGGTCTGGAGGAATAGTAATTGGATAAAGAGAAACTTCTCCTCCAGAGCAGTAGAATTTTGGTGATTCATATGGAAATCTTTTGCCACCACAATGTCGACAATCTTCGATATGTGGCAGTTTGAATGCCTCTGTTGTTATATTTTGTTGTCGCAAATTTTCTGCAGATATGCAATCATATACTGCAATACACATATTATAATTTGAGCTATGATCAGTTGCACTTCGAAAATGAATCTGGAAAAAGCATATGAAGTAGTTATGTATCATACATTGCTCATGACGTGCTGAAGTCGATCCTGCTGATACCATATGTGCAGGACCAGCATTATGCTCATTAAGCCTTTGCTGGTCATCAGAAGCATTATCTTCTATATAGCTGTTGGTTAGGCTTGATTCAACATTTTCTCCAGTGCTAGTTTGTTCTCGTAACTGAACTGGTAGAAGTGTATTTTCTCTTTGGGATCTTCTTTCTGCATATAAAGCCCTCCGCCGTGTATTTATCCTGTTTTTTTCTTCTTGTGGCAATTCACAATATGGTTTTCTTATACGTTTGTTCTGAGGCATTTTTGTTTGATTGCTAAGAAGTTAAGAAATTTGTTAGACTAATGTTTTCTGCATTTCAATCATAGCTTATTATCCATATGTGCATATAAATATATATTAACAAAATAGATATAAACATGTATGCTTGCTCTAACTATATAGAACAAGAATGAACCCTACTCCATGAGTAAGAAGCATATGAAGAGCAAAATTTTCAATTAGATCGAAGGACAGGAATATAGTTAAGTCATATGTTTGAGCAACAACAGAGTAACTTTTGAGCTATTCAGTATATTGCTATCATAAAGTCTAAACACATATAGTCAAGGGCCTTCTGCTGTAAGAAAAAGATAGTAGCTTTTCTCTGGATAATTCCGTTTTCCTGTTTTTCTAGCTAAGAATTATAGTGCCCAAAAGTCTATGTCTATTAGTGCACTATCTTTATTTAGTGTATTGTAGCCTCTTTGTCCTATATGCATACAGATAGACACATGGTAACATTCTAATGATAACAATAAATCAAGATGTATAGTAAGCTGGAAAATCAGTTCAGATAAGAGTAACAAAGAGTAAGAATTTTTAATGATAGTTATAGATTGGCATGCATGATAATTTGGTAAGGTAGTTCAGATAATCAAAAGAGAGAGGAAGCAAAGAATACATATACCAGTAATTGGAAGGTTTGGGAATTATTGAGAATTAAGTCGATGAGGGAAAAACTGGATTAGCAGCAGATTGAAGTGCAAGCTCTCTTCTATGGGCTGCATGAGAATTTAAATGTTTCAAGAAAATTGTTTTTTTTTTGTTTGCAGAGAGGAAAGAACAACTGTAAAACCAGAAAAATAGATGTGTCTTGGATTTTCTTTAAATTATTTGTTCATCATAATAAAGGTTATATGGATAAGTTTGGTTGATTAAGCATCTATTAGCTAAGACAACTGTGTAGCATAGATCGCGATGCATGAGAATGTGCAAAAGCTGATCACACAAGAGCAAGGAGGAGGAAAGATTGTTAATGACAGTCATACAGCAACATGCATGGTAATTTATTAAAGTAGTTCAGATAAGAAAAAGAGAATAAGGAAAGAAGGCATGTACCAGAAATTGGAAAGACTGAGAATTAACAAGAACGAACTGGATTAGGAAAGAACTGGATTAGCAACAGTTGGAAGTGGAAGCTTTGTTCTGTGAGCTGCATGAGAAACTGGATGTTTCAGACAAATTTCATTTTTTTCTTTTCTCCTGTGGAAAAGAAAGAACAACTGTACAAGTAAAGAAGTATAATTTGAAAGAACTGGTCTATGTGCTAAAACCAGTACGTGGCAAAAGGTAAGAGTGCAAGCAGGAAATCCATGCTTAAGTAAGAGTGAAGGGGTGGTATTGTAGATTTAATCCAGAGATACACTGTTTTGTCTGTCAGTTAAAGACATACAGTAATGGAGTGACAGATTATAGCACAAAGCAAAAGGGTTAAAACGTGGCATGGATTAGGAAGGGTAAGTACGAAGTGCATGGTGGAGGTAGAGTAAGAAAGGGATAACTGTTAGAGTATAAAACTGGTATTACTCAGTAACCAGGATTCAAGAATCAAAGAATACTCAACTTTTGCCGCCTGAACACACTAACAGATATATTTTCTGTCTCCAAGAATGAAATCTTTTTATGGTGTGTATGGTTTTCCGATTATAAAATTGGTTCCTACTATTCAGAAGAAAGAAAAGAGGCATAAATGATTGTGTTCTGCACAAAGAAGAATACAATCTTCTAAAAAATTCTATATCTGTTGAATGGTTGATGTAGTGTAAGAAATGAATAACTGCTAAACTGTGAAAGGAGTGTTAGTCAGTAGCCAGAGGCAGAAAATGGATGTATAGTGGATCTTCCTCTCATGCAGACACAAAAATACTCTTTGTATCATCCTTTCCTCTTTAAAAGAATGTGTTTTTTTTGCCAGAGACATATATATTTTTTTGCTTGTATAAAATTGCTAAGAGGTAAATAATCAATGGACAGTGGATCTTTCTCTCACAGTGGATCTTTCTCTCACGGAGGTACAAAGGTATTCTGTGTATTCTTTTTTCCCCTTTAAAAGAATATATTTTTTCCCTGGCATATATATATATTGTTTTTCCCTGTATAAAACTGCTTGTTATGATGCACTGGTAATTCTCTGTGTCTTTGTGTCGAATAGGGCAAGGACTTTGATCAAGCATTAGTTGGTTAATACAACTTTCTAATTACTAAAGTATGGTTGGAGTATTCTGAGACTGGATTTAAAAGTGGAAAGGGGAGAAATGATAATATTGTAATCTAACACTGACTGAATTTCTGATGGCAAAGATGAGTACAGTTTTCCTTTATGAAGTTGGAAAATTTGTATAAGACTAACACCTCTTTGCATAGAAACTATAGACACCTTCGATAAACAAACAAGCAGTATGTAATTGAAAATCTGAAGATAAGTCAACATAGTTGTTTCAAAACAGTACACCTGATCCAGATAACATAGCATAGATATATTGTCACACTGGTAGTTAATTACATAAGGGAAGGAAATAGATAGCTAATATAATGCATGAGCAGCTGCTACCAGGAATTTTCCTATTACAAAATGCAGCCCAACCAGTACCAGGGAAGCAAACCAGTAGCGCGAGATATTGGAAGACAACCATGACAGCTACAATCTCAAAACTAACAGAACTTCATCTACCAAAAAGACATATTACTGTGCAGATTCTTCAATCATGTCTACAACCATGACAGCTGGAATCTCAAAACCAACACAACTTGATCTACCAAAAACACATATTACTGTGGAGATTCTTCAATCATGTCTTGATAGCATGCCAAGACCAGCAGAGATCAACTTCAAACTAAAGCCAATCATAAATCCTTTCCTTGTCGTTTCCAGCATCAAGGATGACAACCCTAACCTCAAGGTTTGGTAGCATAGCAATAAAGACATAATCATGGACTTGGAGGTGCAAGGCATTCAAGAAGGGATTGAACATAGCAGCATTGAGATCCCCATTATCAACAGATATCGTCCAGCTTTTATTTCCCATTCTGATTGAAATAGTCTGCAAATTCAGGTCTTCAAGCACAGGTTGAAGCCTAGTTTGAAATTCCTGCACGGCAAACAGATGTTGCAAAGTTACAAAGCCGATGCTACATGGAACACAACTGAAGCATAACTACAAGAAACTGAGCAAGGTTACCTGCAGATAATTCACTTCTGGGATACAGCAGTATCCA
Organism: Rhododendron molle; assembly: GCA_025413875.1. NCBI lineage: Eukaryota > Viridiplantae > Streptophyta > Magnoliopsida > Ericales > Ericaceae > Rhododendron > Rhododendron molle. Next base: position 51,209,337 of record CM046391.1, read on the forward strand.
GACTTGATCAGTGGCAAATTAGATAGGATTGTCGATGGCAAACAACCAGTTATCAGATGACCTTAAGTTACAAATAACACCATTAATTGTATGGTGAACAATCTAGTAGATCACAGTTAGATAGTTTTGGAAATAATAGCAACAAACTTTGGAAGATTCTTGTATTTTTCAGCTAACTTACCTTGAACAACGTGGAATTGACGCCAATGTTCATTCGCCAACATTGTCCAGTTATATGACACTTCAATATCATTCTCATCAAAGATTATCACGTTGAAAATCCACTTTCGCTCACACATGAAAATAAGCTTGTAGTTAGGTGCAATGCCATGGGCTATACGAAACTCACGCCAACCATTTTGCATCACAGCATCCACAACCTGAATAGGCCAAGCTTTACACCCATGTCTTAGCAAAATCCAAGTGCTTCTACCAATCCCTTCGAAAGAACTGCGTAAACCTTGGGGCAGCAGCTACGCAAGATGGAAAAGTACATTATGACTAACCAATGACATAGAAATATGCACATATAATCATAGAACAGTAACTTAAGTAATCATAATCATTAATTAAATGAACAAACCATGGTAGGAGCGAAGGCAAGAAACTGCGAAATACGTCTAAGATACCAGCATCGGTCAACACCTACAAAATCAATGGAAATTTCAACTGTTATGAACTAATCGCCATACAGCACAATCGCATGACTATATTAATCAAAACTGAACATATTTAATATATTGAACTAAGCAAATACCTGGAGTGCTATAGCGCAAGAACGAATTATGCACAAGAGCATCCAACCATTTGACCAAGTCAGCGCGAACAGCCCATACCAAATTATCACCCAACCCCAGTACATCTCCATATTCGCGTACAAACATACTATAAGCTTTATACTCAACCTGTCCACCATGTCGGTAGCTTGCGACAGCAGCAATCACCCTTTGACCTTGAATAGGTAGAAGACAATAAAACCCTCCAAGTATAGTTTGAGAACCCCGATACTTGACAAGCACCCAACGACGAAATGGAACAGGAACAACCATCCCACCTAATCACGAAATTAACAGTACATATTGACTAAATTCCAAATGATATATAATCAATATCTAGTTATATGCACAGCCAAAATCAGACAGGAAAAACTACATTAGCGAATCACAGAAGTAAAGATAATTCAATGGATTTGCGAATCTCTAGCACAGTTAATTTACGAATCTGCAGCACCATCTACCTTATCCCATCACTTCAAGTCAGTCTATTCCATATGTAGTTATATGCAGAGCCACAATAAGACAGGAACAAACCATATTAGGGGATCACACAAGTCTGTAAAACGATCCAAATGTGTGATGCCCTCGATTCACTCTTGGTATTCCATAATCATGGGAAGTTGGTGCAATCAAGCTCTCTGTTAATGTAACCAAGCAAGTGAAGAAAAGGAAGGACTAAGCAGGCAGCGAATGATGGTCATCTTCTTTGCTCAAAATCCACTGTGAACGATGTTTCTACTTCACTGGTATAGCTATTATGATGTACGATGTTCACACAAACAAATCTAAAAGATCACGATGTCTTGTTAGAGAGTTTCTGCAGATCTTCCTCATAGTTCTTCTGTCTGTGTTTGTGTTTTTGTACTATGTGATCCTTTCTTCTCCATACATCTTAGCTATTATGATCTACGATGTTCACACAAAGAAATCTAAAACATGATGATGTCTTGTTAGAGAGTTTCTGCAGATCTTCCTCATAGTTCTTCTGTTTGTGTTTGTGTTTTTGTACTATGTGATCCTTTGTTCTCCATACATGTTAGCTCCTAGTCCTTAGTTCCTTGTAAGCTACTGTAATAATGTAGAGAAAGATTTATAACAAAAACAAAAGAAAAGAAGAATACGTGTACGAGGAACTGGAAGAAGTAAACATTACTGAGTAAAACATGAGTTATTGATCTCCTAGCTTAATACCAGATCAAACTCAGAACTTTGTTCAGTGAGTTACATAAACAAGTCCATATCTGACAGAGATTGTTTTGTAAAAAGTCTGTGAGCTCTGTTAAATTCAGAAGAGAAGGAAAGACTGGTCATCATTTGACATATATATGCCTCCAAATGCAGAAAAGCAAACCTCCCTAAAATCATCCAAATGCAGCAATTGAACACAGGGAAATCAATGACTGGAGAAGCTCAATGATTGAAGAAGCAAAGACTAATCTGGAAGACCAAAAAGCTAGAATCGCAATACACATATATATATATATATCCCTCTCTTGAATAAGCTAAATTATTCGAAATGCAAAAAGAACCACATGCAACAACCAAAAAGAACACAACACGCAGCAACCACAAATACAGAAAACTAATGAATAAGTGAAGAAGCAATCAATGGCTGAACAACAGAGCAATCAATGACTCAACCAAAAAGAACAGAACACGCAGCAACCACAAATGCAGAAAACCAATGAATAAGCGAAGAAACAATCAATGGGTGAACAACAGAGCAATCAATGACTCCAGAAGCAAAGACTGGTCTGGAGGACCAAAAAGCTAGAATCTCGATATATATATATATATCCCTCTGTTCAGTAAGCTAAATTATTCCAAATGCACATTCAATAAATTATTCCAAATGCAAAAAAAACCACATGCAACAACCAAAACGAAGAGAACACACAGCAACCACAAATGCAGAAAACCAATGACTAACTGAAAAAACAATCAATGACTGAAGAACAGAGCAATCAATGACTCAAGAAGCAAAGACTTCCAAATGCAGGGAAAATCACATGCAGCCCGTTTAGTAATTCCAAATGCAGGAAAACCCACATGCAGCAACCAACAAGAACACAACATGCAGCCACCAAAAAGAACAGAACATGCAGCAACCCAAAACAACAGAGCAAAAGAACAGAACATGCAGCAACCGAAAACAACAGAGCAAGGGTAAGAACAGACCAAAAACCTTCAATCTCGACAATTAATTCTACCACAAATAACTAACCCGAGCGAAGAGCGGCACAGTTCAAACACCAGCTGCCACACCTTCCTCTCCAGCCCTCCTTGTCCCTCTTTTCTTCCCTGGCCTGAGTAATTCGTGCCTATTTCTTTGTTGGGTCAGATGGTCTTGATAATGCCGTGGGTTGCGTGGCAAGATGGTTTACCGGGTTAATCGGTTGCATGTTTTGCTTAGCCGATTAGTGGAGACCAGATTAGTAGAGACCAGGGTGGCAAAACAGGAGGGGGAGAAACGGGGGGAAGGAAGGGGGAAAAGAAAGCAAAATGTGGAAACCAACGTGCCAAAACAGGGGCGGGGGGGAAACGGGGGGGGGGTGGTGGAGAAGGGGGAAAAGAAGGCAGAACGAAGCCAAGCGAAACGCACTCACAAACCACTTCTTATTTAAGAGGAGTAGGAAACACAAATATTTGCACTTGGAAGAGTCATTAAATTTTTTTTCTCATGCTGTTAGATTCCTTTCACTAGAAAGTTATTATTATAATTACTAGAAACATTATACAACATTAAGAAATTTCCCAAGATAAAATTCGACTTGATAAATACCTAGGTTGCCCCCCTTTCTTTTGAAAGGCGATAATCCCCAGGCTTGATAAATCCATCTTAGATAAGGACCGCTTACAGTTCAAAATAATAAGGGAAAATGACAGTCCACGACGTGTTTTGATAATTAATACCCATCAAGGACAAGCTAAGAACATTTGTTAATACTGAAAATGTCCTTAGCGGGTATTAATTATCGAAACACGTTATTGCCTGCCATTTTCCCAAATAATTAGTGGACTTGTTTTTTATGGACTTTGTTATTACCGATCCATTTTCTGTTTGCTGAAGACCCTATCGGACTAGGCTTAAGGTCCATAGAAAACAAGTCCAACAACCCCATGATTGGATATTGGAATCAAGGTTTTGAATTTCGTATCTCACCCGCCCGTACATATTGATTTTGCCTAAATTTGGTAGGCTTACAACTTCTTTTGTCCAAAATTCAGTACCCCACATCTCAAGTTTCGTTCTGCCTCGAATAGTGGCCGGTACTGGTTGATAGATCCATATCCGCCGACGCAGATAAATACCAGATGGCACTAAACTATTTTTTAATTTAGTTTCCTTTTAAAACATGGATATTCTGTGCAAAATTTATGGATGTGGAGAAATAATGCTAATAACGAAAAATCTGAAAACAGCACCCAGAATCTATGGCGGCAAACGAACTTGCGAGCAGCTTTGTGATTAGTTGGTTGAGGGCTTGGCTTGGCTTGACTCATTTTTTATGAGCCGAGCTTGAGTTGCAAGCTCGTGTAGCGAACGGGTTGAGCTCAACATTCTAAAACTTGGTTTTGGCTCGTTTACAAAGACTTATTTAATAAACGAGCTGCTCTGAACACATTTGCAAGCTAGCCGAACTGATCTTGAGTTTAAGCTCATTTTAATAAACAAGCCCAGCTCAAATACTTTAAGATTAGTTTGGTTCTCGACTCGTTTACAATCCTACTGATACCCAAATGCTTACTTCTTCTTTTTTTCGTTCAAAAAAAAAAAAAAGTACTTCTGTACAAGTATAATAAAAATTAAAATGGACACTCTACCTTTTTCAGGACCCGAATTTGAGAACGCAATTCTGTTCACCCTCCTTCAATGAGGATGAACATTATCATCCCTTTTATTGGTTAAAATGTTATGGATCCCACTATAAAATAATGTCATGCTTACCATGCAATACACCTTTTGGTAAGCATGAGACCGTGAAACCTATATCATTTTGGGCTCGTTTGGATGAGATATTAGGTTTGGAGGTATTATGTAAGAAGGGGGGATTGGATAGTAGGGGGATTATGTAAGAAGGGTGGGTCCACATTGATGTGATGAGGAGATTAAATAATACTTGGTTTGGATGAGGTATAAAATGGGGGATAAGATTATTTTGTAGTTGAATGGAAGAGATAGGGGATATTATAAGGGGGATTCCACATTGCTGGCTCCCACCCTAGCCATGTGTAATCCCCCCTCAGAGGGTATTAGGGGGGTTTATGGAGGAGGGAGTATTAAGATATCCCTCCTGTTATTGGTTTGCCAAACCACGCCATAGAAGAGGGCCCACGTATTACAAGGGTGTATATTACAATACCCCTTTCTATTGTGGCATCCAAGCAGACCCTTTAACCAATAGAAAGGAGGGTAATGTTCACCTTCTTAAATAGAGGATGAACAAAACTCAACTCCCCGAATTTCCCCAACATGACAAAAAAAATATTACGACTAAAATAAAATACAATAATTTAGAGCAAGTTTACCAACTTAGCTAAAAGAGTATTTTAGGTATTTTACCTAAGCAAAAACTCAAAATGGGCATTGCATCAGCTTAGGTAAAGATGAAGCTATTATCCCTTTGTGAAAAAGGTAAATATAGCTACAAACTGTTCACCATGTACCCATTTTTTTATTAGTTTTTCCTTTCTCTCTCCTCTACTCTCCTCTTCTCTCCGTTCCATCCTCCCTTGTATACACACATGAAAAAGAAAATGAATATTTTAATAAAGAATCGGTAAAATATATTGTATCAGTGTAATGTTGAAAGAAATGTGATTAGATAGAATGAAAAATGCGCACGGTTCAATATTTTTTTTTTTAGCAAATAACTAGTAAACTTGCTCTTAAAGGGTAAATTATAGTTAACCCCCTTAAACTATGCCTCAGGAACACTTTATCTCCTCAAACTTTTATTTTTGGCATTTAACCCCTCTAACTAATGAAAATGCAACTTTTGTTTGCATTCTGTTATGAATTAGATGGAAAATGTCACATGCAACTCATATGCCCTCTCTTCTAAAAAAATGAGACTTTTTTGCCCTTCTCTACTCTACATCTTTTTACATCCATATCTATTATATACATACTACATACATATACGGTATATCAGCAAACCAAAATCGAAAATCACACCCACGGCACGACAAACCCCCTCCGATTCCTTGGCGTGGGCCTCTTCGGCAAGCGTAGAGGCGGTGATCAAGAAAAGCATGGTGTCGATGACGACGTTGGCAGCGGTGGATCCAGTCCGATGACTAGAGGAGCGATTGACAATTGCCTGATGCCAGAGGGAACGAGACTTGAATGGAGAACTGTTGTTACTGTACGGTGCCATTTGGAGAATCCGGTGGTGAATAGTAGGGCTGGCGGCGGGTTGGTTGCCGCGAGAAAACTCTGTTATAAAATGGGGTTTGGCAAACAAATGGGTTTAACATACCTGATTTATCTAGTTCTTCACCCTTTTGGTCAACGATTATAGGGTCTTCTTCATGAGCTTCTTGCTGTTGGTTTTAGGCTTGATTGAATAGTGGTTAATCTTGTAACGATCCTGATTTTTGGTAAATAAAAATTTCATTAAATATTTGAATTTTATTTTAATTACTTGGATATGCTTTTAAAATTCCTTTTAAATTCTAATAATCCGTCATAATTCAATTTGAAACTTGTAAAATTGAATCCTTTTTACTCCGGACAATCTAGTCCTTTTTCCATGACTAGTATACTTGTAAATGTACTCGTATATTTTTCCTAGTAAGTAAATAATATCTTTAAATTATATTTCTTGACTAGAAATCCTATTAGGCAAGTAGAATTAGATTCCAACTAGTTGACTAACTAAACCAATTGGATTCCAAGTCTAGTTAGACCTCCCTAGCCATTGTTGAACCTTATGACCTTTACGAATCCTCCTAATTCCTAGGTAAACCATTTCACCCACCCTTTTTCCTTCTGAACCTTTCAACCTTAGGCTAGGTAATTATTGCACTTTGTTGACTAGTCAAATCAAGACTTTATTCTTCATCATTACATCTTCCAAGTATATCTTTTCCCTCTACCCATTGGATCATAGTTATTAGGGTAATTTTTGCCCTTTGGGTAAAAGAAATAAGTCTTAACCATATGGTATTATCATTTCAAAAGAATTATTATGCTTTCTTAGTCTAGTCACTTTCCTAGAAAGTGCATTGTCCTTATCTCCAATGAAAGGTCCCTTTCAAAGAGATATTCATTCCAAAGGATATTCTTTCTCATCATTACCTCTTTACCCATTGGTCAATAATTGTTAGAGAAAATTTTATCCCTTGTGTAATAGAAGTTAGTCTTTCCATGATCCAATAAGTATATAGATTTGACTAGACAAGTCAAAACCAAATCCCATCATTTTGCTTCCAAAAGAAGTAAACCTAGCCTTACCATGATCATCACTCCTTCTCCTAGAATTACTTTCCTAGATTTTCTCTAGATATACATGTAACGCCCCGATTTTCGGATACGTTAATTAAATCAGTTTTAATTGATTTAATAATCCATAAAACAAATTTAAGAAATAAAATTTTATTTAACAGAGTTTAGCAGCGGAAATCTCAAATATCAAATTTAGTACTACTTAATTGTCTTACAACCCAACGAAATAAAATAGAGTTTGACAAATGTGATAACACTTTTGGAAAATTCAAATAACAATACTTTAAATTATTAGAGCTTTAAGGGTAAGGCATCCAAGGCTCGACAAACTCCTCTTCCGCAGCTGAGAGGTCATTACCCTGATACTGATCATCTTGAAGAGGATTCTGTTCTTCGGTCTCTTGCTTACCTGGCATAAAACGCCAGCCCAAATCCACTATAATGAGTTTTGAAACTCAGTTCCCAACCCTACTAACCCCTTACTCTACAGTTAGTAGTTCAACAACATAACAATTGATAATACACAAAAGGTACAACATAATAGCACATCGTTATTTTTTTTACTATCCATAATCTTACATGAAATCTAAGGATTCTCTTCATGAGATCCTTTCCTCCCACATCCACTAACTACAACCGACTCATGGGTTCACCCTTCCTCTTGCTTATCCTGTACCAGGGTCCTAGGTGAGCGCACCTAAATTATGTATCTAGCATGTTCTCACTTAAGACCATAACAGGAGAATCGAGTCCTCCCATGACGTATTGTACATTAGGGTCGGACATTACCTACCATTAACTATAACCGTCTCATGGGATCTATTCCCTCTTGAACAAAAGCAACGAATTTTCCCATGACGCATTATACATTAGCGTCACAACATCTTTCAACACTGGGCCCCATTGGTTACCCATTTCAACACAGGGCCCCATTGGTTACCCTTGCCATAGCCATGGCTCAAATCACAATCCACAACCTCACACCTCAACACTTTATCAGTTCCATTTACTTAACATCGTCTACATGAATCACTACTCGTAACCATCCCGTGAACCTAAGTCCATTCTAGCACGTACAACATGATACAATCAACAATACCTCAAACACGATACATTTCAATGAAACAACAATATAACAATTGATAAGTGCAAATAATTGAACACAAAAGGAATTTGGATTGAGCCGATGCCTTTCGAGTTACTTAAAATTTTATTAAGCATTTCTGTCCTTTAATTCAATTTATTAATCCTTGAGGTTTAGTTAGCAGTTTCGTAGCCCTAGAGTGTTAAAGAGTATAGCTTAATCTAAGTAATTAAGAATTTACAATTACTGATTTTGTAATTAATCTAAGTCTTTACCATTACTGATTTTGTAGTCATTAAGAATTTTACTTTTCTTGTTCGTACAGTAGTATATTCTTTACTATTAGGTAGGACTAACTTACATAATAAGTAATCTTACCTTATAATTATGCTGGAACACTTTTGTTTTTATTCATTTTACTAAAAATACTAGTCTACCGAGTACTCTTTTTATTAGTTCCATTCCCAATACTTAATAATTTACCAAGTAGTGTGTTATAGAGAAATCTTTTGTTTAACCAGGTACACTTGCATTTTTTTATTTTTTTATTTTTTGTTAGCTACTGACTATTACATATTAAGTGTAGCTCTTAGACTACTCTAGCATTTTCGCTAACTTCTAAGTTTTTTTTTCTTTTTCCAATCGATACTGGTATTATTAATTATTGGAAAACAGAAACATCAAAGGAAGCTTTCCTCTGAACCCAGCTCGAAAAATTCCGTTGCCAAGTTAAAGGGGCCTCTAAAGATAGGGCATGTTTGGCTAGAGCATAAGCCACCCTATTACCATCTCGCGGAATAAAATGAAAAGAACAAGATTGAAAACGACTAAAAAAAGATAAAGTGTCCCTAACTATGACCTCCAGACATGCTTTAATCTTGCATTTTCCTTGTAGCATATTAATCACTGCTTGCGCATTCCCCTCTACAATATAAGAACCCCCAGCCAAACATATCGAGCAATCCAAAGCAATGCGGAATCCCTCAGCTTCCACTACATCTGCAGATGTTCTATCTTGAATTGGAACAGCTGTAGCACCCAAAATCTTTCCTCCATGATCCCGGACAACCACGCCCAAAATCTTTCCATGTTCGCGCCGTAAAGGCTCCATCCACATTAATCTTCAAAATTCCAATTTCTGGTGGTTTCCAAGTAACAGTACTTGACAACAAACTCCCCTGAGAACTTCGTTGGTCGGTTTTAGTAGTCTGTAAAAATAGATTGAAGTCCTCGATCGCTTCCTCAATAATCTTTATTTCCATCTTCCAGTCATGCTTGAACACCCAATTATTCCTGGCTATCCAAATATGCCATCCAATAACTGCAAAAAGGCCCGTAGCTTCTCTTCTCGTCTCCCTATTGGCCAGACCACCAATACTTTTCCATATATCCCTTATCTGTGCACTGCTCATTAGTTCAGGTCGAAGTCGAAATGGAGACAACACCCAAACTTTTGAAGCCCTAGCACAACTAAGGAGCATATGAGAAGGAGTTTCCTCTTCTAACCCACAAAGAGGACAAGTAGGATCCACTGGTAATTGACGATGGGTTAACACGCTATTGACTAGAACAATATTATGCAAGCATCTCCAAAGAAAAATTTTCATCTTAGCAGGTGCCTTCGTTTGCCATACCCGTTTCCAGATATCCGCGTCCTCCTCCAACTCACTGGCCTGCCCACTGCTGCAAGTTGTTCTTCTATTTTGGACAATTTCTTTTGCTAAAACATAAGCCGATTTAACAGAAAATTGTCCAGAAGCTGTACCCCTCCAAATACATTTGTCCGAAAGCCCTGTGGTGCTCAGAGGCATACTCAAAATCTGCTCTGCATCTCGCTGAATGAAAGCCTCCTCAATTACTGTCCTCTTCCAAACCATTCGGCTATGATCAACTAAGTCACCAACACATTCCAAACTGCAAGCATTAGGTTTAGGTGTCAAAATTTTTGGGTAGTGCGTATCATTAAGCCAAGGATCCTCCCAAATTTTTGCCTTATTCCCAGACCCTATCCTCCATTTCTAGCCCTTTTTAATCACATCTTTACTCGCTAAAATGCTTTGCCAAGCCCAAGATGAAGATTGTTTCAGCTGTGCCTCTAGGAATGAAGTATGAGGAAAATATTTTGCTTTAAACACTTTAAAAAACAAAGAGTCTTCCCCAATCATTAGTCTCCAGCCCTGCTTTGCTAAAATTGCGAGATTAAAGGCTTCAAGATCTCTAAATCCCAATCCTCCCAACCCCTTCACCTGTGTCATTCTATCCCAGCTCATCCATTGGATTTTCCTTGCTTCTTCATTACCATTCCAAAAAAACTTAGCAATCACAGAATTTAATAACTTGCACAGACTAGTCGGAATCTTCACACATGCCATGGCATAGATTGGTAGTGCCAACAATACATGTTTAGCCAAAACCTCTCTACCCGCATGGTTTGTGAAGCTACCATCCCAGCTTTTAACCTTCTTCATGGTACAGTCTTTAAGATACAAAAGAGCATCCCTTTTTGATCGGCCAATAATGTATGGCAGTCCCAAATATTCCCGGCAGCTGGGCTATTACTGAAATCTAGAATTTGCTTGCATTCCAATCTTTGAACAGCAGCAGTATTTGCACTAAATAAAATGGAAGACTTCGCCGCATTAATAAATTGCCCTGAAGCCTTTTTATACATATCAAGGACTTCTTTAACCACATCACTTTCCTTAACATTAGCCTTACAAAAAACCAAAGAATCATCGGCGAAAAGAAGGTGGGAAATATGAGGCCCACCTTTACAAATCTGTATCCCCCTCAACTTTCCTTGTCTCTCACGTTGTTTAAGAAGGCTAGAGAATCCTTCCGCGCAGAGGAGAAACAAGTACGGTGATAAAGGGTCGCCTTGACGTAATCCTCTATGTGGTTGTATGTATCCGTAAGACTGACCATTCACCATAATCGAATACGAGACAGTTGACACACAGTTCATGATCCACCCCACCCACTTAGCATCAAAGCCCATACGTTTCATTACTTCTTCTAAATAAGGCCATTCCACTCTATCATATGCCTTAGCCACATCAAGTTTCAGAGCCATATACCCGTCTCTTCCACGTCTTCTATTTTTCAAAAAATGAACGACTTCATGGGCAACTAATATATTATCAGTGATTTGCCTATTCCGAACAAAAGCACTTTGATTCTTACTAATCAAAGTAGGCAAAATAATCCTTAATCTATTGGCAAGAGCTTTAGCAATAATCTTGTAAAACACATTACATAAAGAGATGGGTCTAAATTGTGATACCTACAGGGGTGTTTTAACTTTTGGAATGAGCACAATTTGGGTGTGATTGAGGCTTTTTAGTAAGTGACCCGACTGAAAGAAAGACTGGACTGCCATAGTAACATCATCTCCAACCACCTCCCAATATTTCTAGTAAAATCCAGCCGTCATACCATCCGCCCCTGGGGCCTTACCAGGGTCTATATCAAACAAAGCTTCATGAATCTCCAAGGGGCTGAACTGTCTTGTAAGAGAAGCATTCATACGCTTGGTTACCCGTGCTTGTATTGACTCCACCACCTCACTGTTCGGATCTACCCCTTCAGTTTGGAACAATTTATTAAAATAGCTCACAAATTCCTTAGCTACTGAATCTGGATCCTCACACCAGTTCCCACTAGGATCTTGAACCCCAGAGATAAAATTTCGCCTTCTTCGTTGTGAAACCTTGGCATGAAAATAAGCAGTGTTGCGATCGCCTTCCACCATCCAAGATTTCCTCGTTTTTTGCCTCCAATATCTCTCTTCTTGTATCCAAGCCTCGCCCAGCTCCTTCTCTAGTCCACGAATTTGGCCCCCATCGCCTGTACTCTGCCCTTCCCCAATTGATTTGAGTTTGTTCTGGATTTCATTGATTTTCTTACGTGCATTAAAACCTTTCGCTTTACTCTACGCTCTCAACTCCCTCCGGGTATTCCAAACTTTGTTAAAAACGCCAAACATTTTGGACCCTTGAATAGAATGCTGCCAACTTCTTCGAACAGTCTCAAAACTCTCCGGATCACTTGCCCATCTATTATCAAATCTAAACTGTCTATGACTCGTGAACCGAAGGGGATTAGTATCTAGTAGTAGCACATCATGGTCAGAACCAACCGCAAACAGATGTTGAACCCTTGCCCTATCATAGTGTACCCTCCATCCTGGTGATACCAATACCCTAACCAACCTTTCTTGACCATGGCCATCCCCTCCTCTACGATTAGACCAGGTGAAGGGATATCCCTGAAAGCCCAAATCCAGAACCCCAAGACTGGTTACAAAATCTCTAAATGCCCTCAAGGACCAAACTTCCCTTCTTCGACCCCCTTGCTTCTCATCAGCCCACAAAATGTCATTAAAATCACCCCATAACACCCACTCCCCAGAGCTCTGCTGTCGATACCGTAGTAACTCCTCCCATTGTGAATTACGCACCCGATCAATAGAACTAGCATACAAGTTAATTAAATGCCATTCATGACTGGAATCATCATCCTTTATTAACACTTCAATAAAGAAACTATTCCTACGAACAAGGCTAACATTCAAGCCACGTTTCCATAATACTGCTAGACCACCAGCAATACCAGAAGGATCCACGACCAGAACATTATCCATGCCTATACAACTCCGAACAAAATCAACTCTACAAAGTTGGTTTTTCGTTTCGGAAAGAAAAACCAACTGAGGAGAGTGGTGCCGACACAGCTCCTTTAACTGGCTTACAGTCAGGGCTTTCCCCAATCCCTGACTGTTCCACGCCAAAAGCCTCATCTGATACCTTGGGGCCATTTTTGGCTGGCTTCCTCCACCATTTCAGTATTCTCACCATTTTGATTCCCCATCTTTTGCTTCTTAGCCTGATTCTGGATCGCGGCCTCCTTAATTTCCACCTCAACCAAATCCACCCCATGTTTCCTCTTATTGCATTCCACTCTTGCGACACTATGACTCACGTCCCCCACACCCTTGCGAACTGCTTCTCTCGACTTTTTCTTATATCCCCGAGCCCCCAATTTCTGTTTAGAATTAGCCACCAACCTTCCTTTCCCAAACAACTCATCTACTCTTTCAATCTCCTTTCCACGTTCAATATTCTGACCAGCCGCTAGGGTTTCTTTAATCTGTACAGACTCCTTGTCATGATTTCCTTGGGCTCTCCCCCCTTTACCCATCGTAGCGTCTTCCTCCATAATATCATTTGGGCTAATAATTGATCCCTCAGAAATGGCCTTCTCTTGTACTTCCCCTTGGACTTCGATTAATTTCAAAATGGGTTTAGACCGTGGGCCTGACATTATCCCAATCTTATTATGACCAGGAATATTTAAGCCTGCCTTCGAAAGCCCAACCCCATCTCCCAACTCAGCATTATTCGAATCCCACTGAATCTGCCTTTTTCCAAATTCAAAACCCCAAGATTTTGCGGGATCACGCAAATCTCTTACGGAAATCTCGACCTCCTTCTATCCCATCTCTGCCTTGGATGACTCCGCCGGCGTAGACTCCGACCATCCATCGGATCGTTTCTTTGCCGAACCCTTCACCGGTGACGCCCGAAGCCAAATCCCATACTGATTCTCCTTCAAAATTGCTGCTTTAGCCTCATTATACTTCAACATGCAAGCTTTATCATCATGTCCCATTATTCCACAATAATGACAGAGTAGTGGAAATTTTTCATAACGGAATGGTACCCAGATTGCTAAATTAATGAAAGCTAGAAAAGCATTTGGTAGACATACAGGTTTAGATATTGTGTTTTCATCCACATTAGAAAGCAAAGATAAGTTTGGTGTGAAGTGGTTTGTTGCACTAGAATCAATAATCCAAGAGGTTGAGGGTGAATGCAAGGCATTATTACAGAAGGTGATACCTGAAAAATTGGCAACGGAAGGCTGTCCAACAGAATTCAAAAGAGTCAAAAGTTGTTTATACTGACTCTCTGTTAGTTGCTGCAGAGGTAGTTCCGGAGAGGATACGCAAGAGGGCGTGCTATGTCGGGTGGGCTTCGACGTGGATACTGCCGCAACTTTAGGTGACCCAACTTTATTGGACCCTTGTGTTCGTGACTTTGGATGCCATGAGGGATAGCCAACAAGTTCAAAACATTTGCTCCGTGTATGTCCTGTTCCATTACAATAATCACAAACTATCGATGACCTTTGTTTTTCACCAATTGTTTGTGAGCCTTTGAAAGAATGGTGGCGTGACACAGCTAGTGCAGCAGCGTCTATTGTTGCAGCCGGAGCCTTAAGAGTCTTCTGCTTTTCATCTTGCTGGACCAAGGCATAGACCTTGTTCATGTTTGGCATTGGCTCCATTGTAAGTACATGGGATTTTAGTGTTCCAAAACCTTCATTAAGACCCATAAGAAACTGATAGACTCGTTCTGAATGCAGAAGAGTTTGATACTCTTTACTTGCTCCACAGGTACAAGTTGGTATCTTTGTGTAAGATGCCAACTCATCCCACAATGTCTTCAATCCAGTGTAATAGGCACTCACAGATTGTTGTTCCTGCTGAGATGTGTTTATAGACCTCTTCAACTCGAAGATCCTTGGGCCATTTCCTTGCGAGAATCTATCTTCAAGATCCATCCACACCTCATGGGCAGATTCAGCATAACTAACGCTATTTGCGATATCCGGATTTAGACTGTTGAGTAACCAAGAGATTACCATATTGCTACAGCGTTCCCAAGCCATTACGGTCGATGCAGGTGATTCGGGTTTATCCAAAAGCTTGTTCTTTGCTGCAAGTGCTATTTTTACAGCACGTCTCCACGTCGGAAAATTATCTCCGATTAGTTTTTGTGATACCAAAACCATACCACGATGATCTGAGGGATGAAGATAATATGGGGAGGAGTAATCAATTGCATCAGAGGTTGCCGCGTTCTTTTCCTTTGCGGACTAGCCATCTGCACCCGTCATGATTATTCAAGGGAAAGAACAATCGTAAAAGAAAAGAACAAAGAAGGCAATTAACTCTTGCAAATGCTAGAAGTAGTAACAAAATAACAGAGGTTGATAGTGCTCTGATACCATGTTAAATTAATGAAAGCTAGAAAAGCATTTGGTAGACATACAGGTTTAGATATTGTGTTTTCATCCACATTAGAAAGCAAAGATAAGTTTGGTGTGAAGTGGTTTGTTGCACCAGAATCAATAATCCAAGTGCAAGGCATTATTACAGAAGGTGATACCTGAAAAATTGGCAACGAAAGGCTGTCCAACAGAATTCAAAAGAGTCAAAAGTTGTTTATACTGACTCTCTGTTAGTTGCTGCAGAGGTAGTTCCGGAGAGGAAACGCAAGAGGGCGTGCTATGTCGGGTGGGCTTCGACGTGGATACTGCCGCAACTTTAGGTGACCCAACTTTATTGGACCCTTGTGTTCGTGACTTTGGATGCCATGAGGGATAGCCAACAAGTTCAAAACATTTGCTCCGTGTATGTCCTGTTCCATTACAATAATCACAAACTATCGATGACCTTTGTTTTTCACTAATTGTTTGTGAGCCTTTGAAAGAATGGTGGCGTGACGCAGCTAGTGCAGCAGCGTCTATTGTTGCAGCCGGAGCCTTAAGAGTCTTCTGCTTTTCATCTTGCTGGACTAAGGCATAGACTTTGTTCATGTTTGGCATTGGCTCCATTGTAAGTACATGGGATTTTAGTGTTCCAAAACCTTCATTAAGACCCATAAGAAACTGATAGACTCGTTCTGAATGTAGAAGAGTTTGATACTCTTTACTTGCTCCACAGGTACAAGTTGGTATCTTTGTGTAAGATGCCAACTCATCCCACAATGTCTTCAATCCAGTGTAATAGGCACTCACAGATTGTTGTTCCTGCTGAGATGTGTTTATAGACCTCTTCAACTCGAAGATCCTTGGGCCAGTTCCTTGCGAGAATCTATCTTCAAGATAGGATTCCAATCTGTCGTGCACACTCGCTTCCCTCTGGGAATGGGCTTTGTAATATCTAGTTCCACCTTCACACAAATACACCTCCCTTGGTTTCCATGAAGTTGGGCCATCGTCACTTCCTGCACTTCCCCAAAATCTACCATCATCTTCCTTCCAAATTCAATGGACATGAATTCCAGTGGCAATGCTCTGAGTTGGATCCAAAAGGGACTATAAGAGAAATTAATCTGCTCGGGCCTGAGACCCTCCTCCCATCGATGCAATACAATACGATTATTATTGTACAGCCATGGGCCACCAGCAATAACCCTAAGCAGATTTTATTCTTTGCCAAAGACAAACTGATAAATGCCTCCCCCAACTTCTATCACCTTAAACCCCTTTGGATAACCCCACGCTAACTCCATAGATGCTTTCAAACCCCCCAGATTAACTCCTTTTTGCGTAATCACCTTCCCCATGGCACTCCGTAAAGACTCATGACGGCTAATGTTGAAGTCCTTAACATCCAACACGACCGCCTCCTCTTTATCTTTCGTCAAGATGAAAGATGACAGTTTTTCAAGCAACTCTTCCTCCATAACCAACCCGTAAAGAAACTCCTTGAAGACAACAGAGCATAGAAAAGCAAAGAAAAAAAAACCCTACGATTACCGAGAGTAAACAAGGGAGAATATTTGCATAAAAGCAAACCCTAATCCCAACCTAGAGTTTTCCACATAGCATGCTATGCGGAGCTCTCCGTGGGAACTCTAAGTTGTACCGCTAACTTCTAAGTTTAGATCTTAAAAATCTATTATTAGAATCAAATAAGTTTTCAACTTCTCTCAGTTTTCTTTCCAAAGTTATCACTTAAGATAAATTCTAGGTTATTGTTAGTTTAAGCTTATTAGTATTATTAATCTTATTCTATAATTTTTTTTCTTTTCCTGTGATACAGTTCGACTGTGAGTCACTTCCACACATTTAATATCATACACATCAATTGAGTATGCAATAGGCATGCATTTATCTTACTGAACAACAATGTATCAACAAATGGTGGAATAAGTCAACCACCTAGTTTAGGGTCAGAATTGGGAGCTAAAGTAACCATAGGGGCATATTGCAATTTAGAACATCACTTTAAAGAGCAAAACGTGCATGCTACAGTAGTATCATTTCCCATTTCGGAAAAACAGAGCATTTTCCGTTCCCAAGCTTCTGATGCATTAACACGATTTTTTTTACTATTATAACTGATCAAAATAAGCTTATAGAAACTAAATATACTTAGAGGAAAGTAGGAGACCGATTATCCTACCTTGAATCCGGCTAAAAAGCGATTAATGGGTTTGGTCGATTTTTTTAGCGATTGGAGAAGATGACGAAATCAGAGAACTCCAGGGCTGCCTCGGAACGAATGGAAGGTGGGCTGTGGATGCGTGGTGATGTAGTGGTTGATTGGAAACCCAGATTTGATGTATGGAGTAGTGCTATGTAGGAACCCGTTTTTCTCTCTCTCTCCTAAAACTCCATAGATGAGAACTCAAGTTCTCTCTCTTTCTCTCTTTTTCTTTCTTTGGATTGAGTAGTAAAATGAAAGGGAGTGACTGTGGCTTTAATTTTTGGAATTATATGGGTATGTATAATGGGAGAGAATGAGATAGTGGGGTGTTGTAGTGGATTGAGGGCATAGAGGGAGAAGTGGGGAAGTGAAAGAGAGATAATCGGAAAGAGAGTCAGCAGAAGAGAGATGAGAGGAGATGAGTTAGTTGAGAGGGATGAGAACTGTAGGTGTGGTCAAAATCATTAACCTTTGACCAACGAAGACCATTTGACCCACTAGTGGCCTGTGGACAAGTAACAGCAGACCCCACGCATGGGAGAGGCCCTGGTCAGAATTCCATCCGAGGAAAAATGGTTGACCGCCCAATAGGAGAAGAACACGTCAGCATGGACGGTGCCCCCCCCACCCCGAGGGAGAGCGTCTGCGGAATTGGGAACAGCTGCAGCGCCTCGCCTATCCCGCGGAAGCACAGGGACATCACTTAATAGCGGGAAGTTGCGTAAGCACTCCGTAGGTATTGGGCCCGCTATGTCTATAAAACGTTAGGGTGTGCCCGCGGAACCCACCCGCGGAAAAAGGGAACTGCCGCGGAGTCCGCGTACTCTTATTGTTCCTGCAGAGGGATCATGCACTCTTCGAAGGCATCTCGGTAGCAGGAATGTTCCACGGACAGCCAGTTGTGGATGAATTCTTGGGAAGTTACATGGGAAACTCTCCGGAGTTCAACTCGGGTCTAAAGGCAGAACCCGGGGAGGACTCTGCAGAAGACGTACGATCACTGCAGGTCGCGACCTCGCTCTTGCGGGAATTGGAGAATTTCTTGTGGCTTGGGATGGAGGTAACGCCGCGGAAATACGAACCGTCCCGCGGACAAAGCCTCCGCGGGAGGACAAGTGTATCCAAGGCCGTGAGGTGAAGAGGGGACACGTGTTGGGATCTTATAGGTGCGCCGTCCTGGGCCTGTCCTAGGCCCAGGTGCTCTATAAATACCCCTGACATTCTCAATGATTGAGAGAGCTACTTTTCTAGAAAAAGAGGGAGGGAGCATTGATTCTGAGGAAGGAGAACATTCTTCCCTAGAGAGAAGGTGACCTCACCCGTTTGTTTCCGAAAAAGCACAGACACCCCGCGGAAAACGAAGAGGAGCACACTGCCTTTGTCTTCCTCTGCACCTCTTGCTCCTTCCTTCACCCCACAAGATTGCTTCCCCTTTTCCCTTATACTAACCATCGACTAATCGCGCCTCTCCAGCTCACATTTGTACACATAAGCACAGTCAGCGGAACCCCCATCACCCACAAGAACATGTCCCATGTTTTGTGTAACTGGGAAATATCCCTATGTATACATGATACACGTACATACCTATATGTTATATATTACATTTTATAACTTGTTAAGACTTGTGATAATTACTAGTATATGTAATTAAAAAAAAATAAATATAAAAATAAAACTAACATAGAAGCTATTTACTTACTATTATAATTAAACTAATTAACTTTATTTGAACAATTAAAAAAATATTAGGGAGAAAATTACGGTCGTTACAATACATATATATATGTGAGTGATATATAAAGTACAAGGGGGAGAGAGAGAGAGAGAGAGAGAGAGGGGCCGAGAGTGATGGGGAGAGAGACTGAGGTGTGTGCTTGAGTGTTGTGCACTCCAAGTCACCCTTTTGCCCTCAAGCCTATTTATGACTTGACAACTCATTCTAGTCTTTTTCAAGCATAGGATCTTAGCCCTTAATCACCCTAGATTGCTTTCAAACTAGCCTTTGATTACCCTAAGATTTGACTACAAACCTAGACCTAGGAATGACCATACATGGAAGGCTATACCTTAGCCTAATCAAACCCTAATTTAGACTTCTAAGACTTGCCAACCTAGGTTATGATCACCTAAGATTTACCCTAGAAAGCCTAAGATCCTACTTGCCTAAAATAGCCTTAAGCCTAAATTTGGATTTGACAAGTCTTGGCATGCTTTCAAGCATGAAATGACAAGACAATGGAGCAAATCCATGGGAGAGAGAGAGAAAGATATGGCCGGCCATGTAGGGAGAGAGGGAGCCAAGTTTTTGCTATAAATAGGAGCCCCCTCATGCCATTCAACTCACACCTTCAAGCCTTCCAATTTCTCTCTCTAGAATTCTTAAGTATGTGCTTTGTTCTTCTTGTTCTTGAGTTGTTCTTGAGTTCTTCCTAAGTTCATCAAGAAACTCATCCTAAGCCGCCACTAAACCGCCACTCGACCACCCTTTCGATCCAAAAAGTTTAGAAAGTTTTAGTTAAGATTTAGTTTCGAGAGAAATCTTTCTCTTTCGAAGCTACCGTAAGCTTTCCATAGGAAGTTACTCCGTTTGATCGCCGACGTACCTCCTTCCCTCCGTAGTCGTCGCTACCGCCAAGAAGAACGGTAGATTATCGTTACACTCTAATCTTAAGTATTGATATTATATGATCATGCAGATTAATCTTTAACCATTATCTCTACATATATTGTATGTTGCTTGTATGATTGAAACGCATGCAAAATTGGAAAATGTTTGACTATAGTTTTGAAAAGGATGGGGAGTATGTTGTACATCCTAATTTATTTCCTGAAAAAACATGTGTTGTTTTGAACTTCCCTAGAACGGAGAAAGAATGGATTTTGTTTCAAACTTAATTGGAAGTATTTGTATCTTTTAAATGGTTATGAGCATGAATACATGTTTTGCTTGCATTACTTGTGGTTGTGTGAAAGCATAAGTGGTATCCACTCCAAAGGCGTCCGTACATGTGGCGTTATGCTTTAAGTGATTTGTTGAGCATGATAAGTAATAAAGAGTTGGATGATCTTGGTAGTTTAGTTTCAAGATTACCATGAATGATTTATACTTGCATGGGAAGTCCTACTGCAGAGTCGTTGCATGAAAACGAGACACAGAAATCAAGGATGTTAGAAACATGACACCTGGGGTGTGTTAATGACAATGTGTATTTTGGAAAATCACAATGTGGCTGGACTTGCCCATTGTTTGTGTGTGTGTGCGTGATTAAAATATTTTTGAAACTACATATACCAATGAGAGTGGTATATGTGTGTGTGTTCCAATGGAAAACTGGAGCAACGGAACCATTGTGAGGTTGTGTGCGTTCCCATGGGAACCCGGAGCAGCGGAACCATGGTGAGGTATGGCTTGGTTATCCGCGGAGAGAAGCCAATGCTAGTGTGTGCCAATGGGAACCCGGTGCGGCGGAATCATTGTGAAGATACTTGAGAGACCGGAACGGCGGAACCAAGGTTGGGTGTGTTAAAAGGTGATTTTCGAAATGTTGATTTGGAAGTGAAAAGGATTTCAGAAATGTTGATGAAAATGGTGACACAGTCTACGACGAGTCGGGTAGGAAAAACTCAGATATCACCGACACCAACGATAGAATAGTGAATGTGGATGTGTCATTGTCAATGCCTTGTTAAACATGTATGTGTTATTTAACTTCCGCTGCTTGTGCCAGAGTTGATATGCTGCTCTTTTACTTTGATAATGGTAATTTATGGGTTATCGGGTATGGGAATTACTCTGCTAAGCTTTCATAGCTTATGGTGTTACTGTTGTAACCCTAACATATTATACCGGTAGCAACGCTGGTATAATGTGTCAGACTTTGTAGACGATCCAGGTGAGCTGTACACTTTGGAGGCTTATGGAGCTGAGGAGCTGGCTAGGATGGAGGAGTAGGCAGAGCTGTAGCTAGGAACCCTAGAACCCTTCATTTGTGTAAATATTGAACTCTTGTGGGTGTTTTGTTGTAATAATGAGCCAGACTCCATTTGGTTTTATCCATAAAATGTTTATTTAACGTACCAAAAAATGGGGGCGTTACAGATCTGGGTTTTATGGGTTTGAGGAATCTAAGGTTAGGGTTTGAGGAGGTTGAGATTGAGTTTCTTGTTGAGGATTTTGGGTTGAGTAAGGGTTTTGGGTCCGTGGAAATTCGGGATTTTGGTGGGGAAGAAAGACTAGCATGGTGCTGGCGGCGATTGAGCTCTTTGGGTTTGCACCGACGACTGAGCTCTTTAGGTTTGTGCCGGCAACTGAGAAAGAGTAGAGGCGGTGATTGAGAAGTGAGAACACCGTAAACCAGCCTTTTGCTCCCACCCTTTTTGTTTTTCAATAAAGGACAAATTGGTAACTTAAATCCATTCCGGTACAGTAGTTAGTCGATTCTGCATTTTCATTAGTTATAGGTGGTTAAGTGCGAAATATAAACGTTTGAGGGGTAAAGTATCCCCAAGGCATAGTTTGAGGGGGTTAATTATAATTTACCCTAAGTTAAATAAGCAAAGAAATTAGGGTTTCGCGTTCTTTAGAACGGAGGAAGGAGGAGGAGGAGGAGAAGCAGGGGCTGAGGCAATGATTCGGGTGGCAACGAAGCTGTCACGGGCGGCGAAAACCGTGGCTCGAAGCGGCATCGTTTTTGGTAGACCACGACCAGTCATCTCCCATACACCACCGCTAGCACCGCGCCCGCCACCTCCACCGCTTACGCTTCTGCTGTCGGTCAGGTCGTTATCTACGAAAACAAAAGAGACCACCGAGGGAAACCCAGTCGCACTTGAAATGATCAACTACGCCATCTGTTACGCCCGGTCAGGCAAATCAGGTTTTCCCTTCTCATCTATTATGCCTACATCATTCTCCTTTTGGACGGTGAGAAATGGTGAGAAAAAAAGGGAGAATTCTAATTGCACTTATCCAATAACTAAAATGGGATGAGAAATGATAAGAAAGGTTGAAAAATGAAAAGAAAAATTCTCATTAGAGCATTTCCAGTAATGAGCATTTCCAGTCCTTGCTCAGTTTTTTTTTTTTACCTTCTATTTTTTGGCTGATGTAAAGGATGGGAAGGGGTAACCAGGCAAATCCCCTTGGACGTTACCATAGGGTTCCCATCTGCTGCTGTGGAATGTCCGGTTTGAGCCATAACTACTGGCCTGGGGCGAGGATGTCACCACAACCCACCAAAGTGCTAGTGCGGACCAAGGGCCCTCCACACGGCATGTGGTTCACTGGACCACTACCCTCAAGCGGGATTGGAACCCGCGATCGTGTGGGAGGGGGGCTTTCACCCTCACACCTTAGCCATCTAGGCCTTGGTGGTTAACTATTATTTTTACCTATATTTGAGTATTTGTGTAAAAGTTTCAAGCACTTCAATTGACAAATTCAAATCTATAAATTTGAGCAAAAAGCTTCATTAATGGCATAGTTGTAAATTTGAGGGAGAAAATGGCCTTAAAAATTTTGAGTAAGGATTTGAGTCTCCCTATATTGGTTAAAAATTTGGGAAAACTTCAATTTGCTATAAGTTTGAGTCAAGGGCTGGAGTGAGAAGTGAAAAAAAAAAGATTAATCTTTTTTGGTCCATTTTGTTTCTCGTAACGTCTCATCATTTGGTGAGAAATCACTATGATTTATGTTTTCTCCTTTTACAAAGGCCCTTTTTAGTAAGCATGTAAAGGCATATATATATATGGTTCATCATTTGGTGATAAATCACAGTAACTTTTTTTTTTTCCTTCCCTTTTCTCACAATCAAAGGGCTTGTTAATGTAGGTATGTACATTTATATGGATATGTAAGCAAATCTGTTTCTCTGTTCCAATTGTTTTCTATTAGACAAGGAAGATGAAACATACGCGCAAGCTCTACTAGTTCTGGAACAGTGCCTGGCTATTCAGCAAGATGACAATTCCAAGGGAATGGTCCTACTTGGCATGTCAACCTTATTCTATGAAAGGTTGTCTTTTTCTCCCATAAGAGTTTTTTTTTTTTTGTCAGAGCGTCTCCAGTTAGCTACGCAAACACGCCTGTTAGTAAAACAGCCCGTCGTACAATCTTTTTCAGAACTTCAATGGATCAGGCAATTTGCTAGCATTTAGTCCTTTTGCCATGTTGGCTGGCTACATATACAGCCCTTAGCCCTTTGGATTGTAAGGTGGGAAGAGAAAAAAATGGAGGATGAGAGGATCATATTACTTGTTTGGGTAACTCAAAAAGGTGAGAAATCGTGATAAGAAATTAAGAATGATGAATGAAGGAAAAAAAGGTGTTTTATTTTGTCCATTTTTTTTTTACCAAATGTCAACATGATGAGAAACAGCAATCCATTTTTTTTTCCTATCCCTTCTTCTCAATCCAAAGGGCCTGTTGGCCAGCCATGGAAGACAACATCAAATTGAAGCTTTATTTGATATGATATACTGGATGGGCAAATACTTATTTGAAGTGTAAAACTTTAGCAAAAACATCTTTAGTGGCATAACTATGAATTGAAAGCAACATAATATCATTAAGAATTTTGAGTGAAAAAAAGAGAGACCCCCTTTATTTGGGGTAAAGATTTGGATAGAAAACACATTTTGATACAACTTCGGGTTAAGGAGTGAAGCCATGATTGAGTGTATTTACTCAAATTTAAATTTGGGTCAACACTTGAGTAAGGGTTGGCTATGATGCACCGAAACCGACACGGACACGGACACGGACACGGACACGGACACGGACACCGACACGGGGACACGGGAATTCTAAAAAAATGGGGACACGGACACGGCGGGGGACACGCCACGTGTATATTTATTTATTTAAATAAATATTTATATAAATAAATAAATATAGTTTGACACCCAGAATTTTTTTTAAAAATTACAATTTGGCCCCAAATTTTTTTAAAAAATTACAGTTTAACCCCCAATTTTTTTCAAAAATTACAGTTTGGCCCCTCAAAAATTACAGTTTAGTCCCTCAAAAATTACAGTTTGGCCCCTGCCGTGTCCCCATCAGTGTCCCCAGCCGTGTCCCCCCGTGTCCCCGCCGTGTCCCCGCGGTGTCCCCGTAAAAAATTTAAATTAAATTATGGGACACGCCACGTGGCGTGTCCCGTACGTGTCCCTGCCGTGTCCCCGCCGTGTCCCCGTGTCCCCGTGTCTGACACTCCGATACTTCGACCTCTAGAGGTGTCGGTGCTTCATAGAGGGTTGGAGATGCTCTTAGGTTTGTAAGTTTATTTTAATTCTTTTGAAGTTGTTGATAGTGACGGTGGTTGAACTTCGATTCTTATAGAGGGAATTTCTCTGAAGCCATTGATAGTCTCCACAAAATTGAAGATCTAAACATCTCTTCCATGGGGGTTAGAGGTAAATTTGGTCGTTTTGATTTCTATTTGATTGTTCCATTTTTTGTTATGCATTTTATGGGTGTCCGATGCTGTATATATTTGTCATTGCAATACACATGAGATTAATGATTTTATTTGGCCCTTTGTAACAGTTGCTGCTACAGAAGCTCTTGTTGGAATCTATTTAGAATTAGGTCAGGTATGGTCTCGACTCTTAACAAATGTTTTAGATTATGTTTGGAAAAAGCTCTGTGTACAGACATTGCACAGACCTCCAAAAGGATATCATCCCTCACTGGGGTCCATATCTTGTGTGACACACCCCTTGTGAGTGGTCTCTGTCCGGTGTTTGCACGTACAAGTGCCAATAGGCTTTTCTTGTTATAACTTATAACTCGTATGTTTAAGCTAATAGAATTAGATCTCCAATATTGCCTTTACAGGATGATACCGCATCAGCAGTTGCAGAGGTATGCAGACAACTGATGGATGCAATAAAACTAGAAATTGGTACTGGGTTCGTCCTTGAGGTTCTAGATGCTCGCACTAAGGCCATAGAAGGACTAGTCAAGCTTGTACGCGGTAAACTTAAAAAAGGTAGAATCCAAGAGCCTGCTTGACTTTCTTTCTGTGTCTCAATGTGGTTCTGGTTGTACTGATGTAATGCTTGGTTACTTTCCTGCAGCGGAATCATTCTTTCTAGGTGTTGAAGATGACAAATATTTCACCGGTGGGTTCATTTCTGTTGGTAATACTGGAAGCCTTTGTTCTACGCTGTTTGACGATGTGATATACAGGGAATGTTGCACTATCTTACGGGGAATTCAAGCATGTCCAATGTGATTTTTCAATGGAAAAGAAGTTATATGGAATGGCAACGCAGGAGATGCCTGATGATAATAAAGATTTCAAAATTCCATATTATTTGGCTGCTTGTAATATGGTATCTGAGGAAGTTGAGATGGCAGCTACTTGCACATTAGGACAACTTGAATCACACCTGGGGTAAGTGGGGGATTTCTTGTTTGCATTCATACAATTATCCATGGCCGTGATGATCTTCTCATGTTGTGGAATTTGAACATTATTGTTTTAGGAATTTTGGTGTTGCAGAGGAGATATTAACTCGAGCATTAACCATAGCGGAAAAACATTTTGGTGTGTTAACCTTTTCTCTTACTTGATGGGCATGAAATCTTTTTGTGCTTATGCATGTATGTATCACATTGTTTTATTGATATGGTGTAGGCTCGCATCATCCCAAGGTTGGGGTTATCCTAACCTGCATTGCTCTCATGTTCCGACAGAAAGCAATGCGAGAGCAATCAAGTTCCCTTTTGATTCAAGAGGTTAGTAGTTAATTAAAATTTATCTACTCACTTCCCCAGACATTTCAGTTCGTACTTCTTACCATGGCTTTATGTCTTATGGTTCTTATAAGTGGCTCCATACAAAATGCAAGTGATTTTCTCGTTTTAAGAAATTGATTTCACTGTGTAATGATAATGCCATAGATTTAGAGCACCCATATTTTTGACTTGTTTAAAATGAGGAAAGTGCGTTTGATTTAGACTTGAGTTGACGTATTTATTGTGAAGCAAAATAAAATGTTTGCCTACTCACTACATGATTTAATTACTTTACCCTTGGGGAGAAATCTATGTAGCACTGACACTCCAAAAGGGCGCCGTGTCCACGTATTGGACACGGGGACACGCGGGGACATATATTGGACACGCCACGTGGCGTGTCCAATAATTTTTATTATTTTTTGATAGGGGACACGGCGGGGGCACGGCTGGGGGTCAAAATGTAATATTTTTTAAAATTTTGGGGGTTAATGTGAAATTATTCAAAACATTTGGGTCAAACTGTAATTATGCCTTTGAAAAAAATTTATACAATTTGTGAAATTATTCATATACAATGGTTCATAATTTTTATTTATTTATATATATGTACATATATTTATTTATACACTTGGCGTGTCCCCTGCCATGTCCGTATCCCCATTTTTTTAGAATTGCCGTGTCCAGTGTCCATATCCGTGTCCGTGTCTGTGCTACATAGGGAGCAATCCTCTTCCATGTCACTGTTTTTATTAACCTCTTTTGACTTGATCTGTTGATCTATCAACTCTTTGTAGGGACTTTTCAGACGGGCATTAGATTTGCTGAAGGGTCCTCCATTGGAGGTTGAAGGTAGGCGTAATGATGCAGTTCCTTTACTCTTTTTGTGTGTGTGTGTGTGTGAAATAAGCTGACTATGCCATTTATTTTGGTTCGTAGGTGCGCTTGCAAAGGATTGTAGAAGGGATATATTGGCTCTTGCGAGAGGTATGGTTCAACATGCTCGTTTTATACTGCATGCTTATGTTTTGGGTTTGATTTGAAAAATGTGGGTCTTGTTTTCAAAAGTGCTTTGTGCCATTAGTCACCGATTCATTGAGAGCAAGATCTCTTTTCTAAGACAAAGCACAGAATGGGAGTGGGTTCAGAGCATATATAAGTTTATATATTTTTAATGCTATAATTTGTATTCCCCATTGGATGAGATTAAGTTATTGGCTTCTACGCTACAGGTTTAAAGACCTACACCTCACTTGCACAATCCCACATTGGTTACAAACTTACAAATTAAACTGCATTAGACTTTTTACTTACTATTTGAATTCATGTTTTACTGCCCATCAGTCCGTGAGCTAGGGCAGCTAGCAACAATATCTGGCCTATAAGAGAGTAACACTTCCCCGCATGTGAGGCGCACAACAGGTTACAATTTTAGTACACATGGCATTAAATGAAGGAATGGCTGGAAGGAGAACTTGTATTGGACTCCTGAGTTTGACCAAATAAGTTCACGAATTGGACTTCTTGCTGCCAAATTCACCCATCTGTGCTCCATGGCATGATTCACCCACCTTGACCAGCTAATTAGGTTGACTAAGGCTGTGCCTAGCTTGTGGCAGATGGCAATTTAGCAGACATGAACATCATTTGTTGCACTTCTTTGATTGCGCACTTTTTTGGGGGGTGATGAGAACTTTACACCTTATAAATTGACCTCCTTTTGGTGCTCCTGCGAGTTCTTATCGGAAACAAACAAACAGTAAATGTGCTAACAATTAGTTGAAAATTTTGGTTGGAACTTTTCCGCAGTTGGTTTAACATTTTTTAAGTTTTCTGAGAGAGCACTCAAGGGTGATTTCTTTGTCTTCTCTACCAAAAGGCAAGTGTGGCCTGTGTAATGAGATACTAAATGGGAATAGTGTCCCAGAGTTGGTATGGCATCAACAATGTAATGAGATACTAAATACGACTTTTCACGCTTGCTGGCACACATGTGTGCATAAATGCGCATCTGCGTGTATCTATGGTGATATGTTTCAGTCTTGGTTGTGCATGCAATTGGTGTGATTGTTGATATCCTGGTCAAGAAAACCACAGCAAAGCCATCACTGGTCATAGTATGCATGCATTTAATATCTCTGTGTTTTGAAGTCTCATGCAATTAGTGCAAGTATCATCATAAATTTTTGTTTGTCATTCAGTTTACTTCTTATTTATTAACTTATGCTTTTCTTATACTAACCCTACTATTTATGTTTTTTGTAAATTTCTGGAGTCATTTCATAGACATTTCCCCAACTTTTACATAAAAGCAAATAAAATTTAGTGAATTTATTTGAATCCACTTAAATGACAAGGATACGCCCTTGATTATTATGGCGGTTCACTCTAATGTCACTGAAGTGTAGGGTGTCTGCTGCAAGTGTTTGATTACGGTTATGCAGGTGGATATGCAGAAACGTTGTGTGTTCAACAGAAAAGGAAGGATGAAGGAGAGAAATTGAGGAGTTTGGCAGAGTCTGCCTGGAGAAACCCCCGGCTGTCTCTGGCTGAGGCACTAGATGTATCAGAGCATTCTTCCAAAGTGCCAGTTGTTGATGCTCGAATAAGCAGGGTCCTCTAGTTTCTCCTTGTATCGGCACCGTGGTAGCTTCCCAATGTTTGTTGGCTATGCATAGCAGATGTAGTGAAGAGTTTGTTTATTCCCGCGGATGTGTAACAGTGTAAATATACTTCCACAACATCTGCAGATGCATGTACATTTGTATCTCCTTCCTCTTTTTTTATATTTTTTCCTTTTCTTTTCTCAGAAACCCAGTCGTACATAAGCCATGCAGTAGAGTAAATAATGAGAGTTGTATGGCTGTCCCAACTCCTGTAATTGGTAATAAAGTTGAGGGTCTATTTTAAAGTGCAATTCTGCTGTAAATCTATAAAATGACTTCGTTGCTGATCCAGCATGCTTGTTGATAAGCAGGCAAAGAACTCCAAAGTGATTTAGACAGGAAATGCAGATGCTCTTAGATAGGAGCATTAGAGATCGTTGGAGAAAGATAGTTCAATCGTCGTTTGATGGAGTTATGACCGGGGATTCAAAATTATCAAAGAAGGATTTTAAAGATTCATACACAGTAGAAACGAGAAGTAATGTACTATATTACAAGGTTTCGAGGCACTTCTTAGCTGGTACTCGTCCACCCCGCCTGTTGGAAGGACACAATACAGAATTGATGATGATTTCAACATAATAAAGGCTAGTGCGCAAATGATTTCGACATAATAAAGGCTAGTGCTTGCGCAATGAAAACCAAGTCTGATATGAAGCCCTGTTTATTTCGAGTGACTGCTCATAGAGGAAGATCCAGACCTTTCCCAATATCCACTCCAATCAATTGAAGTATTCCCTTGTTTAAGATCTGAAAAACAAAACCAAAGTCCCTTAACTACAGTCAATGACTCAAGATAATACACAATCTGAATTCTGAAATAAGGATTTTCATACTCTTGTTTACCATGACTATGTTCTCTAAAGTAAGATGGATGTTTATTATTTGAAGGCTAGGCAAAGAGATGCTATTCAAAATGTGCATCTTGTTGGCTCAAGCACTTCAAACCCCACGATTATATTTCCCGATTTGTGCCCACAAAATGACAAGTGACTACGATTGCATTGGAATAGAGGGACAAACAAGTGCACACGGGATTATTGATTGATGAAAGAAGTGGCTTTACCAGTTCCACAACGAAAGTCCCAATGAGGCCAATCATACAAGCCCTCGAATTCCATATTTCTGCAGTCCTTGAGAACCCAAGAAAGGGTGCTTTGAACTGAGGTTCCACTGTTGGCAATTCTACCTGAAATTTTCAGAAACCCATTTGGGTTTCGCTAGTTTTAGTGAATTATCACACAAATCCATTCATATGTATGAAACATATACCAACTGCATCAACTAAGAAAACAAGAGAGAAAATTACCCCAGAAGGAAGCTTAGCAGCCTGGACCTTGAAACATAGGGGCTTTTTGGAGGTTTTTATGCCTTTTCGGATGGGAATATTCAAGTGTGAGATTGGTTGGTGATTGTAAGCATGAATTGTTGGAGATCTTGTGGGGAGGAGAGAGGATGAAATATCTAACAGAGTAGCCATTTCCTTTTTGGTCCCTTCAAACAGTGGCCATTGCTTTCTCTCCCTCTCCAAAACCTTATCTCGTGGATTTCAGATTGAGTATTAGTATGGGTCCCATCCTAAAGAAATAGAAGCTTGTACGAGTCTTGAAGCAGAACTTTCGGGATTTTTCCGAGGGCTGGAAATGGAAGAATCACATCATGGAAGCCATGGAAGTAGAGTCTGATTCAGAGAGCCGTGTTGATGACCAATGAGGAGTTCCCCGAACATTCTCCCCCACAAGGTGTTGATCTGCGAATGCAAACCTTCTACCCTCCACAAGATGCACTTTAAAACACGCGTTTCGAGAAGGCAATTAAGTGACGGATAGATTGGCTAACATGGGAGTGAACCAGGAAGACAAAATAGTGTCACATGTTATTTAGACGATGACATCATTCCGCTCTTACTTCTTAGAGACGGATATGAAAAAGGTACTTTTCACATATTAACTAACAAGTTCGGACACTTTATGTGTGGGTACATTTTTAGAATTGTTGTGCATAGTGGGATAGTGGTTATGATAAGTTGGTTTTTAATCAATTACTCATTTGCCCAAGTATAGACGCCCATGCCATGTTATAAGTGATGCATTAACTGATTTGGGAGAGGGGCATTATTGGAATAGTAGAGGTATACGCGATCTCAAAAAAAAAAAAAAAAAACACTAAAGATTTGCTCTCCCTTTCTATACTAAAATACATAGCAAATGATGGTTTACTCTTCTGAATTGATAGGATCAAAGAGTCACTTCTTATGTTTCTTAGGGCCATTGGACCACATGGGTTTTGGCTAGGTGAATTTCATTGATGTTTATGTCCATTTACTTCTCTGTGACTAGTGTAATGGCTACAAAAATCAAGGAGTAATCATACATGTATTGAATATACTGTTCAACTAATCATTTAAGGAAAATCTTGGGACCATTTCGATCTTTAATACAGTTGAAACTCCATTGATCTGATTGAATATTTCACAGCATTTCCATGGATCATTATTGCTTAAGTCCTTTTCTCCCGATTTTTCTTTTACAAACGGATGTCTAGGCCAGCTTGTGCGCATGCACCTTAACTTATTCCGAGGCCTTGAAGTTAATGACCAGGGATCCTCCTCCGGTGGCCCAATTCGTTTCTCACCCTCTAGAACTTTGCAAGACTAGGAAAAACAAAAGGAAGAAAAATGAGAAACCCTAGAACTGGTTACAACGTACGTACTCCGTCCCACATTCATCTTCCCTCTTCCTCTTCTTGTTGCTTGATTAGAAATTAGGCATCTTAAAAAGGGAAAAATCACCTTTGGCAATCACATACTTCAACCTGTTCCTTTTTCAGTACACTTAACTGGGCTTGGAGGGAAAATGCAATACCTTCTTCAATTCTTCCCATTGATCAGTTGTGAAAATGGGTAAAGCAGTTTCCCTTCCAGGATCTTTGTGGCACTTGATCACATCATCCTAGTAATAGAAGACAACATATGCAATGGGTAAGGATCGATGTATACGTGTCGTAATTTAGGATTGGTCGAGGTGCGCGTAATTAAGATGGCCCGAACACTTGAGTTATAAAAAAAAAAAAAAAAGATTCGCACACTAATAGAGGGGTTAAGTGCTTCTCTATAAGCTCCAACCTCGAGTCTCCTTTTTTCTTGAAAGATTACAATAAATTGAGCTAGCTATATAAGCTCAAGTTCCATTTTTCCTTTATGAGAAAAAAACAATTTTCAAAACCTGCTTTTGGGAGAACATTTTGGATTCTGAATTTTCAGTAATTCAGCGTGGACTCGGGCTCGTGGACCCATTACATCCTTCCTCAAAGTGAATCAGTCCGTCCATTTCGTACGCTAGCTCAATGTGCAGATAATTTGGGAAGAACTTCTGTATTTAAGGGAAACTCCGCACTGAAATTATGTGAAAAAAAGTAATTTCCAATTTCAATAACAAATGTTGGTTTACTCTTCTTATCAATTGATAGGATCAAAGAATCGAATGAAGATCCTCTCATGTGACGCAAAATGGGACTCGTTGCGGTCCTGTTTCATGATCCGAACTATTCATTTAGTAGGTCTCAATGTTTTCAACATATATGCAAAGAAATCAAGTTGATCGAAGTCGGTAAAAGCTTGGTTGAATGATTTTTGTCACAAGTGAAACACACAGTCAGACCCTGACCGTCTATTTCACTTGTGACGAATATGATTCATTCAACTGTACTGATGTCCAATAAAATTGATTTTTTGCAAGGACGTAAAACACATCGTGTCTGACAAAATGAACTGTTTGGATTGTCAAATAGACCCGTAATTTGTTCCGTTTCGCATCGCATGAGAGACCACGTGAGAAATCATCACATAAAAGGATTTCAACTTGAATCGAATCAAGAACCACTTCCTCTTGTTTCTTTGGGTCATTTTTGGACCATATGGATTTTGGCTAGGTGAATTTCATTAATGTTTATATCCATTTACTTCTCTGTAACTAGTGTAATGGCTACAGAAATCAAGGTGTAACCATACTTGAATTCAATATACTGTTCAACTAATCATTTGGGCAAAATCTTGGGACCATTTCAATCTTTAACACAGTTGAACCTTCATTGATAATTGAATGCTTCACACCATTTCCATGGATCATTATTGATTAAATCCTGTTCTCACACTTAGAACTTGAAGACTGCCACGAGGCCTTTGGCCCAATAGCATCAGGGGTGCACTTAATTAGGTGTCAGGAGTTCAACTACTCCTCTTCCAAGGTGCTAATTTAAGTATTCTAATAATACTGTCTTTAGCCGATTAAAAAAAACCTATAAGACTAGAAGAAAAACAAGAAGAAGAAAAATGAGAAACCCTAGAACGGGTTACAACTCTGTCCCAATCTCATCACATTGATCATGATCAACTTCCCTCTTCCTCTTCATGTTGCTTGATTTGAGATTAGGCATCCTGAAAAGGGACAAATGATCACCTTGGCAACCACATGCTTCAACCTGCTCCCTTTTCAATACAGTGACTGGGCTTGGAGGGCAAATACAATACCTTCTTCTATCCATTGAGTTGTGAAGTAGTAATGGGTAAGCCAGTTTCCCTTCCAGGATCTTGTGGCACTTGATTATATCATCCTGGTAATTGATCGAAGACAACATATAGCATGCAATGGGTAAGTATGTATGCGCGCTGCAATTCTAATTAAGAGCTAATTTAGGGTTTATAAGATTTGCATACTTCTCCACTAGTAGGGTATAATGCTTCTCCATGGGCTTGAACCTTGAGCCTCACCCTTTTTCTTTTTGGATAGGCAATTAAATTTTATTGAATTCGACAAATGATACATTGAGGTAGCAAAATCTCTAGATACAAGGAAGAACTTGGAGCCTCTCCCTTTTTCTTGAAAGTGTACAATCACTCAAGCTAGGGTCAAGTTCATCGATCTATTTTTCCTTCACGAAAAACAGGTAAAAAAAGAAGAAGAAGGGATCGATCCGTCCATTTCGTTCGCTCAGTGTGTGGATAATTTGAAAAGTAATAAGGTTGATCCTACAATTTAAGGCACATACATTTTTCATAGTGAAAATCATGCATGGTCTATTGCGAAGAGAAAATTGAATCAAATAACAACAATTGTAGATTCAAAATTTGTTATTCGTGGAATAATATTTCCATATTTGTGGGCTGACAAAATGAATGAAAGATGGAATTGTACAACACAGTCCATACAAGTGGATTTTTATTTTTTGCTCGGAAAAAAGAATTTATTAATCTTTGAAAAAGAGACATAAAGATTAAACGGACCAAGGGCACAACAACTAGCGCCACTCAAGACACAGAGGAAAAATCAGGAAGGCAAGATGCCAATCAAAAGCAAAGACCCTAAAAAAACCACCCAAGCCAAACCTCTTAAACCCAGCACCTCAAAACCAAAAAGCCTAAGACGAAAAAATGCAACCTCCAACACTGAAAACCCAAAACAAACTGAAACACAAAACAAGTGGATTGCAGAGAACCTATTTTATTAATTTATAAATTTGATTATTTCTAATAGGGATTCGAAACTTCTTCGTAAGCTTTGAACTCCAATGCTCCCTTTTTTCGTCAAAGGGTAGCTCTACTTGAGCTAGGCTAAAGGCCATCTATCTTTCCTTCCTCTCTTCATGAAAGATGTTTTTGACAAAAAGAGTACTTTTTCTAAAAGAAAAAATGTAGTAGTATAGGAATGAGATTATATGAAAACTGATACGAACATAAAAAATGGATCGGACAAACAAAATGAGGCGGAGGAAATATATTTAAAAAAAAATCCAAACGGGTAGTAATCGGATTCAAGGAACAAAAAAATGAAATAATAATGTAATTGATCATTCACCTTTTGATCTCCAGGAATGAGACTATTGATGTATGCAAGGTGAGAATTAGTTGTTGATGGAAGCTCCAATTCTTTGATAACACATCTGACCGCAGATATAGCGATAGTACATGGCCGGAACTCTACAAGTTCAGAATCTGCACATTTTAAATGTTCATAGTTGTCAGTACGATGCGATGAAAGAAGCAAAATCAATACGATTTCATCTACGTACCCTCGCCATAACAACTTATATATTTTCATGTATTTAAAGGATCATCTGTTATAAAATGTGGATGGTTGTAACTTATAACTAGATTAGAAATTTCTAAGAAATACCTTGCCCTTCATGTATTTCTAAGAAATATCTGTTACAAAATGTCAATGATTAGAAATTTGTTCTTCAATTTTCACTTTCTTAAACAACTGTCATTTCTAAAAAAAATTAACTAACTGTCAGATCTGCATAGCAGAATAACCGGAACTATATACAAGGTTCTCTAGAAAGAGCGTACGATATACAATGTGGTAGTATATACTTGCTTTTTACCAGAAAGGGCACCAAGAAGCAGCTCACTGACTCTGGTAGTTAAC
This sequence comes from Rhododendron molle, assembly GCA_025413875.1. Lineage (NCBI taxonomy): Eukaryota > Viridiplantae > Streptophyta > Magnoliopsida > Ericales > Ericaceae > Rhododendron > Rhododendron molle. The sequence continues at coordinate 51,244,765 of CM046391.1, forward strand.
TCTCCAAGCAGGAAAGAACTGAGGGTATCAATGAGATTACTCATCAACAATTCTATGTAGGAATAAGCGGTTACGGAGCCAAGTCGCCACCCTAAGGTCTTCAGTAGGGTCAATTCCATCCATTGGATCAAGTTAGATTGAAATGAGTGGTCAAGATCTTCCATCTGCAATCACCATATATGACAATGTAGAATTCATTGATCACACAGAGAAATTCTATCTTTTTTTGTTTTTCGTAAGTAGAAGAAATTTCATTAAATTGAGTAAGAGATAAATATACAACAAGATACAAAGGAGAACGAAAAAAATAGCATCATTGTCAAAGAGAGAATACCCAACTAGGTTGACACATATCATCGGACCAATCATGTGCTCCGATCCCATATCTCCGAACAAAGTTGGCAACATACCAACCAAAAAATCGAAACAAAGACCATACACAGAGAATTTTTTCTATCACCAATTTTCTGGTAACCGCTTAATTATATCACTGGGAATATGGCTAGATATTGCATTCTTACACTGTTTCCTTGTCGATTAATATGTGCATGTTGAGTATTTAAGTAGACAGCAATATAAAGCAATGACCAAAGCTGGTGATATGTGGTGTTCCGGTTTACCCCCTTAAAAAATAAGTACTTATTTGTAATTTCTAAGCTTAAAAATAATAGGCTTACTGAAATAAAAAAAATATAAAATACGGATCTTGTTTGATAGAGATCTATCAAAACCTGCAAAAAAAATTAAAAAATTATTTTAGTAGACCCATTATTTTCAAGCTTGAAAATAGGTCCTTATTTTTTAAGTACTTATTTTGGAATGTGAAACGGACCCTCAGCAACACATTGTAAGTACACAATTTTTTTTTTGTCACTCATATATTGATATTAATAATGCGAGAGTTTTTATGGTAATAAAGAAAATTCACCTGAATTTCATGGAAAGGATGGGCTGTCTCACCAAACTTGGAGGCAACAGACAAGCATGCAATGGCCAGTAACTCAAACATCCAATATTTCCAACCCTACATTATTTATGCACAAAATGAAAATTTAAAGATAAAAAACAAAGAGTTTCTTCGTCGGATTAGGATAGCAGGAAGAACATGATTGAAACAAAGAAAATTGGATTCAGGGAAGATAAAAGGGAAAAAGGCAAATAACTAAAAACATTAGTTCATAAATCATAAGGCGCGCAGCAATATTTTTGGTATCAGTCAGTATCTGTTATTCGCAACACTAGTTTGAAATAAAAGGCCTCTAATTAAGTAATTATAGCAATATTGTATAAGCGGAATTCCGTCGAGAAAAGTTGTATGTATGGTGTTCTTCCCTCCCGGGTTGGGTAAATAATTAAATAGAAAGCTGAAAAGAAGAATGGGAAGAATTAATATGCTTAATTATATATGGAGTAACAAAGAACACTTACTTTGCATGGCTTCGAGGAGAGGAATCGATCAAAGTAATTTGCAGCATTGAAAACACTTTGGCATGACAGATTCAACCGGCTTTGAGACTTCCATGCAGAGAGAGAGAGAGAGAGAGTGAGAGAGTTTCAGGTCACAAATTATATAGACACATATATACATAATGAATAATTAGGATCCTCGCAAGTGAAAAACACTGATCTCAATAGCACACAAAAAATTCGAAAGATGTTACGTACTTGAGCCACATCCAGAATGAATCTCAATCATGCACAAATTGTCTCTTGAAACTAGTGGATCGTTGAATAATAATGCATAAATTAATTCCTACCCTCTATCGTACCTTGATCATTGTTACGTTCTCATTCCTAGTACCGGAACGATTTTTCCTTCCAGGTAACATAGCAAAAAATAGTTTACTACGGGAGGGGAACTAACCTTGGCGAGCCACAGCATGACTCTGAATCTGGCTAAACTCGAACCAGAGGATTGGAGATGATCTCGATATCCCGATTCAGGCATGTAACTCAACTCCTTTTGCAGGCAAATTTCAAAAGCTTCTCTGCAATCTTCCTTAGTAGTGTAGAAGCAACCGTTAACGTTGTGCCGGCTATCCGACTTAGAATTTTCGGTGAGCCAAACTTCATCACAGAGAAGGCTATCCATATATATATATATGTAGTTTGCTTCAGAAACCGCCTAGATTGAAAACTATATATGGTTAGATGTACTACATACATGCATGCACGTGCATATTGCAGTATTTCATGAAAATTCTAATGGAACAGTAAAATTCTTAAAGGTTTATGATTGAGCGACAATGCATAGATCGAGGGGTACAAAAGAAATGACAAGGCATATATAGGAAATCAGCCTAGCTAGTTTGGACTGTACGTTTTGGTATTGTACTTTCGACTCTACAAAGAAGGCAATGAACGAGTTGCACATATATACTCTTTGAGAGAGAGAGAGAGTGAGAGAGAGAGGGTTTTTTTTTTTTTTTTTTTTTTGGAGAAGTGGAGGTAGTGGGTTGGTTGGACAAATATTTATGCAGTTTGGTGGACACTGCTTATTTATAAAGCCGTGACATAAAAAAAAAAAAAATCAAAACACAATTTTGCTCGTTTATAAAGCCATAAAATAAATAAATACTCAAAAACAGGAGATAATAACTACTAATAAGTAAGACTTTCTTTTAATTTGTTTTCCCAGATGATAGAATGTTAGTTGTTAGTAGTTACAACGAGAGTCGAGAAACTCTTCCATGAGGACTTGGTTTTATATAGCCCGTCTCTCTGTAAAACTCAAATATTAAACTCAGGATCTTCCCCATAAGGGAGAGAGAGTAAGGAACCAATCACACTAAGTGGCGTTCCTAAGTAAGACTTATGAAACGGGCCCTATGTGCAAGGGTGATAAGATACTACTAATTTAACCTCCGTTAGTGTTGCTAGACTGTAAAACTGCATGTTGTAGATGAGATATGTGGTCATTCTTTTTATGTCCCACTTATTATTTATCTTGTAAATCCAGTTTTTTTTTACTCGGTAAAAGTCAGTATTATTAGTTGTGGTTAATAATAAGGGAGTGATTTTGCCACTATCTTTTTTTGTTAATGCCACTCATATTTGTGTCTTTATTAGTTGATTTGTTTTGTGAGAGAAGGGGAGTGACATTAACAAAAAGAGAAGTGACAAAACCAATTCCCTAATAATATTTGAATTTCAGGAAAATGTATGAGAGTAAACAGTGACTACCACTCAACTTGGGTTGTAATTCCAGTCTTGTAAGATATTTTCTTTTTGTTAAATCGGCAAAGGAAATAATATCTCATTAATCATAAAATCATGGGGAGTGATTTTGCCACTCCCCTTTTTGTTATTGTCACTCCCTTTTGTGTTTTTATTAGATGGATTGTTTTGTGAGAGAAGGGGCATGACATTAACAAAAATGGGAGTGACAAAATCAATTTCCAAAATCATATAAGGAGAGATCAGAAGTAATAATAACGAAAAAAAAAAACCGCCCAAGCCACATAAACCATAGCTGGCTAGGTAAGGAAACCACCAAAACCATAAGAGTTTCCCCAATTATCTTCTTACACTAATCTACGACTAGACTCCAAAAAAATATTTCTCTCCAAATACTCCCACTCATTTTATATACAAAAGCTCTTATTTTCCTATAACGTCGGGCTGCGGACGAAAAATGCTATTTGCGAGTAGCACAAGTCTCGGCACGACTCATTTGGTAATCAAGCAAAGCTCAAACGAAATGTTGACTCGTTTAATTAACGAACCAAGCTCACGTACGTTAGTCGCAGCTTAGCTTGTGAAAATTAGCTTGGCTAGTTTGTTAGGACTGAGCTTAGCTCGTGGCCACCGAATATTTACTGTGGGTAGGTGGAGCAAAGAAGAGTGATCGTGGTGATGGGTTAGAGGGAGAGATCCAGAGAGATCGAGAGAGAGATTATGGGTAGTTGAAGATAAGAGAGGGAGTGGGGGTAGAAGGTGTGCGTGATATGAGAAATCTGGACACGTTCCACATGAATTGGGGTAAATGCTGTAATTGATACTATTATTATTTTTGCCCCCTTGGTCTTTTTTCCTTTTAACGGCTAGAAGTGTCCGAGTCATCTTGCGACTGTCTTATTCTCCAGTTCATATGGATCCATTTCCAAATCAAATATATTGAATTCGAAACTTGATAGACTCTAAAATTTAGGCCGCAAGAGGAAAATCTCTTGTGAATTTTCTTGTCCCATCGTAAATGATTTGCCTTTATAAGATATATGAGAGGAATTGTAAAAATACGCATAAACTGATTCAGACATTTCTAACTGTTACAATAAAAAAAAAAGGTGGCAAAAATACTACTCCAGTAGTATCAATTACAGCATTTACCCCAATTCATGTGGAACGTGTCCACATTTCTCATATCACGTACACCTTCAACCCCCACTCTCTCTCGTATCTTCAACTACCCATAATCTATTTACCCCTCTCTCTCTCTCTCTCTCTCTAACCCATCACCACGATCACTCTTCTTTGCTCCACCTACCCAGAGTAAATATTCGATATAGAGTTAGAATTGAGATTTCTAATTCCTATAACTTCCCGAGATTGTTTTAATTCGGATGTATGGGTAGGTTGTAGGTCTCACGTTAAATATTGGATCTTAGGCTCCATTTATTTGGGCATAAAATATTTTTTTGAAAAATATTTTCTTATTTTTTTGGCGTTTGATAAGAATTTGCTGAAATAATCCAGCAATAAAACTTTATATATGATTAATGAGATATTACTTCCTTTTCCGATTTAACAAAAAGGAAATATATTAAAGTACATTGCAAGATTGGAATTACAAGCTCACTTGAGGGGTAGTTCAGTGATAGTCATCATTATTATTACTTCCATTCATTTTCTTGGAATTTAAATTTCACTGACCACGACTAACAATTAATACTGACTTTTGCCGAGTAACAAAAAAATTGGAATTACAAGATAAAATAAAAAATATTTACCATGTATGTCATCTACAACAACAATAACAGGGGTTAATTCGTATCTTATCACTCTTGCACTTGGGACCTGTTTCACAAGTCTTAAGTTTTATCTCATTTCATTTTTCTGTTTTGAATTTTTATTTTTCTTACGGCTTTATAAATGGGCAATAATGTATTTTGAAATATATATTTTTAATGTTACGGCTTTATAAATACGCGAATAAGCAGTGTACAAAACTGCCTAAATATTTGTTCAACCAATCCAATACCTCCAATTCCAGGGCTGGCCCTGGGCACAGGGCCGGCCCAAGGTATTTGGATGCCTTAGACCAAATGGTGAAATTGTGTCCTACATAAATTTTCTAATTTAAAAATATAAACAGAAATACTTATCTATATATAATTTCCGTTCATACTATGAAACATGGTAAATATTCCGGCCTTAATGGCTTGTGCGGTTGCAATAATATTCAGTGGACTCAGGTTTGAATCATAGTAACCCCCAATTTGTGTGACAAGAGAATTTTTTTTTTTTTTGGCAAAAAGACACTTCAATTTGTGTGACAAGAGAATTTTATTTTGGCAAAAAGACACTTCAAAAAAGTATCTTACCAGGACTTGAATCTATGCATCTTATGTGAAAAAACAAACACTTTACCACTGAATCACCAAAGAAGTTTATATTATAGTTGCGCACAGAAAATATATATACTTATCTACGAAGGGGTGCCCCATTTTTGGCCCAAAATGTGGAGGCCCAAGGCGGTGGCCTTTTGGGCCTTCCCATTGGACCAGCCCTGCCCGAGCATAAGTCCACCAGGCGGCCACTTAGGGCCTCTCCTTTTTGGCCCAATAATAGGGCCCCAAATTGAGGTATATGTTAAGTATTATGTATTTCAATTATTTTTCAAAAGGGCTAATGAAGTCTGGTGGTAAGAACTCTATCATAGAATGGCAAGGTTATGGTTTGATTCTTGCATCTTTCAGTTTTAAAGTGAAATAGTTTTTGAATTTGTGCGAAAAAATGTACTCCAGCAAACTGGAACTTGCGACGATGGTGTCAAGAAGTTGGTTCAAGCGCGTGCTTCCAAACCACACACTAATATTAGTTCTCATATAAAATTACTACTCCCTTCGTCCATTTTTTATTGTCCAGTATTTCATTTTGGGCTGTCCCTTAATAAGTGTCCATTTTGTAAAGTTAGTAGGTAAAAATTGGTGTATAGTCTATTTTGTCCCTAAAAGGAGATTCTTTTTTGAAAAGTAAGTGAGTAAAAGAGTAATGATGATGGGTAAGTAGGGAAAGTAGATGAAAAAGTTGATATGAAAGGTATAATGATGATGTCTTTTTAATAAGTTGGAGTTACGAAGTAAGACACTTAAAAATGGACGGAGGGAGTAATTTATTTAGACAAAAATGAGAGGCCCTATTTTGAATCTAGCCTAGGGCCTCCATAAATTCAGGACCGGGCCTGTCCAATTCTAAAAAAAAAAAAACCAAAAAACCACTACCTCCCCTTCTCTCTCTCTCTCCAAGAATATATATATACACCTCGTTCTTTGCCTTCTTTTGTAGAGTCGCAAGTACCAATATCAGAACGCGCGTACAGTCCAAACTAGGCCGATTTCTATGCCTCATCACATTTCTCTTGTACCTGCAGGCCCGTATCCCTCTATGCATTATCGCACAATCATAACCCTACAAACCTTTTGGAATTTTACTGTTCCATTGGAATTACTATCATGAAATACTGCAATATGCACATGCATGCATTCATGTATATGTACATCTTTTTTTGATTTTGGTACTTCCGAATATTATAAATAGTTAACTAAAGAGTTTGCAATATAGGTGCAAATATTACAATCCACAAAATAAAACACAAGAACCCTAATTGAGAATCTGTCTTAAGTTAATGCGATCGCGAATCCAGAACTCTCTGAGCAAGGGTGGTTGAGCCAAAGAGACCACCAAGTCTTCACTTTGTTCTGCTCCAATTCTAGCAAGATGATTCGCACATTGATTTGCCTCTCGATATATATGGATGAGTGTTGATTGTGTCCAAGTGAAGATGGCATGGGCATCATTGATTAGATTCCTTTGAGGATGATTAGTAGCATTGCCTTCGTTATACTATTCAATCAAGAAGTTTTTTTTTTTTACCCGGAAAAGTAACATTTAATTAGGGATAAGGAAAAGGATTCTAAGCAAAAATTGGAAGCAAACAACCATTGGGAGAAAGCCCATTGCAACACTTAATTAAGGGCTTAAAGTGCCCAGATAAAGAGAAATGAAGCACAAACCACCCAAGAGGCTTAAAATGCTCAGATAATACAATAAAACTTAGCTCAAAGAAAATCCCAAAGTCCAAATAATACAATAAAGCTTAACTCAAAGAAAATCCAAAACCTAGCCCTAGAATAGTAAAATCGCCACTGCCCACCGCGATACATCCACCCCCTCCCCTACGGAAACCACACCCCGACAACCAAGAGGTTATTGAAGCAAACATATAGTATATGGTTAACTAGCCTTCTCTGTCATGAGGTTTGGCTCACCGATTTCAGAGGGCCGCCATATTGTCAAGATTGCGGGAAATTGACGGCCAAGGACATATTTTGATAATTAATATCCGTCAAGGACATGACATGCTAAGAACATTTATTACTGCTAAAAATATTCTTGACGGATATTAATTATCAAAACACGTTCTGGGCTGTCATTATCCCTAAGATTGCAGAGAAGCGTTTGAAATTGGGCCTGCAAAAGGAGTTGAGTTTACATATACCTAACGGTTGCTCATCCATGCACTTTACTGCCATTTTTTTCCCCCCTGTTTTGAACTGCAGTAACCAATTGCGTGATCACACAGCACGAGGATGGTCCTTCATTTAATGCATCATTCTTACCCTAGGGTACGACGAGCAAATGTTTGTTCGATTGCCAGGCTAGCTTGGTCCCACACAGGAAGTATGTAGACCACAATTTCACGTCAACCCCATGCACTTTCTCTGATCGCAATTTCACGTCAACCCCATTCACCGTGGCATGTTGTTTATACCCATTTTTGACACTCAGTCTTGGATTAGTGTTAGAAGGTCATTCAATTAATGCTGTGTTTGGTTTGGTTTTTAAAATTTTTTTTGAAAAATAGTAGGATAATAAGTGGAGAGAGATAGAGAGAGCAATGTTAAAAATATGGGGAATCTATGAGGTATTTTTTTTTAAAATTTTTTTTGGAAACTAAAGATAACAAGGCATAAATTGGGTCAGAAAATAGAGTTGCTTAGACCAAAATTAACGGGCCAAGACAAGATTAATTGGGCCCAATTAATTTTAACTTGATTTGATCATGGGCTAAGTGATATTGGGCTTAATTGTCTAAATAAAACATAAAGGCCCATGGTTGGAATTGATTATTTGAGATATTCTTGCAAATATCCATGCAAGTAGGAAGAGGCCTCATGAAGTTTATATATTTGTTGGCTATTTGACTAAGTCAAATGACCATTAATTCTCTTATGCCCACGAAAGGAGGTTGTGAGGTGGCCCATTACCTTTACTAACTTACAGTAACCACCCATTATGGAAGAAAAACATGTGCTTTATTCGGGTAACCTCCAAAAACCGCAAACAAGGAAGGAACAACTCAATCATGGGACACTTGGCACTACGAGGAGAAGACAACAAATCCTCTTGCATGCAAAAATTGTGGAGATACTTGGCCTATAAATATTCCACCTGTTCTATTTTCTTTGGTCTTTTTCGATATTCACACTATTTTTTAAACTCTCTTCTATCTCCCAATTTATAATACTTTTCATAATTTTCAAAACTTTGTATTATAAATTTAATTGAGGACTATCAAATAAGATCCATATTGTATATTTTTGGAGATTTATACCAAAAGATAAAAGAGTTTTAAGAATGACACGAATATAAAAAAAAATCCAAAGAAAATGCGACGGAGGGAGTACAAGTTCACAAGACGAAAAAAGGGTCCCCACACTAATCAAGCCCAGCGCTTAATCAAAGTTCGTCTTCCTAGCAAAGCAACTATATTTACTTTTGGGAAAAATTCAAAATACCCCCCAACCTTTAGGCCCAAGTTCAATTAGACTCCCAACCTTCTAAAAACTTCAATTTTACTCCCAACGTTATCTTCTGTTAATCAAAATACCCCCTTTCGTCCAAATGACTAACGGATTTCGTTAAAAGCTCCGTTAAATATCATCCCGATCGAATCTCGATGATCCGAGCCGCTCAATGTGTTCAAAATGTGATTTTAAGGGTACCTTCAAGAAATCAACAAAAAAAATGACCGGGAAGGGCTTCATCTAAACAGTTTTTATTGAATTATTCAATAAAAAAATGTTTAGATCAAGCCCATTCCGTTCATTTTTTTTGTTGATTTCTAGTTGATACCCTTAAAATCACGTTCTAATCACATTGAGCAGCTCAGATCATTGAGATTCGATCGAAAAAGAGGAGGTGCAGACCGAAGCAAAATCCGGACGTCCGGACTTGAACAAAATCCTAATCGATCTGCACCTCCCCTTTCCCGATGATCCGAGCCGCTCAATGTGTTCAAAACATGATTTTAAGAATACCCCTTAAAAATCAACAAAAAAAATGATTAGGAATGGCTTGATCTGAACAGTTTTTTATTGAATTATTCAATAAAAAACTGTTTAGATGAAGCCCTTCCCGGTCATTTTTTTTGTCGAATTTTTAGGGGTACTCATAAATTCACGTTTTGAACACATTGAGCGGCTCGGATCATTGAGATTTGATCGGGGTGATATTTAACGGAGCTTTTAGCGAAATCCGTTTGTCATTTGGACGGAAGGGGGCATTTTGATTAACGGAATGTAACGTTAGGAGTAAAATTGAAGTTTTTAGAACGTTGGGAGTCTAATTGAACTTGGGTCTAAAGGTTGGGGGGTTTTTTGAATTTTTCCCTTTACTTTTTCTGCATTCACTCAATTACTTCATCAAGTAATTCGGATTTTTACTTTTCCCTGTACCCAACTTTATTATTCTGACATAATAAAGTTCGTCTTTATTTTACGTTGCTCTCTTTCTTACACGGTTAGTGTAGAGACCCGTAAATCCGTGAAATTGATTTAAATGTTTTACAAGATATAAAAGGAGGAAATTGGTTTGGAATATTGAGAATATGGGGTCAATGTGTTCAAGTGGTATACTTGAAGGGTAAATGTGTAATGTGTTTGTAGTGTATAACACGTGTGTGTGTGTATCGGGAATAAATTTCCCCTTTCCTTACTCCCTCCCTCCTGTCCATCTCACACTCTCTCGGTCTCTCACTTTCTCACTCTCACTCTCACCCAAATTTTACGCAAGCCACCCAAAACCCATACAAAACAACCTTAAATCCTTCACTCCTTCGCGTATTGTAGCCTGTATTGCGTTGGTTTGGGCTCGGTGGAAGTGTATTCCGTTCGGTTGCAAGATTTGGGGCTAGTGCTTGGAGAATTCTTTGGTTTCGTTCTTCAATCTTGAGGTAGGGAGTTCTAACTTTCAATATATGTTTATGAATTGTTCCTATTGCCTTGATTTGTGCCGTTGATCGTTGTTGTTGTTGTTGAAAAACCCATAAGAATCTGCTGAAAATCTGCCCGAACCCATTGTTATCGATACCTGTTGAAATCGTTCCAAAAAACCATTGTTATCGATACCTCCTGCCTCTATTATCGCTACCCTTGCATCTGGAATGTCCATGACCCCATTGTTATCGATACCTTCCTCCATGGTATCGATAACATTACGTTTTGATGGTCTCGACCCATTGTTATCGATACCATTCTTCAAGGGTATCGATAACATCTTGTCTCTGGACAGTTTTGCAGATTTTGATCCCTCCTCCACTGTTTTGGGTTCCGATCAATTCTAACCTACTCCAAACACTTCCCAAGAGACCCTTAACCTGATTACTCGTATCTAGCGACTTCATTGATTGTATCTATGATTTTAACGGTCGTATGAACTTGATTTTACAAAAACTCCCTTATATGTCAAAGTTGGATTTGAATGGTATAAATATGATGGATACACGATTTTGGAACTTTGCGAAAACGACGAGATCATTCAGGACTCATCGACGGGTGAGTGCCTCGTAGAGGACATCGGGGTCCTTTAATTGGCTCGGCAGGAGCTATATGCTCGTGATTGATATTTCAGGACCTCCCTACGAGTAAGGTGCCTGACAGAGGACATCGGAGTCCTTTAACTAGCCCGGCAGGAGCTTCGGCTCATGACACTTGTACGAGACCCATTTGGACACATTGTGCTTTCAATAGTTATTCATTGGGACACATGGTTGGTTAAGAAAATTAAATGTTGGAGTTGGTTTGCTATCATTGTTCCTTTAACGAATCTCGTTATCGTTGTCCATCTTGTGATCATCCTTACATTTTATATGCATACATTGTTAAATTAGAGCTTTCTACTGAGCTAGTGTAGCACAAACCTTACTTATTTTTCAGGTATTAATCCAGGACAGTAGCATCATGTTTGGAGTGCATGGATGTGATCATTGTTTTGAAAGCTAACATTGAAGAGTTACTTTGGCATCTTGTAAAATTCTTTTGAAGATGTATTTATAACTTTTATTTGTAAATCTTTTGACCAAGGAATATTGAGAACCCTTTGCTCTCTTTCGATCCTCAATACTTATGTTAATTTGGGCCACGAAACCAAAGTTGTACTCCCTCCGTCCCTTTTTTATAGTCCAGTATTCCATTTTGGGATGTCCCTTAATAAGTGTCCATTTTGTAAAGTTAGTAGGTAAAAGTTGGTGTATTGTCGATTTGGTCCCTAAAAGTAGATTCTTTTTTGAAAAGTAAGTGAGTAAAAGAGTAATGATGATGGGTAAGTAGGGAAAGTGGAGGAAAAAGTTGATGTGAAAGGTATAATGATGATGTCTTTTTAATAAGTTGGAGTTACGAAGCAGGACACTTAAAAGGGGACGTAGGGAATAATATTTTAGGAACTATTGGATGTTTGAATATTGTACGGATTATCGTGAGGTTTAATTTATGAAAATCCTTTATAATTATGTTGAAAATCGAGGGTGTGACAGTTAGGAAATAGCTAAGTTCACAACCGTTGTGGCAAACCACGAACCGTCACTGCAATCTAGCCCTTAGGTTCGCATCACTTTCGCCGCTACAGTTACGAAGTCAGAAAAGGGACATCCAGTCCTTACGTTAGACCCGACAAGTCTTGGTACGCCCGCGCTCAGTCCTTGAGCCATTTCGTGACCAAACACATGTAATCAACTACTAGAGGCTAGGGAGCATGTACAAAATAAATCTATTCTAATCTATAAAGGGAGAACACCTTTTGGTGTGGACATTTTTTTGGGGCTGGCTCACAATTTGCACTTCTCAGATTGTCCTCCAAACAAAAAAAACCCTGCACAAATCAAATAACCTCTGCACAAACAACTGTACGGACCAAAAGGTAAAACCACACCCACACAACCCCATGTAAAAGCGGTAGCAGTTACACAACTTTGCAAACTGCACTTCGCAGAGAACTGTTTTCTTCCTCAGAGCAACCGTTTTGGCTGCCAAAAGTTGACGATTTAAGCAAGAAGAATCACATCAATTATTTTGTTTGTGGCAATTTGGGGAGAGAAAATGTGAGCCAGCCTCATTTTGGAATCCTCATCAAAGTGTGTTCCCCCTTTATATATTAGAATAGATGCTACTACCACACATACAATCACAAAAACTCTCGCACATTAAATATGAGGCTCATGCACACTGCACACACACTGGGTGTGTGAGCCTCATGTTTGATGTGAGAGAGTTTGTAATTGTGTGTAGTTAGAGAATTATTGGAGATGTAATATCGCAACACCTTTTATGATTACATACCAAATTCGGTTTTTGGTGACGATTAGTCGGCCCAGATTTGTCGTCGTTCTTTGTTTGACGCCAAAGAAGTCACCGCTTTTGGCGACGATTTTTTTCCTCGCCACATGTAAATTTTGGGGACGTAATTTTTTTCATTGCAGAATGAAACATTTTGGTGACGATTTTTTTTTCCTTGTTTCCAGAAACAACCAATCGAGAAAAATTATTTTCACTCTTTTGTTGCTTGAACTTGAGGAGCCTAGTTTCTAAACTGCCACTCTCACCACTGCGCCACTTATCATTTGGTTGATAATATTGCCAAATTTAATATATATTAGTATTATTATTTTATCACTAATTTTGTAAAATCCTGACATTTAAAATCCTAGTCACGTGGTTTGAATAGGAACTCGTTAGGCTATGCGAAGTGAATCTCGTCCGAATAAACGTGTGAAGTAAGTTAGGCTATGCGAAGTGAATTTGGTCCAAATAAACATGCGAATCCCTATTTAATTTTGTAAATACGATGAGCTATTTGAGTTAGATCTGACACTCGGTACCAATTACGAGATGTTGGGATTTTCGCTTAAAAATCGGATATATATCGCCGCGATGACCGTTGTATTTTATTTATTCTATGTTGAAATTTTTTAATTTTTCGGAGACTAAAATTCAGACGTGTTCGAACAACTATAACTCAATCAACCGTTCATACCCACGAAACGGTAATGAGTCCATTTTTTTTTTTTTTTGGGGGGGATAAAACGCAATTCATATAGTAATGAGTCCATAGGGGTCGGGCTCCATAATAGAGTTCCAACTCCCTTTTTTTTGGTAACAGAGTTCCAACTCTTCTCTTTAGAGAAAGATTGTCAGGCGAGGTTGAAGTGAAGAAAGCTTAGTATTTTGAAATAAATACCACATCGAGGAAGTCAGAGAAAGACTACTGCAAAGGTTGGCATAAAAAAGGCAGCCAGTTTTATTGCTACTCATACCTTTCTCGGTCTATTGGCTAAGATTAAATGTAGTATCTATTCTTATTGGTTTAATATCTGATGATACGTGGTTATCGACTTACTTGATATTAAATTAATTTTTTTTAGGGAGAGAGTCCATCACAATAGTTTGCTGCTCGGGCTCACGAGTGTCGCCTTGGATTTGCACTGCAGCCTAGGCTTGGCGCACCCCACCAATTAGTTCTAACTTTTGTGTAAATAGGTCCGATGCTATGTTAGCCGTTGGTCTAAGCTTGAAAAAAAAATCTTCAGAAGTAGGAATCTTAAAGCAGAGCACAACCTTGCTCTAAAACAGTCTAAATTCTGCCTGCTGCATCAGGCAGTGCTTGATGGCTGGTGGGCAAATGAGAACGTGAGATCCTGGGCGAAAAACATTTTTATTGCAATAGTCCTGGACGAAAATTGGGTGATGTTGAAAAGCTGAAAAATAAAATTTGGCTTCAGCCATGGAGAATTTGTTTCAATTGTGCATTGTTATCTTTAAATCCGAAAACTATGAAGCACGGGTGCGGCAGTACACGCCAAGTATCAAAATAAACTGTTACAGATACGACTTGAGTACATCTTTAATCTATACACTAGTGTAATGCTTGTGCTTCGCAGTGCTTCGCACGTTTCTGCGTGCTCATTGATTTAATTGGTAGTCGGGAAGTTAATACACATATGTTATTTTTGATCATACCACCAACTGTATACTTTTCAAGTACGTTCAGCGGTTCAACTTCAACAGCCATCACTCAAATATCATAAAATGACGAAATCGTGATATACTCGAGTTTTTTTTTGTAGTTATGCTTTGGACAATTAAAATGATACCAAAATCAAATCTTTCCAAAAGGAAAAAGGTGAAGAGGGAGGCTACTTTGATTAACCTTCTTATAGGGCTTGAATGGAGTGAAAACAACCACCACATTATGCCCACCAAAGCCAAATGAGTTGGAGATAACTGCATGAAATAGGCAAATTTGATTAGTGAATGTTGAAATATTATTTATTCGCTAAGCAATTTTGGAATATGAGGAATTTGGATAACAAAATGTTCAAATGTTTGATTAGTATATAGGTTGCGAAAGATATATTATCTTCATTGCCAACAAAGCAAAAACATGTAACAAAGGCACTTAAAGGTCCTTGGTTTTTAACCAATAAACCGCATGTATGGATTAAGCATTATGCTTCTGCAATTTCATACTTTCTGAAAAGAGGGACTAAATACGTACAAACATGGACTTCATGCTCTTTCTTCACGTTTTGAACAGTGTCGAATGTGACATCAGACTCCAAGTTCTGCAAAATTAGAGAACCATAGTCTACAAAAGAATGAGTTTCAATGAATTTTATTTGCTTATTCTCAACAATCACAATTGGTATTGTAATCTGGAACATGTTTTCAGCAAAATTTTTTAATTATCAATACGTTGAGGGAGAGTAGGAAGGACAGGTAAAGCATTTGCAGAATGATATACCTTTATTCGCTGAATCAAAGAAGCAACTTGTGGCTCGCCAACAAGATCTGTCTAGCAGCAACAAGGAAGACCAAATTAACCATGTTTTAAACCAGCAAACAAAAATTAGAAACTTAAAGCTTTATTCAACTACCATACACTATCTAACATAGATAACTTCCCATTTACATGATACTAGGATACTACAACAGCATTGACAGCACAAAAGACATTCAGTTGCTTGAACTTATCAAAACCTTAGATTTCTTCCTATGATGATAGTTTAGGTACCACCAAGCAGAAGAATACTAAAACTGAACGTGGTAGATTGTTGGTTTTAGGAGATGAAAACAATCCATGAGGGGAGCCATGGGCTCCAAATTTAAACTAAAAATTAAGATATGGATAGACCAGTCTTCAAAGGTCCCTAGATTGGTCTTTGGAGGTTCTAATGTTTCCGCTTTGACGAAGCTGCACTCAGTGGTCCACCTGTACAGAAACGGCTCTGAGTTAAATAAAATTGGAACACAATTTACATAGACTACGTCAGTCAAGAATCCTAAAGTTTAACCTTTTTATTTAAGAGGCACAAACATTGTGTACCTCATTGATTGTGATACGATCAGCATATGCAGTATGCTCTACTGCTTCATTGACCACTCCTTTTGGCTTAACATCATCCAGGTGAATACTAGCATGTTTAGCTTCAACCAAAGTGACTACACCATGTAGCTTAATGTCATTAAAAATCCGATCCTCTGCATAAAAAGTAATGATTGGAGCCGGATTTGGCAATCCTGTAAAGTTGATAAATAGCATATAAGTTACGACGTCAACTGGATAAGTCGAATGTATCTAGCAAAACTATGAATATATAGCCACTACTTGTAGTCTCAATGACTATGTGGTCGAATTTTCCTTTCTTTTTATGGACTAATTCAACAATCATTGTGAGATGTGGAACAAACAAATTACAAAGTTAAAGCAAAGAAGAAAACTACTGCCATATCAGATGTGGAAAGAACAATGCATTATCAAACTACCATACATGTGGACAATTGGCAATTATGTGCATTATGAGACGGACTTAAACAACAAGTTATATGTGGTTGATGAGAATGTGATTTTCCACGACCCAACTTCTGTTTCAAAGATAAGCATTAGGATTTCTATAGTTCCTATAGTTATAATAAAGATAAACAATACCTGCGTACCTATGCCCAAAACTTAATGCAACATGACGATGACGATGATGCATGTAATCTCCCTATTTCTCTACGAAAAATCCTTTTTACCTTCTGGAGCTCACCCTCGAGCAACTCGATGAAATCAGACTCCTTTTCCGTCATCTCCACCTAAAACTTCAAAAATCACAGGAACCAAAAAAAGCCCTATTCAGTTTATGAATTCCATGTACTCTTTGATAGGATAGACATTTAATCTATAGAAAGACAATAGCAAGACACATTGTCGTCTTTCTATATCGAACTTGCCTCAGGTCTCGCATCTCTTATAGGGAAAAAAGAAGAAGTTAACCCTTAAAATGGAGCCCTTTATCAATAAAAAAATGCAGCTAATGTGTAAGTAGTTTCCTAAATTTTACTCGCAACATCTTCTCCCAATGACAAAAAGCGTGAAAAGGCTACCTCCCCCTTTCGTATCATTGCCCAAGAATTTATAAGAATGATCAAAACACATTACAAATGAGCAATGAATCACTTGTTCCAGAGAACCATACCAAATTTATGGACAATTAGATATAAGAAATAAATGTGGCTTTTCATCAAACACCTATAGTGCACAAAGAATACAAAGCATTGAAGTTATTAAAAATCATAAACTCTTTGCATGAAGCCATTGCTTTAAATTGCCATTGCTGACGTACTCATAAACGAATAAATTGGACCATTGCAGTACATTGGCGCAGAAGTTTAGTTTGCAGTACGATGAATTGTATGCTAAAGCTTTGAAAGCTGCACGTGCCTGTTTGCTCAATAACTATGATTTTCTTTTTCCCGTCGATTGGATGACACGTGGCTAGGGCATAATTGGGAAGTTAAACGGTGACTTTGTTTCACCGTAATAAAATGAGTTTGAGTTGGATAACTTGATTAATATTGATAAAACTATGGTAAAGTTTTAGGGATTATTTGCCCATTGAGTGGCCAATATTTGGCAGGTTCCCTTTGTTAATTAAAATATTATTTGGTTTGTTCCCTCCTTCGATCAAGTGATAGGTGTCAGAAGGGAGTATATTCGGTTCTCCCATGATCAAAGGAGCAGTTATTCATGACCAAGGAGGCAGTTTTTCCAGACGTGGATGTCTCATCGTTCGTGGAAGTTATTTGCCAAAGTTTGAAAGGAGGCTTAACTGCCACCATGGAGGGAAGATTCAAATTCAAACTTGAGAGGGCCTCTATTTATGTTTGAGATCATGACAGTTTTCAGGACACACAAACAACACCAACATGCCTTTATCTTTTCTTTTCTAAGAGTAGGAGTAACTGTTAAGTAAATTGTACCCTGTCAATTAGGCCATACCCTGTCGATTATGTACTTATACTTCGAGATTCAATAAAAGTCTCTTTTATTAAGTCTTCAATTCCATTCCATTTCATTCCATATTACTACGTTTGCTTCCAAAGAAGTCTTGAAACACGGCAAGGAACCAAACTCCACTTCACAAAATACCCACATTCCAGCAAACATCAAATTATGTTTGTCAATTGGCTCATCCTTGTCTATTGGGTAGAAAACCAGAAAATTTGGTAACAGTGCCTCAGCTGGTTCAAGGGAAACAACCTGAATATAATCTATCTAATAAAACAGAAGGGTCTTTGGAAATATTCCTAGAGAATATTCTCTCTAAATGGTTCAGATTTCTCCCTAACACAAATTTTATCTACCCATACAAACAAATCCAACGGTCCAGATTTCTCTACCTTTCACATACAAACTAATGACATGTTTTGTAAATAGCGTGCAATCCTGCGGTTTAAAATCTTGGGGCTTATATTGGAAATGCCTCCAATAGAAAGGGTAATTTCAACAGATTTGTAAAATCAACACAATATACGTCAATTGATTAATAGGCAAGGGAGGATTTTTGGAAAGATTTGACGTATTGATTTTTGAAAAGTTTTGCGTTTAAATACATATAATAAACCAACTAATTTTATTAGGAGATAATGACAGATTTTTGGGTGATAGATTTTTACAGGAAGCTTGATTTTTTGCAATAATTTTTGATGGCCGATTTTTTAGCAATATAGTCTTTGGCGTTTTTTTTCTCTCCTTAAACGTTTTCTTTCCAGCTTTCTTTCATGTCTCCTTGACCCTCGCCTTCTCTCCGGTTCTCTCTCCACAGATATGGCTGTCAGTTCTTTGTCCTCTACCCATGGTTAATTCTCTTTTTTTTTCGGCCAGTTCTTAGTGCTGGGTTATAATTGGGAGTTGGAGTTAATCGAAAAATTCTTCCAACAACCATATTGCAAGGGTATAAGATTTTTTTTTTGGATTGAATTTCTCAAACTTTGTCTTTGAAGCTTTAGCTTCAGTTAGAAGGATAGATTTATTTTTTAAAGGGATAGACAATTGCCGTAACTTAAGTTTGCATGAAAAAACACACATTACCGTAGCCACATAAGCTTTAACTTATGCTTGCATGAAAAACACATTTTCCATCACATGGGATATAGATACTAGGCTTGCATCTAAAATAGACTTTTGGATGCGTTCAATACATATATTATATAATTTTTTTTACTTTTATGCTCTTTTTCATCAAAACATATTTTCATCAAAACATTGGTACGGAGACTATGGACTATACTGGCAGATTTTTTGGAAAGTGAAAAATAGTTCGTTTTTTATTTAACAAGTTTCTACCAGTTGTAACACCATTTATTTGACTCTCATTTTTTTTATGTGTGTTCAAAATTACAGGATGAATAGTGATAAAGAAATTAATATAAAATTAATATGGTGCGTAGAACATGTCTCTCGATTTCAAGGGTTTCAAAATTTTAATCACTCAAACCCTGTCGTCATTTCAGCAATGATAATTTCTTCATGACTCTCTCTCTCTGTGTGTGTGTGTGTGTGTGTTTTTGTTGGCCGTTGTCAAATCCTATCCTCATTTCAGCGATGGCGATTTAGTGTTTTGAGCCACTAGCTAGCAAGTGCCATATGCATGGACAATTTCAACAGGGATGTGTAGTGCCGTAGGTACGGGCAAACACTAGTGCTTGTAAATATTAGAAGACTAGTGATTGCCCGTGCCTACGGCACTACGCACCCCGATTGAAATTGCCCATGCCTACGGCACTTGCTAGCTAGTGGCTTCATTAGTGTGTAGTATGTGATCTTCTTCTTAGTGACACGAAAGAGAATTACCTGTGCTTATGGCACTCCCGCGCTTACGTGGTATTTACTTTTTACGTGGTGTTTGTTCTTTTTTTATTTTCTGTGACTTGTTCCTTGAAACGTAAGACTTCAAAATGTAATTATGTAGATTAATTTTATAGTTTAATTAATCAGCTGTGAAAAAAACTTATGTGATCACCCCTGGTGTCGCAAAAACAAATTTCCCTTACCGGTAAAAAAATCGTTCAAGAAACTCCCAATTTTCAACAAAAGAAACCTAATATGAGTAAAAATTGTTCAAAAAAAAAATCGAACTTGCATGAGAACTAAAAATAATCGAACTTACATCACTATCGGTAATGGTCATTCAGAAGTCGCTTTTGGCAAAAAAAAAATCCAATATGATCAAAAATCGTTCAACAAAGAAATCAAACTTGCATAAGAACTGAAAAAATCGAACTTACCTCACTATCGGTAATGGTCATTCAGAAGTTGGAAGATATGGAAAACCTATGCATGTGACAAACAAACCAAAAAAACGTGGACTTTCTAAATAGAAGATATATTCAAAATTTAAATCTTATGTGATAAGTTTCCCAAAATCACAGGGAAACCATAAAAGGCTGAAAGTTTTAGGTGTTATTTAGTCCTAAATAGATAGAAAGGTATATTCATTATAAGTTTCCTTGGATAAAGGAGCCAAAAACGTTAGCAAAAAAAAAAGGAGCCGAAAATATTTTTTCTAATGCCTAAATAGGAGCCGAAATTGTGGGATAATCTTACATTGTTTGTAATTTGGCCGAACAATGTAAGTTATTTACGAAGATACCATTGGTTAATTTGTATTTGAAGGGTGGAGAAATCTGAACCGTTAAATTTGTTTGTATAGGTACATAAAATTTGTGTCATGGAGAAATTTGAATTGTTGAGAGAGAATATTCTTTAAGATTATTCCCAAAGACCCTTCTGTTTTATTAGATAGAAGTGTAGATTTTAAACGGATTTAAAAGATAATTGACCAAATAGACAGGACAACAACCAACATCTATACCAATTACCAGAGCTAGGGCTCTTGTTGCTCTTGTTCGAATGGTGCACACATAGAAGATGACAAAGGGATTCTAACAAGTTCAAATATGTATTTCTTACATCATTAAATCGAAGCGAAATCGAATCGAAACATGAAAATGAACAGGAATTTACCTCTGCGCACTCACGCTTTTTCTTTGATTGTAGCCCTAATAGGATGAGGTGAAGCAATAACAAAATCACGCCTCTCCTTTAAAGACGGCAACGACCGCAAGAATAGTGCCGTGATGATCACATTGTACAGTTCAATTGGCTCACTAAGTACTGAAATTGAGTGAAATCCGAAAAGAGTACAAATCTGCTGAATGAAATCTGGAGAACTGACTTTGACTCCCTCGCTCTCGATCATTTGCTTGGCAACTGCCGTAAGAACAATGCTGTGATGATCACATAGTACAGTTCAATCGGCTCACCAAGTACCAAAATTGAGTGAAATTCGGAAACCGACTTTGACTCTCTCGCTCTCTCCACACATGCAAAGACAAAACAGGAACGAAAACTTAAGAGGGCAATAACGTAAATTCAAGTCATGACTTGGCTTACCATTGTTGGTTCTTTTATTATAAGTGTATAGATTACTAGCAATTAACTAATAAACTTCATAGTATCTATCTAAAGAAAAAGCAAAAATCAGGGGTGCGTGCTTCATCTTCACTGGGTATGTTTTTGGCTGTAATGGACAACACGTACCCGTTTTGTTCCAGTATGATATGAGTATCAGTTACTTGTAGGGTAACCTACCCGTGCTTCATTGTCTTTAGCCTACAGATCAGCATTTTTTCTGGATTTTCAAGAACAAATTGTCTTTCACAGAAGAAGAATTTCTGACTTTAACATCTAGCCAAAAAAGTTCACAAAATGAGCAAGAATTTCTGACTTCGGGCAATAGACAAGTGGAAGGTGCCTTAGTGACCCTCCCTCTCTCTCTCTCTCTCTCTCTCTCTCATGCAGAAGGTAATTGGAAGTTTACAAGTAAATCGGTAATGAGTGCATTTGGGTCGGGCTCCATAATAGACTTCCAACTCCTTTTTTATTTGGTAACAGAGTTCCAACTCCTCCCTTTAGAGCGAGATTGTCGGGTGAGGTTCAAGTGAAGAAAGCTTAGAATTTTGAAATAAATCCCACATCGAGGAAGTAAGAGAAAAACAGCGAAGGGGAGGTATAAAAAAGGCAGCCAGTTTCATTGCAACTCATACCTTTCTCGGCCTTTTGGCTAAGATCAAGTGTAGTATCTGTTCTTATCAGTTTAATATTTGATACGTGGGTCATCGGCTCACATGATATTAAATTAATTTTTTGAGGAGGAGAATCCATCATAGTAGCTTGCTACTGGGCCTCTCGAGCATTGCCTTGGCTTTGCACTACAGCCTAGGCCTGGCGCACCCCACCAATTCTAGTTCCAACCTTTGTGCTCATAGGATCAATGCTTGTTTTGTTAGCCATTGGTCTAAGCAAGCTTTGAACAAGCCTCAGAAGTATAAATCTAAGATAACGTAACGTGCGATCCGAGATTTAAGAAATTGCTGAAGCCCCTGGGTTTTGTCGTAGTCATCTTCTGAAACGAAGATCTCCATTGTTCTTTACAAGATATGTATAGTAATGAGAAACTCGAGATGGTAAAACTTGGGCCAAAAAATTTGATGTCGTTCTATGTTGTTATGGATCCAATTCCATCGTTGATACGAATAAATCAGTATGAGCTTTTCAGGCACTTGATAACTAAATATTGAAACACATTGGTCTTGAATCGTTGAATTTCTATGCAATTGAGATGAAAAAATGCGTATTGAAATTCTTCTACTATTAGCCCAGACATGGCTAGTTTAGTTAGGCCACTGTATAGACTAATGCAGATGAACACATTGAGTACCTTTTCCTTCACCAGATCACCGGCCTTTTACATGAGTATTGATACTATGGCAACAAAAAATTAAGTGAAAAATTTGGCAGGAGAGCATTGGCGTATGAAATCGATGAATCATATGGGAGATCGTTGTATACAAGAAGTAAATTGGTAATTTTTTTTATTTGCTTGGAAAAAATATAAGAGGATCGAACCTGTTGCAGATGATTTTTGGCTCTTTTTTAACTTCTTTTTGTATGTACGCTTGGATGGAGGTTTTACATATTCCGAAGTACCAAAAAAATAGAATGGAGGTTTTACAACTTCCACTATAGTTAGAAGTCTCAAGTGACTCAAGTCGGTTGGTGGACAATATTTGCAAGGTGTTACTAATTCTATTGCTACAAGGATCATATGCCTCTACAAAAAAGGCTTTCGCTACCGACACTGAGTGCTAAAATGCCTTCTGCAACATAGAACAGACAAACGGGTGCGAAATGCCTTCTCCATCGAAGATGGGTACAGCTGCGACAAATCGTCTGGGTGATATCCGAGTGAAGAAAGCCAATGGTTGTTCTGTTTGCTGTTAGTCCCACATTGAAGAAGTTACAGAGAGAGGACGTACTGCCAAGTTGCAATTTAAAAGGGGTAGCCAATTACAATACAAAATCATACATTTCTCAGCCTTTTGGCTAAGATCAAGTGTAGTATTTGTTCTTATCGATTTAATATCTGATGATATGTGGGTCATATGGTATTAAATTAATATATTGAGGGGGAGAGTCCATCACATTAGCTTGCTGCTAGGGATCTCGAGCGTTGCCTTGGCTTTGCTCCACAGCCTTGGCTTGGCGCACCCCACCAATTCTTGCATTAATAGTACAAATGCTCGTTATGTTAGCCACAGAGTTAAGCTTGAAAAAATGTTTCAGAATCAGAAATCTATATGTAGAGCAATACCTTATTTTGTTTCTATCACTTGCCTTAGTGAATCCAATCCCGTCTTTGGTGTGAATAAGGAGTATAAGATTTCGGGCACTTGAATAAATCAGTATTGACGTACATAGTACTCAAAGTGTTGAATTTCTAAAAATTTGAATGCACTTGCGAAAGGCTGAGCCATGGTTAGTTTAGTAAGGCCAATGTTAGATTAATGCAAGATGAACAACTTGAGTACTTTGATCCTCCAGAAGATCAATGGAAAATTTGTGAGCATATACTACTACAATAATCGTAAAAGATGACAGTTTAAAAGTGTCATTAAACGTGAAAGATGACAGTTTTGAAACTGTCATCTATGGAGCTGTCATTAAAAGTCTAGATTTGTTATGACAATAAAAAACTGTCATTAAACATATAAGATGACAGTTTAAACCTGTCATCTTTGTGATAAAAGATGATAGTTTTAATCCGTCATCTTTAATCGCAAAGATGACGGATTTAAACTGTCATCTTATTTGTTCTCCATTCAAGAAAAAAAAAAAAAACCAATTCTATTTCGAATGCGTGGCCAACCACGTGGCACCCACGTGCCTCTCGCATGGCCGCCCAGTGGCACTTGTGTGTCACCTACTTAGCACTTGTGTGGCCAGCAAATATTTGCTTGCCCCAGGACTTAAACTCAAGAACTGAAGTTCCTCGCGCGCATGTTACCAACTGATCTGGCACGCTTATTGTTAATAAAAGACAAACAAAAATATGTATACTATATTTTCGAAAATTTTAAGATGAGCACTTTTAATGTCAGTTTTGGATGAAACTGTCATTGTAGACATTGAAAGTATGAGATGACAGTTTCAAACTATCATCTTATATGTTTTTATGACGCTTTTTGACTGTCATCTTTTATGATCAACTGCAATATCAGTTCTAATTAAAACTGTCATTAAAAGGGCTCAGTTTCGATGTCGCTTTTAAGGAAAACTGTCATTAAAAGGTTTCCCATATGGGCTTCCGGAAGCGCCATGTTTTAATGTCAGTTTTAAGTAAAAATTGACATTAAAGAAAAAGATAATAATGTCACTTTTATTCTAAACCGTCATCTTATATCGCAAAGATGACAATTTGTAAGATGGACTGTCATCAAAAGTCTACCATCATATTTTCGATGACAGTTTTACAAAAACTGTCATTGTTTCAATTTTTGAGTGTCATCGTTTAAGGTTTTTGTAGTAGTCATCATATGAAAATTATTGAATGATTCAAGATATCATATAAAAGAAGTACATTTGTAATTTCTTTTGTTTGTTTTGAAAATTTGAAAGGGTTGAACTTTTTACTCTTTTTACTTAAATGGAAGTTCTTCGATCAACTTTCATCTATTTACAAGTGAAGTCGCCAAGTCAATACCATGTTTCACAAGGCATTGAGCGGTTCTTGTATTACATTATGCAAAGATCTACACACTGTCCCAGTCTTTAATTGGGCGGTGTTTCCATTAACTCGCCACTGAATTAGGGTAGTCTACCCTAATTGACCCTTGCTTGATCTGTCGTACACCTTGGATGCTCTCCGTATGTTCTTTCAGTTCCCACACGTATTCAGTATTACAGTACTTCATCAATTTATAGCCCAATTAAAGACTGGGACAGTGTGCGCATTCAGTATTACAGTACTTCATCAATTTAGTCTCTCTCTCTCTCTCTCTTACCAATCGAGTTGCTCTTTGCCATTAATGCCATTTCCCATGTCCATGTGATTACTCTGGAGCCCCTATCCAAGAGGGTCAATTACAAATCCACCACTTGTCGCTACTAGCTAAAACAAAGGGGTTACTAAATGCCCAAATCAGAGAGCAAAAGGCTCCCAGTCCCTGCAAATCGCCCTGCGTGTCTTTCACATTCCTCCAAGACAGCATAGCATCTCAAATGGAATTACAGATTTTAGCACTAGCAAAACCAGAGTCCATACTTCTCTGTTGGGAAAATTCGAGCATTTCGTTCTCTCCATATACCATAAACTGCAGCAGATAGAGATAGCTTAAGCACACTTTTCCTCAGGAAATTCCCCTTAGGGTGCAGATTAAACCAAATCATCTCGTCGTACCATTGCATAGGGTACCTACGCATCTCGTCATCCCATTGCATAGGGTACCTACGCACTAGATTTTTCCAAGCAAATTGCTAATCCCTCCTGACACACCCCCCTCCCGGACCCACTCCTCCTTTCCCTCATTACCCCCGGCCCTCCCTCCTCTCTCTCTCTTCTCATTTTATTTTTTTGTTATAAAATTTTAAATAGTAATAACTTTTTTTTGACGCATTTATTTAAAATAAATTTTGTATTTTTAAAATCTACTCAACAAAACCTATCAAACGAGCCAAATATTGATGGTGAAATAATGAAAAATTGAAAAACTATATATTTTTATAGTAATTTAAACGGTATAAAGAGGTTGGAAAATTAAGTGTTCCAAAACCAAACCGCAGTAACCGTAACTAAACTCCTTGACAAACTTGCCAAACACTTCATCAATGCATATATTCTCCCTTCATGACTATTACCTGACGTAATATTTTTTGGTTGAAAGGCCGTAAAGCAAAAAATTCATTAAGATAACTAATCTTAATGAATTTTTTGCTTTACGGCCTTTCAAAGAGCACCCGAAGACTCATTATTTAGTTTCAGGACTCTCTTAGGGTGTTCCTTAAAAGGCCGTGGAGCAAAAAATTTATTACGACCATTTATGATGAAATGATAAAAAAAATAACATTTTTGCACTGGTTCAAATGGATTGAAAATTGAAACACTTATTTTCGTAACTATATTTTTTAATCTATATAGGACAAAAAAGAAAAATAAAACAGTCAAATAAACATGATCAATTGAAACACTTTTTTTTCTCTCTCAATTACTTTACAAAGCCTAGAATTAGACTTGAACCTATTATTAAAGAGAAAAAAAGAAAAAAAAAATTCAGACTGAAAAGAAAGAAAAGGAAATAAAATGAAAAAAAAAAAGAAGCAAACTGGAAAGAAAAGTAAAAAAAAGAAAAGAAGAAAAGCTAACCGTAAAGAAAGAAAGGAGAGAGAGAGAGAGGGTATAACGGGAAAAGGGAGATGGGGCCGGGAGGGGATGTGTCGGGGGAGGGTTGGGGGGGATTAGCACATTACCACTACTGCACAACACACATGAAGCTTCAGCAACTATACCCCAAACCAGCAATCTGTCCATAGAACTCAAACGATGTTGCATAGCCATGCAACCGCAAAATAAATGCCCACCTAGGCACGTGCTTTTTTGCCTCTGCTTGGTGGTAATGAGCAAGAATTTCGGCAAACAAACAAATGTGGAAGGCTCCTGAAACAGGGAGATTTTTATGATCACAAGGTATCATGCAATTTTGTCATACGGATATACCGAAAAACTATGACACCGACTACATTGGGACTAATTTTGCACCGACAGCCACGTGGATCCCACTCCGGGTCTCACATAGAAAATTTGAGCCATTCAATAATTTAAAAAAGAAGAATAGAGGGCTCATGAAAAATCACCTTAATTTTCCCATGTGATCGGTGGCTGTAGAAGGGTCTAGATATATAGAGAAGACAAGCTTATGCCTAAAAACATAAAACCATACGGTTCATTAGTTACATTACTCATCCATAAAGTTAGAAGCATCATCTGCCTCCGAAGAGAAGGGATCCTGGGACAGAAGACGAGTGCGAAGATGCGTTCTCCATAGAAGACGATAGTGCAAAGTTGTAAAACCCTTCGCGTTGAGCAAACGTTAGACCCGCGGCAGAAATACCCATTAGTTTCAACTCTGGTAGAGGAATATCTCCCTCCAAATACTCCACAACTTGCCTCATTTTGGGCCTGGCGGCCGGCTCAGAGTCAGAACACATCAAACCCAGCTTCAAAACCAACTCCACTTCCTCCATTACATACTCACTCCCCAATTTAGGATCAATGGTTCGCAAAACTTCCCCTCTCCTCCAAAAGGAAAACACCCAATCCACCAAAACTAAGTCCTCTGCTGCTGCTCGTGGCTCGATGGGCCTCCTCCCACAAACCACCTCAAGCAAAAAGGCACCGAAAGCATACACATCGGTGCTCGTTGTGGCCTTTCCGGTTCTAGTGTGCTCTGGTGCAAGATACCCAAGTGTTCCAGCCACATTAGTGGTTTGTGGATCGGTTCCATGATTAGACAATCTAGCTAGCCCAAAATCGCCCAATCTCCCATTCAATTCGCCATCCAACAACACATTACTTGCCTTGACATCTCTATGCACAACAACTTGCTCCCACTCTTCGTGTAAATAGAAAAGGCCCGATGCCACCCCCTTGATGACTCGAAATCTTTGCCGCCAATTGAGGGTACAACTCGGCTGGTCGTAGAGCAATTTATCTAGACTTCCATTAGGCATGTAGTCATAGACCAAAAGGAGCTCCCCTTTTCGGCGACAATAGCCCAAGAGTTGAACTAAATTCCGGTGGCGCAAACGTCCAATACTAATGATTTCCGCCACGAATTCCTTCATTCCTTGCACAGATTCATGTGATAATATCTTCACTGCAACCTCAATTTTTGAAGTAGGTAGTACTCCTTTATAAACCCGACCAAATCCCCCACAACCCAAGAGCCCCTTTTCCTTGAACCCTTTGGTGGCAATATACAAGTCCTTGTACTTGAACCTATGAGGCCCATAGTCAAGTTCCCAATCTTCAAGCACTTCAGCAAACTTCCTCTTCCTTCTAACGTAATAAACTACCCCTGAAAGCACTCCAAATATCAAAACGAAACTTAAAGGCAACCCAATTGTCAGAAGCCTAGAAACTTTCTTGGGTCCGATGCGAGGAAGCTTAGGGAGTTGAGAGAAATCAAACCCATCAGCCGATCCATTCATCTTAAAGCTCCAAGCCAAGATATAATGGGAAGTTGGGACTGAACCAGTAGAGGAAGAGAACCCAACATACATAGTTTGGTTCAAGATCGGGGAAAGATCTTTAGAAAGAGTCAACAGAGGCGTGCTTGGCTTGGGCAAATGAACCGGAGCCATAGTAACATTCATTTCCTTCTTTCCCCCATCGTATTCAACCCAAACTTGCATCGCCTTTTCGCTGATCAGACTCAAATTCTGAAACCTCCCATTTGAGTAGTACCCAGCTGCCTTAAACGCAACAGAGTGCAGCCCATTAATGTCAATGCCAACATGGTTATCATTTATATCTTGAAACTCGCTACTGTATATAGTATCAAGCTCTACCGCAACCACGTGGTTGGTTGATTTCCCGTTATTGGTTTCATTGAAGAGGCCCAACCAATGGCTGGGGAGGGCACCGGGGAGGCCCCGGGCGGGGGCCACTATGAAGACGATGCCGTGGCCGGAGAGGGTGGGGTAATCAGCGATTATGGAGAAGATGAAGGAGGTGGAGAAGGAGGAAACGGAGGCGTTTGGTGAGGGTTTAAAGGGGAATGGTGTGGGGAAAAAGGCGTGGCCGTTTTCTTGACGGGTGCCGTTGGTGAGGGCTAGGAGACCTGAGGATGTGCACTCGGCTATGCCGTCGAGGGTGAGGTTTCGTGAGGCGGCTTTGAAGTTGTTAAAGGTGAAGCTGAGGTGGTCTTTGGCGGGTGTGGAGGGGAGGAGAGCGAGGAGTAGGAGGAGAGGAGAGAGAGAAAAAAGAGGAGTGAAAAACATGGCTGTGCAATGATGGGTGTGAGAGTTGAGACCAATGCTTTGACGAAATGTGATCTCCTTTTGTTTGGTCCGATGTAAATCTCCATGGGTCTCCATGGGTATGCCAACTGCATACATAGGTAAGAGCATGTACACCAACAAAATGTATTTTACCTATTCAATAATTCACTTTTTTCATTTTATCTATTCAAAATTTTCTCAATCCCACACTAATTCTCTTTATCATACCTCTTTATCTTTATAAAATATATTACTAAAAAAGAGAGAGACAGAGAAACGTAGAGAGAGAGAGAGTACGTACGGAGTGGTAGGGAAGGGAGGAAGAAATAATATTATTTTAATGATTTGCTTTGGAACAGTACCTCGCCAGTTTTATTGTTTTACAGAGCATTTTCCTGGAAGGAAAAATGCCTCTGTCTTTACCGAGACTGGTGCAAACAGCTTTGGGGGCTTTGATTAGGTAAAATGACTAAAAAGGTGGGTTTACCTAGTTTGGTGTACATGCCCTAAGGTATATTGGCTATTGCGTACGTGTCGTTTTGTCAATGGATGATGCTACGGTGTCCACCCGCCATTTGGGGACACCGTAGTTTTTGGCATAACGGACCATTACGAGGATAACCAAGACCGGTGATTTTGGAGATCATGTCTTTGTAAGGTTTTGGTTATATATATCACCGGTCTTGGTTATGCTTGTAATGGTCGGTTATGCCAAAAATAACGGTGTCCCTAAATGGCGGGTGGACACAGTAGCATTTCCCTTTGTCAATTCAACCTTTTTTTTTTTTGGAAAAGCGATCAGTTCAACCTAACATGTAGCATGAAGTCAACTATTTTAGTCAAATAACTGCTCATTGGGATGTTTCGCTTCTGCTCCGGATAATCGTTTTACGCTATGGCTCTCAATCATCACCCTCGCAAATGTTAGTAGTTTTAAATATTTTTCCCGTCTTAATTTGTTTGTCCAATTGTCAAAATTCTTGACTTTATAAAATATACTTATATCTTACATTTTATAATTTGTTTTAATGATTTTGAAGATTTTGTATAATAAAATTAAATAAGATCTATCAAACAAAATCTATTTTGCATGTTAAAAACATTATGAATTGAAAAGTCAAAAAGAGGACAAACAAACCAGGATAGAGGGAGTATCTTTGAAAGACTCTTTCATGCTCGTACTTGTACTTATACATCTGCATTATGTGACTAAGTTCGTGATAATCTGACCTCAAGGATTGAAAATTATCCAGGTTTTTTTCACCAATCTTTTGTTAATTTGATGGCTCACAATACTAAATATAGAAAGATCCAGTTACATGCGAAACAAATGTACAGGTACTAGTACTAGTACGAAAGACTCTACATACATTCAATGACATCTTCAAAAGTTTTTACCAAGATTCTAATTAAATAACTTACACCATTCTACTATGTTTCAAAATATCACATGGCATAAGTGCGCTTTGATTTTCAGAATTGTTGTAGAATAGTATCACTATTTTTTTTTTTTTTGTAATGCAGGTTGTCTTGGGACAGCTTGCACGCACCTCGTGCTAATCCCTATAGTCCTTCTCACAGCTGTTTACGAGCAAATAAGTGGGGGTGAGATGGTCCCAAGAGTTGTTGTGATGGTAAATCGAATCTGAAACTTTAAAATGAAGCAAACACTTAAGTCTCAAGCCAAGACCACTTAACCAACCTCTTGGGGTTAGCATCACTATAAGTAGCAGATTTGTTTTTCCGAAAAAGAGAAGAGTAGCAGTTTAATCCCCTTTTTTGTTCACCGGATCCGCAAAGCTTCAAAATTCAAAAGAGTTTGGAAGAAATGACAACCAAAGTGTAAGAAATTTAATTAACGGAGGCAATGAACTGATGAAGGGTTGATACCTAAAAGGCGGAAGGAGAGAAAGGCTCTCTGATGTGTGTAAGAAGAGTGGTAAAGGGTTGCTCTCCGTTGATAGAGATATGACAAAATGAAAGGGATAGTCTTGGTACGAAAAAAAGAAAAAAAGAAGGTTAAATGACTTTAAGCTCTTTAGTCAAACATTTAATGGAAATTAACGGGATGGGAGAATGATCAGTCTAATAGTAGTTAGTAAGGGGTGTTTTTCGGTAGTGAAAAATTTGTAGATTTTTATTTATGGTCGAGAAGTTGTTAGGTATTTCCGGTAGTGAATAAGTTGTTGAGAAATGTCAAATTGTTTTCGGTAGTAAATAAGTTGTTGATGGTTTGTGAGTAGAGTTACTATAGCAAAAACAGTGTTTGTTAATTTTTTTGTTAGTAAAAACAAGATGGTAAAATACTGAAAGTTTTTTATTAGTGGAAACGAAATGGTAAATTGCGTTAAGTTTTTAGTGATATTTGTTAATGGGCCTAAATTAAGGAAGGTCTGTGCATTTTCCAGAATGTTGAAATTAACGGTACAGGTGATTGATGGTGGATGGTGATTGATTGTAAAAAAATATAAACGAAAAATCAAGGTTA
The DNA here is from genome assembly GCA_025413875.1 of Rhododendron molle. Taxonomy (NCBI): domain Eukaryota; kingdom Viridiplantae; phylum Streptophyta; class Magnoliopsida; order Ericales; family Ericaceae; genus Rhododendron; species Rhododendron molle. The sequence continues at coordinate 51,276,470 of CM046391.1, forward strand.
GGGGACTGGTGTTGAACTTGTAATCTTGTGTTTTAATATAATGCATTGAGCTTGTTCGTCAAAAAAAAAAAAAAAAAAAAGGATTAGTACGTAGGAAGGAGATGTTGATGTGAGGGCATTTAGGGGTTAATTTCGCTACAACCACAAAGACATTTAAACAAATAAACACATGTGGCTCGATCCCACACACATTAGAGGTAAAACACATTCATACAAACAGTCACAACGCATATGTGTATTTAATATTTGTGTAAATGTGTTTGCAGTTATATATATAGACTTTTTGTTTAGGAATAGTTTATGTCTTTTTTGAATGGGTGTGAAAGAAATTGGGCATGAAAAGAATCCTTTTGGTGTGAATTAAAATGTGGAACTATGTGACGTAAGTAATTTGTACAATTATATATACTAGAAAACTAATGTTCCACAATAATTTCTTCAATATCAAAGTCCATTCCATTATAGGCCGCACAATAATTGCATGCAAAAGTTGGTATATACAGGGATTGGATCAACCACAGAGGCCGTAGCCTTCTCCCCTTAGTGGTCCCATGGTCGAGGTCTGCCTTACTTTTAGAGCATTGATACGTGATGCTTCGGGTCCTTCTTCATTATTTATGGATGTGGGTTCCATCACAATATTTTATATCTCAAAAACTTAAATGTGGTAGCGTAGATCCCTTGAAACACCACGTGACAGTTCTTCATTTGCACTTGAGGATTCTCAAGTACGCAACAAGATACGACTGTGGTACAAGCACCGGATACTCTACATGTAGAGCTGCAAATAAACCGAGATTTTTGCGAATAGCTTAATGCATGATCAGCTCGGTATGAGACGAGTCAATCTTTAGTTACAAGCTCGTTTCGTAAAAGAGTTGAGTTTGAGTTATTCGTTATTGGGCTCGTTTTTGAAAGCTTGATTCATCTTAGGCTCATTTAGTAAACCATCAAGGTCATTAACACATCTCTTTTAAACGAGCCGACCGCGAGCTCGATTATTTCGGATCAACATTACATATATGGGCGATATATCTATCTGTAGTTTTTCTATGTAGAATGACTGCAAGTTCAATATTAAATATGTTATGAAAGTGATGTATGTATGTCTGACCACTTGGCAATTAAGCTTGGTGGTTGTAATAGTGTTATAGTTGGCATAGTGTTTCTACCAAATAATTTGTTGCCTATAAATAGACATGGTTATATCTTTCTTCTTCTCTGCCATCATATGGTTGGCAATTGAATTTGATTCAATTTCAATTTCAAAATCCAAACTTACAAGTGGGTTATATCTTTCTTCTTCTCTGCCATCATATGGTTGGCAATTGAATTTGATTCAATTTCAATTTCAAAATCCAAACTTACAAGTGGGTCAAAAAATGGATCAATGGAAGCACTTGAACCTTCCATTGATACAATTAATATTTGGTCCTTGTTCCTCCTCCATTGAAAAATTTGAGAGAGAGGAGAAAAGAGAGGATGAAGATGAACAAGTAAGAGAGCTTGAGATAAAGAGGAGAAGAGAAGATGAAGAACACTCCTGGTGTTGGATGAAAAACACGCTTGGTGTTGGAAATGTGAATACTGATTTTAAGGGGAAGGGGGAAGAAGATAATTTAGGATTTTGGTCGTAAGGGCATGTAGGTCATTTTATGTATAGGTGTAAGGGCAAGTAGATCATTTTGCATTGGGGGTCCATGTTATAATTAATTGGAAATTTTTAACGGGTTAAGGAAGAAAATAGAGGGTTGCGAATAGTCGCAACCAAAAACATAAGTCTTCACATGTCTTTTTCTTATTGAATAACTTTTTGTTATTACACTATTCTCCCAAAGGTCTTAAGAAATCATTATTTTATTTTAAATTATTTTATTTTGATACCCAAACTTCACTCGTTCTTAGTTTTTGTCATTACAATTAGACATGAATTGTGTATATGATTATCTCTTATTAAATGTTTATCTAAAGAAAAGTTTGTTCTTTTATAGATAATGTCGATTATCAAAAGTCTGGAATTTAAGTGCTCCATTATTGCCAGAAGAGAAAATGATAATTTGATGAATAATCACAAATCATGGTCACCCAATGTCAACCCAGTTGTTGAGGCAAATAGGCGTCATCAAAACCATAATCATAGACTTGGATTTGAACATGGTAGGAATCAATGTCATCGAAACCCTATAGGATTCATTCATAAACCAAGTCACAAGAATGCCACATCCTACGCCTAGAAGTGGTCTAAGAAGGCGAAAACATCAATGGGGAAATGGAGCATGAAGTCAACTATTTTATTCAAATAATTCTTCACCTATCTTTTGTTAATTTGATGGCTCACAATACACAATAGAAAGATCCAGTTACATTCGAAACAAATACAGGTGCTAGTACAAAAGACTCTTTATACATTCAGTGACAACTCCACAAGTTTTTACCTAGCTAGATACTCACATTTGCCTTGTTTGGATGGTATTTTGAAAATTTTTGAGTTTGATTTTTAGGTAATGAGTGGAGAGAGAAATTAGGATAATAATTGGAGATAGGGGTAATGAATGAAGAGAGATAGAGAAAGAAACGAGAATAATAATCGGAGAGATAAAAGAGAAATGAAAATAATGATTAGAAGTAAAAGTAATAAATATTTTTTGAGTTAATTTATTTTTTTTCAAAATACCATCCAAACAAGGCAACCATACTATGTCTCAAAATATCACATGGCATAAGTGTGCTTTGATTTTCGGAAAAATGTTGCAGAATAGCACCACTGTGAATATTTTTTTTTTTGTAATGCAAGATGTTTCGAGACAGCTTGTGCGCACATCAGGCTAATCCTATCGTCCCAAACACAGCTGATAAGCACAAAATATTGATATAGAAAGGCTCCAATACCATATATTGTTAGTTCTCTATTGTGTTTAATTAGATATTATTATTATCTTTCTGATAATTTACTTTAGATTATTAATTCACAGGAAAAAATCACACAACCGAGTCCCGCACAAAAGGAAGGTTAGCGAATTTTGACAAGGTCCACGGGATGTGGGTACAGCCGCATAGCACAAAAGGAAAATGTTTAGTGAGTTCCAATATTATTATGAAAATCTTAATCGGCAAATCACGAGCAATTGGAAACCACAAGTTGGGTGATTAGTAGAATCTGGGCACTTGAAGGAAACAAAAGGGAAGGATTTAGATTTGTTTGGAGTACTGCCAAAGGAATGGAGTTGTAATAGGAAATAAATCCTCCTTTCCAAGGAGGATTCAGTGCATATATACACAACTCATTCACGGCAAAAGAGACCACGCCTTAGTAGTTCTTCCACGCAGCAGTGCATCATCATCATCTTGGCGGAGGGAAGAAAAAAGGAGAAAGAATTACAGTATTTGTTTTTTTATCGTAAGTTTTGTTCTATGGAGTTCCATTATTATATGAATCTCCGTAAGTGGCTAAACTCTTAAACTAGGGTTGAGGATGAAGCTTCATTAACGATTATTATTTATATATTTATGAAATTTGATTTTACCTGAATATGTGGTTTGATTTTGATTAAATTGTTCTTACTCTAAATCAATTGTAAGGGATAGATTCTGGATATGAGTTCAATCATGTTTTTCTCATGATTTGAAATTGTCTTTAACGTTGAATGCTGGTTTTTCACTGTTAACTATAAAATTGGATATTTATTGTGATTTGTTAAAAATGGATACAATTAATGATTCGATTTTAAACATGCGAGCGGAGAGGAACAAACATTAGACTTTTTGATGAACTTTCACGATGATCTTTTCCGTGATAACAGAATTAGCTTTCAGATTATCATGAAGAAATTTTGGGTAAAATCAATGATCATGAATATCTAATGATACTAGTTAATGGGTGTGGATTCCGAAACCTTAGTATTTTCTCCTTTGGTTAAAAAAAAGAAAGCTTTAATTTTCTCGTTTTTGATAATTTAGTTCATCGCCTTTTACTTTTCACTTTTAGTTTAAAAATCAATCACAACTTTTGTCAACTAAGTTAGGGTAAATCACTTTAAGTTTATTTAGTTTTTCTATAAAAAATTCACAAGTCCCTACGGGTTCGACCTCGCTCTTGCATTACTATACTTCGGTACGATTCGTGCACTTGCGAGTACATTAAAATTTCACAACAAGTTTTTGCTCTTGCATTACTATATTATAATACGATTCGTGCACTTACGAGTACATTAAAATTTTAAAACAAGTTTTTGGCGCCGTTGCCGGGGACTTTATTTTTTTTAGGATAATTGAAAAACTTTGAATTGATTTTTCCCTTCTACTAGTTGTAGTTTGGATCTTAAAAAAAATAAAAATAAAATTGCACTCAACTTTCCAGCAAGTAGTTTTGTTTTATTTCTTTTGTTCGAGGACTAGGAAAATGTAGGTTTGGGGGTATTTGATGAGAACAAAAGGTTAACACTTAGAGGCCCCAGTATCCTATGTTGTTAGTTATTTATTGTGCTTAATTAGACATTATTATTATCTTTTCTATCACTCACTTTAAATTATTGAATATGCAGGAAAAGATTATATTAAAACATATTTTGCTCGTGAGATTCAATTAATGCAAGAGCTAAGTCAAGACAAGGATTCTTTGGAAGCTCATTGGCTCGGCAGATTTAGAAGAGTTTTGGTAGAAATGGAATTATAAGATTAGGCAATATCTTAAGGGAAAGAAATATTTGAGTGGACCAAATAACAAGGTTTTTAAGAAGGATTCTCTACTTACTTAGGAAAGAAAATCTCGGCAGTGAGCATAAAAGGGCATTACGGTTTGCACAAAAAAAGGAGGAGAGAATTTGGCTTGGGAGATTGCACTGGAAGCGGAGAATTTTCACGGCAAAAAGAGAAGAAGATTTTGGACGACAAAATAGAGCACAACACGACGGAATTTTAAAGAACCAAGGTTTCGGCCGGAGGGTTAAGGGGGTGTTTGGTTGGTCAATTTTTACATTTTTCAATTGTCATTTTTGGATTTTGAGTTTTTGGGAAGAAGAGGGAAAACGAATTTTGGGAAAATGGATTATCCAATTTGATGGTTCTAAAAAGAAATGGAAAAAGTGGGTGAGAGGAGCTTTTCCAATTCTAATTTTCCCATTTTCGGATTTATCCATGCCAAAAAGACAAGACTACCCTCTCTCTTTTGGGATTATTCCATTTTTCTTTCTTATTCCCTTTCCGGCCCAGATTATTCCACACCTCCTCAATCTGCATTTCCTCCAGTCTGAACCGAAATGCCGACAACAACCAAACACGCACAGCCTGCTTGCAACGGAATAACATATAATCTACAGATTCTGGTTCATTCCCACATTTAGGACACATTCTATGTACTGGCATATTTGTTTGGAAAATATTAACATTTAATGGAACTATATGTTTTGCAAGCATTTCCATATAAAAGATCTAACCTTCATTGGAGCCACAAATCTGGAGACTGTTAAACAAAGGGAGCCAACAAACGTTTCACCATTCCACATATTTATTTTGTTAATCCTCATGGGTTGAGGCCCCCGTCTCAATTTGTGATATTTTTTTTTCTTTTTCTTTTTGTTTTACTGCTTCTTAACAGTGCATATTGTGACAAGAGAGAGTTCACTTATAAGACCTAATTGGTTCAACAAAGAAACCAAGATTTTGGTTCAATTCGGGATTGGATTGTTGCTAACCGTATCCGTTAGATGAGTTTTGTAGTATGTTTGTTCCATTGGAGTAATTTTTTTAAATCCGAACTTCTGTAATATTTGGTGTTGTTATGTATTTTCTAGTATGTTTGTTTATTTTCTGTAATTTGGTTTAATCCGGATTCAAGTAATATTTTGTGTTGTCATTTTTTAACGTTTAAATTATAAATTTCATCGCTTATTGTACTGTTCGGTTATCCCATTTTGGTTTAAACTTCATTATTAATTTAACTTATTCCATCAATACATTTTTGATGGACAAGTACAGCAAACAATAATTGGAATAAAAGAAATTAATTAAAATTCCCTTCGGACACTTTTCTGTTCATGTAATAACCAATTTCGGCAACTCATTTTAACAAAATTGATTAAAACATTATTATATACATTTTCTCTCTTTATTAATAACCGGGGGTATAATAGTAAAAATCAATCCATAATTCATTTTCTTTTCATATCTTTCAAACACTACTCCTACTGCAAAATGCATTCTGTACATATCATCCATGCACTCTACCAAATACAAAATACATTTTGACCATAATCCAAAAAGGCAAAAAGGCAAAAAGTGGAAAATGAAAAGCCAAAAAGTTGGCTCCCAAACACCCCTTAAGTATTGAACATCTTTTCATATTTTCTTCAATGGAGTTCTATTATTATTTGATTATGTGTTTTGACTCCATGAGCGGCTAAACTCTTAAACTAGGGTTGAGGATGAAGTCTCATTAACGATTATTACTTATATATTTATGAAATTTGATTTTACCTGAATATGTGGTTTAATTTTGATTAAATTATTCTTACTCCAAATCAATTGTTAGGGATAGATTCTGGATATGAGTTCAATCATGTTTTTCTCATGATTTGGAATTGTTTTTAACGTTGAATGCTGGTTTTTCACTGTTAACTATAAAATTGGATATTTATTGTAATTTGTTAAAAATGGATACAATTAATGATTCGATTTTAAACATGCGAGCGGAGGGGAACAAACATTAGACTTTTTGATGAACTTTCACGATGATATTTTCCGTGGTAACAGAATTAGCTTTCAGATTATCATGAAGAAATTTTGGGTAAATCAATGATCATGAATATCTAATGATACTAGTTAATGGGCGTGGATTCTGAAACCTTAGTATTTTCTCCTTTGGTTAAAAAAAAGAAAGCTTTAATTTTCTCGTTTTTGATAATTTAGTTCATTGCCTTTTACTTTTCACTTTTAGTTTAAAAATCAATCACAACTTTTGTGAACTAGGTTAGGATTTAATCGGTTTAAGTTTATTTAGTTTTCCTACAAAAAATTCGCAAGTCCCTTTGGGTTCAACCTCGCTCTTGCATTACCATATTATAATACGATTCGTGCACTTGCGAGTACATTAAAATTTCAAAACAACAGCCGTTTCACACGCTTACGCATGGGAGTGAAATGGTCCCAAGAGTTGTTGGAAAGGAAAATTGAATTTGAGACCTTAAGATTGAGCAAATACCCAAATTCCAGGCCAAGACCACTCGATCAACCCTTGGGGCTAGCATCACTATGAAATTGCTTCACAATTGCCAATATAAGTAGCTGATTTGTTGTTCTGAAAAAGAAAAGAGTAGAAATTTAATCCCTCTTTTTTTTTTTTTTTCACTGGATCCACAAAGCTTCAGAATTCAAAAGAGTTTGGAAGATGAGAGAGACAGAGGCGTGAATAAGTTTTTTTTTAAGGGGGGTGGATCCGGACCTTCACCTCCATAAAACTTATTTACGAAACTCTCCATAAATAAGTTTTTATCTCGGAGGAAAAATGACAACCAAAGCGTAAGTAATTAATTATAAATGGAGGCCATGAGGCTAAGTGTTGATACTTCTCTCTGATGTGCGTAAGAGGGGTAAATGGTCGCTCACCATTGATAGACATATGACACAATGAAAGGGATAGGTATGGTATGACAAAAAAACACATGCGGCTCCACACATATTAGAGGTGAAACACATTCACATAAATACACACGCAAACACTCACAACATGTGCATGTGGAATATCTGGGAAGGCAGCACCCACGGCTTTTTTTGTTTTTTATTTTATCCTTTCCGAAAAATGGATGTCTGGGATGCTTGCACGAACCTTGATAAGCTCCAGAGCTCCTAAATTAAGTTAACGATTGGGCAAATCCTCCAATGGCCCAAATTCCCAAATAGAATGTTTGGCTTGAAGTTGACGGCTGTTTGGAGAAAGTTCTCCCAGAGCAATTAATAATTTTCCATTTTTGTGAGAACAGAAGCCTAGATATTTAGAAGGAACAAAATGATTTTCCATTTTCTGACTTCTCAAATGAGGACTTTAATGGAGTAATATTGTATATGCATAGCGTTAAAGAAAAAGGGAGGCTACCAGTGTGCGAGCGTATGATCGAATTTTTCAGGGGTTTTTTTAAGATGGTTTTTTAAATTCCTTTCTCTTGATTTTCACAAGATCTTGGTCAAATTCTTCCCCTACATTTTTTTTTTCTCGATGAGAGGAATGGAAAAAATATAACTTTATAGATTAAAGTTGAAAAAAGCTCATAAATGACGAAAAAGACCAAAACAAATTGAAAATTTGAATTTTTGCAATAAAGTTCAGACTTTTTTTGCCAATAAGACCAAAAGATTTTAGTAACAAAAAAAAGTTTGATTTATTATTTATTGTTAAATTTTGAAATTTTATTAGAAATAAAAGTTTGATTGCGGGATAAAGTTTCAAGGTTTTAATTTGTCTTCCAAGTGGAAAAACGTAGGGTGAGGAGAGGAATATATAGTTGTTTGATGTGGATTTCTGGAGTTTGAGAGAGAGACTCTCTCTCTCTACTTCAGCTTAGGGCTGTCCACGGGTGGTTGGATTTGGTTAGGGTCGGGTCGGGTTGGACCAGACCCTACTTTTTGTCCGATTTGGAAATATGCACCTGAGATCGACCAAACCACTAGTTCGGGTTGAAGTTGTCAGGTTCGGTCGGGTCATCGGACTGAAAAAAAAAAAAAGACTTCATACAGAAATCATTAGATAGAGAGAGATCAAGGAACCCATATACATACAGATCGAGGAACATATCCTTTTTTTTGAACAACAAAAAAGAATTTTATTAATCTTTGAAAACAAATTACAAAGATTAAAAAGATATAATGCATGAAACATCAGGACCAGAAGGGAAAATAAGCACCCTTAGATGACTTGCCAACCAAGGCATACAACCCCAAACAAGAAGCACCACACCCAAAACCCAACCAAGGCAAAAAGATACCTAAACAAAACCCGCTCCTGAGATGACTAAGAATCAATAATTACACTGAGAATCCTGAACATTGGCCCTTGCGCCATCTTTGGCTTCTGTAGTCATGAATTTGCTTATTATATCCTCATCATTACCCAAATAATCATCTCCCAAAATTTTCTCAATAGACCAAGTAGCCCATGCCTCATCTAGATGAATCCTATTTGTGCCTTTGGAAGAAACGGATAAAGCCGCAACAGCAATCGCAGATCTAAACACGACACATTTTTTCTTCTTTCTTCCAACTATCTTCTTATCTTTAGGAACACCCAACATTTTCTCAACCGACTTCTGCTTCCAATTATCTTTCCCCTTTTCTTTAGCCTTAACAACGGGGTCGAGGTCCACAACTAATTGGATATCATCAATAGATTTAACTTGAGTCGAGTTAAGCTCAACTACTTCCATATCCACCTGATTTAAGAAATATTCACTTCTGAAAGATTCCAAAATCCTTTATCAAACTCCCCAACATCCGAAGCCAAATCATGAATCACCGTGTCAACTCCCAACAAAGGAGTTATATTCTTTGCTGCAATTTCGCCATCTTCCCGGGCCAAATTGCTTTCCCTGACACTAGAAATTGAATCAAAAACAAGTATCACCCACCACTGACTCCACAGCCCTAGAACTAGAATTTTGAATTTTGAATTTTGAAATTAAGATTTGTACCTATAACTACCCTCTCCCCAACATATGAATTTGCACAATCATTGATACCATCTTGGATCACAGTGATCGGAGAGAGCTCACAACCTGACGAAGATTCATCAATCTTAGACTCATCCCCAACGTTCATTGATTTGCTGTCACTGTACCCATTCTCCTTAGATTGAATATTCTTCACCAAATCCCGACCTTCATTCTCCTCCACTCCATCCTTAGATTGAACGTTCTCTTCTAATTCATTAGAGTCCATGCAATGGCATTTTTTGATAGAGATTGTAGTAACAACTCTGTTATCCCAAGAGGTTTCAACGTAAGGATCCTCTACTATTCGAATAGGAAAGATTTTACCTTTGATTCTAAGATTAATAGTCTCATTGATACAATCCAACCTTTCTGTAACAATGAAAACTCTTCCTTTGTCAAACGCCCGGCTATTTGCGGTAAGCTCATCAATGCGGATGACCTCACCCCATTGGTTGCCAATGCTTGTGAAGACTTGATTGTTCCAAATATTAGGAGGAACCCGAAGACATGATAACCAAACACATCTCGAGGGAATAAAGTCCATTCCATTCCATTTGTTGATGTCAGGGAACCATTGTTTCCAAACGTTTTTCAATGATAGCAATTCTTCTAAAGATTTGTGGAACTCGAAGGATATCAAAGTGTTTAGACCTCCCAAAGATTTGATTTGAGTGTCCCAAATGCCCATGAGTAATGAAGAGATCTTTTATGAAGGAATTATCATGGTAACGAAGAAGTTTGCCCACTGCACACAACCCCAACCATTCAATGTCAGTTTCATTAACCTCAATCAAAAGGATGGAAGATCTCCCTGAATCTCTGTTAGGATCTGCGGCATTGTCTCAGCAAAGTGTTGCATTGTTATTCCTACGACCTCCCAACAATTTCCGCATAAGACACAACCCCGATGACAGGAGCTTCCTTTGATAACTTCGCTTTGCTTGAAACTGCCACAAACTGTGTCGGTTTCTTCACATTTATATTCTGATTACTTTTCAATTTATCCTCATTTCCCTTCCATGGAAAACTTGCAATCTTAGCATGTAGTTCGTGACCTCTGATTGTCATCCCATTCATTTCTGTAAAATGAATAGGATGACAATCAGTAATCTTGGCATGTAGTTTGTGGCCTCTGATCGAGGAACATATCAGTAATTTGTTAAACTAAAGGAACATATCAGAGATCAAGGAACCCATATACATGCTACAGATCCTAATGATCAAGGTCACCAAACTTGAAAAATTGGAAGTTGAACAAGTGCACTCCGAGAACACCTTCGTCGTCAACAGAGCACTGTTGTCGTCGTCGTCTATCAAAGAAAACCAGAACGGCGGACGAATCCCAAGAATCCATGCACAAATTGAGTGAATTTTGAAGCGAATGGAGGAATCTTTGTGTGGAAATTTGGAAACCCTAGTTTTCAGTCAAGGTGGAGATTGAAAGTGTGGGAGTCGATTGGGATTGGGGGGTGGGTGTTTCCGTATGGCGCGAGAGAGAGAGAGAGAAATGCGGCGGAAGTCCGGAACTGAAAATGGAAGATAAGGGTCATAGGAGTGATTTTTCAGTCGAGCGGGTATATTCTACGTGGTACCCGCTCGGCGTATTCGAGTCGTTCGATACGGATTGAAACCCTCTCTCTCTTCTCATCCCAACACTTTCTCTCTCCTTTTTTTCTCTCAAAATCTAAGATATCCAAACCTGTAATGGACGGCTTGGATGCTCGAGCGGACACCACGTGGTACCCACTCGGCACTGAAAAATTTTCAAAGGTCATAGGGTTTTTTCGCGTTATATAGTACTCCTACATAAGTCGGTCGGATCGGGTCAGATGGAAAAAAATCCCATGCATCTGACACCCGATCGACACACAATTTTTCTCAGATCTGGACCCGAATCCTACTGATACACCTGATCAGAACCGTTTCTTCACACATATATAGTAAAAAGACTACAAATTATGCTAGGTAATGAAAACATGATTAACCGATAGAAACGAAAATAAACTTGATTTATATGAAGATCCAAACCATAGTTACAACATTAATACATGAGAAAACATCAAAACACTTAAACTTACTTGAGTTCTTGAAGGAAATAACTTGAAAAGCGTAAGAACAATAATGGAGTTCCTAGGAAAGCAAGAAAGAAACTTAGGCCTAAAACTAACTAATGGCCTATATCTTCCATAAATGGCATACAAGCCAATTTATATGGCTTACAAATCAGCCCTACAAAGGACCAAAAGGCCCCCAAAATATCCCAAAATAATCCAAAAGTAGAAAGTTTCCATAAGTGGAAAGTCTGAAAAAGTAAGAAAAATATCTGCAGGGCACATATGTTATCGATACCATAGGCCACGGTATCGATAACATCCTTCAATCTCTTCCCCGTAGCTACCTGGTATCGATAACTAAGAACAATGTTATCGATACCCTCAAGGCTGGAAAGCTTCTGGACCAAAATCATGAAAATGGTATCGATAATCATAACAATGTTATCGATAACATTGTGAAAATCTGCAGATTCCAGGCAGGCTTCAGCTTCAGCAAACAACTCCCAGCAACTTCCAGCTTCTCACCACCTTATTTTTATTCTCTAAACTTAAGTAAAGATTACATTTTAAACCTTTCTTTTACCTTTTCTTTATTTTAATTTATTTAATGAAAATAAGAAAATACCCCCCATTTGGAAACTGTAAAGACCCGTAAATTTCCTTATTTAATTTTAATAGTTGTAGTTAAAAAGAAAAGAAAAGGAAAAAAGGGTTAAAATGTGATGAGTATGAATGTGGGGGTTAAAGTGCAAGAACTTGAAAACCATGGGATTTTGTGTGATTTGTGCATGTGTGTATATGTGTGTGTAGCAGGGAATTCATTTCCCATTTCCTCCTCTCTCCATCTCTCAGTCTCTCACGCGCTCTCTCGGCTCTCTCTATCTCTCACACTCCCTCACCCAACAACTCATCTCCAAATTCAAAACCCACAACAATCAACCTCTACATCATCTTCTATTTGCGTATTGGAGCTCGTATCTCGTTGGATAGAGCTCAGTTTGGAGTATTTTCGTTCGATTTGGATTCCGGAAGTTAGGGCTTGCTCCACCTCTTTATTTTTGGCTTGGATACTCGAGGTAGGAAATTCTACCTCTCTTTATATGTTATTTGAGTGTATTCGTGCCTTATTTGGACTTGTATTGGTTGTTATTGGATTTGAATCAAAATCTGTTGTTGCTGTAAGAATCGTCTGTCTTTCCTGAATTTCTACCGGTAGGCCCATAATTTCTACCGGTAGAACGTTGTTGTGTTGCCAGAAAATTGAATCCCTCCTGGTAGAACTTAATTCCTATCGGTAGGCTGTCCCAAATTTTCCTATTGAAAAATGGTGATCTTTCTGTTTGGCATTTGTACCGGTAGGACTTAATCCCTACCGGTAGGAACACAAAAAATTCCAATATCTACCGGTAGACTTCTAATTCCTACCGGTAGATTACCAGTCAACTGTCAATACCTCCTGGGCCGTTGAAATCCTTTTCTTTCCTAAGTTCTTTGACTATTCAATGGAATTGTTTATATTATATCTATAATATGAAAGCATGCAGCCATCTTTCTTATCATGTGCCATGTGGTAAACAATTTTTTTTTTTATGTTGGAATTGTTTAGTCGGTGGAATGGTTGATGGATGAATATGAGCTTTATGCACGACACTAGTATGAACGGTACACTTGAGCTTGTGAACGACGCGCGAATATTTAGGGCCCATCGACGGGTGGGTGCCTAGCAGGGGGTATCGGGATCCCATAACTGACCCGGCAGGAGCTAATGCTCATATTGAACACTCAAGGCCTAACCTACAAGGTGGGTGCTTGGCAGGGGATATCGGGATCCCATAATTGGCCCGGCAGGAGCTCCGGCTCAGACACACAAAGGATACGATATGTTAAGACACAAATTGAACGAGTATGATTTATGGACTTAAATAAAAGAAGGATTTGAGATATTGGGGCATTTGTTCATGATAATTGTGCTTCCTCCTTTGTCATTTGATTTCTCATCATTTGTTCATTCGTCTTGCTCATTTGCATATAGAGTTTGCGTAGACTTTTCTACTGGGCTAGTGTAGCTCAAGCTTTATATTATTTTCAGGTGTTAACCCGGAGTCATAGCTTGCGTGATTGAACTGCTTGGAGCGTGGACATTATTTTGAAAGTTAATCAGGAGTTACTTATTTATCTTAATTTATTTCTCGAGAGAGATAAATTTGTAACTAAATTGTGATTCTTTTGACTACGGAATATTGTAAACTATTAACTCTCATTCGATACTCAACATCTATGCTGGTTTGGGCCTCGGAGCCAAAAATGTAATCTTTTGGGAATTGTTGAATGTTGAAGTGAGATTATGAAAATGGAAATGCTGAATTATTTTGGGTATCGTACGGATTATTGCGAGGTTTTACTTATAAAAATCCTCTATAGTTTATGTTGAAAATCGTGGGCGTGACAACTTGGTATCAGAGCATAGGTCTAGAACACCTAGAGACCGTGAGGAGACGTTTCGTCTTATGGGTTCAAAAATGTCGCACCTTCTAACATAACTTGTGCATGCTTGTGTGACTAACATTCATGTGATTACTTCGCATTGCATTTTCGATATTGTAGAGTGGCGTAGAGTTGTTATTAACCCGTGTTGGGAAGTTGAGGCTTTGATCTTATAGCTATATTGTTGTGGTTAATGGTCTACCTTTCTTATATCATTGTAGTAGGATGCCTCCGAGACCACGTGTTAGACGAGGTGGGACTGGAAACCGGGCTGGTCGAGGCCGTGGTCGTGGTCGTGGCCGTGGTCGTGGGGTACCTCCTGAAGATGAGGTGAGTCAGCAGGGGGAGAACCCAGGTGGGAATCCGGGGGCTGGGATCGGTCGAGGTGCAGGAGTACCTCAAGCTCAGACTCAATTCGCTAGGGACCTCGTTGCGGCACTTACCGCTGCAAATCTCTTAAACCAAGCACCTAGAGAGAATGCCGAGGATCGAGCCATGGTAGCGATGCGGGAGTTCAGCCGTAGGAACCCTCCAGTGTTTGACGGAACTAGTAGTGACCCTTTAGTAGCTGACCATTGGCTAACACAAATTCGTAAACTCTTTAGAGCCCTTAATATCACCAAGGACAACATCCGAGTGGGCATTGTGGCCGTTCAGCTAGTCGGGGAAGCCGACGAATGGTGGGAAGCAGTATTGGAAAGTAGGAAGGACGCAAGGAGAGCGACGAGGACCGCAGCTCAAGTGGATGAGCCGGATGTTGAAAATTTAACATGGGCCGAGTTTGAGGCGCTCTTTGAGGAGCAGTATTTCCCGGAAACCTTAT
Organism: Rhododendron molle; assembly: GCA_025413875.1. NCBI lineage: Eukaryota > Viridiplantae > Streptophyta > Magnoliopsida > Ericales > Ericaceae > Rhododendron > Rhododendron molle. The sequence continues at coordinate 51,291,526 of CM046391.1, forward strand.
GTGACGCTATGAGAGATCAATTCCAGAAATTAGAGCAGGGCAATATGACTGTCTCCGAGTATGTGCTGAAATTCCAATCCTTGTCTCGTTTCGCTCCGGAGTTGGTAACGACGGAAGAAAGGAAGTGTCAACGATTTGAGAAGGGGCTGAATAACACCTTAAGGAGAATGGTGACTGTCCAACGTAGGATGAAGTTTTCCGAAGTTGTGGAGTGTGCGAGGAGCATTGAGACACCGAAAGAAGCGCAACGGAATAGGGGAGTTTGGGAACCGCGACAACCAACCGTGAATGCGAGTTCTTCGTCAGGAAGCTTTGGTAGTCAAGGGAGGAAAAGGCCAAGGGAACCATCTCAAGCACCGCAGGGTAGTTCACCGAACTTTAGGTCGCCGCCTACGTCTTTTGGAAACCAGGGAGCTTGGTCTAGACTGCCGTCGGTGTGCTTCAAATGTAACCAATCGGGACACGTTCGTGCCCCGTGTCCGCACCTCTCGAAAGCTTGCTATGTTTGTGGAAAGACCGATCATCTTGCTAGGAATTGTCCTCAGGGGTCGGGAATGCGTAGTGAGTCAGGTTTCGTGCAGCAGCCGGGAACGGGGCGTAATGTGGGCCAGCAGTTTAGGGGCACTCAGAGGCAGCAGCAGTCTCACTTCCGCCAGACTACGTCAGCTCGGAGTTCCGGGGTTGATAAGGGAGCGAGTTCTTCCGCGCCTACTCAGGGTTCCGGTCAGAGGGGAGGTTTTGTGCAGGGTCAGGGTACCCAGGGGCGAGTTTTCAACATCACTTCTGCTATTCCACCTACCACTTCTCAGGCTCCGGAGATTTCTGTTGTGAGGGGTACATTTCTTTTGTTCAACTCTTTTGCTAAAGTACTCTTTGATTCTGGAGCATCTCATTCTTTCATTGCTGCATCATTCGTGTGTGCCTTGGAATTGGAAACGGAAGCTATTTGTCCCCCTTTACTCGTTGAGACACCTTTAGGGGGTAGAACGCCTCTTAATCGGATTTGTCGAGATTGTGTGCTGGTTATTCGCGATCGTCGCTTCGTGTTCGACTTCATTGTCTTGGGAATGTCGGGGTTTGATCTTATTCTGGGAATGGATTGGCTGTCTACCTTTCATGTTACTATCGACTGTTTCAAATGTCGAGTTCGTATTTGTCCACCCGAGGGTCCTTGTTTTGAATTCTTTGGGGAGCGTCGGGAACCGTTGGAACCATATCTATGTGGACCTCGAGAACGCGAGTCGATCTATTCCTTGTTGGTGAGTTTGACGTTAGATGAGGATGCTTCCGTGCGTGGGGAGTTACCCTTAGTGGTTCGCGACTTCCCGGATGTGTTTCCAGAAGAGTTACCTGGCTTACCTCCCGAGAGAGAGATTGAGTTCACAATCGATTTACTTCCCGGTACTGCTCCTATCTCCGTACCTCCGTATCGTTTTGCGCCCGCCGAATTGAGAGAGTTAAAGACTCAGTTACAAGAATTGGAGAACCTAGGATTTATTCGTCCGAGTACGTCTCCGTGGGGAGCGCCGGCTCTTTTTGCACAAAAGAAGGATGGTTCATTCCGCTTGTGTATCGATTATCGTAAGCTAAACCGAGTCACCATTAAGAACAAGTATCCTATGCCTAGAATCGATGATTTGTTTGATCAACTTTGAGGTGCGACTTGCTTTTCCAAGATTGACCTAAGGTCCGGTTATCATCAGTTGAGGGTTCGGAGAGAGGACATTCCTAAAACTGCATTCCGTACTCGTTATGGCCATTATGAGTTCGTTGTCATGCCTTTCGGATTGATGAATGCTCCAGCTACTTTCATGGATCTGATGAATCGTATTTTCCGTGCTTATCTTGATCGGTTTGTCGTCGTCTTTGTGGATGACATTCTTATTTATTCGCCTACGGAAGAAGAACACCAATCTCATCTTACCATCGTTCTTGAACTGTTGAGAGAGCACCGTTTGTACGCTAAACTTAGTAAGTGTGAGTTCTGGTTATCCGAAGTCAAGTTTTTGGGTCACGTCGTTTCGAAGGGTGGAGTGTCCGTTGATCCGGGAAAGATAGAGTCGGTTATGAATTGGCAGCGACCGAAGAATGTGTTTAAAATCCGTAGTTTCTTGGGTTTGGCCGGGTACTACCGCCGTTTTGTTCTCGACTTTTTCCGTTTAGCGGCACCGATGACTAGATTGACACGCAAGGGAACTCGTTTTGTTTGGAGTGACTCGTGTGAGGCAGCTTTTCAGGAGTTAAAGAAACGATTGACTACTGTGCCGGTCTTGATTGTGCTCGAACGTGGAGTTGGCTACTCCGTGTACTGTGATGCGTCTAAGGAAGGGTTGGGATGCGTGTTGATGCAAGCGGGGCGAGTAGTAGCGTATGGGTCACGACAATTGAAAACTCACGAACGAAATTACCCGACACATGATCTAGAACTTGCGGCCGTCGTTTTTGCTTTGAAAAGTTGGCGCCATTACTTATACGGTGAGAAATTTGAAGTCTTCTCCGACCATAAGAGTTTGAAATACTTGTTTTTCCAAAAAGAACTTAACCTACGTCAACGCCGTTGGATGGAACACTTGGAGGATTATGATTTCGAATTGCACTATCACCCGGGGAAAGCGAACGTCGTGGCGGATGCGCTAAGTAGAAAGCCGACACACCTTGCGACCTTAGCGATTCACGAATGGAGAGCAATGAATGATTTGGGCTCCTATGCCATGTACTTTGAGGAAGTTCGGGAAGGGGTCACATTATGTAACTTGACGGTACAATCGACTTTATCGACTCGAGTAATTGAGGCTCAACAACACGATGAGGAAGCAGAGGAACTTCGCGCTAAATCCCTTAGTGGAAATGCTCAAGAAGGGTGGATGATACACGCTGATCAAAGCTTGCGCTATCAAGGAAAGTTGTTCGTACCCATTTCGTGTCGGGAAGAAATTTTGCGAGAGTTTCACCATTCTCCATTAGCTGTTCATCCGGGGGGGACGAAAATGTATCATGACTTGCGTAGGCAATTTTGGTGGTCCGGAATGAAGAGGGACGTTGTGAGTTTTGTGTCCAAGTGTCTCACGTGCCAACAAGTAAAAGCCGAACATCAACGACCCGCGGGAGAGCTACAACCATTGCCGACAGCCGAGTGGAAATGGGAGAACGTAACCATGGATTTCGTTACGGGTTTACCGAGATCGCCGAGGGGGCATGATGCTATTTGGGTAATCGTGGACCGTTTGACTAAAACCGCACACTTCTTACCTTTCCATGTTACCGATTCTATAGAAGCGCTTAGCCGTTTGTACATTCGAGAGATTATTCGACTTCATGGGATTCCTGTATCCATCGTGTCCGATCGAGATCCGAGGTTCACCGCACGTTTTTGGCAGAGTTTGCAAGTTGTTTTGGGCACCAATCTTCTATTCAGTAACGCGTATCACCCTCAAACCGATGGGCAATCCGAGAGAACGATTCAGATTTTAGAAGACATGCTTTGGGCTTGTGTGATGGATTTTCGGGGTAGTTGGGAGGATCACTTGCCGTTAGTTGAGTTCGCGTACAATAATAGCTATCAATCTAGTATCGAAATGGCACCGTATGAGGCTTTGTATGGGAGACCGTGTCGATCGCCCGTGTGTTGGACCGAACTGGGAGAGGCTACGCTCGTAGGACCAGATATGATTAAGGAGACCTCCGAGAGCATGAAAGTAATTCGTCAACGCCTTAAGGAAGCTCAAGACAGAACAACTGAACGAGTTAAGGTGATTCGCCAAAGATTGTTAACCGCGCAAAGCAGACAAAAGAGTTATGCTGATCGTCGTCGTCGCTCGTTGTCATTTGAAGAGGGGGATCATGTGTTCCTCAAAGTATCGCCGCCAGAGGTTTGTCTCGTTTCGGGAAAAAGGGAAAGCTATCACTGCGTTATATCGGGCCGTTCGACATCATTGAGAAGGTTGGGGAGGTAGCATATCGTTTGGCTTTGCCACCGAGGTTATCGGGTATACACGACGTGTTTCACGTGTGTATGTTAAGGAAGTACGAGCCGGATCCTTCACACGTATTAGAGTGGTCCGAACTCGAGTTAGAAGCCGATGCATCTTATGAGGAAGAACCGGTCTGTATCCTAGATTCGCGCGATCAAGTGTTGAGGGGTAAGACGATACCGTTAGTGCGAGTCTTGTGGAGAAGCCAGGGTAGCGAAGAGTCGACGTGGGAAAGGGAAGATGAGGTTAGAGAGAAGTATCCACACTTGTTTCCTGCATAAATACTGATGTGAGTAGTCGAGACTAAAGTATTGTGACGTTTAATTTATTGCATGATATTGATGGTTACGTTTGTTGCATATCTATGTGATGCATGACTTAGTTGAGCATGGTTATTTAAATTTCGAGGACGAAATTTTTTTTAAGGAGGGTAGAATGTAAAGACCCGTAAATTTCCTTATTTAATTTTAATAGTTGTAGTTAAAAAGAAAAGAAAAGGAAAAAAGGGTTAAAATGTGATGAGTATGAATGTGGGGGTTAAAGTGCAAGAACTTGAAAACCATGGGATTTTGTGTGATTTGTGCATGTGTGTGCCGTGTATGTATACCAGGGAAACTTTTTTTTCTTTTTCCATTTTATTTCTCACAGTTCTCTTTCGGTTCTCTCTCTCGTCTCTCAGCTCTCTCCCGATCTCTCTCACTTTTCACCCAAAAACTCACCCAATCATTCAAGACCCACAACAATCAACCTCAACTCCATCTTTTATTTGCGTATTCGGGCTCGTATTGCGCTGGGTAGAGCTCAGTTTGGAGTATTTTCGTTAGATTTGGATTCCGGAAGTTAGGGCTTGCTCCACCTCTTTATTTTTGGCTTAGATACTCGAGGTAGGAAATTCTACCTCTCTTTATATGTTATTTGAGTGTATTCGTGCCTTATTTGGACTTGTATTGGTTGTTATTGGATTTGAATCAAAATCTGTTGTTGCTGTAAGAATCGTCTGTCTTTCCTGAATTTCTACCGGTAGGCCCATAATTTCTACCGGTAGAACGTTGTTGTGTTGCCAGAAAATTGAATCCCTACCGGTAGAACTTAATTCCTACCGGTAGGCTGTCCCAAATTTTCCTATTGAAAAATGGTGATCTTTCTGTTCGGCATTTGTACCAGTAGGACTTAATCCCTACCGGTAGGAACACAAAAAATTCCAATATCTACCGGTAGACTTCTAATTCCTACCGGTAGATTACCAGTCAACTGTCAACACCTCCTGGGCCGTTGAAATCCTTTTCTTTCCTAAGTTCTTTGACTATTCAATGGAATTGTTTATATTATATCTATAATATGAAAGCATGCAGCCATCTTTCTTATCATGTGCCATGTGGTAAACAATTTTTTTTTTTTTTTTTATGTTGGAATTGTTTAGTCGGTGGAATGGTTGATGGATGAATATGAGCTTTATGCACGACACTAGTATGAACGGTACACTTGAGCTTGTGAACGACGCGCGAATATTCAGGGCCCATCGACGGGTGGGTGCCTGGCAGGGGGTATCGGGATCCCATAACTGACCCGGCAGGAGCTAATGCTCATATTGAACACTCAAGGCCTAACCTACAAGGTGGGTGCTTGGCAGGGGATATCGGGATCCCATAATTGGCCCGGCAGGAGCTCCGGCTTAGACACACAAAGGATACGATATGTTAAGACACAAATTGAACGAGTATGATTTATGGACTTAAATAAAAGAAGGATTTGGGATATGGGAACAATTTATCATGATAACTGTGTATCCTTCGTGGCCATTCGAATTCCCATCAGTTGTTCTATCATCCAGCTCATTTGCATATAGAGTTTGCATAGACTTTTCTACTGGGCTAGTGTAGCTCAAGTTTTATATTATTTTCAGGTGTTAACCCGGAGTCATAGTTTGCGTGATTGAACTGCTTGGAGCGTGGACATTATTTTGAAAGCTAATCAGGAGTTACTTATTTATCTTAATTTATTTCTCGAGAGAGATAAATTTGTAACTAAATTGTGATTCTTTTGACTACGGAATATTATAAACTATTAACTCTCATTCGATACTCAACATCTATGCTGGTTTGGGCCTCGGAGCCAAAAATGTAATCTTTTGGGAATTGTTGAATGTTGAAGTGAGATTATGAAAATGGAAATGCTGAATTATTTTGGGTATCGTACGGATTATTGCGAGGTTTTACTTATAAAAATCCTCTATAGTTTATGTTGAAAATCGTGGGCGTGACAGAAACAATGGCATTACCAGAATTTCAAGATTCCAATTAAATCAAAATGTCAACCCCCCACTTTTAGTGTAAAATGGAAAACTGCACGTTTTTCTCGAGAGAAAATGGCTCAAAACATGACCTTACTTTTCGAATAAAATCTTGCAACTTTGTAGTTACTCTTAGAAAAATTCAAGGATCAATTACCGCCATTTTTTATCTCAAAAATTGATATATACTTTTTCAGAAAGTCATTTTTCCATAGTTAGACAGATTTTAAGGAACCGACAGGGTCTTCGGATACTTGGAAGCACTTGGGCCATGCATAGTATTGAAATGCGCCTTATTTGCACGTTTTACCTGAAACACACAAAAACTACCTTACGTGCAATATCACTATAAAGCCTAAATAAACGTAAGATAAAACAATATAAAACGGGACTAGTTGCACCAAATATCTACAAAATTGGGTGCTTATCACGTGATGATCAAGGCTCCGTTTTATTGTGTTTGCTGTGTTGCTACCATTGCGGCAGCGTTGGTGGCGACAGTGAGGGTCTTGATCGATGTTTTTGGGCGGCTGGACTTAGGGTTGTGGATCTGTTGTTTACTCGTAGGTTTTTCTTTAGTTTTGTTTGCTTTTTTTTTTTGTTGGTTTGCTTCCCTTGCGTGAGGCTTTCTCACTCCTCGTGGGTGTTGTTCTAATGGGTGTTTTAAGGTTGTCTTGATGGCTTTTCAAGATCGGAGATGAGTCTTGTCTATGTAAGGTCCTGAATGTTCATTTGAGAGTTTATGCCTTCTTTTTGGTTGCTCGCCTCCCTCCCTAGGGGGTAGCTACCCATTCCCAATGTATGATTTTCGTATCAATGAAAGTACCTCTCAAATTTGACGATTTTTTTTAATCATGTTTTTTCTTTTTTTGGTCTATCGAAAATACGCATGTTTAGGTTTTGTTTCAAAAAGATCTGTGCCCAAATATATATATTCGGTTTTTTTTCCCTTCTTCCAAGTAAACGAGGCTAAAATTGGAAACCTTCTATAAGAAGATAAATGGATCAATAAGTCCCATAACATCTTGGGTGAATATCTTCAAAGTCAAAGATTATTAATTTATGTTTTATATTCAATCGTGGGAACATCCCTAGCTAGGTCAAAAATACTACTTTTCTGGTCCTTGTTATTGATTTCTCAATCTCACCTCATATTCACTGCATGCAACATGTGCTGTGTTTGTTATTCTACCAGTACTTACCCTACCACCAATCCGGCAATCGATCAATTTTCAATATCTGGGAATTAGGCAGCATGCACCCACGACTTTTTTTTTGTTTTTTTTATTTTTTCCTTTCCATTAAATGGATGTCCAAATGGGCTCCACCTCACTTCATTTAGTTAGAAGTGAAGTCATGCATTTGAGCCAAATCAATTCCATGTTTCACAAGGCATTGAGCGATTCTTCTATTACATTATGCAACCGAAACTGCACTCAATACAATACAATACAAAAGCTTGTTAGAATGTGCTAAAGAAAATCGCGAAGCAGGAGCGGCATACAATGTGATATAAATATCTATACAATACAAAAGCTTGTTAGAATGTGCTTTAGCCATCGTTATTGTGGATTGGAGAACTGAAAACAATATACTTTTGCCTCTGCATGCTTGGTGGTAATGAGCAATAATTCGGCAAACAAACAAATGTGCCCCTGAAACATGGGGAATTTTATGATCACAAGGTATCGTACAATTTTGTTATACAGAGTGTGCTGGGCCGAACCCGACTCAGCCATGGGTTGGTCCATGATTTGGTGATAGAACAGGTGGCTCGGGCTGAGCATGATGGGCCGGGCCACTATCTGATTGAGCTAATTTATCATGGTTTGCTCGTTTTTTTGAAATTATTGAACAACTCAGAGTTTTCATGCTGGATCCAAACTGGGTCTAACGTGACCATCGGAGCAGAATCCATCCCTATGTGGTTGATGGCTGTAGAAGGGTTCCAGATATACATAGAAGATAAGCTTAATTATGCCTAAAGTATAGAAAAACATAAAACCATACGGTCATCAAGTACATTACTCATCCATAAAGTTAGAAGCATCATCTGCCTCCTCAGAGAACGGACCTTGGGACAGAAGATGAGTGCAAAAATGCGTTCTCCATAGAAGACGATAGTGCAAAATCGTCAAACCCATCCCGATGACCAAACGTTAGACCCGCGGCAGGAATACCCATCAGTTTCATCTCTGGTAGAGAAATATCTCCCTCCAAATACCCCACAACTTGCCTCATATTGGGCCTAGCGGCTGGCTCAGAGTGGGAACACATCAAACCCAGCTTCAAAACCAACTCCACTTCCTCCCCTACATATTCACTCCCCAATTCAGCATCAACGGTTCGCAACACTTCCCCTTTGCTCCAAAAGGAAAACACCCAATCCACCAAAACTATGTCCTTTGCTGCTGCTCGTGGCTCAATAGGCCTCCTCCCACATACCACTGCAAGCAAAAAGGCACCGAAAGCATACACATCGGTGCTCGTTGTGGCCTTTCCGGTTCTCGTGTACTCCGGCGCAAGATACCCAAGTGTTCCAGCCACATGAGTGGTTTCTGGATCGGTTCCATGATCAAACAATCTAGCTAGCCCAAAATCGCCCAATTTCCCATTCAATTCGCCATCTAACAACACATTACTCGGCTTGACATCTCTATGCACAACAACTTGTTCCCACTCTTCGTGTAAATAGAAAAGGCCCGACGCCACCCCCTTGATGACTCGAAATCTTTGCTGCCAATTGAGGGTACAACTAGACTGGTCGTAGAGCAATTTATCTAGACTTCCATTAGGCATGTAGTCATATACCAAAAGGAGCTCCCCTTTTCGGCGACAATAACCCAAGAGTTGAACTAAATTCCGGTGGCGCAAACGTCCAATACTAACGATTTCCGCCACGAATTCCTTCATTCCTTGCACAGATTCATGTGATAACCTCTTCACTGCAACCTCAATTTTTGAAGTAGGTAGTACTCCTCTATAAACCCGACCAAATCCCCCACTACCCAAGAGCCCCTTTTCCTTAAAGCCTTTGGTGGCAATATACAAGTCCTTGTACTTGAACCTATGAGGCCCATAGTCAAGTTCCCAATCTTCAAGCACTTCAGCAAACTTCCTCTTCCTTCCAACATAATAAAATACCCCTGAAAGCACTCCAGACACCAAAACTAAACAAATCAAAGGCAATCCAATTGTCAGAAGCCTAGAAACATTCTTGGGTCCGATGCGAGGAAGCTTAGGGAGTTGAGAGAGATCAAACCCATCAGCCGATCCATTCATCTTAAAGCTCCAAGCCAAGATATAATGGGAAGTTGGGACTGAACCAGTAGAGGAAGAGAACCCAACATACATAGTTTGGTTCAAGATCGGGGAAAGATCTTTAGAAAGAGTCAACAGAGGCGTGCTTGGCTTGGGCAAATGAACCGGAGCCATAGTAACATTCATTTCCTTCTTTCCCCCATCGTATTCAACCCAAACTTGCATCGCCTTTTCGCTGATCAGACTCAAATTCTGAAACCTCCCATTTGAGTAGTACCCAGCTGCCTTAAACGCAACAGAGTGCAGCCCATTAATGTCAATGCCAACATGGTTATCATTTATATCTTGAAACTCGCTACTGTATATAGTATCAAGCTCTACCGCAACCACGTGGTTGGTTGATTTCCCGTTATTGGTTTCATTGAAGAGGCCCAACCAATGGCTGGGGAGGGCACCGGGGAGGCCCGGGGCGGGGGCCACTACGAAGACGATGCCGTGGCCGGAGAGGGTGGGGTAATCGGCGATTATGGAGAAGATGAAGGAGGTGGAGAAGGAGGAAATGGAGGCGTTCGGTGAGGGTTTGAAGAGGAATGGTGTGGGGAAAAAGGCGTGGCCGTTCTCTTGGCGGGTGCCGTTGGTGAGGGCTAGGAGACCTGAGGGTGTGAACTCGGCTATGCCGTCGAGGGTGAGGTCTCGTGAGGCGGCTTTGAAGTTGTTGAAGGTGAAGCCGAGGTGGTCTTTGGCGGGTGTGGTGGGGAGGAGAGCGAGGAGGAGGAGGAGAGGAGAGAGAGAAAAAAGAGGAGTGTGAAACATTGCTGTGGAGTGATGTGTGTGACCATGTGAGAGTTGAGACCAATTTATGCTATGACGAAATGTGATCTCCTTTTGTTTGGTCCGATGTAAAATCTCCATGGGTCTCCATGGGTATGCGATGCCAATTGCATACATACGTAAGGATCTTGGCTATTGCGTACGTGATGTTCTGTCAATTCAACCTTTTTTTTTTAAATGCGATCAGTTCGACCAAACATGTAGCATGAAGTCAACTATTTTAGTCAAATTACTTTTCTTTTCTTTTTTTTTTTGTCGAACGGAAATATAGTCAAATATCTTTTCACTGGGATGTTTCGCTCCTGCTCCGGATCATCGTTTTATGCTATTGCTCTCGATCATCACCCTCACAAATTTTAATAGTTTTAAATATTTCTTCCGTCCTAATTTGTTTGTTCAATTGTCGAAATTTGTGTCTTTCTAAAATATACTTATATCTTTCATTTTATAATTTTTTTAAAGATTTTGAAGATTTATCAAATAAAATCCATACTGCATATTAAAAATATTACGAACTTAAAATTATAGATAATTCTTTAAGAGGTCAAATGCTCTCAAAAAGTCAAAAAGATGACAAACAAACCGGGACGGAGGGAGTATCTTTGAAAGACTCTTTTATGCTCGTGCTTGTGCTTATACACCTGCATTATGTGACTAAATTCGTGATAATCTGACCTCAAAGATTGAAAATTGACCAAATTTTTTCCACCAATTTTTTGTTAATTTGATGGCTCACAATACACAATATAGAAAGATCCAGTTACATGCGAAACAAATACAGATACTAGTAAGAAAGACTCTACATACATTTAGTGTCAACTTCAATAGTGTTTGCGGATAAAAAAAAACTTCAATAGTGTTTACCGGGATTCTAAATTAAATAACTTAAACCATACTATGTTTCAGAATATCACATGGCATAAGTGTGCTTTGATTTTCGGAATTGTTGTAGAATAGCACTCCTCCGTTCCAAAATGTTTGTCCGGTCCGCAAAACGGAGTCTTAAAAAATACAATTTTTGCAAGAAGAATTCAAAAGTTTTTTTTAACAACTTACTACATATCAATAAGTTCTTTTAACTTGTGGAAAAAGTTTGAATTTTTTCTTAAAAAAATTGCATTATTTTTAAGTTGTCGTTTTGCGGACCAGACAAACAATTTGGGACGGAGGGAGTATCACTAATTTTTTTTGGTAATGCAGGTTGTCTTGGGGCAGCTTGCGCGCACTTCGGGCTAATCCATACAGCTATTCTCCTAGCTGTTTACAAGTTTATGAGTGGGTGTCATGAAATGGTCTCAAGAGTTGTTGGGATGGAAAATCGAACCTAAAACCTTAAGATGGAGCAAACACCTAAGTCTCAGGTTAAGACTACTTAACCAACCCCTTGGGGTTCGCAACACTGTGAAATTGCTTCATAATAAGCCAATATAAGTAGCAGATTTGTTGTTCCAAAAAAGAGAAGAGTAGCAGTTTAATCCCCTTTTTTTTCACTGGATCCACAAAGCTTCAAAATTCAAAAGAGTTTGGAAGAAATGACAACCAAAGCGTAAGTAATTTAATTAATGGAGGCAATGAACTGATGAAGGGTTGATACCTGAAAGGCGGAAGGAGAGAAAGGCTCTCTAATGCGCGTTAAGAAGAGGGGTAAAGGATTGCTCTCCGTTGATATAGATATGACACAATGAAAGTGATAGTCTTGGTACGAAAAAAAGAAGGGTAAATGACTTTAAGTTCTTTAGTCAAGCATATAATGGAAATTAACGGAATGGGAGAATGATCAGTCTAATAGTAGTTAGTAAGGGGTGTTTTCGGTAGTGAAATTTTTTAGATTTTTATTTATGGTCGAGAAGTTGTAAGGTATTTTTGGTAGTGAATAAGTTGTTGAGAAAATGTCAAGTTGTTTCCGGTAGTGAATAAATTGTTGATGGTTTGTGAGTAGAATTACTATAGCAAAAACAATGTTTGTTAACAATTTTTTTGTTAGTAAAAACAAGATGGTAAAATGCTGAAAGTTTTTTGTTAATAAAAACGAAATGATAAATTGCATTAAGTTTTTAGTGATATTTGTCGGTGAAAACGAAGCCTAAATTAAGGAAGGTTTGTGCATTTTCTAGAATCTTGAAATTAATGGTACGGATGATTGATGGTGGATGGTGATTGGTTGTAAGAAAATATAGACGAAAAATCAAGTTTAGGATTAGTAAGTGGGAAGGAGATGATGATGATGATGGTGTTAGTAATTTATTTTAATCAATCGATACCTGTAATCTTAACGTGGAGAGATATTTATGTATTTAATATCATGGAGGTCGTAATATAATTGAGATAAGGACAGGACTGCAATTATAATTCTGTAGTGGGGTAAATTATAATTAGTGAAATAAGAAATAAAATCCTGGTAGGATTAGGGTTTCTTATTTACACTAAGAGCCCAAACTTATTACTCCTTAGGTCCCTATCGTAGCCATATATATGCACGTTATGGTCTCTAGGTCAGTTACAAGGTTTTCTATTATTCATGAAATAGCGAGCGCCTTGAAAAAGCAAACAGATCACGAAAGGCCACACTCAGTTCGTGTTCTAGACGTGCAGTGAATACGTTAGAAAATTGTAAGGTGCAGTTAAGCAGTATACATGGCTTATAGCAAGACATGCTATAACAAGTTCAACCAGCATTTGTGTCGCAGGGAGAAAAGGTGCAACTCTAATTCTGCCTTGTAGGGTTTTGCGATTTTCTTATTGTCTAATCTGTACGCGTCATTACTGAGTTTTGGAAATCGTTTTCTAACACTGGTATCAAAGCAGGCTGTAATCACTCGTATGGATTAAATAGGCCATGTTGTCCATAGTTATAGAGGGAATAACGTAGAATTGTGCTAACCCTTGTTTTGCAGCGTTCTTACCCAGCTATTATGGTCACATGATTTTTGTTGATTTTGTGTGATTGGATCTCATGATAATTTTTTCGTGGTTATTGTTATTTGTTAGGTACCACGATTATTTTTCGTGGTTGTAATAATTAACGTAGCATGTGTTATTTATTGGGTGCCACGATTGTTTTTCGTGGTTGTAACAATTTACATAGCATGTGAACTCCAATAGAGGCATAAGATCGATATATGTATGTTTCTTTGATTGTAATAGCATTCGACGGTTATTCGGAGATCGAAGATGGTAGATACAGAAGATACAAGTTGTTTGGCTCGCAACAGATTTTTTTTTCCAGATTCATAGGATTTGATTGCAGGGCTATTTCGATCTAGTAAACGTTGGAATTAGAAAATCTATTCTTCACGAAAGTTGTAGACAAAATACAGAAGGCCAAAATTAGAGGTCGGATAAGGAAGATATGGCCAAAATACAGAAGGCTGTGCAGTTTACGCAGGAATATATCAAATCTGTTTTTTTTTTCCTGTTTAACCACAGTTGGATTTTGGTTTCCTTAATTGATTCAAACTATCTAAGTCTTCCACAGTATTGTTGAAGGATTTCAAGTTTGGAAGGACTCCTTATTGCTTAAGGATTTCAAGTTTGGAAGGATTATTTGTTACTCAAAGATTGCACCTTTGACCATAATAGCTGGATTTTTTTATCTTGTGTTTCATTAGTATTTGTGTTTTCATATTATTTGCATAAGTGATAGTTTACCATATAGGACAACATGGTAATATATGGCATTTGACCTATATCACGTTTTCTTGCAAACTCGAAAATTTGATAACTTTCACAAATTTTAAAAAAAACTAAGTGGGAGAGGGAATTTATTTTGAATAAATCATATGGTCACCATTGCTAGTTCGCATGTGATATATTAATTTTGTGTGTTGGTTTCAGAACCTTCCTCCCTATCGGACAAAATTAATTGTGACATTATCGGTACAAACTTCCTAAAGGGATAGCTTTAAGATAATTGTTGTGTGGGTCACTTCTCCATCTGAGGTGGTTCATAATGGAACAATAGGTCTAAAAGCTAGGTAATGATATACACTTAGTTATAAATTATAATATCCTCTCTATCTGAGTCACTGTTATTATTTATAGGATTGAAGCAATATTGGCTATTTAATTTTGTTTGGCATGGTATAGTGTCTAAATAGTAAAATTAAAAGGTTGTGCCTATCTACTCAAATGATGAATAGTAGACGACCTTCCCATCGAGGCATGCTCTTCACTGTGTGTAGGGTTGCCAATGTTTTTGTTTTAACATGTGGTTGATGGAACTAATATTAAAATGAAATTCAAGTTTTTATTGCCCTTCATAATTGTTGTTATGTGATTCTCAGATTCAAAAATGGGTTTTTTTTTCAATCCACTTGCAATTATTCTCAAAGCAAATAAACTTACTGAATCGAATTATATTAATTGGAAAAAGAATTTGGATATTGTGTTAACTGCTCAGGGGCATAAATTTGTGTTGTCTGAGGTTTGCCCTCCTAAACCTGATAAGAAGATGATAGTTCTTCTTAATGAACTAGAGATCTTTGGAGCTGAAATTGATGGGAAAACCCAGATCAATTTCGTTCTTAACTCACTGCAGTCTGAGAGTTTTGAGTAATTTCGCCTGAACTATTATATGAACAAAATGCATTTATCTTTGGTGAAACTTCTTAAGGAACTCCAAGCAACTGAGGGTCTTTTGGTTGTGAAGAAACCACCATTAGTGTTAGTGGCAGAGAAAGCTTCTACTTCTAAGCTGAAAGGCAAGAAAAAGAAGAACAAGTCTCAGAAAAAGGTTGTGGAGGCAGCTCATGCGCCTCAAGGTGGAGTGAAAAAGCTTGCAGGCAAGTATTTTCACTGCAAGCAGAAAGAACATTGGAAGTAGTAATGTCCATTCTATCTCAAAGTGAACAATGAGGATAAATCTTTTTCACTAGTTGTTGAATCACGTCTAGTGGTGTTATCTACCAATATCTAATGTGTAGATACTGGAGTCACTAATCATGTTAGCAATTTATTACATGGGTTCCAGGAAACTAGAAGACTTAATGATGGAGAGATTTATCTATATATGGGACACGTTACGAGAGTGGCAGTAGTTGCAGTAGGAAATGTCTTTTTAAATTTTAGTAATAATAGGAGTTTAATTTTGAAAGATTGTCTTTATGTTCCTTCTATTAGAAAAAACTTGGTTTCAGTGTCTAAGTTGATCAAGGATGAATATTTAGTGGATGATCTCTACATTATTAATTATATATTTTCTACAGTACAACTGCATGAATTGAATAACACTAATAATTTGTCTCGCCTTCTAAATTGAACCGAACGTATCTTTGACACTTATGCTTTGTTCATATTAATCTGAATAGAATTTCTAGACTGGTTAGAGTTGGACCTTTAGGTTCATTAGAAGTTGAGGAACTTCCAGTCTGTGAATCCTGTTTAGAAGGTAAGATGACCAAGAGGTCTTTTTCAGTTAAAGGACATAGAGCCAAAGAGTCGTTGGAATTGGTTCACTCTGATTTGTGTGGCCCTATGAATGTTCGAGCTAGAGGTGGTTTTGAGTGCTTTATCACTTTATTGATGATTACTCAAGATATGGATACATTTATTTGATGCACCATAAGTTCGAATGCTTTGAGAAATTCAGGGAGTATAAGGTGGAAACGGAAAAACTTCTGGGTAAATGTCTCAAGACACTGCGATCTGATCGTGATGGCGAATACCTCTTAGGAGAGTTTAGGGACTACTTGTCAGCTGAAGTGATTACATCCCAGTTGTCAGCTCCAGGTATGCCACAACAAAAATGGTATAGCAGAGAGAAAGAATAGGACTCTTATGGATATGGTAAGATCAATGATGAGTTATTCAGATTTACCAATATCGATTTGGAGACATGTACTAGAACTAGCAGCGTACATTCTTAATTTGGTACCCTCTAAGTCAGTACCATCTACACCCACAGAACTGTGGACTGGGCGCAAACTTAGTCTGCAGCATGTTCGGATTTTGGGGTAGTCCAACAGATGTGCTGAATGAGAACGCAGATAAATTGGAATTAAATACATAAAATTGTTTGTTCGTGGGGTACCCTGGAGGAACAAAATGTGGATTATTTTATAGTTCTAAGGATCAGAAGGTTATTGTTAGCACCAATGCCCGATACTTAATGGAGGACTATGTAATAGACCACAATCCCAAAAGCAATATTGTTCTAGAGGAATTGAGAGGAGAGAGACCGACACAGACTTCTTTACCACCAGCAGTACAGGAGGGAACACCACAAGAGACATCTGTAGAGGCACTTATTAGCACATCAGTCCTCATCGTAGTGGGAGGGTTATCGTTCTACCTAGTTGGTATATGTTATTAGGAGAGTCTTTTTTAAATGATTCCTGATAATCAACATGCCAAACCCTTTAACTACAATGAGGCACTTCAGGATAAAGATGTGAAGTTTTGGCAAAAGGCTATGAAATCAGAGATGGAGTCTATATACTCTAATCAGGTCTGGGATATTGTAGAACCACCTGAAGGGATTAAACCTATTGGATGCAAATGGATCTACAATAAGAAGAGAGGGACGGACGGGAAGGTGCATACCTTTAAAGTTAGGCTTGTTGCAAAAGGATATACTAAAAAAAAGAGATTGACTATGAGGAAATTTTTTCGCTAGTAGCCATGCTTAAGTCCATCCGGATTCTCTTGTCCATTGCGGCTCATCTCGATTATGAGATTTGGCAAATGGATGTCAAGATTGCATTCCTTAATGGAAATCTAGATGAATGTATCTATATGGTGCAAGTAGATGATTCATAGCAAAAGGTTAAGAGCATATATTGTGCAAGCTTAAGAAGTCTATTTATGAGCTTAAACAGGCATTTAGATCTTGGAACATCCGTTTTGATCAAGCAATCAAGTTTTTTGGATTTGATCAATGTTCAGATAAGTCATGTGTGTACAAGAAGCACAACGAAAAAGTGGTGGTGTTTCTTGTGCTATATGTCGATATCCTGCTCATCGAAAACGATGTGGGAGTGTTGTCTTCAGTGAAAGTGTGGTTATCCGGCACGAAGGCAATTTCTCATGCCTCGGCAATAGGAAGCCTCGTGCATGCTATGTTGTGTACTATACCTGATATTTGCTTTGACGTTGGCATGATTAGTAGATTTCAGTCTAATCCAGGGCAAGTGCATTGGACTGCAGTGAAATATATACTTAAGTATTTGAAAAGAACTAGAGATCATATGTTGGTATTCCAGTCAGAGAGTCTGGTACCTTGTGGTTACACAGACTCAAACTTTATGTCAGACAAGAATTCCAGAAAGTCTACCTCCGGATATGTGTTTACCTTAGGAGGTGGAGCCATAAGTTGGAGGAGTATCAGACGATCGTGGATTGATTGATTCCACCATGGAGGCCGGGTATGTAGTAGCTTCTTAAGCAACCAAAGAGACTGTTTGGTTTAGAAATTTCTTGATGGATCTAGAAGTGATTCCTTTAGTGCAATTAGCTATTACATCTATTGTGATAATAGTGGTGGAATTGCTAACTCTAAGGAGCCATTAAAACATAAGAAGGTAAACACATCGAGCGTAAGTATCACCTGATTCGAGAGATCGTTCAGAGAGGTGATGTAGTTGTGACCAAGATCGCATTGGTAAACAACCTACCAGATTCTTTTACATACAGCTTACAGACTAAGACTTTTGATAGTCACGTAGAAGAAATGTGAGTAAGATGCGTGACAGCATGACTTTGAGTCTTAGTGAGAGTTTGTTAGAAGGTTATGTAAAAGCTATGTTTTTATATGATTGATTAATATTCAATTATTAATCAGGTTTATCCTTTTTTGATAAGAATCTTTTATGGGCAGTATTTGGATGATATTATTGTATGTTGTGCAATGTGTCTTTTATTTTACAAAGTAGATGATCCGGTGTGTAGAGTTCGGCGTACACATGAAGATTGGATCGTCGGTTCTTGTGAAATATAAGATATGGTTCACAGTCTTAGATGGAACTGGACACACCATCGGTGGGACTATAGTACAATGTTTAGTAGGTCTGTCTTGACTACGGGGAACAGTCTAGTTCTAATTCATTGTGCTAGTACACTTTGCATGTATTGAACGGGACCACATTGAGATAATTGTCTTTGTACTAACTTTATAAGATAACTGGAACCTCGTGGTTATTATGAATGCTTATACTCTTAATCCAAAAATAATTATTAGAGGTATATATATTTAATGTTGTTGACTTTGATTTTTGACGATTTTAAGGGGCCTTCATCACGAATCATGGTGTGACGTGCGCGTACACGCATATAAGCTCATACACGCACATACACCTACGCGGATTGGTAGACAAAACTAACGTTTTATCACATTTGCACCCGCGCGAGATAGATTACGCGCGCGCTACACGCGGGTTTGTAGTTATAATACTAAAGTTTATAACACTTTATGGTCTCCGGAAAAAAAGAAAGAAATAGTAAAGAAAGAAAAACCAATTAGCGTAACGACTTAACGAAGTGAAGGAGTGAAGTGATATATGCTTGAATGACCGTAGGGAATGAAAGCATATGAGCTATAATCGTGCCGTGTTTTGGTTGTCAGACAACCAAAACCTCTTTTGGCTGTCCGACAGGCAAAAGCGGCCGTAGACTTTAGACGAAGGCCGATAAAGAGGCACCATTATAGCGAATATGCTTTCATTCTCGGAGGGAATGAAGAGCATATATCGCGGAACAACTGCACGTAGTGAAGGAGTGAAGCGTCCTCGTGCACACACGCACACGCGATAGAGTCCCCGAGTCCGAGAGTCAAACCAGCCCCTTCCTAGAAAGCTCACTAACCGAAGGTCTCCCAGCCAGCCCCAAGGAACCCTCAGAATAACAATTACAACTGTAACTAACCGAAGGAAAGAGAGACGGCCTTCCCCCCAATAGCTGGGGGGAGCAAGGGGGGTTTCCTTTATGAGTTCCTGTAGCTAAAACACCCCGTCTTTTGCGACTTCAGGAGTGAAAGGGGTAAGGGGTGACCTTACTGATTTTTTTATAATATCAACGAGGATGTTGATTCAAAATCGATGAAATTGAGATTTGAAATCCGACAAAATTAGATTATATGGCGATTTCTATGTAGAAAAACTTTGAGTTTGGACATGACCTGGTTGATTCATCATTTGACGATTTTAAGGGGCCTTCATCACGAATCATGGTGTGACGTGCGCGTACACGCACATACGCTCGTACACGCACATACACCTACGTGGATTGGTGGATAAAACTAACGTTTTATGACATCATTAAAGGGTGAGATCTTTATACGGTCAATAGTCTTGGTGAGTTGGGTCGCAACATTATGTATATGACAGCTATTAATTATTGATGGAATTCACGTCCCAGTAGGGATTGGTGATACCCCATTGAGTAAGCTTATAAGTTTCGAATATGTTAAACACTACAGGTGAATTTTGTATTCGACATATCGAATAAATTAAGCGGATAGTCTTAAGGTTAGGATGTTGATTAAGTGGGAGATTGTTAGTAATTTATTTTAATCAACGGGTATCTGTAATATTAATATGAGGAGATATTTAAGTATTTCATAGCATAGAGCTCGTAATATAATTGAGATATGGACGGAAGTGCAATTTTAACTCTATAGTGGGGTGAATTATAATTAGTGAAATAAGAAATAGAATCTTGGTGGGATTAGGGTTTCTTATTTACACTGGGAGCCCGAACTTATTACTCCTTAGGTCCCTATCGTAGCCATATTTAGGTTAGTTACGAGGTTTTCTAATATTCATGAAATAGCAGGAGGCTTAGAAAGAGCAAACAGATCACGAAAGAGTCCATATTCGGTTCGTGTTCTAGACGTGCGGAGAATACGATAGAAGATCTAAGGTGTAGTCGAGCAGTATACGTGGCTTATGGCAAGATGACTAATAACAAGTTCAACCAGCGTTCGTGTCGTAGGGAGAAGAGGTGAAACCCTAATTCCGCCTTGTAGGGTTTTGCGGTTTTCTTGTTGTCTAATCGATACGCGTCATTACTGGGTTTTGGGAATCGTTTTCTAACAAATTTCGCTACAACCATAAAGATATTTACCCAAATAAACACATGTGGCTCGATCCCACACACATTAGAGGTGAAACACATTCATACAAATAAACATACAGACAGTCACAACGCATGTGTGTTTAATATTCATGTGAATGTGTTTACAGTTATATATATAGACTTTTTGTTTAGGAATAGTGTATGTCTTTTTGAATGGGTGTGAAAGAAATTGGGCATGAAAAGAATCCTTTTGATGTGAATTAAAATGTGGAATTATGTCACGTAAGTAATTTGTACAATTATATATACTAGAAACTAATGTTGCACAATAGTTTATTCAATATCAAAGTCTATTCCATTATAGGCCGCACAATAATTGCATGCAAAAGTTGGTACAAGGATTGAATCAACCACAGAGGCCGCACATGCATGACCGCACATGCATGATTCTGCCACTTGCGATCCTTCTCCCCTTGGTGGTCCCATGGTTGAAGTCTGCCTTACTTTTGGAGCATTGATACGTGATGCTTCGGGTCCTTCTTCATTATTCATAGATGTGGGCAAATGAGCACCCAATATTGTAGATATTTGGTGCGACTCGTCCTGTTTTATTTTGTTTTATCTTGCGTTTATTTAGCTTTTATACCAGTTTTGCACGTAATGTAGGTTTTTGTGTATTTCAGGTAATTCGTATAAATAAGGCGCGTTTGAATGCCAAGGAATGCTCCGGGTGCAACCAAGTGCTCAAGGCCACGTGCCACCATGTTGTGGTGCCCGACGAGTCATGAAGAGATGGTTTGGAGGTTGCTCGGGTCGCCCAAGGGTCAAGGAAATTGAAGGAGAAGTGAGGATTTTACCTACTCATCTTCCGACCAGCTGAGGGTAGAATTGTCATAACTTTTGATATACAAAGTACTTTTGATCCAAACCACTTGGGTTAGAAAGTAAACTTGACGAGCTTTCCAACGGTCCAAAGAACACCAAAATCCGAGTTCGGGAGTGTCCGGAGCGAGTCCGCAAAGTTTGCCCAAAAATCTGTCAAGCTTGTACCGGTACTGGCCAACTCTCAGTACCAGTTCATGATGTCCAGAGTTCATTTTTTTCAGCATAATTAAGACCTTGTACCAGTACTAGAGGTTACCCAGTACCGGTTCATACTACAGAAAATGTGCACGATTTGCTACTTTTTCCAGCTTTCTACTTTTGGGATATTTTCCACTTTTGACTGATTTTAGGATATTTTAGGGATATTTTGTGAGAGAGTAAGACCACCTTATATAAATAGGGCCTCCTTCTATCATCTTTATCTCTCTTGTCTTTTACACTTCAAGTCATTTTTTTTTCTAGAATTCCATTAAAGCTATAAGCTCTCCTAGTTAAAATCCTTCAAGTTCTTTGGTAAGTTTAAGTCATTTGTTGATTTGTCATTTATTAATGTTATAGCCACGGATAAGATCTTCCATAAAATCAAGTTTATTTCCATTTTTACCGGTTAATTCTTATGACTAATTTTTATGCTTTTGATTATGTTTTAAGTATGTGTGAGTAGTAGCTGGGCCAAATCTCGGGCTAATCTTTCCCAAGGACTTAGGTGGTTATTAGGTTCTCGAGCCCTCGGACTTAATAGCATGGTTTTCGGTTTAGAGCTTGTCTAGCAATTTCGGTCTAACCAAAGGGTGTTAACTCATCGGAATGGTATTTAGTCAAGCGGTCTTGGCAAATGGCATACTGAGGGCTCGTGGCCTCTTATGTGTTCGATATATGTTAAAAACAAGTTGGTTTGCCCCCAGAAGTCACATCTCTTTGTAAATTCGATCGTTAACGTTAAACCTTCCGAGCATTAGCACGCGGTCGTGTCTCTTGCTTGAGTTATAATCGAGAACCGGTAGCGCCTTTGTCAAGGGTTAGAAGATCCCTAGACTTGCCTCTTTTAAGTTCATTAAAAAATTTTCTAGTCTTTTCATTAACTTTTCCACCGTTAAAGCAAAACCAAGTTGGCCATCTTAAACGTCGAAATCTACCATATACAACCTACAATCCGTTTAAGCTATTTTCAATTCTCTGTGGGAACGATTCCGGTCTTGCCGGTTTATTATGCTACCAACGATCTAGCCTTACGCTTCGGGTTTTCGAACCTCATATTTGAAGGCAAGGTTGTGGCGTAACCATTTTTGGCGCCGTTGCCGGGGAATCTTACTATAGCTTATTTGGAGGTTCGACAAACCACTGTAAGTACCCTATGTATTTTTCTTTTGTGTAATTTGAACTCAACTTAGTGGATACCTCTAACTGAGCCACCAATTCGACTTGAGGTGTAACAAAGCTAAATTGAGCATCAATTGCCTTTTTACTATATTTTGTCTATATAACGTAGCGGTGGCATAACCCCACGGAACTGTTTTGAGAAAGAGGTGGCAGCATAGCCTCTCTAGCCTGTTTATTTTATGTCTTATCTATCTAATAGAATGGTGGCGGTAAATGGGGAAATAGTCCCCATGACTAATGGGGAATACTTTTATCCCGCTTATGTTTATTCATATTCTTGCATAGTTGCCCCCACCACTCCTCCCATCAATGTTTTTAGGATAGAAATAAACATTTCCAATTGGTTGCCCCGCTTTCATGGCATGGATCACGAACACCCTTACAAACATGTTGCGGCTTTCAAAGGCAAACTTGGTACCCTTAGTGCCATTGTGACATCAGAGTCCGCGTGGGTGAAATTCTTTTCTCTCTCTTTAAGGGGTAGTGCTAAAACTTGGCTCAATTCCTTGAACCCTCAATTCTTGCTGACTTGGGTTGATTTGCTAAATGAATTCCACAAAAAGTTCATTCCCATGTATTTTACGGGGATTCGCAAGAAACAAATTCAAACCTTTGCTGAAAGAGAGAATGAGTCATTTTATGCATGCTGGGGAAGATACAAGGACTTGCTCATTGCGGTCCCGAATCATGGCTATGAAAATTTTCAAATTGCTACCTATTTTTATGACGGACTTTCTCAAAAGAGTCAACGATTCTTAGATAAGATGTGCGATGGCAAACTTTTTGAAAAAGAACCCGCTCAAGCCTTAGATTTCTCTGATCATTTGGCCGCAATTTTACAATCTCGGGTGTATGCTCAACATTGTCAAGAGTCCAACTCAAATGCCATGGAAGAAGGAATTGAGCCACATAGCTTTGTTGAAAATGTTAGTTTAGATTGTGATAGCTTCTCTGAGTCTGCATGGAGTGATGAGCCTATTGATGAAATTGCGGTCCAGAGTTCTCCTCTTATGGATCCCCCTCTTTGTGATGATCCGGGGGAGAAATGCCTCACCGCTAAAGTTGTCTCTTTCGATCTCCCATATATTGATACTTCCCCGGAGGAATTACTCCTTGCTCACGAGATGAACATGTTTGACACATCGGGCGTCTATTATGACGATCCATTGGAAAAACCTCTCACCGCTAAGGAAATGGATGCCGAAGTGGATTACTTGTATTCATTGTTAGCTAAACGAGATGCATCTGAACCAATCTTTGATGAGTTAGAGCCCATGGAAGCTAAAATTGTCCTTTTGACCTCTCCGTGCCTTGATCTTCTCCCACTAAGGAAATGGATATCGAGGTAGATTCCTTACACTCTTTGTTAGAAAAACAAGATGCATGTGGGCTTCATCTTGAGAAGATACCAATCATAGAACTAATTGATTTTCTTGGTGTTGAGAATGTTGACTTGGTTTACAATCCTCTTATAGTAGAATTTCTCAACAAATTGAAAATTGATTTTGTTTGGGCTATGCACTTGGTGGAACTCAAATTTTTTAAACGGCTTCAACAAATGCGCTACTCAAAGTATTTATTTTTATGGCATGGTCGAATTCAATTTTTGCAGCAAAGTGTGGAGTAGAGTGCTATGTTCATTTTATTAGCTCTAGTTGGCATGTTAAATGTTCGAAGCCCGCGTTTGGCTGCATGTACATAAACTCTTTCTTTTTCTTTCTCTTTTCTTTTCCTCTTTTGATGGTCTGGTATAGCCACCCGTTTCTCGCTTGGGAAATGGGAAGAAAAGTAGTACCCATGTAATCGCGTGAAGATTTGGTTGTGTTTTACTTTCGGTTACTTTTGAGCCCGGATAACATGAGCCAGGTAGTTCTAATGTCATTTGTCTCTTAGTAGGTAATTCAAGCTTAGGTCTTTTGCAGGGTAAACGTGCTACCACACCAGCCTTGGTGGCTTGGGCCTAAAGTCGGAGTGAATGAGGCATTCAGGAGCCCTAAGCATGGGTGCGATTACATATCGCAGTTTTTCGTCCAATAAAGCTTTGGCCATGACCCTGTGTGACTAGCTGTGGTTCAGTTGGAAGAGCCGAAGGAGTCGACCTTGAAAGCTGTTCGGATGACGGACGGAGCCGATGACAAAAAAGCCTCCAACTTGGTCGAGGTATACGGGGGTCGACATTCCACCTGGAAGGTACGTGTGCTCCCTCTCTTGTATTTCATTTCAATTGGCTTCATGCTATGAGGATATAGCATCTTTTAAGTTGGGGGGAGTGATATATATGTTATGTATATGGTTTATGAGACATGTCTCATAGTCTCATATGGTTTTGGTTAAAATTTTAAAAATTTTTGCTTTTGCTTGTAATACCATTGTTCCTATGTTAGATACTTTAATTATGCTCAATTGTGTCAATATGGCAAGAGTCGTGTATCCCATCAAATTTGGTTATATGTTTGAATCCATGTCGCATGCATATACATGATCATTGATAAACAAGTTGAGCCTAAAAGTCCAGTCAATTCAAGTAGTGTGCATCGCTTAGAGTTGAGATTCACTTCTTAAGCATCGCATGCTTTTTGTTCTCATTTCCCGCATTTGCGTAAATAATATCTTTTGTTCATGCTTGAGTAGTGTATGTATCTTTCTTGCATCTTTTTGGAGTTGTTGGCGTACTTAGGAAATGATTCAAGGCATTTTTGTTTGATTAAACCACATAAGAGACACTTCGTCCTTATTTTGAACCATAGTCCGAGTCTCTTCCATTGATCAAACCTAGGTAACTGGATGGTTGGAAGGTTGTGTGTCTATTGTTTCTCAATGTTTCAAGATGGTTTGGGGGTGGTGTGAGTATGATAGAAGTGGTTGAGATGTAAAAAGGCGAAAAATCGGTACGTGATTCCCTATCGTTCCTCTCCCACTACCAATGCTAAAATCTCAAATTTTCATCTCCCTCTCCAAAGCTCTCGAAATTGGCCCCTCAATCTCTCTTACTACAAATCTCAATTCAAATGACCCGATTTCTCAAAGAAAGAAAAAGGAAAAGAAAAGAAGATCAAAGAAATGATATGAAGAGCAAAAGCGGATTTGAAAGATGGTTAAATACTATGATGAGAGAATTGGTTAGACATATGGGCTAGCATACATTCCAGATGAGAAAGAGTCCGATGAAAAGGGGGAGCTCGATGCTCAATACCTTGAGGAGCTGGATGTGGATGACGACTATGTGTGTTGGAGTCGGTGGTAGTAGTTTTTCTTTATTCTTCGTAATTTTGTTTGATGTTTGGCCGATATGTGGCCATGCCTTGGGAGTTAGGGTCGGTAGTGGCCAAGGGTAGATGAACCATGCAAGTATATGGCCACTACTTTTTCGTAGTCCCTTTCTCTTTGTATCCAAGGTCGTTATAAGCTAATAAAGTCCTCCGTTGATCTTTTGTATGCCAATTAACTCCGTTTGATGCATTATTGATATTTACTGCTTTTTGAGTATGATTTATTCCTAGTCTTTCCATAATTGTTAATAATTAGCTTTTCTTTCATTCTAAGCGCTCTTTTCATAGCATGCATAGCTTTTCATCTCTGGCTATTACATTTACTCGCTAGTGCTTGTCATGGGATGTATCTTGTATTTTAATGTGTGAAAAGTCGAATAAGCGCATATCCTTGTGAGTTTTGGAGTCAAAGTTCGTTGTGGTGCATGCATGCTTGACTGCTCTAATATGGCATAGTTCGCTCATCCTAGTTCATGGTATGTTTGTGTGTGGATTGCACGTGATCGAATTTGAAGGGGTGTTTTGGACTCTCGCCCAGTTGTTATAATTGAGCATAATTTTTGTATCTTGAATCTGGAGAGGATTGCATAGTTTAGTTAAATAAATTTTGTTTTAGTTATACATTTTGTTTTAGTTTGCTAGGGACTAGCAAAGTTCAAGTTGGGGGGTGTGATGAGCACCCAATATTGTAGATATTTGGTGCGACTAGTCCAGTTTTATGTTGTTTTATCTTGCGTTTATTTAGCTTTTATAGCGATATTGCAAGTAAGGTAGGTTTTTGTGTATTTCAGGTAATTCGTATAAATAAGGCGCGTTTGAATGCCAAGGAATGCTCCGGGTGCAACCAAGTGCTCAAGGCCACGTGCCACCATGTTGTGGTGCCCGAAGAGTCATGAAGAGATGGTTTGGAGGTTGCTCGAGTCACCCAAGGGTCAAGGGAATTGAATGAGAAGTGAGGATTTTACCAAAGCTACTCATCTTCTGACCAGCTGAGGGTAGAATTGTCATAACTTTTGATGTACAAAGTACTTTTGATCCAAACCACTTGGGTTAGAAAGTAAATTCGACGAGCTTTCCAACAGTCTAAAGAACACCCAAATTTGAGTTCGGGAGTGTCCGGAGCGAGCCCGCAAAGTTTGTCCAAAAATCTGTCAAGCTTGTACCGATACTGGCCAACTCCCAGTACCGGTTCATGATGTCCAGAGTTCATTTTTTTCAGTACAATTGAAGACCTTGTACCGGTACTGGGGGTTGCCCAATACCGGTTCAAACTACAGAAAATGTGCACTATTTGCTACTTTTTCCAGCTTTCTACTTTTGGGATATTTTCCACTTTTGGCTGATTTTAGGATATTTTTTGGATATTTTGTGAGAGAGTAAGGCCACCTTGTATAAATAGGGCCTCCCTCTCTCATCTTTATCTCTCTTGTCTTTTACACCTCAAGTCATTTTGTTTTCTAGAATTCCATTACAGCTCCAAGCCCTCCTAGTTAAAATCCTTCAAGTTCCTTGGTAAGTTTAAGTCATTTGTTGATTTGTCGTTTATTAATGTTGTAGTCACGGATAAGATCTTCTATAAAATCAAGTTTATTTCCGTTTTTACCGGTTAATTCTTATGACTAATTTTTATGGTTTTGATTATGTTTTAAGTATGTGTGAGTAGTAGTTGGGCCAAGTCTCGGGCTAATCTTTCTCGAGGACTTATGTGGTTATTAGGTTCTCGAGCCCTCGGGCTAAATAGCATGGTTTTCGGTTTAGAGCTTGTCTTGCAATTTCTGTCCAACCAAAGGGTGTTAACTCCTCGGAATGGTATTTAGTCAAGCAGTCTTGGCAAATAGCATACCGAGGGCTCGTGGCCTCTTATGTGTTTGATATATGGTAAAAACAAGTTGGTTCGCCTCCGGAAGTCACATCTCTTTGTAAATTCGATCGTTAACGTTAAACCTTCCGAGCGTGAGCATGCGGTCGTGTCTCTTGCTTGAGTTATAATCGAGAATCGGTAGCGCCTTTGTCAAGGGTTAGAAGATCCCTAGACTTGCCTCTTTGAAGTTCATCAAAAACTTTTCTAGTCTTTTCATTAACTTTTCCACTGTAAAAGCAAAACCAAGTTAGCCGTCTTAAACGCTGAAATCTACCACATACAACCTACAATCCGTTTAAGCTATTTTCGATTCTCTGTGGGAACAATCCCAGTCTTGCCGGTTTATTATGCTACCAACAAAGATCTAGCCCTACGCTTTGGGTTTTCCAACCTCATATTTGAAGGCAAGGTTGTGGCATAACCATGGGCTCCATCACAATATTTTATATCTCAAAAATTTAAATGTGGTAGTGTAGATCCCTTGAAACACCTCGTGACAGTTCTTCATTAGCACTTACTTGAGGATTCCCAAGTACGCCACATGATATGTCTGTGGTGTACAAGCACCGGATACTCTACATGTTGACAAATGAACTGAGATTTTTGTGAATAGCTTAATGCTCAGCTCGGTATGAGACAAGTCAATCTCTAGTTACAAGCTCGTTTAGTAAAAGAGTCGAGTTTGAGTTATTCGTTATTGGGCTCGTTTTTTAAAGCTTGATTCATCTTAGGCTCATTTAGAAAACCATCAAGGTCAAACACATCTCTTTTAAACGAGCCGACCTCGAGCTTGATTATCTGTAGTTTTTCATTTAGGGGTTGTTCGGACAAACAATCGAGCCTGGCTTATTGGCTTATCCTAGAAAGAGCCATTTGTTTTTACCCCCCCCTGACACACACACCCCACCTTGACCCCACCTCTTCTTTCGGAAAAGGCATTTGCTTTCACTACCTCTCTTTCTGTTGGGAAGCCAGATTAAGCCAGGGTATTTTGGTAATTTTTGTCCTCTGTAGTGTGGCTTTTTTAGGTCGGTTCTTTTAGCCGAAGCACTGTGGCTTTTTTAGCCAGAATTGGTGGGAAAGCCGGCTCAATTTTTTAGCCGAACGAGGCCTAAGCCTGGTGATTGTAATAATGTTATAGTTGGCATAGTGTTTCTGCCAAACAATTTGTTGCCTATAAATAGACAAGTTCACATGCTCTTCCCCTTTTCAATGCACTGAGGAAAAGAAAAGAAACATACAAGAAGGTAAAGAGAATTTGATCAATTCGAAAGATCGATCTCCATTGTTCTTCAAGAACTATTTCATATATATATATTGTCTCCAATATTTGTTTACTTTTATGCAAGTGCATTTTATATTTGTCCCAATTTTATAACATGTTATAAGCATGGAGTTCTAATAAGAAAGGGTGTCCTACTAGAAGTAATGTACATCTAATACCAGAAGTATTTAATTTTAGTTATCAGTAAAGAGAAAGTACCTGGAGTATTGAAAGATACTTGAGTAATCTATGCCAAAAAAAAAAAAAATGGATACCTAAAGTATGTTCGTTAAAACATACTCGAAGTATTTAATTTCCAAGAAGAATATCATTTTATCATTTTGTATTGTTTAAATTAGAATCATGGTATATATTCTCAGTAAAAACTTAAAAAAAAATACATAATGTCCATCAATTTGTAGATGAGAAAGAAGCATGATTTGTCTTTGCATTATTTCGGTACAAACGTAAGAGGAAAAAATGGGTGGACTTTTTTTTTTTTAAGAGAAAAAAATGGGTGGACTTGACTTAGTTTTAAGTTATGATCAAACAGAGAAAACCATAAATGCAAATAGTATATTTGAAACATTGCACAATAATCTCATAAATAGAAAAGTTAGGTTACTGTCTCTCCTTTTTCTGTCCCACTTGCATGCCTCTCTTTAGACTACATTATATGCTTTGGAACATGTGTATATATCACATTCTCAGCCAAAAAGTCGAGATTGAAAAACAAAAGTCTTCACATGTCTTTTTCATATTGAATACTGTAACTTTTAGTTATTACACTATTTTCCCTAAGGTCTTAAGAAATTATTATTTTATTTTAAATTATTTTATTAATTTTGATACCCTAACTTTACTTGTTCTTAGTGTTTGTCATTACAATTAGACATGAATTGTGTATTTGATTGTCTCTTATTAAATGTTTATCTAAAGTAAAGTTTGTTTTTTTATAGATAATGTCGATTATCAAAAATCTAGAATTTAAGTGCTCCGTTATTGCCGAAAGAGAAAACGATAGTTTGATGAATAATCACAAATCATGGTCAACTACTGTCAACTCAGTTCTTGAGGCAAATAGGCGTCATCAAAACTATAATCATAGACTTGGATTTGAACGTGGTAGGAATCAATGTCATCGAAACCCTATGGGATTAATTCATAAGCCAACTCACAAGAATGCCACATCGTACGCCTAGAAGTGGTATAGAAAGGCGAAAACAACAAAATGGGGAAATGGAGCATGAAGTCAACTATTTTAGTCAAATAATTCTTCACCTATCTTTTGTTAATTTGATGGCTCACAATACACAATAGAAAGATCCAGTTACATTCGAAACAAATACAGGTACTAGTACGAAAGACTATATGCATTTAGTGACAACTTCACAAGTTTTTACCCAGATACTCACATTTGCCTGGTTTGGATGGTATTTTGAAAAATTTTGAGTTTGATTTTTGGGTACTGAGTGGAGAGAAAATTAGGATGATAATTGAAAATATGGGTAATGAGTGGAGAGAAATAGAGAGAGAAACTAGAGTAATGATTGGAGAGATGAGAGAAAAATGAAAATAATAATTGGAAATAAAGGTAATAAATGTTTTTTGAGTTAATTTTTTTTTTTAAAATACCATCCAAACAAGGCAACCATACTATGTTTCAAAATATCACATGGCATAAGTGCACTTTGATTTTCGGAAAATTGTTGTAGAATAGCATCACTGTGATTTTTTTCTTTTTTTTTGGCAATGCATGATGTTTCGGGACAGCTTGCGTACACATTAGGCTAATCCTACAGTCCCTTCCCACAGCTGTTTCACACGCCTACGTGTGGGGGTAAGATGGTCCCAAGAATTGTTGAAAAGGAAAATTTAACTTGAGACTTTTGGATAGAGCAAATATCTAAATCTCAAGCCAAGACCATTTGACCAACCCTTGGGGTTAGCATCACTGTGAAATTGCTTCACAATGGCCAATATAAGTAGCTAATTTGTTGGTCCGAAAAAGAAAAGAGTAGCAATTTAATCCCCTTTTTGTTCATTGGATCCGCAAAGCTTCAGAAATCAAAGGAATTTGGAAGATGAGAGAAATGGAGCCATGAATAAGTTTTTTACAGTGGGGTGTATCCGGACCTTCCCCTCCATAATACTTATTTACGGAACCCTCCGTAAATAAGTTTTTATCTGAAAGGAAAAATGACAACAAGGCGTAAGTAATTAATTATAAATGGAGACTATATATGAGGTCATAAAGTGTTGATTCTGATGTGCGTAAGAGGGGTAAATGGTCGCTCTCCATTGATAGACATATGACACAATGAAAGGGACAGGCGTGGTATAAAAAACTCATGCGGCTCCACACATATTAGAGGTGAAACACATTCACACAAATAAGCACGTAAATACTCACAATACGTACATGTGGAATATCTGGGAAGGAGACACCCACGATTTTTTTTGTTTTTTATTTTATTCTTTCCGATAAACGGATTGCGATGTTCGGGATGCTCGCACATACCTCGATGAGCTCTGGAGCCCCTAAAATTAACGATCGGACAAATCCTCCAATGACCCCAATTCCCAAATAGAATGTTTGGCTTGAAGTTGACGGCTGTTTGCAGAAAATTATCCCTGAGCAATTAATAATTTTCCATTTTTGTGAGAACAGAAGCCTAGATATTTAGAAGGAACAAGTTGATTTTCCATTTTTTGACTTTTCAAATGAGGACTTTAGAGGAGTAATATTGTATATGCATAGCGTTGAAGAAAAAGGCAGGCTACCTGCAGTGTGTGAGAGTAGATCTAATTTTCCAGGGGCTTTTTAAGATGGTTTTTTAAATTTCTTTCTCTTGATTTTCACAAGATCTTGGTCAAATTCTTCCACTATATTTTTTTTTCTCGATGAGAGGAATGAAAAAAATATAAATATATAGATTAAAGTTGAAAAAAGGTCATAAACAACGAAAAAAACCAAAACAAATTGGAAATTTTGAATTTTTGCAATAAAGTTCGACCTTTTTTTACAAATAAGACCAAAAGATTTTATTAACAGAAAAGAAGTTTGATTTGTTATTTAATGTTAAATTTTGAAATTTTATTAAAAATAATAAAAAATTGATTGCGGGATAAAGTTTCAAGGTTTTAATTTGTCTTCCAAGTGGAAAAATGTAGGGTGAGGAGAGGAATATATAGTTGTTTGATGTGGATATCTGGAGTTTGAGAGAGTGACTCTCTCTCTCTACTTCGGATCAATCCCCCTGATTTCGGCGAGAGCTAGTCATTGCTAGAGCAGTTTGCCTTTATGCTCCTTTGTCCGATCTTCCTCTCTATTGCTCTTCTTTCTGATCGTCCTGCAGTTCCATCGATGTTATCAGGCCGGCCCCGTTTTCGTCATTCTGGGCGTTGCATAGGGTCGCGCCCTGATGAGGGCGTAGTTTCTTAGGTTTTGCTTTAGCTTTGTTTGCTGTTTTTTTGTTGGTTTTTTCGAGATCGGAGACGAGTCTTGTCTATGTGAGGCCCTGAATGTTCGTCTGTGAGTTTAGGCCTCCTTTTTGGTTGCTCTCCTCCCTCCCTAGGGGGTGGCTGCCCATTCCCGATGTATGATTTTCGTATCAATGAAAGTACCTCTCAAATTTGACAATTTTTTTTTAATCATGTTTTGTTCTGTTTTATTTATTTATTTTTTTTGTCAATCGAAAATACGCATGTTCAGGTTTTGTTTCAAAAAGATCTATGCCCAAATATATATATATTTGGACCTTCGCATCCAAGCAAAGTACGGACCACCCCATTTCTACCCTTTCCCGATTGAATTTTTATGATCCGAGCAGTTCAATATATTCAGAATGTGATTTTAAGGGTACCCGCGAGAAATCGGCAAAAAAAAAGACCGAAAAGGGCTTGATTTTAGCAGTTTTTATTTGAACCGTTCAATAAAAAACTGCTCGGATGAAGCCCTTCCCGGTCTTTGTTTTTGCTGATTTCTCGCGAGAATCACGTTCTGAACACATTGAGTGGCTCGGATCATCGAAATTCGATCGGAAAAGGAGGTGCAGACCGAAGCATTGCGGAGGTCCGCATTAGAAGTTTACTATATATATATATATATATATATATATATATATATATATATATATATTAAAATGAGGTGATTCTTATTAGAAGGGAATTATATATATATATATATTTCGGTTTTTTTTTTCCTTCTTCCAAGTAAACGAGGCTAAAATTGGAAACCTTCTAACAAAACCTTATCAGCATATGAAGATAAATGGATCAAAGTCAATGAATATTAATTTATGTTTTATATTCAATCGTGGGAACATCCATAGGTCAAAAATACTACTTTCATGGTCCTTGTTATTGATTTCTCAATCTCACCTCATATATATTGATCAGGACTTGAGATTAATGTCCCCATTCACTGCATGCAACGCCAACATGTGATGCATATGTTTGTTATTCCACCAGTAACCCCACCACCAATCCAATCGATCAATTTTGAATATCTGCGAATTAGGCAGCATGCACCCACAAATTTTTTTGTTTTTTATTTTTTCCTTTCCGATTAAACGGATGTCCAAATGGGCCCCACCTCACTTCATCTACCTGGTTAGAAGTGAAGTCATGCGTTGGACAATAGATGCATTGTGGAGCTAAATCAATCCCATGTTTCACAAGGGCATTGAGCGGTTCTTCTATTAAATTATGCAACAGAGAACTGTACTCGATACAATACAAAAGCTTGTTCGAATGTGCTAAAGAAAATTGCGAAGCAGGAGCGGCATACAATGTGCTATAGATATCCATACAATACAAAAGCTTGATAGAATGTGCTTTAGTCATCGTTATTGTGGATTGGAGAACTGAAAACAATCATACTTTTGCCTCTGCTCGTCGGACGAGCAAGAATTCGGCAAACAAACAAATGTGAAAGGCCCCTGAAACATGGGGAATTTTATGATCACACAAGGTATCATACAATTTTGTTATACAGATTGTGCTGGGCCCAAGCCGACTCAGCCTTGGGTTGGTCCACAATGTGGTGACAGTACAGGTGGCTTGGGCCGAACATGATGGGCTGGGCCACTATCGGATTGAACTGATTTATTACGACCCGCGAGTTTTTTTGAATTATTGAATGGCTCAGAGTTTTCGTGCTGGATCCAGAGTGGATCCCATGTGACCGTCGGCCGGTGGCTGTAGAAGGGTTCCAAATATACCTTGAAGACAAGCTTATGCCTAAAGTATAGAAAACATAAACAATATGATCAGTTACATTACTCATCTGTAAAGTTAGAAGGCTCATCTGCCTCCAGAGAGAAGGGACCTTGCAATAGAAGACGAGTGCGAAAACGCGTTTCCTATAAAAGACGAATATGACAGTGTAAAATTGTCAAACTCTTCCTGGTGAGCAAACGTTAGACCCGCAGCAGAAATACCCATCAGTTTCAACTCTGGAAGAGGAATATCTCCCTCCAAATACTCCACAACTTGCCTCATATTCGGCCCGGCGACAAGCTCAAAGTGGGAACACAATAAACCCAGCTTCAAAACAACCTCCACTTCCACCCCTACATATTCACTCCCCAATTTAGCATCAACTGTTCGCAACACTTCCCCTCTGCTCCAAAAGGAAAACACCCAATCCACCAAAACCATGTCCTTTGCTGCTGCTTGTGGCCCAATGGGCCTCCTCCCACATACCACCTTGCGCAAAAAGGCATTGAAAGCATACTAATTGGTGCTCATTGTGGCCTTTTCGGTTCTAGAGGGCTCCGGTGCAAGATACCCAAGCATTCCAGCCACATGAGTGGTTTGTGGATCGGTTCCATGATCATACAATCTAGCTAGCCCAAAATCGCCCAATCTCCCATTCAATTCGCCATCTGACAACACATTACTTGGCTTGACATCTCTATGCACAACAACTTGCTCCCACTCTTCGTGTAAATAGAAAATAGAAAAGGCCCGACGCCACCCCCTTGGTGACTCGAAATCTTTGCTGCCAATTGAGGGTACATTACAAAGAAAGAATAGTTATGTCACTATTTTAGAAAGTGACATCATAAATATATTATATCACAATTTTTTAGATGACTGGCATTATTTATCTATTGCGATCTTTTTTTTTTTTTTGCTCGGCAAATGGAACTTTTTATTAAACTCGAAAGGGTACATCGATGAGGAAACCAAAAGTACAAAGATCTATCCAACCAAAGTTGGATAAAACACCCTCAAATACTCACTCTACACCTTCACTTTTCGGATCCCATTCAAATAGCCTTTAAAATCCTCCACCGTGTAAATCTTGATATCAAACTTAGCCTTCATCCACATGGCTACTCTAGTTTTGACTAACTCCGCCACTTCCGAAGCCTGGGTTGTTGCTCCGTTGAAGATATAATCATTCCTCGTTAACCAGATGGACCAAAGAGTTGCACAAAAACAGACTTCCCATATAGCTTTCTCCAAGTTGCGAAACCTATTCCCAAACCATCAAAGCGCTAACTCTGCTACTGAGGATGGGCATGCCCACTGGAGGTTCCACCATTCCATAATTTCTGACCATACTACCCACGCAAATCGACAGTGTAGGAGAAGATGTTGAGGGGTTTCCTCATGAAGAGCACACAAGGGGCACACTGCCAAGTGAATCTCAGAAATTACATTCCTATCGACAAGTACTGACCGTGTTGCAACTCTATCTTGAATGGCCATCCATGAAAAAATTTCCACTTTAGGGGGGCTTAAGTTCTTCCACAGTGAGCCCAGAAGAGCATTTGGAGACTATGTAAGGGATTCCCACTGCCTATAAACCGATTTCACCGAGAAGGTTTTATCTGCTGTCCATATCCACTGAAGCGAGTCTGGTTTTGAGGGATCCAATGTCACACCGTTCAGTCTTTGTTTTAAGTCCTCATACTGTTGATTCTCCCGGACACGAAGCGTTCCTCTAAACTGCAAATTCCAATCTCCACTGCCCCTTCCTTCACAAATATTGCTCAGAACCACATCCTGTTGAATGGATCGGCGATATAGCCTTGGAAATTCCTCTCCAAGCGTAGTAGAACCCAGCCAGCTATGTTCCCAAAATAGAGTATCATGACCTGAGTTTACTTGCACCTTGAAGCCTTCTCGGAGAGAAAATCCAAGGGCCGAATCAATATTTCCCACTGAGCAGATGTCCCTCCATACATTAGAAATCGAACCCGAGCCCTGTGTATATGGAAGCCAACTCCTCCGATCCAGATTATATTTCCCACGAATAACTTTTACCCACAAAGAGTTTCTATCACTGCCAAATCTCCACCACCACTTAGCAAGAAGAGCCAAATTTTGTGGTATCAATCTCTTGATCCCTAAGCCCCCATTTTCCTTTTTCATAGTAATCTTCTCCCAATTCACCATGTGCATTTTCTTTTTGTCCGGTGTATCGCCCCAAAAAAATTGTCTTTGTAATTTCTCCAGCGACTTTGCAATTGCCATTGGCATTTTGAATAGGGACATGTAGTAAATCGGTAGAGTGCTAGAATTATGGTTGATAAGCGTAAGCCTGCCCCCGGTAGAGATGGTTTTCGATCTCCAAATGCTTAGCCTCTTCTGAGTCCGTTCAAGAACAGGCTCCCATGTTTTGACCCTCCTCGGATTAGCACCTAACGGGAGCCCAAGGTATTTAATGGGCAGAGACTCCACTCTACATCCCATCACATGTGCAAGCGTTTCAATATCCTCCTGTTGAACATTTATACCACAGATGGAGCTCTTAGAGTAGTTGATCTTTAGGCCAGACATTAATTGAAAGCACCTGAGAATTCGTTTAATGTTCCCCATTTCCTCCAGATCATTGTTGCAAAAAAGAATCGTATCATTAGCAAACTACAGGTGAGAAATAGTCACTCCATTGTTCCCCAACTTTATGCCTTTAATGATATTTTTCGCACGAGCTCTTTCCAACATGATATTGAGTGCTTCAGCTACTATGTTGAACAAAAAGGGTGATAAAGGATCCCCCTGTCTCAACCCTTTCTGGGTTTGGAACTCCCTTGTAGCCAATCCATTAATCAAGACAGACATAGAAACTGTGGAACAACATTCCTTAATCCACCCACACCCCCGCTCCCCAAAACCTACCTTCTTAAGCATATCCAAAAGAAAACCCCAATTTACACAATCATACGCTTTCTCAAAATCTAATTTAAGAATTAGACCGCTTGAGCAATTTTTCCAACAATGAATAGCCTCATTAGCAATCAAAACACCATCCAATATTTGTTTGCCCCCAACAAAAGCAGCTTGGGCTTCGCCAATGATAATAGGAAGATGCTCCTTAATCCTATTAGCTAACACTTTGGATAGGATTTTATAAATACTCCCCACCATGCTAATAGGTCTAAAATCCTTAAAAGAAGTAGGACAATCAACCTTAGGAATTAAAGCAACAAAGGTTGAGTTAATACCTCTCGTGAGCTTTCCATTCTTGTGAAATTCTGAAAAGAATTGGATAAATACATCCTTCATGAATTCCCACCCCTTCTTGATAAACGAAAAGTTAAAACCATCCGGGCCCGGAGCCTTTAAGCTATTGCACCTTTTTAGAGCAGCCACAATCTCCCTTTCCTCAAACTGTTTTTCCAGATGCAAGGTGACATCCCCGGACAAGGATCTCTGAAAATGTCCCCCCAACAGTGGTCGAATCTTTCTTTCCTCTGTGAAGTTACTTCGGAAGTGGACAACTGCAGCTTCCTTAATATCATTGGGGTCCTCCATAGCTCTACCATTAACTCTGACCGAACCTACCATATTCCTCTTAAATCTGTTATTCGCCATGATCTGAAAGTACCTTGTATTTTTGTCCCCCAACTTTAACCACTTAACCCGTGATTTCTGTCTCCATAAAGATTCTGAAAGCTTATAGAGCCTCCAGTATTCTGCACTAACTTTGCATCTGAGGGCCTTTTCATCATGATCAAGAGGTCTTCCTTCGGCTACCAAATCAAGCTGATGTAGTTTAGCTTCATTCTCCTGTAGAGCAGAGTTGACATCTCCAAATTCCTCCTTATTCCAGACTCTCAGCCTGTCTTTGATTGCCTTCAATTTTTGAACTAGAATGAAGCCGGCCCAACCCACTACCTGTACCTCATTCCATGTTTCTTTGGCCAAAGTCATACACTTAGGGTTAGAGAGCCAAATATCCATAAACTTAAATGGTTTAGGACCCCAATCCCTGTTGTCATCCCTAATCGTTACTGGGCAGTGATCAGAGATTGGTCTCGGCAGCCCCCATTGCAAAATATTGTATTTTTCAAGCCATTGATGGGAAACCAAAAATCTGTCCAGCCGGCTATGGATAGCATTATTCTGGTAGTTGGTCCATGTATATTTCCTGCCAAACATTGGCAAGTCAATCAGCTCCATGTTGTTGCAGAACTCAATGAACTCTCTCATGCCCCTTTCAAGCCGTAAACATCCCACCCTTTCACTAATAACCCTTATTTCATTGAAATCCCCTCCCAAGCACCATGGAACATTACAACCTGCCTTAAGCACCAATAACTCCTCCCATAGCACTCTTCTAGCCACTGCCTCATTTGGAGCGTACACATTAACAAGCGTACACGGGAATTCATTATACAGCAACCCACTCATCAAAATGAACGATCTTTGG
Source organism: Rhododendron molle (assembly GCA_025413875.1). NCBI lineage: Eukaryota > Viridiplantae > Streptophyta > Magnoliopsida > Ericales > Ericaceae > Rhododendron > Rhododendron molle. The sequence goes on from CM046391.1 coordinate 51,330,216, forward strand.
ACCACAATATTATTAGCAGTAAAAAACTCCTTATTCCAAATACTAATAAGACCACCCGAAGCACCCACTGAATTGGAACAAGCAAACTCCATATTAGCACTACCCCAGATCTTTTGAATATCAAATCTATCTACTGCCTCTAGTTTAGTTTCTTGAACAAACACCATGTCCGGTTTGTTTTTCTTAATAAGTTTCGACAAAAATCGTTTCTTGACAATACTCCCCAATCCTCTAATATTCCAGGTTATAATCTGAATAAAAACAAGAAACCTTTCGAACTTCACCACAGAATTAGTTACACGCACTAATTCCCTGCACCCCTCTCCTTCACTAGAGAGTAACCTTAACCTCCAGTTCAATCATCCTCTTTAAAGTCTCATTATCATCAGGTAAAAAATTAATATCCAACTCACCTCCGACTGCCATGGTAGCTCTGACCTCGTTAACAATCGACGGGCTGACTTGGCTAATATCCTCTGAACACGATTGAGACTCCTCCGCTGAACCGAGCTCACGGTCCAAATCCTCTCGGATCCTCAACAAATTATTCAGCTGTCTTCTTCTTCTTTTCCTGCATTCCGTATTATTTAGATCCACCAAAAGATTAATGCAGGGCAGTTGAGACGATCGCACGACCAGCTGATTCGTTGAGCTCTCCTCTGGCGACTCCATGGCTGGAGACTTCAACTCCAAATGAGGATTATCAGAACGAAACCCCACTAAAGAGGGCCTCTGTTGGACATAACCCACCTTTTTGTCTGCTCCTGACTGGCCCATCGTTCCATCACGAGCCGGTGATTTTTGTTGGGCTTTGTTGGAAATCTATTGCGATCTTTTTAATTACGGGTTTTTCAAAAACTGACATCTTTTCACCTTTTTGAGCGTCATCTTGTAACAATATTGTAGTAGTGTTGGCTCTTGAGTCCAAAAATCATGATGAGAGCCTGAGAGGAGAACGCTCTCAACCCTCAACCATGGAGGAAGAGACTGCGGGAGAAAAGAGGACAGAGAGAACCGGATAGGAGGGGGACAGAGGGAACGATATGGAGGAAGAGTGAGGGGAGATGGGGTGGAGGGGTGAGGAAAGGAAGAAAGTGGAGCGAAGGGGGAGGAGGGAAACCCACCATGGAGCTCTTGCTCTCTCTAGAGTCTTCTTATTAAATACTCCTATCTGGGAAGGCAGCACCCACGCCTTTTTTTGTTTTTTACTTTTTCCTTTTTGATAAATGGATGTCCGGGACGCTTGCATGCATGCACCTCGACGAGCTCTGGAGCCTCTAAAATTAACGATCGGACAAATTCCCCAATGACCCCTAAATTCAAAATGTTTGGCTTGAAGTTGACGGTTGTTTGGAGAGAGTTTCAAACTAAAGCTAATGAGTAATGAAGAACGTCATTCCACTACAAGAAAATCTGACACTAGTATAGCCGGCGTTCCTAAAAACGCCGCTAAAGATGATTTTTATTGGCTTTTTCCCAAAAAGGCTGCTTTTCTGGCGCATTTTAGATTATTTAAACATACAACGACGTCAGCATCCCTGACGTTTGCAAAAATGCCGCAAAAACCTTTACAAACGCCGGGAAAAGCAATTTTTTATTTTTTTTTGGTACGGTTCTAATCTCCACGAAAGAAAAAAGTTGATCAATTGAGATGAAAGAATTAATGGATAAGGTAATTTGGTCTTGAGTTCTAGGTATAATACGCATGGTTAGCTGACATAATTTTTCGACACGTTTAACTTTCACACTACAAGTCGGAGTACGTGGTTCAACAGTTATGTAGCTGCACTTATATGCAATGAAATTATGAATTCAATTCTTATGAAGATGATGTTTTTTTTTGTTTTTAACAACAAAGGAAATTTTATTAATATTTGGAGATGTTACAAAGACTAAAAGGACAAGGAGAACGACAACAAAATGTGCCCAGTCCGAGACCTAATCCCTTAATTGGCAAGGAAACACCCAAATGGACAAACTCATACAACATATGCGACGCTACCCAAACATCTAAAGGTCTAAAAACCCAGATAATATGGGATGAATCCAAACAATAAAGCTCAAACACCTAAAGGGCTAAAAAGCCCAGATACAAGGAACAAGCCCACACAAGTAAAGCTCCAACAAAACCCTAACATCAACAATCCGGAGCCAGTTGCCGCTGCACCTGCCCAACGCCGACCATAACCTCAATGCCCAGGCAGCCAACACCACCACACGACGCCAACAACCTCAACAATGCAGAAAACCAACTAAAATGTCGGCCGTCCGCTCCCGGCCTCACTGCCGTTAAGCAAAACCGAAACCAACTCAAATTCTTTTTTTGAAAAATTGTTTTAAAACTATTTTTTTCAAAAATCTTTTCTTATATAAAAACTATTTTTTCAAAAACTGTAGTTACCCAAAAGCTTTTAAAAGAAAAAAATTTTTTGAAAAAATTTCAAAAATTATTTTCTAATTCTAATAAATAGTTTTTATTAGTTTCAAGACTATTTTTAATAAAATTATTTTCTATGTTCACAGTTTTTAGTTTTTCGAAGTTTGAAAATGTGATATGGCAAATTTTTTGATAACAAATTTTGATTATACCATTGTGAACATCTACATTGTTAACCTTAACAATCTCACATTAACTTTTGACTATCCATTTTTTATTAATTATTTCATTGTGGATAGCCTAAGTGCAGCTGGGCTATTATTAGTATAAAAATCTTCACTATTTTGTGATTAAAAAAAAATTTGGAAGAGAGAGAAGAAAAAGACCGACCCAAAATTAGGTTAAACTTCACTAATACCAAACATTCAAAAGTTGTTGCTCTATCAATCTATTCAACTTGATTTGGATGCGAGTCGATTGACCGGCATATATATCTATCCATCTTTCTAGTTAAATGCTCAGAGTTGTTTTCCCATTAACAGCATGTTGTGATTATCAATCTGAAAAAGTCAGATTATACTGTTAAGTAAAATTAAATTAAACAAGAAGCAGCCTTTCAAAAAAAAAAAAACAAGAAGCAGCCATTGATATTGAAGATTATGATGTCGGACACTACACCATGAACACTTCTGTTCAGATTAATGTAAATGTTATTTTTGTAAGAAGCTAGAAAGTAAAATTCATAGATATATGAAAAGAATATTACTTCTTATGTTTGCTTCTTAGAGATTAGTCGGGATGCATTTATGTTGGTGCTTATGACCGAAGATAGTATTCTTGAGTGTCTACCCTGAAACGTAGGGTTTTCAAGTCGTTTGCAAAATAATTTGGTTAGCGGTTAATTGGAGTGTAAGACCTATCGGTCTAAATGGTGGTTGGTAGGTTTCGGAAGCCAACATTTGTCAAGATTTGATTTTTGGTGATTTTCAACTACTACGATTTTCTATCTTACACCAAAACTACGAATTACAAGTATTTTACCACAAGGCTCGGACCAAGAGTTTACAGTACCATGCACTTATAGCCTAAATAATCCAATCGCCTCACGAGTTTACACAATCGAGTCACAGAAAATTTGTGTGCTCGACTTGAAGATTATGCTAGATGCGATCGAATTCCTCTACGGAGTTGGTCAAACCTGACAGCGGAATTCAATCGCACCTAAACTTTTAATTCTAATTCCTAGGGCATCTGTAGAAACTTTATGTACATCTCAAAATCAATTGGCAATGAGTGGAGAGGTCCCAGATGTTATTAAGTGATCACCTATTTCACTCACAAGCAATGTGTGATTCATTTTCTTAACATCCCCCCTCACGTGCAGCCGCGTTTTGAGGTCTGTCACGTGTGGCCACTTTTTGGGTCCTATCATCGTGCAGCCTTTTTGCTGGTCTGTTATCGTGGGGTGTGGATTGTAATTTTTTTTAAATATGGGGTGGAACGGGCCCCGCTCTGATACCATGTAGAAACTTTATGTCCACCTAAAATCAATTGGCAATGAGTGAAGAGGTCTCAGATGTTATTAAGTGATCACCTATTTCACTCCCAAGCAATGTGTGATTCATTTTCTTAACATACATTGATTTACAAGCTACAACAAATATATAGACAAGGTGTAACGACCCTGATTTTTGGTCAATAAAAATTTCGCTAAAAATTTAAATTTTATTTTAATACTTGGATTTTATTTTTAACATCCAAAAATCGGTCGTTATTGACTTCTAAAAATTTTATTGTTATATTTGAAAATTCTTTATTTGTTTTATAAATCCTTTTTAGCGATTAATAATCCGTCGTAATTAGGTTTAATGACTTAGGAGATTGGTATTCATCGCCCGGGCATTAAGGTCATTTTCTAAAGACGAGTATGCCTATTAAGACCTTGGTATAATTACTTGGCAATTGTAGTAAATCCTAGAATTACATTTCTCGGCTAGAAATCCTACATGGCAACCGATTAGTTAGCAACCCTAACTACCGTTTGGCTTAGTTACATTTCCCTAACTTAGAGTGTTGCATCGATGCCGAAGTGGTTAGTAGAAAATTTTTGGTCTTTGCCTTGACCGTTGACTTGACTGCCTTGCTTTGGCTTGGTTAGGCCTGCCTCGCCTAGGCATCGGGTCATTGTTCAAGACTGCCTTGCCTTGGCGTCGGCTCATTGTCGACCTGCCTTGCCTTAGTGTCGGCTCACTGTTGGCTAGACTGCCTTGCCTTGGCGTCGGCTCATTGTTAACTGCCTTGCCTTGGCGTCGGGCCTGCCTCGCGACTGCCTTGCCTAGGCGTCGGGTCATTGTCGGGTTGCTCTGCCTTGCGCCATCGGGTTACGCCTTGGCGTCGGGTCGCGGCTTGCTTTTACCTTGGCGTTCTTTGGCGCCTTGCTCGCCTTGCCTTGGCGTTCTTTGGGCTACCATGCTCGGCCATCGCTGCAGCTAGCGGGCCACCTTGGCCACCGCAGCCTTTGCCTTGCTAGCGCGCCTTGGCCACCGCCCGCTTTATGCGGGCTGCCTTGGCCACCGCTTTGGTAGCGGGCTGCCTTGGCCACCGCTTTGCTAGCGGGCTGCCTTGGCCACCGCTTGGCCACCGCTTTGCTAGCGGGCTGCCTTGGCCACTGCTTGACCACCGGGCTGCCTTGGCCACCGCTTTGCCAGCGGGCTGCCTTGGCCACCGCTTTGCTAGCGGGCTACCTTGGCCACGCTCACGCCTTGCCTTGGCGTTTGGCACCGTCGGGCTTTAATATTCCGTTATTAGGCGATTTCCTACAAAATACAACCAAAATACCACTCGAGCAATGAAAGCCTAGATTAAGTATCGTTAATTAATTAGAATAGCCTAATGCCCACTTAGCCTAATCAATTCTTCTTAAATCTAGGTGAACCTTTTGAACCTTCCTATATGAACCTTGTGAACCCCTATGGAACCCTTTGGACCTTTGACTTTACCCATTGGTCAATAAAAGTTAGGAAAACTTTTATCCATTGGACAATAACCGCTAGGGGGGCCAACCATGAGAGAGTAACACTTGGAGCAAGAAGAAGAGAGGAAGAGGGGCCAACCATGGGAGCTTAACACTTGGAGCAAGAAGAAGAGAGGAAGAGGGGCCAACCATGAGGGAACAACACATGGAGAGATAGAGAGGGAGGGGGGCCGGCCATGGAGGGAGAGGAAAGGCCAGGTTTTTGCCTATAAATAGCCTCCTCACTTCTCATTCAACTCACACCTTCAAGCATTGCTCCATCTCTCTCTAAAACCCATTCTGTTTTGCCCAGGCCAGCACACTGTCCACTTCCTTATCACCATTTTTCTCCAGGCGAAAGTCATTTCTAGGAACAACGTCCTCCACGAAAGTCGTAGAACACTTCGAGAGCTTCAGTTTAGACCCAATAACCACCCCAAACGGTCAAGAAATGACCAAGATATTACCCTCCGAAGTTCAGTGAAATTCTCGGATTTTCAGTCCAGACAGCTTACTGTCACCTCTTTATCACCATTTTTCTCCGGGCGAAAGTCGTTTTTAGGAACAACGTCCTTCATGAAAGTTGTAGAAAACTTCGAGATCTTCGATTTAGACTCAAGAACGATCTTATTCGGCCAAGTATTGACCGAGTTACTGCCATCCGAAGTCCGGTCCAGATTTGGAAGTTTTATCGCCCGTAGAATTTTTCAACTAGCTTATTCGGCCCCGATTAGTTTCGGATCAAGGTAGATTCTCCTTTACTTGTTAATCCTAAGTATACGTAGAATGTCCTTACTCTTCAATCTTAAGTATATGAAGTTCTCTACTTACTTTAAAGGTTTGAAATGCATGAAAGAAAAACAATGTTTGTTTTCATAAAGTACCAACTTAGTTTGAAAGGATTATACTTTGATCTTGAATTGATTACGAGCTTTAAGGCATGTTTTGCTAACAATACTTGTGAATATTTGAAAGCATGAGTAAAGATTTCTTCGAGAGCATCCGTACGTGTAACATTATGCTTTTGTAATAATTTGAGTACGATTAGGTAAGGTAGAGTTGGATGATCTTGCTAAGATTACAATGAATGATTTATGATTGTCTACATGAGAAATCCTACCGCGGAGTCTATGCATGATAACGAGACGCAACAATCGAGAAAGCTAGAAACATGACACCTAGGGTGTGGTTGATATGGATAAAAAGGATTTAAAGACAAGGGTGTTTTGAAATCGTAATGTGGCCGGACTTGGTAGCCCATTGTGCGGTGTGTGTTGCCAATGGGACCGGACGTGGTAGTCTCATTGGAGGTGATTTAAATGTTGTGAAAACCACGATGTGGCCGGACGTGGTAGCTCATCGTGAAGATTGCCAATGTGGCCGGACGTGGTAGCCTCATTGGTAATGTGGCTTGATTATCCGCGGAGAAGAGCCAATGCAAGGTTTTGTGTGCCAATGGGAACCCGGAGCGCCGGAACCATTGTAAGGATACTCTGGAACTCGGCGCGGCGGAACCGAGGTTGGGTGTATTAAATGTGATTTCAAAATGTTGATTTGGAAATGAAAATGAGACACGTTCTACGATGAGTCGCGTAGGAGAAACACATACAATACAGACACCAACATTAGACTATGGAATATGGATGTATCATTGTTAATGCTTTGTTAAACATGTATGCATTTTTCCGCTGCTTGTGCAATAGTTGGTATGCTGCTCTTTTACTCTGATATTGGTAATTTATGGGTTAGCGGGTATAAGATTACTCTGCTGAGCTTTCATAGCTCATAGTGTTACTGTTGTAACCCTGGCATATTATATCGGTGGCGACGCGGGTATAATGTGTCAGACTTTGTAGTTGATCAAGGTGAGCTGAACCTCTTGGAGGCTTATGGAGCTAAGGGGCTGGCTAGGATGGAGGAGCAGGCAGAGCTGTAGATAGGAACCTTAGTTTTCCCTCCTTGTGTAATTATGAACTCCAGTGAGAGTTATGATGTAATAATGAGCTAGATTCTAATTGATTTTATCAATGAAATGTTTATTTAACGTACCCAAAAATCAGGAGCGTTACACAAGGGCAAATCACAAACGTATTTACAATCTAGGAAAACAGATGAAATCAAGGTTGATATGAGGAGTAAATTTAGGGTCACATGGGTCAACTTGGTCTCCTCAAATCATGGGATTGATTTGCTTGATGATGATCTTCAACAGCATCTCCAATCCACCTCTATTCCTCCAAAATAGAGAATGGATGTAACACATTGATAAGAGATTTCGTAATTTATTCCATTTTTCTTCACTTTTTATACTTGGGAGAATCTTTGAGGGACTCACTGTCCTTTTTAGAGTTTCGTCCTCCAAAAGCAAATTTAGTCCTCTAAAAATAGAGGACCAAAAGCAAATTTGGAGTACAAAATCCCTCCAAACTCTAAAAAGAACGATGAGTCCCTCAAAGATTCTCCCAAAAAGTATAAAAAGTAAAGAAAAAAGAGAATAAATTATAAAATATCCTCTTAATATGTCACATCCATCCTCTATTTTGGAGGAATAGATATGGATTGTACGTAGATGCCCAGGACGCCATTTCCATTCCATTTCTGTATGTACAATCCCATGGGATCCCTCTGTCGTTCAATGTTAGGCATACTCGGTGTTCTACGATCCTCCGGAATTCATTTTTATTGGTGTCCGATCGGGGTCCAAATACAATCAAAATTTTAGGCTCCGACAGCTTGGATTTTCAGATGACGATGTCGGATTCATTTTTGGGCGTGCGAGTGGTGGAGCCAAAGTTGGGTGTCGATTACTGGCTTGAAATCAATATAAACATGTCTCATGTGCAATAACATCTAAAATATTCAACAGCAAACAACATACAATATTGTGTGTTTAAAAGTTGGCTTGTATACGTAAGTTATTTTAAAACAAAAAGCTCGAGTACAGTGTATATATCATCCCAGGCCAAATGATGAAGTACTATTAGCCTCGCCATGCATGAATTCTGAGAACGAAGCAAAATTTGGGATGAAGTTCAGTTGAGATATAATCCTGCCTTGACAATATTTTTTATGGTTCTAAAAACGAAGTGAAATTCTCTTTGTTCAAAAGAAAATTAGATATTCCAAAAATTGAGATAACAAGAAAAATGAAAAGCTCAAAATCCATTTTTGTTGGGGGAATTTTTAAGCTAAAAATTTACCCACTCTGTCAGTAGATCTCCACAAGCTTCGAAATAATGTATGTATATCACATATTTTTTTGGTTTCCTAATTTTTAAGGAGGGAAGAGCTTCAATAGAACTTAAGTGTTTGGTTCCATGCGGCTTTTTGCTTTTTTTGGTTTGTTTTTTTTGTTTGTTGTTTTTTGTATTTCCGGACCGGTAATGTCCATTTTTATTGTACTATTTTCTTATATATAATATCTGTATTTTTTGATTGGCCAAAAAAGGGGGTCCATAGCAACATAGATAGATGGCCCATGGCTTACAAAGTACGGGACTCCAGAAATGTCGTTGTATGCGTACCGGAAATGGGTATGGCGTGGGTACGGAAAAACCATACCGGGTGTGGCAATATTGGATCGTGTACTTTTGATAATTTTGGATACGGCAAGGGTACGTTTTAGCCCAAAATGATTCTTTTTCAAAATTTCAAAGATTTTTTTTGTAAATAATTATAAAATATGAGCTTATTGTGTAATTTATTTGTCTTTTATATACAGGTTTACACGGAGTGAGGCAGTGATCTTGGAGAAGACGTTAGGGCTCCAAATAAAAAAAAAAAAAAAAAACACGTAAGTTCTCTCTCTCTCTCTCTCTCTCTCTCTCTTTCTCTTTTCATCTGTCTATCTCTTCGTCTCTCTTCTCTTTGTCTCTCTCTCTGTATATATTTTTTTGATAGATCATATAGTCTCTTTCTGTATATATATATATGTGTAACGTATATGTATATATGTATTTGAAATTATGAATACTAATTGATACGCAGTAGATATGTATGAACTTTGAGTACTTCATTTGTCTCTCTCTTCGTCTTGCTTTGATCTAGACACGTTGAGCTTGATGTATGAACTTTGAACTTTTATCTTTGTTGCTTTTTGTTGGTAAAATGGGTTTATATTTCATATATATATATATATATATATATATATATATATATATATATATATATATATATATATATATATATATATATATATATATATATATATATATATATATATATATATATATATATATATATATATATATATATATATATATATATATATATATATATATATATATATATATATATATATATATATATATATATATATATATATATATATATATATATAAAGGTACCCTCAAGAAATCAGTAAAAAAAAAGACCGGAAAAGACTTGATTTAAGTAGTTTTTATCTTAAATTTAATGAACGGTTCAATTAAAAACTACTCAAAACGAGCACTTCCCGGTCATAATTTTTGCTAGTTTCTCACGGGCACCCATAAAATCACATTATGCACATATTGAACGGTTCGAATCTTAAAAATTTGATCGAGAACTATGAGATTGAGATTCGGGGTGTTTTTATATATATATATATACACGCCGTACCCGTACCCTACTTTTTTGAGGTTTTGCCATTTTCCGTACCCGTACCCGTACCACGTACCGGTACCTGTGCTCCATTGCCCATAGCATTATCCAAAAACGTAAATAAAGGCACATCAAACTGACATGGATGGCATTTAACTGTTAAACTTTATAGTATCCATCTCTCTATAGAAGAAGCGAAAATCAGGGGTGCTTCATCTTCACTGTGTATGTGTTTGCTTTAATGGACACGTACTATGTTGTTCCAGTATTAGTACTAGTTACTCGTAGGGTAACCCATCCGTGCTTTATTGTTTACACCCTACATATCTGCATTTTCCTGGATTTTTAAGAACCAATTGTCTTGCACAAAAGAAAAATTTCTGACTTTAACATCTAGCCCCTAAGTACACAAAATGAGCAAGAATTTCTGACTTCGGGCAGTCGACAGATATGGAAGGCGCTTGAAAGAAAAAAAAAAAAAAGCAAAGTTTTTTTTTAATGATTATTTCCTGATTTACACAGATAGTTTACTCAAGACACACAACCTTTAATGTTCACCAATTGCAAGAATGAAACATCAAGTAAAATAAATATGCACACTCAGGCAATGTTTTGTTCGAGGGGACTTCTCACCACTGCAGTGTTTTGAACAGTAAAACCAATTCCACATTGATTTCTCACAAGAGAAATACTTCCTTTAGATAACCAGGCTGAGGGCTCACCGTCCATTCCGTGGGGTTGTGCGCACTATGTAACCCTAAACCACTCTGATTATCAGAGACTGCGTTTGTGAAGGAAGGTACTCTTTCTTCGGTCCGTGTTTTCCCTCCAACCGAAAAAGAAACAACAATGCCAGCGCGTGCAAGTCTCTAGCATTGATTAGTGCTAGAAGGGAGTGCGCTGCCGGTACTGGACACGTGCCTTGCGGTCACTGGTACTCAATCAGTGCTAGAAGGGATTGCGCTGCCGGTACTGGACACGTGCCTTGCGGTCACTGGTACTCGCATCTCGAACACAGGGTGTTTTGTGAAAAATCCAAAATTACCATCTCTCTCAACGAGGTGTAAGTGATACCAAAGCAAAGGGTTAAATAGCTCAAAATTGCATATAGTAATAAAGTAGCAGAACTGAACTTATTTTACTGTCAGTTCTTTTGCAGTTCAAACGAAAACGACATGTGTAGTGTAAGAAAGCCAAGATCACTGGCCCTTTACCATAGTTTTAAATCTCGGTATCGGTCGCGGTATCGGTGTATCGGTATCGAGACATATCGGCGATACGTCGCGGGAATCGGCTGTCTCGGCCGCGAATTTTTTAAAATCATTAGCAACTCATACAGAACCTTATGATATTGGTTTTTTTTGCCTCATTAGCATAATTTGTTATCATATAATAACACATTGTCTCTAATGGTCATTAGATTTTTTTGGGTTGCCTAGAGCACAAAAAAAAAAAACTTACGATACACTAAATAATTTTTTCTTGACAGCATTACTCTTATTCTTGCGTGTTTCTCCAAACCAAAGACTACGTGGAGTCTTCCCAACCTTTACTTTCAAAAAACAAAGTAAAAAGTCTTCACAACTTTCTGAAAAAATGAGACCTGTTTGCTGTCCCCTCTCTCTCTCTCTCTCTCTCTCTCTCTCTCTACCTCTTCACTTCTCTGTACTCTTCTCTCTCACCGCCTCTCTTTAACTGGGTTGGCTCATGGCTGTTCAATACTTCAATGAAGCTACAGATCGGAAAATAATTATATGTATCGACCCACTTTCTTCTACTCCTATTTCGTTTGTATCAGATCTCTATCTCTCTGTTCTTCCTCTCGGCAGTAACCCTCAACGCCATTCACTCAGTTGTGTGAACCAGAGAAGATCGACAATGAGATCGATTTTTAGTCCAACCCATGGTATCCCGTTTCACTCTCTTCTCGAGATTGCAACGGCAGTATGGCAGCAACCAAATCAGGTATCTTCCATTGGCGGTCCTGTTTTTTTTTTCCAATCCAGTCCGCTACAGGCCGAACCGGACCGCTACAGTCGAAGAATCGGCCGAGACGGCGATACGTATCGGGAATCGGCCGATTCAGTCTGCGATTTTCCTTCCCACCGCTATATCGGCCTGTATCCGTCTCGACACCTCCAAATTCCGGTACGTATCGACCAATACGGTACGTACCGGCCGATATTTAAAAGTATGAGCAGGAGGTGGCCAGAATGGATTGGAGGAAGGAGAGGTGATGATTTCTTAAGGTGGAAGGAAAACGGTTATGGAGGTGAGGAGAGAGCATAGTTTTAAAAATCAGCCGAGACGTACCGTATCGGCCGAGACGTATCGGGATTTGAGATCTCCGATTCGGATACGGGCCGATATATCGGAAAGATTGGAATTCACAGCCGTATCGGCCGATACCCGATACGTATCGGTCCATAATCGATTCGGTACCGATACGTACCGGTTCGAAGAAAAAAAAAACAGAGCATCTTTTTTTTTTTTTCTGATAGAGGCAGCATGCTTTTTCCCAAAGCATCAATATCATCTTCTTCTTTTTTCTGATAGGCAGTAGGCTTTTAAGCAGAAATCATCTTACTTTTGCTATTTATGTCAATTATATCGAAACACATAATGTTGCATTTTCCTCATATTTGTAAAATTTTATTGACTTGCGGGTTTTGATAAATTATCGGATATTTCACATGAAGAGAATGGGCTATTACATGTCTTAAATTAATTAAAATGTGATAATTTAAGCCAATGTTGGGGGCAAAAGTATATTTTTCAAGTTTTATACATGTGGCTGATGATTTTTAAAAATTCACGACCGCGACACTCGATTCCCGCGACGTATCACCGATACGTCCCGATACCGATACACCGCGACCGATACCGAGACGGCGACCGATACCGAGATTTAAAACTATGCTCCTGCTTACCTCTGCCATTCCTAGCCCGACCCCTACAGCCTTAGTTGCCCCTTGAAAGCCTTAAAACTACACCCCCGTTAAATGCTACCTTCTCCCTCCATTCCCGAATTCCCTATAAATACCCACCCCCACCTCCATTCGAGCACACACACCCCTCCTCTACCTTCTAACACTTCCAAACCTCAAAGGAGCCAAAAAGATAGAGCTCCAATTCAATGGATTCCTAGAGAGAGAGAGAGAAAGAGAGAGAAAAGTGGCACTATTACAAAATGATATAACGATCACAGTACAAAAACTAAAAAGATTTCTTTTTGTAAAAGCGTAATAAAATGTTATGGACTATAGTTTTAATCTCAGTTATACGAAAAACTGAGATGGAAAGATTTTTTAATCTCAGTAATCTAAAAAGTGAGATTGTAACTTGAAAAATAAATCTCATTTTTAAAAAACTGAGATTATATATCAAAGAATATAGATCGTTTCGAAAAAAACTGAGATGAAAAGATTTTTTAATCTAAATCTAAAAGTGAGATTCTAATTGGGAAAAATTCAAAAAAACCCCTGAATTTTGAACCCAATGTCAAATAGGCATTTGAACTTAAATAAACTTCAATTAAACACCTGAATTTTGAACCCAATGTCAATTAGGCACCTGAACTTAAATAAACTTCAATTGAACACTTGAACTTTTACTCCGTTGTTCAATTTAGCCCCTACTGTCTCAATCCGTGACTTTCCTAACGGCAATCGCTGAGCTGGACACTAACAGACGTTATACCCATGACTAGGCTCAAATGGGAGGGAAATGGGATGGGTCATAGGTTTTTTTTAGGGAAAATCCAAACCCCTAGAAAATTTCCCCTCATGTTAGATATGATTCATTTGCCTTATTCAAACTAATGAATAAGGATGAACCAATGAGCTCTTAGCTCAATTAGTACACCTCCCTCAATAATGGAGGCATGGTTCGAGCCCCGCGAGAAGCGATTCTGGATTCAGAGCTACGGACAACCTTTGAACTAACCCCCGCTAACTCTAAGCTGATGTATACAATATTGACAAAAAAAAGAAAGAAAGAAAGAATGGGGATGCAGAACTTCTCAATTAGTGTGAACAACATGCAATCTTGCCATAACTTGTTAAACAAAAAAATTAGTGAAAAAGGACAAGTTCACACTAACGATTAAAGTTGTGCAACACAACTTAATTACAAGTTGTTCACACTAACGATTAAGTTGTGAATGGATATTTTTGACCTCATTTTCTTTATTTCAAAACAATTAATCCAATAATTAGTGCAATTACCAATTTGCCCTTAATAGTACACATACAATAAAGTGGAGAGGGGCAAATGGTTAAATTTATCCAACACAACCCATTTTTCCGTCAAAGCGAGTAAATGGAAAGTCACGGATTGAGACGGCAGGGGGTAAATTGAATAACGGAGTAAAAGTTCAGGTGTTCAATTGAAGTTTATTTAAGTTCAGGTGCCTATTTGACATTGGGTTTAAAGTTCAGGTGTTCAATTGAATTTTATTTAAGTTGAGGTGCCTATTTGACATTGGGTTCAAAGTTCAGGGGTTTTTTTGAATTTTTCCCCTTAAAGAATAGATCTCGTTTTTTAAAAACTGAGATTGTATATAAAAGATTATATCTCATTTCAAAAAATTGAGATAAAAAGGACATTTAATTTCAGTCATTTAAAAACTGAGGTCGTAAGTTAAACGCATATGTTACATATTAAATATTTCAATAATATATTGAAAAGTGTGTGTAGTGTAGTTGGTTAAAACTTATATGTAAAACTCAAGAGACATGGGTTCAAAACCCAACTGGAGAAATATAGTAGGAATTTTTCAGTTAGGAAAACACCACTTTTAATCTCAATTTTTTGAAAAACTGAGATTATTTCTCTCTAAACAACCACAGTTTTATAATAAAATTGAGATGTTAAGCTATTGAAGGTCACGGTTTTGTCATTTTAATCACAGTTTTTATATTTGTAGTCACGATTTTAATGAGTTTTAATTACAGTTTTTATCATGTGCTTAAAAGATAGAGGCCATGTTCGTTTGGGTTATTTGGGTATTTTATAGTTTTGGTAGTGGGTGGAGAGAGAAATATGGTAATAATTGGAGAGAGGGGTAATGAGTGGAGAGAGATAGAAAGAGAAATGAAATTAATAATTGGAGAAAGATATAAGGTAATGATTAGAAAACAAAGTTAAAACAAAGTAAATATAGTAAACGAACAAGGCCAGAGACTTTTAGTTACACCTTGATAGACCACGGTTTTGAATGCGAGATTAAAAATGAAAGATCATACCAGATGACCGAGGTCTTTATCTATTTTTGTAATAGTGTGGGTTTACTAGGTGCACTCAACCAAAACCCTAATTTACCATCAACATCATCTCCTACGACCCCTAACATCACCAAAAAATCACCAATTCAATCCCAAAGTCCCTCCATCACCATAACCGAGGTCATCTTCTCGTTCTCCCAGATTCGATTTCAATCCAATTTGACAAAATCAAGGTATTGTAATCCTTTACATCTCTTCTCTAGGTATAATTATGTGTTCTTAAGCCTAACCTATCGTCTCAAATGGACCCATGCATCAAAACCGTTGCAAAATAACAAAAAATCAAAAACTGGCATCGACCTTGTGGTGGCAAGGACCAGGATTTTCTTTGCGGAACGCAATGTCGAACCAGTCAGACCTTGCGGCCGCAACCCCCACCGCAACGTTAGTTCGGTTTTTATTAAAAAACGTCCCGAAGCCATTTTTATCTTTCAAACAACATTTTTGACACCCGAACTATTTTTTCTAAACTCCTCGCACCTTAAAGATGATATCTTGTTAATATCAATTTTTTTAATTATCTATTTATTATTTGTTTTACTAAGTTTTCAATCGAAATGATTTTGCGACCATATAACCCATGTTATAATTGCCCGAATAATTTTCTTTAGACTCTTTATCATCCTAATGTAAAATCTTGTTAACCTCAACATATATTATTATTAGATTATTTATTATCTAATTATTTTACTTTCGATAATTTTTGATAATATCTTTATTTAAAATAATTCCGCGACCCTCCGAACCCAATTTTTGTTATCCGAACATGTTGCGTAGGACTGTTGGAATTCCTATTAAGGTCATGGCTAATATTAAAACATTTTCTTCTATTTGATGTAGTAATTCTAAGATTTTATTCAATTATTAGATTAAATCAAGCGAATACTATTTAATCCTTTCTGTTGTTTTAAAAAATTCATTACTTAAACCAAATCCTTTTTTTTTCCTTTGATCCAATAAATAAAACCAAATCGAATAGAACCTTGGCGGCATAATGTGCATAAATGGGGATCTAATATTAATATTTTATTTAACGATAAGTTTATTTTTCTACTAATAATTATACTTGTCACTTAAACGATATAATTAGTCTTATAATTGCCCTACCTTTTTATTAATAATAAAACTTGTAAAATCTAATTAGTTGTTTACATCCAAGATTAAGGGCAACGGCCTACTCATAAAACGTTATGTGATTTTATTGTTCTATTATTCTTATTGTTTCAATAATTATTATCTTATTGATTATTGTCTCAAATCATGGATACACATGCTAGATCGAACCTAGGGACATGGTTGGTATACACTAGAAATCACCGAGATGTTGTTAGATATAGGGTAAATTGGAAAGTTTCCGGAATAGAGGTTGGCTGCAGGAGGATGTCAAGTGGTGATTGTTTTAAGATGGGTGTTAATAGGGTCCCAGTCTCCAAACTGGCGAGAAGTCCAGTGATTATTTGAAACTGGCGGGAGTCCAGTGATGATGATAAAGTGACGTAGGCGAACCTTAGTTATGCCATGGCATGATAATTAAGCTATCCCTTTTGTTTGTAGTGAGAGGGATACACGCTTGGTATATAACTTAGGTCTAATCCACGACAGCAAAAAGGAAGTGACCTCATGGGACAGGGCACGGCTAATGGTTGAGGAGGAAAAGATCTTGTGGAGAAGATCTTAGATCTCACATCAGGTTAAAGGATAAGAAACGGATTATGTGTTATTCTATTGTTATTATTTCGCATCAATGTTCTGTTGCTTACTGGCTAGCTGTAATGTAAGGGGATGGATGGGTAGGATTATTTTACTAGGTGAATTATCACTCACGGATATGTTTGAATCTTGGTAAATCGGTTGCTTCGGCGATCAATTTGCCAGAGGGTGCAGGATCCAATGGTAGGGCAGTTTGACTTAGGAGAAATATTAGGGGCAGAGACCGAGTATACTTGGGGATTCGTATCAAGACTAGAGTCGCTCTAAAGATGTTGGTTCAATTCATCAAATTTAATGTATTTGATTTAGTTAATTTATTTGGGGGTTGTAATAATTAAACCTCTATTTTTGATAAATTGTACTTAATTTGTCATGAATTTTCGGTAAAAGAAGAAACCTTTTTCACAAAATAAATACTAATACTGCCAATATTTGTATAAAATATCGGGGCATTACAGGGCTCATTATTCCCTTTTGCTTGAAAATTGTTTCCACTATGAAAATTGTTTCCATGAAAATTGTTCCTTCCTCTTCCTCTATCATTTCCACCTCTTCCTCATTCAAAATTTCCACCACTTGAAAATTGCCCTCTAGATTGATTATGACTTGAAGAAGATACTTTCCCATGGTGTTTAGGTGTACTAACATTAAGCTTAGATTGAAAGGCACTCTCAATTGACATTTCGAATTGCCCATTCAATCTTTGCTCAAATGTCTTACGGGAACCCATCAATTCTTCGACACTCAAAGTGGCTAGATTTGAGTACTTAATTTCAATAACGGCAACAATAGGATCATACTTTGTTGGCAAATTAAACAAAATTTTCTCAACAATTTTTTGAATAGCAACATCCTGCCCATATGTTTTCATTTGATTCACAACATTCATAAGTCTAGAAAAATAATCATCCAACAATTCACTATCCTTCATTTTCAAATTCTCATAATCTCTTCTCAAAGATTGGAGTTCGATGATTTGTACCTTTGAATTGCCTCTATACTCATTGTAAAGAATATCACATGCTTTCTTGGCTTGGGTTTCATTGATGATTCTAGGAAAGAGGTTGTCGGAAATACCTTGTTGAATCATGGAGAGGGCTTTTGCATACATCCTATTATCCATCTTCAAGTGTTTCTTTTGCTCATTTGTCAAAGTCTCCACACCTTCATAATCTTCAGACCCATCTTGAACACATTCCCAAACATCATTTGACATGAGTTGGGTCTTCATCTTCACACACCAAAATCATAGTTTTCTCCGTTGAGAAGTGGAAAAGAAAGTGGTAAAGCTTCCATGTTTTGATTGCTTGAACATGCCATTGTTGTAGACATTCTAGGATTTTGTTTCCCCTTCAAAAATCTTCACTCCCAAGTTGATTTGATCAACCAATGCTCTGATACCACTTATGTTGGCTTTTCACTAAACTATTCTTGAGTTTTAGTGGAAGAACCAAGAGAAAAATAGGAGAAATGGGGGCTGCATATGCAGCAGCAGAAAATCAGAAAAAACAGAGGAGAGAGGTGAGAATCTGGATCTCTCAAAAGGGGGCAGCTTACTCTCTTGGCCCTTGTCTCATTTTTTCTGTTGTGTTTAGATGAGTTTTTGAGAAATATTTTATGAGAGTAGTAGGGGTAATAAGTGGAGAGAAATAGAGAGAGAAATAATTGAAAGTAGGGAGAATCTTTTGAAAAATGCTTTTCAAAAAGTAAAACAAACAAGGCAGAGTCATTCTCAAATACTAGGGCAAAGCCCTTTACATAGGGAGGAGGTAAAAGACTAACTAGGACACCACACTTTAAACTATAGCAAAAGTAACATATACACCAGAGCATTGCAATAAAATACGAAAGGCATTAATTTTAACATGTTTGTATACTTATGCACAGTTACTTAATGGTGGGCAAATATTGTGAAGCCGTGTATCACTTGTGTTTCGTCTTCTGAAAAGAAAATCTACATTCATCCCAATAGAAATTCAAGTTGGAAACTCGAGACAGGAAAACTTGAGCAAAAAGTTTTCATGTCGTTTTGTGGTGTTATTGAAGTACATAAACCTTAGTAAATCCAATCTTATCCATCAATTAATTTTGTAAGGTCTCAAGTCCATTTCAGGGTACCCTAGAGTAGGGTAGGGTATTCTAAGATTTAGGCACTTTCATAAGATTTTAGGATGCATTTTTTAATTATAGAAAAGGGTATCCTAGGGTTTAGGCACTTCAGAGGCAGCTAACCGGATGACCGTCCTCAAATATACTTGAATCTTAGAACCTGGGGGTGGCGACCCCGTAGCTCAACGTCGAAGTACAACGATCTATTTATAGTATTATAGACTAACAAACCAAACCAGGTCCACTATCCCAAGTAAGTAATAACTTTTGAAGATGAAGACAAGAAATGAAGAACTTTACTAAAATGAATCAATCGTACAAACACACTGAGAGAGTACAGATATTTGTATAACTCTAATTAGCCACTAACTAATCACAGTAACAACCCTTAGTGTAACAAACTTTCTCTAACAACTTTTGAAGATGAAGACAAGCAATGAAAAACTGTACTAAAATGAGTCAATCGTACAAATACACTGAGAGAGTACAGATATTTATATAACTCTCATTAGCCACTAACTAATCACAGTAACAAACACTTAGTGTAACAAACTTTCTCTAACTAATTGTCTAACTGAATTAGTGGAGTGGAAATGCGAGCTGTGTCTTCTGACTCATCTGCTGACTCAGCTTCAGTGTGAGCTCTTGAGCTTGAACTATATTGAACTGAGTTGGTTAACAGCCCCCCGCAAGCTGATGGGGAACTGGTGCAACCATCAGCTTGACCCGAAGAAGAAGAAAACGATCACTAGTGAGAGGTTTAGTAAAGATGTCAGCAACCTGAAAGCCGGAGGGCACATGTCTAACTTGTAACTGCTTGTGACTTATCTTTTCTCTGATAAAATGAAAATCGACTTCAACATGCTTGGTCCGTGCATGGAATATTGGATTAGTGGCCAAGGAAATAGCAGAGACATTATCACACCAAATAATAGGAGCAGAGGGAAAAGAAGGAACATATAAGTCTTTGAATAGTTGTAAAAGCCACACAATCTTTGCAGCCACATTGGCCAATGCTTTATACTCAGCTTCCGTAGAGGAACGAGCAACGGTAGCCTGCTTTGTTGCTAACCAAGAGATGAGATTAGCCCCAAGATAGACACTGTAACCACTAGTAGACCTCCTATCTAGGGCATCCCCACACTACAAGAAAAATGAAGATTGGTGACGAAAAAGTGGCGACGAAATTTAATTTCGTCACTAATTGAGTATATTTGGCGACGAAAAAATAAATTCGTCACTATTTTGACAACTTCTGTGACGAAATAATTTTGTCACCAATTATACCTGTTTAGCGACGAAAAAAATATTTTCGTCACCAAAGGTGCCCACTTGGCGACAAAATACATTTTTCGTCGCCGAAAGCTTAAAAAAGGTGACGAAATTATTTTTCGTCACAAAAGATAATTATTTGGTGACGAAAAATATATTTCGTCGCCAAATGAGACCAATTTAGTCACAAAATATTTTTTTCGTCACCAAATGATTAACTTTGATGACAAAAAATAATTTCGTCACCATTTTAATGCTTTCAGTGACGAAAAATATATTTCGTCGTCAAATGGGTACATTTCGTGACGAAATTTTTGAATTTCGTGACAAAATTTATGAATTGTGCTTTGTCACTAAATATATTTCGGACATAACTCTTTACTAAAAACTCCGTATGAGATAATTCAAATTGGGTTTGAATAATAACTCAATTGCCTACAACTTTCATGTTTATCAAAATTGCTAATTTTAATGTTTAAAGGTTCAAAATTACATTCGAAATATATTTTCATGTTAAACATATATGTTATATATTAGATATTTCAAATATTTATTGAAAAGTGTGTGTAGTGCAGTCGGTCGGAGCTTACGCGAAAAACTCAAGAGACTCGGGTTCGAAACCCAGCAGGCGCAAGATAGAAGGATTTTTTTCCCATATGAAAACGTCTTTTGCAACGAAAAATTTCGTCACCAAAAGGAGTAATTGATGACAAAAAATTACGTCACCAAAAGGAGTAATTGATGACAAAAAATTTCGTCGTCAAAAAGCACAATCGATGAGGAAAACAATTTCGTCAAATTATTCACTTTTTAGTGACGAAATATTTTGTCATCAAAAGGCACTATAGGTGACGAAAAATAGATTTCGTCACCAGGTAGGAATCCTCGACAACCTTTAGTCGACAATTTTTTTTTCGTCACCTATATTATTTGTGACGAAAAACATGCAATTTGTGACGATTTTCATTCGTCACCCAATGTAATTTTTCTTGTAGTGCCAGCCCAATCAGCATCAGTGAAGGTAGTAAGAGTCAGTGAACTCTTGGTAAAACATAAACCAAAATCTAAGGTGCCCTTGATATATCTGAGTATTCGTTTCACTGCAGTAAGATGCTTTTCCAGTGGGTAATGCATATGTTGATAGATAGAATTCACAGCAAATGCTATTTCTGGGTGTGTAAGAGTTAGTTATTGGAAAGAACCAACCAAAGACCTGTAGAATTCGGGATTAGAGATGGGTGTATTACCTTCCAGGGCTGCAACTTTGAGAGAGGAAGGAGTACTACAAGGTCTGCAGTCCTCCATACCAGCTTTGTGCAACAAATTAAGGGCATATTTAGTTTGGGAGAGGATCAAACCATCAGATGTCTTAATAGCCTCAATGCCCAAAAAATAGTGTAAAGGACCCAAGTCTTTGAGAGCAAAAGATGAACTGAGTTGCTGAATCATGGTGGTAATAAAAGAACTATTGTTGCCAGTGACAAGGATGTCATCAACATAGACAAGAATATAGAGTAAATCTTGATCTTTATGAAAAACAAACAAAGAAGAGTCAGCTTGACTATTCTGAAAACCAAGAGAGACCAGACATTTGGAGAGCATATCATACCATGCTCGTGGAGCCTGTTTCAGGCCATAAAGAGCCTTATGTAGTTGACACACATGAACGGGATACTCAAAACTGACATACCCCTGAGGTTGCCTAAGATAAACTTGTTCTTGAAGAGTCCCATGGAGGAAAGCATTGGACACATCTAGCTGTCCAATGGACCAACCAAAATGTAATGCCAAAGTCAGGACCACTTTCACTGTAGGTTGTTTAACCACAGGGCTAAACGTTTCTGTGTGTTCTAATCGTTTGATTGAGAGACAAATAGTCCTCAGGAAGTCCATTCACAGTATGAAAGATAATCTCTCCATCATCTATAGCAGAACCAGATGCCTCTAGCTTTTGCACAATTGCTTTCACAGAATCTAAGTACTTTTCCATAGAGGTTGTTTTCTTAAGACTATACAGGTGTTTCTTGAGATCTAGAATATGTGTTTGAGAAAGAACACTAAATTTTTCCGCCAGTTTAGTCCAAATTTGAAATGTGTGATGCGAGCCAACCACATGTGGCAAAACAGAAGGTGTGAGAGTAGCCATAAGACAAGATAGGAGCATGCGATCAATAGTTTGCCAACGCTTAAAACTAGGGTTTGGAACCTTATTCCCTGTAGCATCTTTTGTTTCAGGAGAAGGAATCACAGATGTTCCATCAGGGAATTCAAACAACGAATTAGCCTTCAAGGCATTCTCTACTTGAGATTTCCAAGCCAAATAATTTGAAGATTCGAGTTTTATGGTGATAAACGATGGAAAATTTGCAATTAGAAAAGCGAGAGAAGCAGGTAGATACTCAGTTGTCGAAGACGATGCTGGAGTTTGAGTTGATGGTGAAGATGCCATGACTGAAAATTGAAGAGCACAACGAGCGATTTGAAGCAGAATCGAAGAGAGATCGAGATGTGGCTTTCGCCTCTTACGGCTCTGATACCATAACAACTTTTGAAGATGAAGACAAGAAATGAAGAACTTTACTAAAGGGGAAAATTTTAGAAATGGTCCCCTTATTTTGCACGAATTCTCATTTCCATCCCTCTAGTATTAATTGTGTTATTTTTAGCCCTATAGTTTGCATTCTGTCCCAATTTGGTCCCTCTCGCTTACGGCGTTAATGAAACTAATGGAATTGGAGGACAAAATTGTCATTTCACCTCACAGAGGGACTAAATTGAGATTTCATGCAAACTAGAAGGACTATTTCTACAATTTTATTTTTTACTTTTGTTTTTGTACACAAAATTATTTTATATGGAAAAACTACTTGATCCAAAAAATTTCAATTACTTTTTTTTTTCATTTGCTAGTTTTGCGTCAAATTTTTGTGATTTATTGATTCGTCTCGGCGAGCGAAATCGGAAAAGTAAAAAAAATTGATCAAAACTCATAAATTTTTTTAAAAAGTCAAAAAAGTCGTCATTTTACTTTTTTTTCTCTTTATTCAAAAAAATTATGAGTTTCAATCAAACTTTTTTTACTTTTCCGATTCCTCTCACTTGGACGAATCAATAAGTCACAAAAATTTGACACAAAACAAACAAATGCAAAAAAAATTTGAATAGAGACAAAAAATTCACTTAGACTTTTTAATCCAAACCCACCCTTCAACCTTTTTCGTTTGAGGGATTCAAATTTTTTGGATACGGTCTCTAATAAACTTTCTCTATCTATCTATTTCCATTCATTACTCTTATTAAAAACCATACTCAAAATTTCCAAACGAACAAGGCCTTCTTTTTTTTTTAGTAGTATCTTTTATTGTGTGAAATTATAAATTATCCTAACCTCTTAAGTAACTCATTTTACATAAAAGGCAATTTGATACTTTCACGTGAATAAAAATAAAAGGGAGTGTCAATGGACAAAAGAAAAGTGTTAAAATCATTTCTCTTTAATTATTGTCCTATCATGGAATTCATCATAAAAAATATTTGGAAGTAAAAAACTACTTTCAACCAAATCAAATGTGTTGCTAATGCCAATATTATTTTTGTTTGTGCCAAAATTATAGTACACTTCTCAATCAAAAAAAGTAATATAATATATTTGTTGCCAACCACAAAATTTGAATCTCTTAAACGAAAAAAGTTGAAGGGTGGGTTTGGATTAAAAAGTCTAAGTGATTTTTTTTTTGTCTCTATTCAAATTTTTTTTGCATTTGTTTGTTTTGTGTCAAATTTTTGTGACTTATTGATTCGTCCAAGTGAGAGGAATCGGAAAAGTAAAAAAAGTATGATCGAAACTCATAATTTTTTTGAATAAAGAGAAAAAAAAAAGTAAAGTGATGACTTTGTTGACTTTTTAAAAAAATTTATGAGTTTCGATCAATCTTTTTTACTTTTCCGATTTCGCTCGCCGAGACGAATCAATAAATCACAAAAATTTGACGCAGAACTAGCAAATGAAAAAAAAAAGTAATTGAAATCTTTTGGATCAAGTAGTTTTTCCATGTAAAATAATTTTGTCTACAAAAACAAAAGCAAAAAATAAAATTATAGAAATAGTCCCTCTAGTTTGCATGAAATCTCAATTTAGTCCCTCTGTGAGGTGAAATGACAATTTTGTCCTCCAATTCCGTTAGTTTCATTAACGCCGTAAGCAAGAGGGACCAAATTGGGGCAGAATGCAAACTATAGGGCTAAAAGTAACACAATTGATACTAGAGGGACGAAAATGAGAATTCGTGCAAACTAGGGGGACCATTTCTAAAATTTTCCCTTGCTAAAATGAATCAATCGTACAAATACACTGACAGAGTACAGATATTTATATAACTCTCATTAGCCACTAACTAATCACAGTAACAACCACTTAGTGTAACAAACTTTCTCTAACTAATTGTCTAACTGAATTAGTGGAGTGGAAATGCGAGCTGTGTCTTCTGACTCATCTGCTGACTCAGCTTCAGTGTGAGCTCTTGAGCTTGAACTATATTGAACTGAGTTGGTTAACAGTAAGTAGTTAAACCAAGCCTGTACGGATCGAGAAGGAAAGAAGAGAAATTTCTCTCTCCGATCCCACGACCGGAAAACAAGGGTCGGGTACCCAAACGAAGATTGAAGGGTCAGCGCTACTGTTCAAGTGTTTGGCTTAAGCTGCAACGGATCAATCAAATACCGGTCAAATGGATTACATGGTTGTGTATTCCGGAATGGACTAAAATCATTCGACCTCATCGGGCACTTCTGCCTAGGGTTTTAGGGTGTACTTTTTTGTTATAGGGTTTTAGTGATTTAGATACTTTCATAGGGTTTAGTATTTTAGACACTTTCATAGGGTACCCTAGGATTTAAATTTTGTGGACTTCTGGCTTTACAAAACTATTAGGTGGACTTGTGGGCTTATGAAATGTCTATAGCGGACCTATTACTAAATCTCTCTATACCAGGCAAATAAAGAAAAAATGCTTGTTAATGCAAGATAAACAGCTTGAGTATTTTTCCTCCAGAAGATCAATGGAAAATTTGAGAGCATAGCATCGTCTCATGAAAATTGTTGAATGATTCAAGAGATCATATAAAGGAAGTAAATTTGTATTTTCTTTTGTTTGGTTGGAAAATTTAAAAGGGTTACTATCAGTATTGGTTTACAATAAGGCTGAGCAGACCAAGACTGCTACAACTACGATGGTCGAAGGTCCACTACCTGTGGGCTTTGTTTTGACGACAAGAAGAGAACAAGAAGGAAAGACCTTAGAGACATAACAGAAGGACTCTAGAAGAGCCTAAAACAAGAGTTAGCATAACTCAAGTATGTTATGTTCTCATAGACTTTTTACAGATGGTTTTTTTTTTACTCTTTTTAAGCTTCTTTCAGTATCTGCACTAAAATGGAAGTTCTCTAACTTTCATATGATTAGAAGTGAAGTCAGTTGTTGGACAATAGATGCATTGTGGAGTCAAATCAATCACATGTTTCACAATGAGCTATAGATATCTATTACATTTTTTTGATAGAAAACGAACTGGCAAACTTAAGCGCTATAGATATCTATTACATTATGCAACAGCGACCTACACTCAAAACCTGCTCGAAACTTGCTCGAAATGGCGAAAGAAAATCGTGAAGCAGCAGCGGCTTACAATGAGCTACAGATATCTATATAACACAAAAGCTTATTTTAATGTGCTTTAGTCATCATTATTGTGGAATGGAGAACCGAAAACAATCATATTTGTGCCTCTGTTCAGTGGTAATGAGCAAGAATTTTGACAAACAAACAAATATGAAAGGGCCCTGAAACAATGGGATTTTTTTAATTATAAGTATCATAAAATTTTGTTATACAGATATACATAGAAGACAAGCTTATGCCTAAAGTAGAAAAACATATTACTCAATATGGATCACCAATTACACTACCCATCCACAAAGTTAAGAAATCAGAGTATATACAGTAGCATCATCTGCCTCCAGAGAGAAAGGACTCTGCAACAGAAGACAACTGCGGATTCGACATTGCAAAATCATCAAACTCTTCGCGGTGAGCAAACATTAGACCCGTGGCAGAATTACCCATCAATTTTAACTTCGGAAGAGGAATATCTCGCTCCAAATACTGCATAACTTGCCTCATACTTGGCCTGGCAACTGGCTCAAAGTGTAAACACCACAATCCCAACTTCAAAACCAACTCCACTTCCTCTTCCACATATTGATCCCCCAATTTGGGATCAACCGTTCGCAAAATTTCCCCTTCACGTCAAAAAGAAAATACCCAATCCACCAAAACTAAGTTCTCAGCTGCTGCTCGTGGCTCAATAGGCCTTCTTCCACATGCCACTTCAAGCAAAAAGGCACCAAAAGCATACACATCAGTGCTCATTGTGGCCTTTCCGGTTCTAATGTGCTCCGGCGCAAGATACCCTAGTGCATGTTCCAGCCACATGAGTGGACTGTGGATCAGTTCCGTGATCATACAATCTAGCTAGCCCAAAATCGCCCAATCTTCCGTTCATTTTGCCATCTAACAAAACATTACTCGCCTTAACATCTCTATGTACAACAACTTGCTCCCATTCTTCGTGTAAATAAAAAAGGCCAGATGCCACTCCTTTAAAAACTCGAAATCTTACTTGCCAACTAAGGGTGAAGGTCGGTTGGTCATAGAGGAACTTGTCTAGACTGCCGTTAGGCATGTAATCATATACCAAAAGGAGCTCCCTTTTTCGGCGACAATAACCCAAGAGTTGTACTAAATTCCGGTGGCGCATGCGGCCAACACTAACTATTTCCGCGACGAACTCCCTCATTCATTGTCTGGATTCATGAGACACCCTCTTGACTGCAATCTCAATTTTGGAAGTGGGTAGTATTCCTCTAGAAACCCTACCAAACCCCCCACTACCCAAAAGTTCATTTTCCCCAAACCCTTTGGTGGCAATATACAAGTCCTTGTACTTGAACCTATGAGGCCCATAGTCAAGTTCCCAATCTTCAAGCACTTCAGCAAACTTCCTCTTCCTTCTAACGTAATAAACTACCCCTGAAAGCACTCCAAACTCCAAAACGAAACTTAAAGGCAACCCAATTGTCAGAGCCTAGAAACTTTCTTGGGTCCGATGCGAGGAAGGTTAGGGAGGTGAGAGAAATCAAACCCATCAGCCAATCCATTAATCTTAAAGCTCCAAGCCAAGATATAATTGGAAGTTGGGACTGAACCAGTAGAGGAAGAGAACCCAACATACATAGTTTGGTTCAAGATTGGGGAAAGATCCTTAGAAAGAGTCAATAGAGGCGTGCTTGGCTTGGGCACATGAACCGGAGCCATAGTAACATTCATTTCCTTCTTTCCCCCATCGTATTCAACCCAAACTTGCATCGCCATACCGCTGATCAGACTCAAATTCTGAAACCTCCCATTTGAATAGTACCCAGCTGGCTTGGACGCCACAGAGTCCAGCCCATTAATGTCAATGCCAACATGGTTATCATTTATATCTTAAAACTGGCTACTGTGTATAGCATCAAGCTAGCTCTACCGCAACCACGTGGTTGGTTGATTTCCCGTTATTGGTTTCATTGAAGAGGCCCAACCAATGGCTGGGGAGGGCACCGGGGAGGCCCGGGGCGGGGGCCACTACGAAGACGATGCCGTGGCCGGAGAGGGTGGGGTAATCGGTGATTATGGAGAAGATGAAGGAGGTGGAGAAGGAAGAAACGGAGGCGTTCAGTGAGGGTTTGAAGGGGAATGGCGTGGGGAAGAAGGCGTGGCCGACCTGTTCTCGGCGGGTGCCGTTGGTTAAGGCTAAGAGGCCTGAGGGTTTGAACTCTGCTATGCCGTCGAGGGTGAGGTTCGGTGAGGCTTTGAAGTTGTTGAAGGTGAAGCTGAGGTGGTCTTGGGCGGGTGTGGAGGGCAGGAGAGCGAGGAGGAGGAGGAGGATGAGGAGAGGAGACAGAGCAAAAAGAGGAGTGAGAAACATGGCTGTGGAATGATGGGCGTGAGAGTTGACACCAATGCTTTGAGGAAATGTGATCTCCTTTTGTTTGGTCCGACATAAAATATCCATGGGTATGCCAATTGTATACTTACGTAAGGAATCTTAATTGGCTATTGCCTTTTTGTCAATTCAACCTTCTTTTTTTTGAAAAGCGATCAAATAATTCTTCACTGGGATGTTTCGCTCCAGTTCCGGATCCTCGTTTTACACCATCTGTCTCAATTAGCACCCTCCTGAATTTCACTAGTTTTGAATATTTTTGAAAGACTATTTCATGCTCATGTTCACACTTATACAGTCGCATTATGTTACTAAGTTTGTGATAATCCGGCCTTAAGGATTGAAAATTAATCAAATTTTTTACACCAATCTTTTGTTAATTTGATGGCCCACATTACACAATAGAAAGGTCCAGTTACGTGCTAAAACTAGTATGAAAGACTCTATATACACTCAATGACAACTTCACAAGTTATTTACCGAGATATATACTCATTAAATAACTTAAACCATACTTTGGAATTTTAACTTCAAGATTTGTCGGCTTTTTGGTTGTGTTCTTTCGGATTGGTTTGTTCTTTGGCGTTTGGTTTGGTTTTTAGCTATTGGTTTCAGGTTTTGCTTAGGGTGCTTTTTTGTTGGCGTTGGTTTTGGTTGTATCTTTTCAGGTTTTTGGTCTGTTGGTTTCTTGCCTTTCTTTGATTTTGGTTCTTGGGTGGGGTTTTGTCGATGTGCTCGAAATCCATTTAATCTTTATAATCTTTTATCAAAAATTAATAAAATCTTTTTGCTTAGCAAAAAATAAAAATAAAATAAAATATCACATGTCATAAGTGCGCTTTGATATATAGACTTTTTGTTTAGGAGTGGTTTATGTCTTTTTTAATGGGTGTGAAAGAAGTTGGGCATGAAAAGAATCCTTTTGATGTGAATGAAAGCGTGGAATTAGGTCACGTAAGTAATTTGTAAAATTATATATACTATCAATATCAAAGGCCATTCCATATGCATGCATGATTCTGCTACTTGCGATCCTTCTCCCCTTAGTGGTCCCATGGTCGAAGTCTGCCTTACTTTTGGACCATTGATACATGATGCTTCGGGTCCTTCTTCATTATTCATGGGTATATATGGGCTCCATCACAATATTTTGTATCTCAAAAACTTAATGCCTTGTTCCTTTCACTTTTCAAAAAGTATTTTTCAAAAAATACCTACTAGATTCTCCCTAGATTTCCCCTATTTCTACTATTTTTCTCTCTATCTCTCTCCACTTATTACCCCTACTATTTTTTAAAAAACTTTTCAAAAACCAAACCAAACACAGCGTAAATGTGGTAGCGTAGATCCCTTGAAATACCACATGACAGTTCTTCATTGGCACTTACTTGAGGATTCCCAAGTACGCCACATGATATGACTGTGGTACAAGCACTGGATACTCTACATGTAGAGTAGCAAATGAACCTAGATTTTTGCGAAATAGCTTAATGCTCAGCTCGGTATGAGATGAGTCAATCTCTAGTTACAAGTGTTGGGGCACGCCAAAGACCACACCAACGAAGCACACACACGCAATCAATCCATAGTTGAGCAAGAAACACACACACAATTGAGTAGGGAAATTTCACTATATTGAATACATAAAATAGCTACAAAAACCCTCTCTTTCTCTCAAAACCACACACTCACACACAATACACACACTAAAAACCTGCACACACAGTGCACACACTGCACATATATATCAAGAGAATAATCCCCTACATCTCACACACATACACTTGGGCGTACCCAACAATCACCCCCTACACCCAAAGGGAAAGACGGTCATCTCTTCGCTCCCCGACCGGAGCGTCCACGATCCCAAACTTCGATAGCTCGCACCCCCTTAACGGATGCCCCGCACCCCCTCACTTAGTAGCCTCCTACCTCTTCATTGGGTGCAAACAACATCGGAAATCAAATCTTGTGCAAAAGAAACCTTTTTCTTTGTACACAATTCTTCTTTACAAACTCCTCCAATCGATGCTCCATCCGAACTCAACAAACAATGCGCTTCACACAAAGACTCGTTGGTTTGCGCCTGTAGGGACGGTCAAAATGAATCAACCGCTGACCAATTAAGAGACTTTGGCCAGCCTCTCATGATGTGACGCGTGGAAATAATGAAGGAGCAGCATGTAGATAATTACTGCTGCGACAGGCCCTGCGCGCGGGGGTAGCGCGCAATGCATACTGTGCGCGACAGCGCGCGAACGTGCCCTCTAAAGGAAGGGCATCAGGTTGTCACGAATACAAACTCACAAAGACATCACGAGGGGGGACCGGTCCGCGCGGACCGTAGAGGGGTCCTAGAGCGCCAAAAAGACCGAGATGCCTACAGATGCTTAGATTGTAGAGCACGCCCTGGTCAAAGGCAGGACCAATAGGCCCAGAAGAGGCGCGACTGTTGCAGGTCGCGACCTTGCTCCAACGAGAATTGAGGGAGATCTAGTGGTTTGGCAGCTAAGGAAGAGGAGAGACCGTCGCGGGGTGGCACGCGCTACCCGCGCACCGCGCACGCACACTGACATCACCTCGCGACGTCAGGAGCAGAAGGGACACGTGTCGAAGCTAGGCTGGGCCATCCGGGGGGACCCCCCAGGCCCAGAGGCCTATAAATAAGCACCGACATTGTCTTCTACACACACAAGGACATATGTACGGATAGAGACAGAAGGAGATCGTTCCTAGAGAAAAGATTGAGGGATACTGGACTGAGAAAGAAGAACATTCTTCTCAGACTTGTGTCGCGCGATCCATCTGGGAAGAACTGTCAGTGGCACGCTGCCTTTGTCCTTTCTGCTCCCGTGCCCTCTTCCTCCACCTCACCAGAAATTCTCCATTTCTCTTGGCAATCGACCAATCACACCTCTGCAGCTCACGTAGATTCACACGTCAACTACCTCGCGCAAAATGGGACCCTACAATAGGCGACCCTGCTGGGGAGGTGTTTTTGGTCTTTTATGCTTACATTTCGCTAGAAAGTCTACTCGACAGTCATGAGTGGAAAAGGGGCTTCCCAACACGACGATTTCGTCTCTGATGAGACGGCCGAGACTGCCAGCACTTACGTGGCTGCCCAAGCCCTTAAGCTTGTCCAGGACAGCCAGCAGCAAATTAATGATACCCAGAAGCAATTACTCGGAGCCCTGCACGGGCTCACGCAGGCCATCACTGGCACCCAACCTAGACCTACGCGCGACGGCGAGGTTCCCCAGCCGATCCAGGGTGGGGACAGTGGGTCGCACCAAGTTCTCGCATCACAGGCCAGTCCGTCTACGCCACCTGTAGGCCTCGGCGTGGCCCCGCCGCTCATCATGCAGCCCCATCCCTTGCAAGGCGTTCTAGTTGGCGGTGTCGTCGGGGGTTCGGCCTCTAGTGGTCGCAGGCAGCCGGCCGGCGAGCGTAGCAGCCCAGCTCCGGCTGTTGTCACTCCACCCGCGGGACCATTCCTCACTTTGGCTAATGTCCAGGCGCTACTCCAAAAAGAGAAGGCCAAAGCTGTCTTGCCATCTCTCCCCCCGCCGGATATCCAGCCACCGTACCCGTTGGCTATTTTGTCCTTGCCTTATCCAGAGGGCTATACTCCGCCTAAATTTGTGAAGTTCGATGGCAAAGAAGGCAGCGCGTAGGAGCATGTTGTCCGTTTCATAGAGTCCCTCGGCGCGCATGCTGCTAAAGCCAATTTGCACCTTCGTGAATTTTCTAAGTCGCTCACTTCGAGCGCGTACACCTGGTACGTTAACCTCGAGCCATACTCTGTTGCCACTTGGGAGGAAATGGTCAACAAGTTCTATGCCAAGTTCTTTCAGATGCGCGAAAAGGTGACCTCCATCACCCTCACTAAAGAAGCCCAGACAGCTGGCGAGGACATCATCACTTCCATCAAGCGGTTCCAGGATCGTGCCGTGGACTGTACTGAGTCCATCAGCGAGAGCCAGCTGGTTGAGATCTGTATCAGCGGCTTGGTTAGCGACTTTCAGGTTCATCTTATCAACCTAAAGCTCGCTACCTTTTCAGCTTTGCTGGAATCTGCCTACAACCTCCGCCCCGTGGTCAAGCTTGGCAAGAAGGATACCTGGAAAAGTAAAACCACTGCTGGCGCTTCCACCGCAACTGTTGCGCCGAAGCCACGGGGAGGCAATGGGAAACGGAAGGAAAGAGATGCCTATGGGACCGCGCCTGATTACCCCTGCAGTTTGGAGGAAGTAAAAGTCTTGGTCGCTGCGTGGGTTGCTGACGGTGAGATCAAGTTGCCAGACGTAGAGCACGAGCCCTCACGTCTCGATCGCGAGAGCCCAGACTTTTGTATTTTTCATCGCCACACGAGGCACCCCACCAGCGATTGCTGGACTCTGAAAAGGATTTTTAGACGAAAGCAGCAGGCTAATGAGCTGCGTATTGGCCAGCGCGATGTGCGCGAAGAGCCCTTCCCAAATCATAATCACGAGGTGAACAGAGCTGAGTGCTACCCTTTTATGTACAGCGATGATGAAAGTTAGGACGACTGGGTCTGCATGGCCTTCTGCCATGAGATCACGGAGGATTTCGCGAGCTATCCTGCACCTGTGGTTAATGCAGATCCGGATGCTTCCGTCCGGGCGCTGTTGGGCAGCACGAAGTTTAAGGCCTTCTTCGACAGTTTTGGTTTTACACCGGCCGCGCGCCTTGAAATGACGAAAGCTATCATCAACATCGCGGCGGTTCACCAATAGGCATGCATGTCAGCTGACGGGTCAGTTACGTGCGCTGTCAGAGACGAGTCCAATGCCATTACTTTCACAGAGGTTGACAGGCGCGTCCCATTTTCTCATAATCGGCCTCTATATGTAACCGCCAGTGTTAACGGAGTGGAGTTGCAGCGCGCTTTCCTTGATGGTAGCGCCTTTATCAACCTCATGCCTCTGACGACTTTTAAGGCAACCGGAATTCCTGAGAATCGCATAGTCAAGAATCCCATCACCATCACAGGCTTTGGAGGCGATAAGAAAGAATCCCTGGGGTATGTGGTCGTGGACCTCGCGGTGGGACCTATTCGCGCGGCCACCAAGTTCCATGTCATTGACGCGGATCCCATTTATCACGTCATCTTAGGGCTCAGCTGGATGCACAGGTATGCCGTTGTCCCTTCTAGCTACCATCAGTGCTTGAAGGGGATTTGGGCTGGCAGAAAATTCACCGTACGTGCCTCGGAGAGGCCGTTCGATATCCATGAGGCGCACCTCGCTGACGCAGTATATCTTACCGAGTTGGGAGAAACTTCCCAGGCAATTGTTGCCAAGCCAAGAGGTGTAAAGCTGCCACGATGGGAGGACATCAAGCACGAGTCCGATGCGCGGAGGGGTGGCCCGACTGCGACAGATACTGTTACGCCCAGGAAGATCACTAAAGTGAAAGAGGGGGGGAAAGTGGTATACTGTTTATGACGGTGCGCCGGGGCAGCGGCCAGGCGCAAAGCCGCTGGCCCCAGCGCAGATGATGAAGAAATGATTCTGGAGCCAGAGCCTGCCCCGGAATGCATGCAGAATGGGCCCAAGCCACAGCAAGAGCCTTTGGAGGAGGTTGATTTGAACAATGTGGCGGGGCCCAAAAGGCCCATTTTTATCAGTAAAACACTAAGCGAAGAATTCAAGAGCAAATTGGTTGCGCTGCTGCGCGCGAATGTTGATGTGTTCCAATGGCACTATGAAGAAATGCCAGGTTTAGACACTGCAATGGTCACTCATCGTTTGGATGTCTTTCCAAATTCCAAGCCGGTCAAGCAGTCTCAACGGAAATACCACCCTGACTTAGAGGGTAAAATCAAAGAAGAATTGGAAAAACTGCGTAGAGCAGGGTTCATCCGCGCGACCTAATACCCAGATTGGCTCACCAACATTGTACCCGTCAAGAAAACGAATGGCCAAGTCAGGGTCTGCGTAGATTTTCGCGACCTTAACAAGGCCTGTCCTAAAGACGAATTTCCATTACCCCACATCGACACTCTGGTGGACGCCACATCAGGCCACCAAATGTTCTCTTTCATGGATGGGTTTAGTGGTTACAACCAGATTCAGATGGCGCCTGAGGATGAAATGAAGACGGCGTTCCGGACCCCATTGGGCAACTTTTACTATCTTGTCATGCCCTTTGGGCTGAAAAACGCAGGCGCAACGTACCAGCGCGCGATGACGGCTATTTTTCACGATTTGATCCATCGAATCGTGGAAGTTTATGTTGACGACTTGGTGGTAAAATCTAAGCAGCAGCAGGACCATTTGGCTGACTTGGAGGCGGTATTCAGGCGATGCAGGAAATTTCAGCTCAAAATGAACCCTTTAAAGTGTGTTTTTGGGGTTACGGCCGGGCGATTCCTTGGATTCCTCGTCCATCGGCACGGGATTGACGCTGACGAAGCAAAAATTAAAGCCATCCGGGACATGCCTCCACCGCGCTCTCAAAAGTCCCTGAAGCATTTCTTAGGCCGAATTTCCTATCTGCGAAGATTCATTCCCGCGCTGGCAGAGATCGCGGCGCCATTTAGGGATCTACTTAAAGGCGCGGCTCCGTTTCACTGGACGACTGCTCACCAAGAAGCCTTTGAAAGAATCAAGGCGGTTCTGGCATCTCCACAAACTATGGTTGCGCCGCAGGCAGGCAAGCCGCTGGTACTGTACTTGACTTCCACCCCGAGATCCATCGGGCCCTGTTGGTACAAGAAATAGATGGGCTAGAGCGCCCAGTCTATTATATCAGCAGATAGGTGCATGGGGCGGAAGAGAGATACACGCCCATAGAGCGCCATTGCCTGGCCCTTGTCTTTACAGCGCAGAAATTGCGCCATTATTTTCTGTCTTTTCCCATACAGATCGTTACCAAGTGCGATCCTGTCAGATATTTATTGTCAAGGCCAGCCCTGACAGGGCAGATTGCGCGATGGTTGCTGGCGCTGGCGGAGTTCGATATCACGTGCATTACCCCCCGCGCCATCAAGAGTCAGGCCTTGGCCGATTTGCTAGCCCAATTTCCCAGTGGACAGTGCGAGCCCCTCGCAGATTCTTTGCCGGGAGATGATTTTGAAGCTCTAGTGACCTGGGCTGAGGAGGCGCGCGGGTCCCTAAGCTTCGACGGGGCCGCTGGAGGAGGCCTTGGTGGTGCTGGGATCGTGCTTACGAGTGATCAGGGAGAAAAGCTCTACCTCGCATACAAGCTGAATTTCCCCTACTCCAACAATGAGGCGGAGTACGAAGCGCTGGTGCTAGGGTTGCTGGCGGCAAAAGAAAAGAAAATCAGTCGTCTGGAAATCGTGGGGGATTCGAAATTAGTGATTCTACAAACGGAGGGTATATACGCGCACAAGGAACCTGCGCTCGCACCATATAGGACGACAGTCCAGCGCTTGATGAAGCATTTTTCTGAGATAAGTATTGTTCACAAGCCAAGATTAGAAAACAGATTCCCCAATGCCCTTGCCACGCTGGGCGCGAAAATGCAGTTCAAAGAAGAGAGGGCATGCATAGAAATTGTGAAATTATTTGAGCCGTCCATAATTGGGGAAGGGGAAGAAAAAAAGGCTCCTGAGGATTGGCGAAACGCCGTAAGATCACAACTGGCAGGGGAAAAGGGCAGCATGGCGCTTGAGGACCTGTCGCAGTTTGTCGTTCTACACGGAGCATTGTATCATCGCGTGCCTCAGGGGTGGCTCGCGCGGTGTGTGAGCATCAGGGAAGCCAAGGAAAGGTTGGATCACACCCATTAAGCCAGCTGCGGAGTGTGGGCAGCATGCCCTGGAATTTTCAGATTCCAAGATGCAAGCCTTCAGGAATTTCGTTTCCCGAAGCAAGGGCCCATGATCGAGGGAGCGCAAGTGGAGAAGCAGGCGCTCGCAAAAACACAGAGTCGCCATTCGGGTTTGAAGGTCCGACACCCAAGGAACCATATTTCGAAGCACCTGCCGCGCTGTTTGATTTGAAAATGTGAAGGAACCAGTCCGTCATAACCATATCTAGGTTCGGGAGCCAGGTTACGAGAGGGGAAGGGTTTTAAGGCACCCTTCTCGCCCAATCCGGAGATCGGTCTCTACTAAGGCATTTTGAAAACATTGTGATTCTTCTTCTTTTTAACAAAATTTAGCCAGTTAGGGCGGGGGAACAGTTAATCGGGGATTAAAACTGTAGACACCTCCCAGACGGGGCATCGCCATACAGTTGTATCATTACTGTGTTTGCTCGATTGGTTGCTTGCTTCATAAACCAAGATCGTGGATACTTCCATGGCTAGAGGTATCACCACACGATAGCGGTTATCATCAAAACAGAGTCGCCACCTAGTTTGTTAAAACTAGGAAAACAGATAGAGATTCTGGATACGGAAGCCAAAAGTACAGTAAGGGGAAGGTGTTAGGCACCTCTCTCTGCCTAGCCGCGAGGCTAGCCCATAATCATTCAACATAAGACATGTAGATGCTTTATCTAACTCATACACGTAGTCTGTTTTTATGCCTTAAACAGTTAATAAGTGAGCCAGGACTGAAAAGAAATCATGCATCAAAAAGCATAACACATCAAAAATTAGTAGAAAATAGACAAGCTGGCACAGAGAACAGTCAAGGGATCCTTTTGGATCAAAGTATCGGTCGTGGGACTGATGCCCCTACCGATGTTCTTCCTCACCCCAGAACGAACAGTTAATCAGAAACTTGAAATACTATGTTTAAAGTACGATAACTGAAAATTGAATCAAACCAGAGGCCGTTGGGCCTCACCACCTTGATCCCTCAGTTGCTTGATTGCTTCGGATCGATGGGGATTGACTGATTGATTGCTACTAGGACGAAACCCTAGGGTTAGGGTTTGAACTCCGGGGTTGGATCGTCGGATTGATGGCCGCCTTCAGGAGGTTAGGGCTTTTGTAGAGAGGGTTTTTGTAAGTATGTAGGCAGAATTTCATGACTGATGAGAGGGTATAGGTCTATCAATTTTCTCTGTTTATTTTCGGATCCGAGGGTCTCTTTATATAGGCAAAGGGGTGACTCACTCGGTCCAAGCAAATCACGGGGATGCAATTGCAATTGCATTGCAACACAAACTCTTCGTTGCAATCCCTGAACGTGGCCCGAACGCATCGGAGAGGCGGTGGGATTGGATCAGACGACCGACAGAAGGTTCGAGAGTCTGGAAAAAGGCCGATCTGGCGGCCGAGCAAAGGATGTCGTGGCCGAAGAATGGATGTGGCGGCCGAGCCATTGATCTGGCGGCCGAGGTTTCGATCTCTCAGGGAGATTTTGCTAGCAACAGGTTGCTCGGGTGAGGAATGGATGTTAAGGCCGTGGAATCAATGTTGCGGCCGATCGATAGATTTTCCTAATACACTATGTTTCTGTCTGAAAGGCTATTTGGCTCTGGATTGGGTCCTCTAAGTGGCTCAGAGTTCGTACCATAAGTCCATGGGTTTCACAAGAAAGCAATCAGCGATCATCAAATCCGTATCATCATCGGGATGGTCCCAAGGTGGGAGTTGAAATAATCGTTAGGCCAAATTGGGGTGTCTACAGATGCCCCTCTTTGACTGAGCTCAGACGGATCGCGAGACATGTTTGAGTAAAAGTCAAAGCTGTAAAAGCAGCTCAATTTGGTCCAACCACTATTCCAAGGGTTTTTGAAAAAAAGGTTTTGTTATGGTCGGGCCGGGAGGCTGCCTACGTATTCCTCAAGGGAAATTCAGACCAATCGTAGTTCAGGAGGGCAATAAAAAAGAAAAAGTTTGGAGGATTAAAGACAGAAGACGTACCTTCGGGCTTAAAAAGCCGTAGTGCAACGTACCTGGGTAGAGCCAGGGTTTTGGCAGAAAGTAGTTGAAGGAGCGCAGGGCTGCCGGGGAAGTTTTTTTTTTTTTTTGCGGAGAGTTAGCTTTAGTATTTTGGGGTAGATCAGTACACGGCAGGTGTGTTTGCTTTTCTTGATCATCCTTACTTTGACTGAGGAGCTCGGTAGAGTAGCCTATCCTTGCGAATGAGCCGAAGGAATTGATGTAGTTGGGCGGAATCCAAGCCATCTGCGGAGATGAATTGGATGCCTCTGAGATAGGGGTGGAACCCAAATCATCTTCTCGAGACGAGTTGGATGCCACCGCAGAGGGTAAGGGCCAGTAACCGGGGCCTAGAGTGCTGAGATGAAGGTACCGAGGCATGGAGCCGGTTGTGATCATGAGGTGAGAGCCTGAGGTTTTGGAGCTTTGAGCTTTGATCGGGCCGAAGCGCGGAGCTGGTTTTGATCATAAGGCGAGCGCTTAGGAGGTGGAACCGAAGCACGGAGCTGGTGTTGATAGTTCAAAAATCTTTGCCTTCCGGAGGTAAGAACTTGAAAGGTCAGAACTTCGAGCTTTGACGTGGTTGAAGTAAAGCGAGAGTTGAAGCTTTGAACTGAAGCGCGGAGCTGGCATTGATCATCAGCCTCGAGTAGTCAGGGAGGTTTGAAGCTTTGAGCTTGATGTGATTGAACCGAGGCATAGAGCCGGTTGTGTTCTGATGATTTGTGCATGGAGCTTTCTCATCATAAGATTTTGGCTTCGAGCCAGAGGATCGAGGCACCGGGCCGATCAATAAAAACCGAGGCATGGAGCCGGTTGATTGCAAGATTGACCTGCGAGTGAATGAGATATGCAAAACATAGGATGTATATATGATGAGTGTTTGTTAGATGTGAGCAAATATGATGATGGGGATGGTTATGCAGACTCGATGTGTTTGATGCAATATGTGCACGGGCCCGTGCGTGTGTGTTTGATATAAGCTTAGAGCTTCTTTCAAGTTTTGGACTTGAGCAATCAGAGTGTAGAGCTCAAGCATTCGGACGACAGAATCCAAGCGTTCAAAGTACAAGCTTTGAGCATCCAGTACGCAGTGGTTGGGCATTCAAGCGTAGAGCTTGCGCATTCAAGTGTAGAACTTGAGCATCCAGTACACAGTGGTTGGGCTTGATAATTGTTGCTGGCGGCGTAGAGCCTGTTTGTTACGGCTTTGAGCCAGTTGAATTGGTTACGGCTTGAAGCCAGCTGAGATAATGATGAGAGGCGAGGTGCCGAGATGACAGCTTGATGGTGGTTGTTGAGATGATCAGGGGCATAGAGCCGCTTTGCTGGGTGATGAATTGTTGATGAAGAGCTCGGGGCTGATAAACGGAGGAGATCTCGGCAGTGCTTGATCTTTTCTCGTGCGTGGGCATGCC
This sequence comes from Rhododendron molle, assembly GCA_025413875.1. NCBI lineage: Eukaryota > Viridiplantae > Streptophyta > Magnoliopsida > Ericales > Ericaceae > Rhododendron > Rhododendron molle. The sequence continues at coordinate 51,369,855 of CM046391.1, forward strand.
CCCAAAGTTAATTCTAATTGCTTGAGGATGTTCCCGAGGCTGATTTAATTATTGATTTTGTTGGTCACGGACCCAAAACCTCATGATAGCTTGAGTTAGTGCACTGAGTAAAATCTGCTAGGGTTGAAGGAAATTGATTGGAGGGCCAAGAGATCGATGTCTCGGCCGAGTAATGGATATGACGGCCGAAGTATCGATGTTTCGGCCGTGAGAAAGCCAAAGGTCAGAAAATCGATTTAAGTCACGGGCAATCGATCTCACGGGTTGTTTCACAACTCATCACTTCTTCTCGCTTTCTTCCGAGCGACTTCTTCCGTCCTCCTTCCTCCGGCCGTCGCCGTCCCTTCGTCGTCGTTTGTTCCCTCCGACCGCCACCGCTCCGTCCGCCATCTCTCATGGCTTCATCTCCTCCTCCCCCGATTGACTCCACCACCGGTGGTCCTTCATCTTCTACTGCCGTTCCGAGGGATACGGGCAAGGCAACGGCCGTGGAGGCCACAGTTCTGGGTGGGGTTTCAAGTACCCGCATTCTTCGTTCTAGCCGACATCGGCCGGCTGTTGGGGGGAGCTCTTCGCAGCCTACTCCTCCTAACACTGAGTTTGAGATTCCCTCTGACGTGGGTAGTGGTGCCCTGCCGCCATTTGATACTGCCACGTATGCCCCTTTGGTTCACATTATCGGGGGCGGTGGTTCGTTACGATATCGTCCTCCTCTCAGCGATGCTTCGGCTGAGATTCTGCACAGGAAGCCAGAGCAGCACTTTGGCTTTACGAACTGGATGGTAATTTTTCCTGCAAACAATTTTACTTGTATCAAACTTTATGAAGTTGTAATTGATATTTGAATTGAAAACTGAGTTCCTTAGAATTGCCCCCTGTTTAGGCGTTTTTGCTATTGTATTGATTTCTTCTTGTAATTTGCAGGCAAATGAGAAGCTGCGTGTGTGGGGGAGTGGTCCACAGGTGTTTGAGTGGTACGAGAGGCTTCCTCAGAGCGCCAGGGACGCAGTTGCCGTGGCCGGCTTTGAGCGGCTGATACTGGGTTTCCATCTTCCGATGGCGGAGCTGGGGTTGACCACGGTGCTCGTGGAGAGGTGGTGGGATACCACCAACACCTTTCATCTTCCGGAGGCTGGAGAGATGACGATTACTCCAGGTGATTTTGCTTTGCTTACTGGTTTGAGGGTTGGCGGTGATCCTCTGCCGATTGACCCACGGATTCATGAGCGGTCAGGTGCCTTGGAATATCTTTTGAGGAAGACCCCCACTATATCAGAGAGCAGTCACATCACATATTCCTGGCTTCGGGAGCAGTTTGATCGGACAGGGATTCTGACAGAGGTGTCCCTTCCCCAGTTGGTGCGAGCTTTCCTGCTTTATCTTCTTGGACAGACCTTGTTTTGTAACAAGGAGAACTCGATGCATGTCCAGTTTTTGGCTGCTTTGGTGGACTTGGAGACCATAGCAGAGTTTAACTAGGGGACCCCTGCTTTGGCTACACTGTATGGCCATTTGAGTGTTTGCTCACGAGGCGTCAGCCTATCACTGGGTGGGCACCACCGTGTCCTTGAGGTATGCTAGTATCTTTGGTTACTCCTTCATTTGTTTTGATTTTCCGCGACTCATGTCGACCTTCCATTTTTGCTTGCAGCTCTGGGCTTTCGAGCACCTGTTACAGTTTCCTCCTCCCACCGATCATAGAGAGCCTCAGTTTGTTCCCCGGGTGGCCCGTTGGTTGAAGGGGATTCGAAAGAAGAGGTCGCCTGCCATGGACCTGCTAGCTTGGAGGCGAGTTTTGGATCGCTTGACGATAGATCAGGTATGTTGTACCTATCTTTTTCTTTGATTTTCGTGTGGTTCTTCTGTTGTCTTTAATGCTATTCATTCCTATTGCAGGTGTGCTTTGATCCTTAGGGGACCCTTCTTGATGATGCTCCTTTGGAGTTGACCTCTGCTCGGGCTTTGGACAGCTAGCACTTCCTTTTGGAGGGGCCTTTCTCGAGAGCTTGGTATCTCGGGGAGAGGGTAGCGAGCCAGTACTTCCCACGCTCTGAGGCGTTGCAGTTTGTTCCCCTTCCTCCTCCAGCTAGTATGAGGTCGACTCATCTTTTGACAGGAGAGGGCTGCTTCTTGCTCTGGAGAGACAACTGGCTGTAGATTTTCTTCGGGAGGGAGATTACTCAGCCTTTCGTTTGGCTTCGATGACCCTTCCTACTACCACTAATGCTGCTGTTGCTGCTGCTGCCACTCCTGTTTGGCCCCGAGCTCCTAGTTTCATTTCTTTCCATAACGCTAATGGGGAAGAGAAGCGTCTACCATTGACACCATGTGCCTCCCAGCTGTATGTGCTTCCTGCCGGAGTTCCTCAGGTAATATTGCAGATCTTCTGTGTTAGCGTTTCTTTCAACATTTTTCCCTTGCTTTGCTATATGATGGTTTTCCCTGCAGGTGCCTGCTGACATAGTCCAGGAGTGGCTGCGTGCATTTCAGAGTGCAGAGGCGTTAGTTTGACGACAGCGGAGTCGGATAGTTGCGGTATGTATCTTTTGATTCTCATCCCATATTCTATGTGAACTTGAATGTCCATATCCTGGGCTTTGCAGCTTGAAGTGGTTCAGGTGCCGACGGTATCGGTTACCCAGAGTGCGGGAGTCAGTGAGGGTGGGAGCACTAGGGCTGGTGATGGGGATGCTGGAGCTGAAGCTGGAGCTGGTGCCGGAGCTGGTGGTGGAGATGCTGAGGAGGGACAGAGGATCAGTATTCCAGTTCCTGAGCATTTTCGTCCTTCCTCTTCTAGTCGTGTCCCCAAGAGGGATCGTAGGCACTAGCTTTCTCTTGTTTTGTCTTTGTACCTATATTCGTTAGTCCCACAATAGATATGTATTTTTATGAAGTAACTTCAGAATGTTTGGCAAGTATTGTGTTTTATCATGAGATATTCCAAATTTGTATGGTTTGAGATTTTTAACTGCTACGATAGTAACAAATTACGGTATGGGCCGAGGAATGGATTACTCGGCCGAGAATTTCATTCCTCAGCCGCTACTTCTTATTTCCTAAAGAAGCTGGACTTTTGCTTTTTTGTCAAATAGCATTTCTTCCTTCTTGTACTTGAATCAAATTCATATCTTTGATTTGCTTTTGCTACTTCCACAATCTCTTTGCCAGGTTATGGGATTTTTGGGATGTCTTGTCCCTTATGCTGATGACTTTTGAGTCAGAGAGGACGAGCAATGATTCTTGTAACCTTTTGTTTTTGCCGATCCTTTGGAAAATGACTAACTCGTCTTTTGTGAGCTCAATACGCAGGGTTAGCTATGCCTATCACTGAGTACAAACATGTTAGTGTTCTTCCTTCTTTCCAAATGTTTGGGCCGCATCTCAATAGGAGATTGCCTACATATCTCAATCAAGGAATCAGGCCATGAACGTAGTTCATGAACGTAGTTCCATGATTATAACCTTTGAGGCTGGGTTTTCACTCTTGGTTTTTCTTCTCACATGCTCTTGAATTTGTCTAGGTTACCTGATGGAGGTTGAGTCCCTAGCGAGCTTTGGTATGCCTTAACTTTTGCCTAGGCTGCAATTTGCGTTTTCTTGCCCTAGCAGGCTTTGCTCTTACTTTTGCTTGGGCTATTTGGTCACCCAACGAGCATATCCTCTCAGGAAGTTTCGTTTCATTTTTGGAGATATGGAGACATTCTCCTTTTTGTGTTTGTACCTGTAGACACCTCCCAGACGGGGCATCACCATACAGTTGGATCATCACTGCGTTTGCTCGATTGATTGCTCGCTTCATAAACCAAGATCGTGGATACTTCCATGGCTAGAGGTATCACCACACGATAGCGGTTATCATCAAAACAGAGTCGCCACCTAGTTTGTTAAAGCTAGGAAAACAGATAGAGATTCTGGATACGGAAGCCAAAAGTACAGCAAGGGGAAGGTGTTAGGCACCCCTCTCTGCCTAGCCGCAAGGCTAGCCCATAATCATTCAACATAAGACATGTAGATGCTTTATCTAATCTATACACGTAGTTTGTTTTTATGCCTTAAACAGTCAATAAGTGAGCTAGGACTGTAAATAAATCATGCGTCAGAAAGCAGAAAACAAATCAAAACTATGCCAGCAAATCAATCACTCGGCCGGCGAATGGATGTCGCGGCCGAGGGATCATGCTGATATCAATGTACCGGCCGAGGCATCGAAGCCCTAGCTGGTGTTCTTCCTCACACCAGACAGAAAGTTTAACAGACTATCAGAAGGCTACGATTAGTAAATTAAACATAAAATAAACCAAACCAGAGGCCTTTGGGCCTCACCACCTTGATCCCTCAGTTGCTTGATTGATTTGGATCGATGGCGATTGACTGATTGCTGCTTGGACGAAACCCTAGGGCTAGGGTTTGAACTCCGGGGTTGGATCGTCTGATTGATGGCCGCCTATGGAAGGTTGGGGCTTTTGCAGAGAGGGTTTTTGGGAGTGTATAGCCAGAATTTCGTGGCTTGAATGTGTATAGATCTGAGGATTTTTGTTGTATTGTGGTGTGTATTTTCGGAGGCCAAAGGCCTCTTTATATAGGCAAAGGGATGACACACTTCGTCCAATCAAATCACGGGGTTACAATTGCATTTGCGTTGTAACTCGAACTCTTCAACGTAATCCCTGAACGTAGCCCGAACGCATCGGAGAGGCGGTGGATCGATCAACCGACAGAAGGTTCGAGAGTCTGGAAAAAGGCCGATCTGGCGGCCGAGGAAAGGATGTCACGGCCTGGAAATGGATGTAGCGGCCGAGGCTTCGATCTCTCAGGGAGATTTTGGGTGCAACAGGTTGCTCGGGTGAGGAATGGATGTTAAGGCCGTGAAATCGATGTTGCGGCCGGTCGATGAATTTTCCTAACACACTATATTTCTGTCTGAAAGGCTATTTGGCTCTGGATTGGGTCCTCTAAGTGGCTCAAAGTTCGTACCATAAGTCCATGGGTTTCATCAAAAAGCAATCAGCAATCATCGAATCCGTATCATCATCGGGATGGTCCCAATGTGGGAGTTGAAATAATCGTTAGGCCAAATTGGGGTGTCTACAGTACCTTCGTAATAGGTAAGCTAACCGTAAGTGTTCTTACGAAGATAGCGTTATCTTCCTAAGTTTTGACAGAAACTTAGTCTTAAGTAATCAGAATTCGTCCCTTCCTCCTTTTTGTTAGCAACATAAAGAATTTGATTCTTATAATTCCCCTTTTCTTGGAAAAGAGATTGTAGTGTGTAGCTATTGCATTTCAAAGAATGAATCATTCATTAAGCATATAATGGAATGAAAGTTTAGTCTCAAAAGATGCCCAAACAAGGGCCCAAAACATGTCCTAGCTTAGTTTAGGAAATAAGAGTAATGCTTTTGTCATGGTATGCATTTAATGTAGCATCTCGGGAGTTGCTCCTTTGCCTTTCACAGTTTTATACTCTTCTTCACCCTTTTCATTGCCAAACAGAATCTTTAGGTCAAACTCCGCTAGCACCTCAATCCAATCTTTGGGAGTAATGGGAGGAGGAGTTATTGGTTCTTCTTCTATATCACTGTCAGTCCATTCTTGATCAAAGAAGATTTGCATTCTAGGATACCTTTGTTTGGTAGTTTCATCTTCCCATGCATCTGCAAAGCCGCAAAATGGAAAGTCTTCTCCTTCTTTTACAAACCAGCCATTGAGTGTTTTGGGGATCATGAGTTTCTCTTCTTTGACCATGCTTCCTCTTGCCTTAGCTTTTTCCACATTTCTCTTCTTCTCTATCTCTGCTTCTGTCGGGGTGTAGCCAAGACCAAAGGTGTATTGATTGTGAGGAGGATCAATCATTTGTGGGATGCCTTGTGATCTTTTGCCTAAACCCAATCCAGGACAGTAGTTATGTTTCTTCATCATTCGTATGGCAGGGGCGCTTATGTAGAAGCTTCTTTCGGCCATTAGAGCTTGCACGGCAGTTGCTTCCTCAAGGCTGAATCCAGTATGGAAAGTTTCCTCGGTTCCTACCTCTTGTACAGGTGTGTCGGAATGGGTTCGGATTGATGAATCCCCTAGGATGGTGATGACCTTCCCATCTGCTGCGAACTTGACTTTTTGATGCAAAGTGGAAGGTACTGCCCCAGTGTCATGTAGCCATGGCCTTCCTAGCAAGAGGTTGAAGGTGGCTGGTATGTCCATTACATGGAACTCCACGTCTCTCTTAATCTTCTCCACTTCTAGTGGCAGGGTAACACACCCAACCACTCTCCTTTTTGAATTATCATATCCCCTTACACCTTGACTGGAAGGGCGTATATCTACAGCATCAACCCCTAACTTGACGAGAGTCCTTTGAGGGCACACATTCAAGGCAGACCCATTGTCTACCAGGACAAACGGGATCCATTTAGTGAGGCACTTTAGAGAAATATACAGGGGTTTGTTGTGTGCAAGACCTTCAGGAGGCAGATCTTTGTCAGTGAAGGCTATCGTTGGCCTCAGGGCCTTGGATGTCATTATGAAACCTACCAGACCTTCAGGGGTGATGTCAATGGGAACTTTTGCTTTTCCCAGAGTTTTGAAGAAGGAATTGCGATGTTCGTATGAGGACATAAGCAGGCCCCAGATAGAAATATCGGCTTGGATTTTCTTCAATTGCCTTAGTACCCTGTCTTCTTCAGGTTCGATCTTTTGGCTTTCCTCTTCTTCTTCTTCCATTACTCGTGCTGAGGTTGGATTCTCTCCACTTAGTTTGGGAGGTTTGTACACTCTGCTGCTTCGAGTGAGATGCCCATTTCTTCTTCTTGAGTACTCCAAGGGTCAGCAGGCTCAATCCTCCCAACTTCCCAACCGCTTGGCAGAGCTTGGCTCATTTCCAGCCACCAATCTCCATCGTCAATTGCATAGACATAAGGGAGGCTATCTTCGGAAAAGGTTATGGATGGTTTGGTTTGGGTGATGTTTCGGGTAGGATCACATGTGGAGCTTTCGGAAAGGCTTATAAGATTGATGTTTTGAGGTGGTGGCTTAGCGTTGTGAGTAGGGAGTGGATTGGTTTGCACATTGGGTTTGGGTGGCTTTATGGTTTGGTTGTCGATGAGATCTTGGATGTCATGACGAAGACGCATGCAGCGATCTGTCTCATGTCCAGGATGCTAGTGGTAGGTGCATTGTTTATTGGTATCATAGCTTGAACCATAAGGTGGCTGAGGAGGAGGGTTGTTTAGGGGCTTAAGATGCTCTTGACGGCTTAGGATGTCTAAGGCTTGGGACAGGGTCATATAGAGGGGGTTAAAGTAACGACGAGGCCGGTTTGAATTTTGGGATGGGCCAGCTTGGAAAGGGTCTTGTAGCGAAGCTGAGTTAAGGGTGTTGACAGAGGCATTGGATGTTCGAGTTGAGAAGATTTTCCTTAATGGAGGAGTTTCTTCCTTCCCCAAGAGTCCTAGCTTGAGCCCTTCTTCAATTTGCAACCCAGTAGCATGCAAATGCTTGAAATCGGTGATAGCCTGTGTATAGATATGCTTGAGGTACTTAGATTGCAAATTCTTGACAACTATCCTCACTTGATCTTCCTCAGAAGGGCGACTCTTTATTTTGGCAGCCTTTTCCCTCCACCTAGCCACGAAAGTGACAAAGTCCTCGTTGGACTCTTGCTTGGTCATTTCCAAATCTCGAGTGGTTAGCTCAACTTGGACATTGTATGCATACTGCTTGATGAAAGCATTGGCGATCTCAGGCCAAGTGTGGTAGTGTTCGAACTCCAAGGTGAGGAACCAGTCGAGAGCACTCCCAGTGAGAGTTCTTTGGAATAGTTGAGCGATGAGTTCATCATTCAGTCCCATCGGCTTCAGAGTGTTGATGACATGACGGACATGGCTGGTAGGGTTGCCAGTTCCATTGAACTTCTCGATGTTTGGCATTTTGAACTTTTCAGGAAGTTGGGAATTAGGGAAGAGACAGAGTCCTTCAAAGTCCAAAATTTGGTCTCCTTGGGAACGAGCCAAGGCGTGCTTGATCTCCTTAACCTGTTTGGTTAATTCTGAACTTTCTACCAATACTACTTCATGAGGATTTCCTGCTGCTTCCTCGTCTTTCTTATCTTCAGCATCTCTTGCTGCTTTTTCGGCTAGTAAATAGGCAACTTGGGCTCGGAGCTCGGCGATAGTAGCGTTATTGTCTGCCATCCTTAGGATAGAGGCAGGGGGATTGCTTGGTGAACCTTGGGATTTGGTAGATAATTGATTTTGCTGAGAAGATAGCCACGAAGTCCCAGAAAATGACTGGGACTGTTGCGGTGAAGGTGTTTTGAGAAGCAGTAATAACAGGCGAGATGACTATAGAGATCTCTGTTTGACGGAGCTTCGGGTATTGTAAGAGTATAAAATTGGCTGAAGTTGCTTCTTTGATCTACCTATTGTGCCTGCTTTGAAAAGTAAAATACCTGCAAGTCAGTATTTTGGCTGAATAGGGTTAGGATTTGGGCTGAAAATCCCAACCCTTCTGCACAGAAAGAGTTAATACAATATGATACAAGGTGTGAGGAAGAACTTGGAAGCAAGATGCAAGTAGGTTCCTAGCCTGTAGGTTCCTGCCTTAGTTTGATAAGTTCAATGACTTTCTAATACATGTAAGGTTTTTGGTAGTCTCAGGGTGCTCCGTTGTCAAAGGGCACCAATCCTTTCACCAGCCCATCATAGGCGGCAAGTGGGTGATTCCCTTTTTGATATACCAAAAGATACAAGTGACTGTGGAGTTTGCTGGAACCCCTAACATAGCCCATGTCATGCCGGGATATTAGGTGAACTCAACGAGGCTTGCCTGCTCGATGCATATGATAAATGAGCACGTATTAGTCTTATGTTGAACTTTTTGGTTATGGCTCTCATATCCCCAGCAGAGTCGCCAAAAAACTGTAGACACCTCCCAGACGGGGCATTGCCATACAGTTGTATCATCAGCGCGAACGTATCCTCCAGAGAGGGGGCAGATTCCCCCCAGGCCCATACAAACGTATGGGTATCCACACTCCAGCGCGCGACCGCCATCTCCAGATTTCCGTTGCTGTGGTCATTGCAAGGGAGAGATAAGTCGCGGGATATGTGCACGGCATCCAAAACCAGCGCCCTTTGCAGTAGGTCGCGGTACACGGGAACGGACAAGACATCATTCACCCACGCAGGCCAGTCGGCGGGAGGACTGCACCCAACATTGAAACGAGTCTCTGAGTGAGGAAAGTCCCCTCGCTCCTCCCGGAGTCTCAGGACGGAGGAAGGAGGCACCAGATCTGCATCTTCGATGGGAGCCTCCGCCGTGATAAAGACAGGATCACTCGGCGCGGCGCCGGTGGGCTGGAACTCGCCCACGGCGGTCCAGAAAGGGTCGCCCATGGACTGGAGATACGGGGCCCGACGCCACTGGTCCAGTGGCGGAACAGAATCGCCATCCATGGCGCGGCCACTACTATCACCAGCATCGTCGCGCGCCATGGAATAGTGGGCGCTGGGTTTACTTTTTGCGCGAGAGAGTTAGAGGTGGAGTGCTATCTGTGGAAGGAGAAAAAATGAAAAGACAAGGAGTCCTTTTATAGGGGATGGAGAAACCCCTCCACTAAGGCCTACCACCTCCTACAGTTACTCCGGTGCACGAAGAGTCACCAGGGCATCCCAACCATTCTCGTAACTGATGCAACGGTAATGATGGAGGAACGTGGCGTATTCAAAACGTCACGACCCCTCCGCGCGAACCATCACCAGGCACGACCCTTCGAATTCGCGCGAATTGTCATCAGACACCACGTGTCATGCTGCATGTTTCCTTTGAGGACCTTTCCTAGCGGAGAACCAGTCGCGCGCGCACAACGGACATCCCATTGTACACACGCGGGGGGCAATTGTAGGGACGGTCAAAATGAATCAACCGCTGACCAATTAAGAGACTTTGGCCAGCCTCTCATGATGTGACGCGTGGAAATAATGAATGAGCAGCATGTAGATAATTACTGCTGCGACAGGCCCCGCGCGCGGGGGGTAGCGCGTAATGCATACTGCGCGCGGGCACAGCGCGCGAACGTGCCCTCTAAAGGAAAGGCATCAGGTTGTCACGAATACAAACTCACAAAGACATCGCGAGGGGGGACCGGTCCGCGGGACCGTAGAGCGGTCCTAGAGCGCCAAAAAGACCGAGATGCCTACAGATGCTTAGATTGCAGAGCGCGCCCTGGTCAAAGGCAGGACCAATAGGCCCAGAAGAGACGCGATCGTTGCAGGTCGCGACCTTACTCCAACGGGAATTGAGGGAGATCTAGTGGTTTGGCGGCTAAGGAAGAGCAGAGATCGTCGCGGGGTGGCGCGCGCTACCCGCACACCGCGCGCACGCGCTGACATCACCTCGCGACCTCGGGAGCAGAAGGGACACGTGTCGAAGCTAGGCTGGGCGATCGGGGGGACCCCCCAGGTCCAGAGGCCTATAAATAAGCACCGACATTGCCTTCTACACACACAAGGACATACGTACGGATAGAGACAGAAGGAGACCGTTCCTAGAGAAAAGATTGAGGGATACTGGACTGAGAAAGAAGAACATTATTCTCAGACTTGTGTCGCGCGATCCATCTGGGAAGAACTGTCAGTGGCACGCTGCCTTTGTCCTTTCTGCTCCCGTGCCCTCTTCCTCCACCTCACCAGAAATTCCCCATTTCTCTTGGCAATCGACCAATCACACCTCTCCAGCTCACGTAGATTCACACGTCAGCTACCTCGCGTAAAACGGGACCCTACAGCGCCTTCACACGCCACACCTTTCTTCCAACCGAACTACTAAAGCGCATATCACCTCTCACAACGGAACCCTCAAACCGGTATAGACCATCGATCAATCTACCCTCAAGCATCACATGCTCCTCTTGCCGAACCCGAAAAATACCCTCACCAGCAGAGAAAGTGTACCCTTTCTCATCAAGTACTCCAAGCGAAATCAAATTCTTCTTCACACCCGGCACATGTTGAACATCCGACAACCTCACAAACCTTCCATCCGGCAAGTGAAACTTCACTATCCCCTTACCAACGACACGGCTCTTCGAACCATTCGCCATCCGAACAACACCACCATCAAAAACCTCATAACTACAAAACTCTCTCCTATCCCCACAAACATGATATGAGCACCCCGTGTCAAGTACCCAATCCATTTCTCTCGCAACTTTTGGCTTTTCCTCGACCAACATAAGATCCCCATCCGAATCTTGGACTACCACTGCTTCCTTCGATTTGCCCTTCAACTTAGGACAATCCCGAATCATATGTCCCTCTTCATTGCAATGATAGCAAGTCCGACCAACTAACTTTGGACAATCTCGAATCATGTGTCCTTCTTTCTTGCAATAAAAGCAAGACAAACCCTGATTCTCACCCCGATCCCTTGAACGCGAGCTTGACCGTGAATTGCCACCCTTCTTTTGGGTTCTCCCTCTAGCCCCTTCCGAAAGCAAAGCTTGCGAATCATCAACACACTTCGTTCCCATCCCCTCATTCCGTCATGCTTCCTCGATGAACAAGGCCTCATTAACCATTGACATAGATACCTTTCCTTCCGGTGCCGAGTTACCGAGAGAAATCACAAGCATATCCCAATCCTCTTGTAGGGAACTAAGCAACAACAAGGCTTGCAATTCATCATCAAGCTTCAATCCCGCACTACTAAGTTGATTCACCAAATTTTGGAACTCACTCGAATGTGTAGCAATCGATTTTCCACTCTTCAACTTCAAATTCACTAATCTCCTCATCAACAACGCTTTATTTCAGAAAGTTTTCGGTTGATACATACCCTCGAACGTCATCCACAAATTATAAGCATCGGTCTCCTCGGACACATGATAAAACACCTCCTCAGAAATAAATTGCCGAATCAATCCTAACGCTCTTCGGTTCAATTTTTTCCAATCCTCCGTCTTCATCGCCGTTGGTTTTACCCCTTCACACTCCAACGGCTCATACAAATCCTTCCACGTCAACAAATCCACCATTCTCGCTCTCCAAATCGCGTAATTGAAAGATGTCAATTGAACCATACTACTCATACTCGCATCCGCCATCTTACTTTATCACCCAAAAATAAGCTAAACGCAATAAATTGACGCTAGGTACTCCGAGAACTAATCCAAAAACTCAAAAACGGGCAAAAACAAGCTAAAATACACGAATCAACAAAAAACCGAACCTGATCACTGCAAACCGACCCCGAAAACGAATCCGAAACGTCAAAACTATGCAGGAACCGGGATGAATCGGTCACGAACCGGTCTATATCGGACCGAACCGACCGAAACTCTCCCTGAACCGGTATGAACCAGTTTGTACCGCCCAAAACCGTCTCGGGCTGACCCGAATGAATGGCCTGAACTCCAACCCGGACCGATGACCCAATCTCTGACCTGACTCGGACCCGCGAACCCTTTGACCCGGATCTGGAAGCTTCGAACAGGCCAAACAGCTTCAAAAAAAAGACAGCCACGCGCCATCTTCAAACGGCGCATGTGGCTCACCCCCGCACTTTCCGGCGACCATCTTTACAGATCCAGAATCGTCTCCTCGAGACGAACAAACCCCTATGCTCCAAACTTCAATCCAAGGAAGAACGAGTACGGGCTTTTCAAAAAACGTACCTCGCAGTCTCGCCGCCGTTCGCCACCTTTCGAACGTGTTTTCCGGTCACGTCCGAGCTCCTCTCGCGACGTGCTACCCAAACCGAACTCCTCTCTTCAAGACGAACAAAACCCCGTGCTCAGATCTTGAATCCGACGACCTTCAACCTGAACCTCCTCTTCCAAGCTCAACAATGGCCGAACCTTTGCTTCTTCGGTGACCCACGCTCTGATACCACTGTTGGGGCACGCCAAAGACCACACCAACGAAGCACACACACGCAATCAATCCATAGTTGAGCAAGAAACACAAACACAATTGAGTACGGAAATTTCACTATATTGAATACACAAAATAGCTACAAAAACCCTCTCTTTTTCTCAAAACCACACACTCACACATAAAACACACACTAAAAACTTGCACACACAGTGCACACACTGCACATATATATCAAGGGAATAATCCCCTACATCTCACACACATACACTTGGGTGTACCCAACAACAAGCTCGTTTAGTAAAAAACTCGAGTTTGAGTTATTCGTTATTGGGCTCTTCTTTGAAAGCTTGATTCATCTTAGGCTCATTTAGCAAACAATCAAGGTCAAACACATCTTTTTTAAACGAGACAACCTCGAGCTCGATTATTTTGGATCTACTTGACATATATGAGCAATATATCTACCTGTAGTTTTCTTAGTAGAACGACTGCAAGTTCAATATTAAATATGTTATAAAAGTGATGTATGTATGTCTGACCACTTGGCAATTAAGCCTAGTGGTTGTAATAGTGTTTCATTCAAAAAGTTTGTTGCCCATAAATTAATAGACATGGTCACATGCTCTTCTCCTTTTCAATGTACTGAGGAACGAACAGAAACAAAAAGAAAAGAAAAGAAACATACAAGAAGGTAATGAGAATTTGATCATTCCGGAAGATCGATCTCAATAGTTTTTGAAGAACTATTTCATATATATATATATATATATATATATATATATATATATATATATTGTGTTCAATATTTGTTTACTTTTATGCAAGTGTATTTTATATATGTCTCAATTTTATAACACGTTATCAGCATGAAACTTTAATCAGAATGGGTGTCCTACTAGAAGTAGCGTACCTCTAATACCAAAAGTATTTTTAGTTATCAATAAAAGAGAAAGCACCTGAAGCATTGATAGGTACTAAAATAATCTACGCCAAGAAAAAAATGGATACATGAAGTATATTCATTAAAACATAATCGAAGTATTTAATAACTATTAAGAATATCATTTTATCAATTTCAATTGTTTAAATTAGAATCATGATAAACATTCTCAGTAAAAACTTAAAAAAAGATACATAAAGTCCATCAATTTGTAGATGTGAAAGAAGTATGATCTGTCTTTGCATTATTTCAGTAAGAGAAAAAAAATGGGTGGACTTTTTTTTGTAAGATGGAAAAATGGGTGGACTTGACTTGGTTTTAAGTTATGATCTAACAGAGAAAAACAAAAATGCAAATAGTATATTTGAAACATTGCACAACAATCTCATAAATAATGACTAGAAAAGTTAGGTTACTACTGTCTCTCCTTTTTTCTGTTCCACTTGCATGCCTCTCTTTGTTTATATAAATATTCTTCACGATTTCTTAATCTTAAATTAATAGGTTGTCCCAAGCGTAAGATTGAGACAGATGTAGCATAATATTCGATAAATCCGAAGCCGAATCAACAGAAACGGTGATGAGTGTTGCTCAAAAACTCGGGTTATTACTATTAAAAACGGGCTCTTAGGTAGTCACCCCTTATCGATTGATTGAGATAAACTAAAACCTAGAAATTAATTGTGTTTTTCAGATAATTAAAAGGAGGAACAGTCGTAGGGTTCATAGCACTTGCAACCAAGCTGGACTTATCTGCTCCATTCGGTGTTCATAAAAACATTTGACTTTAGAGAGAAAAAGTTACCCCGAAAGATGCGAACCTTTAAGGTTGCCGTTTATCTATGTGCAGCGGAGAATGAGTTTTGGTCCCTCGTTCCCCCGTTCACATGGGCTCCGACGATGTCCAAGTTCGTCTAACGGAAATACTTTAGTAACCTAAAATTGCCTTTTCTTTATTTTTTTTCCTGAAATAGGAGTAGAACACGTCCAATCTGGCTACGATGTGCTAATCACTTTGTGACCTTACCTATACAATTATTCACTCGTCATTAAGCAAGAAACAAAAGAAACTCTAGCTTGAAACGTGCTTTTATTACGCGAGATGAAAAATAAACAAAAAATATTAACTAATCAAATACCAGCGAATAACTTTTATAAATAACAGAAATTAAACGAGTTACCAGAATATGAGTTTTTGAACAAACCCTTAAAAACTTAAAAGGAAAAAACTCTGAAACAAAACAACGCAAGAGAAAGCTGTAGAAAATATTGTTCGAATCAAAAGAAACATCACTCGGCAGCCCCGTTTTCCGTTCTTTTCCGCCGCCCCGTTCCTCATTTCTTTTCTGTCTTCCGTGATTCCCCTTTTCCGCCCACTGTTCTCGTCCTTCAATAAGTGAAGTGCCGACTTTTTTTAAAAGCCCTATTTTTCCTTTCCTGTTAATTGCCAGCCGAGAATTGCATTTGGAAGGCCCACCATTTAGTTAAACTAATTGTGAACCATTGGGCCCACCTAGTAGACATAAGTCCAAGACAAATTCTTTTACTTTCGGTGAACATTAATTCCTTGGCCAATCAAGTTGCCAATCAGTACTTCATTTTGCACTTCAGATTAAATTCAAACAGCCCAACTTCTAGCACCATTCAAAATTCCAACTTCGCACTTTTGTATCAAACTCTTCAAATACTTATAACACAAAAATAAAGCATAAAATTTCAAATAATAATAAAAATAGACTTAATAATGGTAAATTAGGGGCACATATGTGAACATTTATGCGTCTATCACACCCTCCAATTTATATTTTGCTAGTCCCAAGCAAAGAGAACAAACAAGATAAATTCCACTTTCGTAGGACTCACGATTGCACTTAACCCGTGCAACAAGCCTTTGGCAATCCCTAGAGGACGGGTGGAGTCTCGTGAAGGTTTACAACAATGAACACCAATAAACATTGTGAATACTTTTCACATGAAACGCGAAAACCTATAAGACATCTCAACGACGTCTCAAGCAAATATGAAGTCATCACAATGAGATAATGGGCATGAGCAGTTCTAGATACTCTCAAATCATAAAATGAGTCATGGCACCTAAACTTTGCGTGTGTGAACAAGGGCTTCGGTTACAAGTGAAAATTAACTAAAAGTTCTCTCCGAGCCGAGTCTTGACTTCAATTCTCACCGCATCATGCACTCAACAACTGAAATCACTCCAAACAAGGTGCATATTATACCCTCTCAATGTGTGCGGTTGAAAGTTATGTAAATGAAAGCAAAATACTCTGCACACGACACGAAAAGAAAGCGCTATATAGCGGACACACAATCCCATGATTGGAATGCCAAGTATTAGAAACTCTCTCTTTCTATCAATCCATAACCCATTGCCCCTAGGATCAAATAAGACTTCAATTCCAGTGATAACGTCATGTAAGAGAAAGTATTTCAAGGATGGGGTAAAACATTCACGTGTCAGAGAATAGGCTAACAACAACTCACATGGGGCAATATAATGATGCGCCCCCCCCCCCCCCCCCCATTTTTTTAATATCTTTTATCAACTTCACCACATCTCTCCTCCCTATTCTTTGATACAATCCCACATTAAGAACAAGTGTTTCTCCTTGTCACAATAAATTGGCGTCTTTCCTACCTTTTTTTTAATTCTTTGTTTTTTTTACTCTTTTTTTTCTTTAATAGAAAAGATCACCCACCAATCAAGAACAGTTCTCCATTGCATTCATCCCCTTTTTTTCCTCAAAAATTCACATTCATATCATTAACTAACCCTTCTCAAGAGACAATATAGATGGTGGATGCAAGAGGCTCAAATAGGTTCACAAGGGATAAATGTATGAAAGGAAGAAACGAACTGGTTCAAAATAGCAAAAATGGCTTATAATCCTCTCCAAGAGGCAATACAACCATGCAGCTTCCAAATCCAAGAGATAAGTAGGCAATTTAAAATATTCCCAACACTTGACAACAAATAATGAGATCCACAACGAATTTGATCTTTCGTGACAAACAAGAGTTCAATTGACACCACTCCAATAAAAGGTTGGCTCTAAGCTCACATGGGCATAAGTCTCCACTAAACAATCCATCGAAAACATTTAAGTCATAACTCACAAGCAACCAAAGCCCAAATAAGCGTGAAGTGCAAAGGTGTTAGAAATAAATATCGTGACCAATTCTTCGCGACAAGCTAGCAAAAAGTACAATGCCACCACAATATCAAAACAATGACTATCACATCTCGAATTCAATCAACCAAGAGCCAATCTCAACAGCCTTCAAATCTCATGCAAAAAGTATTCCACCATTTTTTATTTTTCAATTTATTTCCTTTTTTCCTTTTTTTGATCTAACAAAATAAAGAACAAAGTGATTCCTCCACCCAACTTGAACTATTCAATGTCCACATTGAAAGCATGAACAATAAAGATAAGACAGAAACATAAAAGAAAGGATAGATATCACCTCGAAAAGGAGGGACTAAGTAGAGTAAATGGTAGAGAGAGGGAGACCCTCCACTTTGGATCGAACAACCTGGAAAATGTTAGCTTCCAAGACGGTAAGAAAAGTAACTAAAAGAAATAAACAAGGCATTTTTTTTGTTGTTTTTTTTTTTTTGGGTTTTTGAATGAGAAATAAAAGAACAACAATACATAGATTGTGTCAAAACAATGACACAAAATTGCCCTTCTGAATCTGAGCTGGGCACACGATCCTTATTTGAAAAGTGGCATGCAAAACTATAAAACTCAAGTCAATGATGGATACCCCTGTCGCTAGGAGCCGAGTCCATTTCTTAGTGAAGAGAGTGGTACGCAAAAGCTACCCGTCAGAATGTAGCCCAACGACTACACAACAGGGTCATCCGTATAAACAGGATCAGCCAACTCCTCATCTGGTTCACCTACTTCCACAAATTCCAGGATCGAAGGGCTTCGACACCTTAACTCGAACCATCTCCTCAAAAGGATCGACCAACACCTCAACAGGGTCATCTGGCTGGACTAACAATGGGAGAGCTTTAGACAATAGGGCGCCTAGCGGCATAAGAACTGGGTCCCAAGCAGCGCCATACACATCTTCTACCGCAAGCATCTCCATCAAACTCTTTACCTCTGGTGAATCTAAGAATGGCACCTCCTCGGCGGTTAAAGTCGTCTCCAGAGGATCTTTATAAAAAAAAAACTATCAACATGCTCCTGCACTAGCATGTCGATCAAACTCACTTCATACACTTCCTCATCATCCTCGACTTGGCTATCCATATTAAACACATTCACCTCCATTTTCAAATCCTCAAATGACATTTGAATTTGTCCAGTTTTGCAGTTCATGACAGCACTAGAGGTGGCTAGGAAGGGATGGTGAAGGATGATAGGGATCTTCTCGAAGACCTCCGGTATCAGGCATGTATCCAGGATAATGAAGTTGATTGGAAAGAGGAACTTGCCCACTTGAATAAGAGCATCCTCCACTACCCCCTTTGGAATTTTCACACTCCGGTTAGCCAACTATAGCGTGATCGGTGTGGCTCTCAAATCGCTTAGGCCCAACTTCAAGTACACCGAATAAGAGAACAAGTTGACACTTGCTCCTAAATCCGGCAAAGCCTTATTGAACTTTTGGCCTGCGATAGCTATAGGGATGGTGGGACAACCAGTGTCTTTACGCTTGGTCAGGATCTCGACCTGGAGAATGGAGCTCACTTGTTCCATCAGAAACACTTTGTCCTGACTTTTAGTCCTCTGTTTCGAAGTACACAGATCCTTCAAAACCTTCGCAAACTAGGGAATGGCGTCAATGGCTTCCATCAAGGAAATAGGAAACTGAACTTTCTTGAATAACTCAAGAATCTGGAGGTTCATATTGACTTTGGGTTTCCCCACCAAGTGATGGGTATATGGAGTAACGGGTGGCGACGGAGTCGTGGGGGCTGCAGAAGCAGGCATCGCCACTTCAAGAGACTCCGACTTTTCCTCTTCCTTAGGAACACCACCCAAGTCTAGAGCAACTGTTGGTGTAGCCACTGGCTCAGGGGGTGGAGCCGGTTTTTTGCTTTAGAGAAATATCCTTGTTGATCACCTTCCCACTTTTGAGAGTGGTGATTGCCTTAGCCTCTTCCAGACTAGCATTCAGATTACTTGGGCCAGAAGAATCACCCACAAAATGAGTACCAGCGGCATTGACTTGAGGTTGAAAGGGAAACCTTCCCCTCTCCTTCTGGACTTGTCCAACTGCCGCCATCTGAGACTGCGTAAGAGCCTTCATCATCTCATCAGTTTGCTTATCCCACGGGGGATGGTTTATGCCTGGGGGTGGTTCAAAATATAAAGGACCAAACCCATGCTGATTTTGAGGTGGGTAGCAGAATTGGGTCATTTGGCCTTAAGGAGGACAAAACTACTGAAATTGCTACTGAGGTGGTGCTTGAGGTTACACCGGAACTTTTTGATCTCTCCAACCCAGAAGTGGGTTGTAGGCGCACCTTGAATTGTAGATATTTGAGAACGAGTCCCAATGCTAGTTAATCGCGTTTACTTGATTGTTATGGTAGGCTTTCTTAACTATATAAAATGCTGGGCAAGCAGTGACTAGATGCCCCGGACACTCACATAAAGCGCACACCTCCTCGACTCTCACCTCATTTACCTGATGAACTTGCCTAAGTTTCAAGTTCTCTAACTACTCAGACATTTTGTCCAATTGAGACTGGATATTATGCTCTCTTACGCTCAACGAAAAAATGCCAGAACCGTTGGGTCCCTGTGCAGCCATGGCCCTATCACTGAGGTTGGAAGATTCCCAACCACGATATTTCTCGGCCAATCTAGAGAATCTCACGGATCATTCGAGGACTTATCTAGAAAATCCTCCTCCTTACTGAGGTACTCAATCTGCTGGGCCGTGGCAACATTCAAGCCCAAACAGAAAAATGACACCAGTTGGTGCTTTGTAAACCCATAGTGCGGCAAGGACAAGAGCAAGTCCTTCAAACGCTCTCAACACCTTAAGAACGACTCGCCCTCTTTCTACTTATAAGATTGTATTTGGCAAGTCAGGTACTTCGATTTACTCTCCGAGAAATATTTCTTGTAGAAGAGATATCGGACAGTAGCCCACGTCCTAAGAGACTGCACCTTCTGCATCTGCAACCACTTGTCCACACTATCTTTAAGTGAAGCTGGAAAAATCTTAAGGGAAGCATTCTTCCACTGAGAAGTGGTGGCAAGGGTGCGCACCAACCCCTCAAAATACTAGACATGGTCATATGGATCCTCATTCTCCCTCTCGTAGAAGAGAGGAAGGAGATTATGGGCACTAGGCTTGATGGTGAAAGCATTGCGTGCCTCTACCGTCTCCGTTGGCAGAACAATTGGTCCGAGATAAGTGGTCCTCTCGGGATGCATGTGCTCACTCATCGACTTCTGCTCCACCATGACTGGCGGTTCAATTACTAATTCGACAAAAAGATCGTCGATATTGAAAGACTCAATACTGGCTGACACTTCCTCAACTATGGGGACTAGACGCTTGGTGTTATCCCGATAGTACTTAGGTTTTAGAGGTGATTGCTTTCCTAGAGTGGAGGATTGCATACCTCTACCTATGATGACTCAAAAAAATAAAAAATAAAAATAAAAATAATGACTCGAATTCTTAACACACGTTACCGTCCCCGACAACGGCGCCAAAAATGCTTGACAATTTTCTAGTCCTAAATTAATGGGTTACCGCAAGCGTAGGGCTAAGACCGACGTAGCACAATATCCAGTAAGTCTGGAGTCGAATCCATAGAGACAGTGATGAGTGTTGCTCAAAAACTCAGGTTATTACTATTAAAAACGGGTACTTAGGTGGCCACCCTTTGTCGATTGATTGAGATAAACTAAAACCTAGAAATTGATTGTACGTCTTATATAATTAAAAGGAGGTACGGTCGTAGGGGTCATAGCACTCGCAACCAGGCCGGACTTATCTGCTCCACTCGGTGTTCATAAAAACATTTGACTTTAGAGAGAAAAAGTTAAATCGAAAGATACGAACGTTTAAGGTCGCCGTTTACCCATGTGCAGCAGAGAATGAGTTTTGGTCCCCCGTTCCCTCATTCACATGGGCTCCGACGATGCCCGGATTCATCTAACATAAATACTTTATTAACCTAAAATTGCATTTTCTTTATTTTTTTCCTTGAAATTGGAGCAGAACACGTCCAATCTGGCCACGATGTACTAATCACCCCACGACCCTACCTATACTACTACTCACTCATTATTAAGCAAGAAACAAAAGAAACTCTAATTTGAAACATGCTTCTATTACGCGAGATGAAAAATAAACAAGAAATATCAACTAATCAATTACCAACGAATAACTTTTATAAAGAACAAAAATTGAAACGAGTTACTAGAAAATGAGTTCTTGAACAAACCCTCAAAAACTTGAAGGGAAAAGCTTTGAAACAAAACAACGTAAGAGAAAGCTGCAAAAAATAATGTTCAAACCAAAAGAAACGTCACTCAGAGCATCCGCACCAGGCTCAACAAATTTTGGACCAAATTAGAGAGCAAAAAGCCACTTTATTACTTTAACTATCCACTTTTAAAATGTTCACTGCATCAGGTTCTCTACTCACACTCTTTTTTCAATTAAATATTCATATTTTTGTATTTCCTTTTTAATTAAAATAAAAAACCATTTGGAGCCTTGGAATAGAGAAGATAGAGGGTTTTATTCTTTGCCGAAATAATATTCTATTCAAAAACGAGGGAATAGTGCCTCGTTTTTCTTACCGAGACACTGTAGCTATACTAAATTAACCCTGATGATGACGAGGCTGATGCCATGCAATTTCTCACTTTTGGCTCGTTAAAACAGCCTAAAGGGCCAAGTGGCGAGGGTGATAAAGATGCTCTCAGTAGCCCGTTTTTCGTTCTTTTCTGCCGCCCCGTTCCTCGTTCTTTTCTGTCTTCTGTGATTCCCCTTTTCTGCCCACTGTTCTCGTCCTTTATGCCTTGTTTGGATTCAATCTTGAAAAAAAAAAATTCAATTCAAAAAACACTCATTACTTATGCTTCTATTCATTATTCTTATTTCTCTTTCCTTCCTCCAATCATTATTCTCATTTCTCTCTCTACTCATTATCTCTATTTTCAATCATTATTTTATTTTCTCTCTTCACTCATTACCTAAAAACTGAACCAAAATATTTTCTAAAACTCATCCAAACAAGACATTAATAAGTGAAGTGCCGACTTCTTTTAATAGCCCTATTTTTCCCTTCATGTTAATTGCCAGCCGAGAATTGCCTTTGAAAGGCCCACCATTTAGTCAAACTAATTGTGAACCATTGGGTCAACCTGGTAGACATAAATCCAAGTCCAATTCCAATTCATTTACTTTCAGTGAACATGAATTCCTTAGCCAATAGAGTTGCAAATCAATACGCCATTTTGCACTTCTGATTAAACTCAAACAGCCCAACTTCGAGCACCATTCAAAATTCCAACTTTGCACTTTTTGTATCAAACTCTCTAAATACCTATAATACAAAAATAAAGCATAAAATTCTAAATAATAATATAAATAGATTTATACTGTGTTTGGATTGCGTTTAAAATTTTTTGAAAAATAATAGGGGTAATAAGTGGAAAGAGATAGAGAGAGAAATGTTCAAAGTATGAGAAATCTAGAAGGAATCTTCTGAAAAATTCTTTTTGAAAAGTGAAAAGAACAAAGCATAAGCAATGATAAATTAAGAAGTGCGTACGTGAACATTTACGCGCCTATCAGCATGCTTGGGAACTTGTATCACATTCCCAGCCAAAAAGCCGAGATTGATAAACAAAAGTCTTCACGTCTTTTTCATATTGAATAACTTTTAGTTATTACACTATTCTCCCTAAAGTCTTAAGAAATCATTATTCAGTTCACACATGTTAAGTTTAAAGTATTCTATTTTGATACCCAAAACTTTACTGGTAGTTTCTGTCATTACAATTAGGCATGAATTGTTTATTTGATTATCTCTTATTAAATGTTTATCTAAAGTAAAGTTTGTTTTTTTTTATAGATCATGTATGTGGGCAGCATGCCCTTAAAAAGGATTCTGTTCCTTTCTAAAGATGCAAGGGCCCGGATCGAGGGAGCACGAGCGGAGAGGGCAAGCGCTCGCGAATACAGAGTCGCCACTCGGGTTTGAAGGTTCGACACCCAAGGAATCGTATTTCAAAGCACCTGTTGCGCTATTTGATTTGAAAAAGTGAAGGCACCAGTCTGTCATAACCATATCTGGGTTCGGGAGCCAAGTTACGAGAGGGGAAGGGTTTTAAGGCACCCCTCTTGCCTAATCTGGAGATTGGTCTCTACTTAGGCATTTTGTGAAAATATTTGTGATTCTTCTTAGGCATTTTGTGATTGGTTTTAATATTTTTTTTATTATTATTAATGAATTTTTTGCTAATTAGGGCGGAGAAATAGTTAAATGGGGATTAAAACTGTAACAATTTACTGGATGTGATTGAAAATAACATGGATGGATGAAATGATAAGCAATAAATGGGATAATACCCAACACTGAGATTAAATGTCAAAACAGTGCTTTGTATGAATTTAACGTGAATAGTGGCCAACTTGCATGCATGGATCTACGTGTATGCAAGTCCACCAGCGCACGCCAAAGCCATACACATGCACGCGTATTGACACTCCACCAACAGGTTGAATTTTATATCCTTCTGGGCTCTAGAAGGACCAGTACTCACCTAGGGGCAAACCAGGCATTTTATATGTACAGAAAGCAATTAATAATTACAAATAGAACGAATAAAATTAAAATTCAACCCCTAAACAGTGGAGATAAAAATAGTGACCAAAGGCCAAGCTGCCCATGCAAGAACCAGCCTCTGGAATTTCAAGGTAACCAACGCGCGCTGATCTGGGACAAGCGCACGCCTATTCTGACTGGACTTCCAGTAATTGGCTTTGCATGCCTGGGCTCTGAGACACATTCAGAAGTAACCCAAGGGCGTTCCCAAAACAACAAAAAAGCATGCAGAGCTAAACTATTAAATTTTACATGGAAAACAACTAACCATTTTTTTATCATGCATCAGTTTGATTTATAACATAATAAAAACAGGAAACAACTAGCATCCTTATCCCCACAAGGACCTGCGCGTCAACTAATGATAGGTGCGTGCGTGAATGGGTCCAGCACGCGCAGGTGTGCTAGTCACATGGTTCTTGTAACCCTGTTGACTTTAGGGCCAGGACTGGTATTGATTACCAACCTTGGCCCTGCCAGCCCTCCTCAGGGATCAAAACCGTAAACAGAAAAACGTGTTTACCTTTGCTTGAGTGATTTGGAAATGGTTTGAACTAGGAGGTAGTGGTTGCAAAATGAGTGTATGGAAGTTGATTGAGTGATGAGGTATCAAGAGAATTAGGGCATGTGCTTGAAGATGTTGAACCTCAGGATTTTTTTGTAACTCTTTACCTTGGAAGTGTAATCTAGGAGGTTAGGAGGAGTGAGGTTGGTGGCAAACAAGGTAATATAACCAGCCAACAAGACTGGTTATGATTGTTTAGTGGTAAAGGAGGTTGGAAAAGGTGATGGGAGTGGTTTTGAGGGTGGTGGCGATGAAAACGGGGTTCTACAGCCCTATAGACCCCCTGATGATTATAAAATCCAGCTGAAAAAAAGGTGATAGGGATAGGTGTTGACTGGCGCACGGGGGAGCCGGTCCGATGTGCGCATGTGCTAGCTACCCGCGCGCTGGTTAACAGTCAAGGCTTTGACCTTTGACCAACACCTAGCAAGTTGACTAATGCCCGTGGGAGCCATCGTAACTCACGCTGGTCAAACTCAGGGTTAGGGTTTTGACTTAGGGTTTCGTGGGTTCAAAGGGTTCAAAAGGGGCTCCAAACACTCTAAGTTCAAACTTTTTCATTCACAAGACTGTTTCTGATCTGACTTATCATCGAGGAAATAAGAAACCAAAAAAATGAAGTAAATCAATTGGGAGAACCAGATTGGGGTGTCTATAGTAGTCCCTCTTTGACGGCACGCAGAGCACCATTGAACTGGTACGGGTAACGTCAAAGATTTCTAAACACCCACCAAGTCCACCCAAAAGCCGACTGATAGAAAATGCAGACGAGTATTTAAAAATATCGTGCACCAAGGGATTAGAGAGTGGATCGATTGTCGAAGTGAACTCTCTTGGGGAAATGCATTGAATCGGACGAATAGTTCGTCACTGATCTGAAATTGGACAGATGGATCGTCGTTGATTTGAAATTGGATGGATAAATCGTCGTTGGTTGAAAATTGGACGGATGGATCATCCTTAATTTGTGTAGACACCCCGATCTGAATCTCCCGATCGTGTTACGGTTTCTTGTTTCCCCAATGATGAACTAGATCAAAAAGCAGGCTTGAGAATGAAAAGGTTTGAGCTTGGTTTGTGTGCAACCGCTTGGAATCTTTTGAACCCCTAAGAAGGCCAGTCAAACCTTAGCCTGGGGTTAACCATGGCGCGAGGGGGTCACTCCCTCGCGCGAGGGTCAGCTTGCCAGGTGTGGTCAAAGTCAAATCTTTGACTGTTGACCCACGCGCGATAGGTGTCACACTCGCGCGATGGTCCCACTCCATCGTGCGATGGTCCTCATCTGTCACTTTCACCTTTTTTCAGCCGAGCAGTTACTTGCCTGGGGGGCTACAGGGCTACAGGACCCCGTTTTTCTCCACAGAACAGTGTGCTATGCAAGTTTGGGGTGCACCACCCTCACAACCTCTCCCATCACCTTCTGCAAGCCTTCCCCACCAAGCTATGCCCTAAAGCCTTGTTTCCCATGCCCTTACACCCTTCCAAGCCTCTTATAAATACCCCCTTTGGTTCTTCTTTCAAGGGGTGACAAAAAAAATCAAGTTCAAAAGATTACAAAGAAATCAAAGCATACAAAAGCTCAAACCCTAGCACATTTATTCATCCATTTCAATCCATTTTCCATCACAACCTTCATCACCTTGTTCAAACCATTTCAAAAACCTTTCAAGCAAAGGTATAAACATCTTATTCTGCTTACTGTTTTGATCCTAGAGGGGGGCTGTCAGGGCCAAGATTAGTAATCAATACCAGTCCTGGTCCTAAAGTCAGTAGAGTTACAAGAATCCATGCCAAGCAGACCCTCGCGCGATGGACTCACTATCACGCGCGACAGTCCTTTGCTCGTGCGACAGTCCACGTGGGGTTTGGGTTGCTGGCCTTTTCTTGTTTTGTCATGTTAATACTCATTTCGAAGCATGATTTGTTCTTAGCTCACTGTCTTGCAAGTTAAAACACATAGACTAGCTTTCCATTCTGTTTTATTTAGTTTAGAATGCTCCTGGGTGTTTCTGGACATGTACCATAGCCCAGAACATGCAAAGCAATTTCTAGAAGTCCAGTCAGGACCCTCGCGCGAGTAAGTCACTCTGTCACGCGAGGGTTAGTCTAATTCCAGCAACTGCCCTTGCATGAGCAGCTTGGCCCTTGGCCTTTGTTTTGATACCCCCACTATTTAGGGGTTGCATTTCATTTCATTTGGCTTCTGGTTGCAATAATTTGTAACAATTAGTTATTTACTATACCCATTAAACTGCTTGGTTTGCCTGCTGGGTGTGCACTGGTCCTTTCAGAGCCCAGTATGGGATGAAATTCAAACTATTGTGAGCCATCAACACTCGTGCGAGTGTATGGGAGTGTCGCGGGATGGTTAACTTGCATGCATGTAGATCCATGCATGCAAGTTGGCCACTGTTTGTGACAAACTCATGCCGACCACTGTATTGATGTTTTGTCTCAGTGTTGGACTTCATCTCATTTATTTTTCCGTCATCCATCCATCCATGCTATATCGATCACATCTTGCAAACATGTTACACACTGGCTTAAAATTGATAAAAGAAGAAGATGAATCACAATATTTTCACAAAATGCCTAAGTAGAGACTGATCTCCAGATTGGGCGAGAGGGGTGCCTTAAAACCCTTCCCCTCTCGTAACCTGGCTCCCGAACCCAGATATGGTTATGACGGACTAGTTCCTTCACTTTTTCAAATCAAATAGCGCGGCAGGTGCTTTGAAATATGGTTCCTTAGGTGTCGTATCTCAAACTCGAGTGGCGACTCTGTATTCCGAGGGCTTGCTTCTCCGCTCGCGCTCCCTCAATTTTCGGGCCACTTTGGCAAAGAGGAACAAAATCCTCATTTTTCAAGGGCATGCTGCCCACAATTTAAAATTGGATAGATGGATCGTCCTTGGTGTAAAATCTGACGGATGGATCGTCGTTGGTTGAAAATCTGACAGATAGATCGTCGTTGGTTTGAAATTGGACGGATAGATCAACGTTGGTCTAAAATCTGACGGATGGATCGTCGTTGGTCGAAAATCTGAAGGATAGATCATCGTTGATTTGAAATTGGACAGATATATCGTTGTTGGTCTAAAATCTGACGAATGGATCATCGTTTGTCAAAAATCTGATGGATAGATCGTTGTTGATTTGAAATTGGACAGATAGATCATCGTTGGTTGATAATTGGACGGATAGATCGTCGTTGGTCTTGATTTGGCACTCAAGTGTGTGCAGGCGGACTATTATTGGGGGTATAAAAATGGCTCAGATCGACGATATCATCTTTAAAATGACCCCAAAACTGTTGAAAAACCATTAGAAAAATCCTTGGGCCATGGTAAGAGAGATAAATGTACTTGGGCCTAACCAGAAAATGAATTGGGCCTATGGCCCAAATCGATCGATGCGCGTCAGTCCGACTCACGCGCGCGCTGGAAGCTTTTTGGGGCCTCCTTGGTCCAAATCAGGCCTAGACTCGGGCCGTGCCTGTTTTCTCCCTTAAAATCATCAGTGACACTACAAAAACCGCCTACAGCAGTTTTTCAAACTCTCTCCAACTCTATTCTTTCTCAAACTCTCTCAATCCCTCAACTTCCTCTTTGAAACCAAAAACCCCACACCCACCACAACAATAATGGCTGACCACGATAGTGATAGCAGTGGTGGTGATGTCGTGGATCGTCCGAAGGACCAGGGAGGGCCCATGGAGACAAAAATAGAGGATCGGACGGTGATAGGTGAGACCGCTGTCCAGGGTGCAGTAGTAGCAGGCGGCGACAGTGGTGTAAGAGACCAGGAGCAGGAGGTGGTTGCTGGCAATGGTGGTGCAAGAGACCAGGAGCAGAAGGTGGTTAGTGGCAGTGATTGGCGCGCGTCAAAGCTTGAGACATGCACGTCGGACACAGGGGAGACAGTGGAGTCTGTAGTTCAATCGCTAGACCCGAGCATGGCTATAGGGGGCTCGGTAGTGACTGGTGGCAGTGCTGGAGACGCCGGTGGCAATGGTTCCAGTGGTTGTGACATCGGGCTAAGCGAGTCTCCGCCGAAGGATTCAGCGAGGGGTAAGGGCATTGTAGAGGAGACCGTAGAAGTGCCCGTTGAGATTAGGGAAGAGGACATGATGTTCCGTCCGGCAGTTCAGACATCAAGCCATAGGTCAATCACTAGAGGGGACCTCGCGGAATACTTGAGCGACGAAGGCTTAGTGCGGCTCCTCGAGGATTGCCCCGCGGTAGGGGTAGCAGTCTTGTCGACTTAAGAAGAGTGAGAGAGGGAGATAGTAATATCCGAGGCGGCCGCGAGAGCCGAAAGAGAGAGAGCTGAGGGGGCAGAGGCTCTGCGGGACATGGAGGCTGAGGAGAGAGCCAGGGTCGAGGCAGAAGGACCTAGAGTGCCAGTAGTGGCCGAGGCAGCGGCTTTGATACGTCCCCTTTTTTCAGCGGAGGCGTCCGTGCCTCCCGCACTACACTTGTTTGTGCCATTAGGTTTTGCAGCTTACAGGCCGCAGCAGATAGAGTACGATGTTGAGCTCGTTCTGAGAGACCCCGAGACTCACATCTCGAGCAACTGGACATAGGTACCTTCTTGAAAACCCCCTATGTAGTTCAATTTTGCTTTTGTTTGCATGTATTTGAATTTTGAATAGCATACGATAATCCCTGTGATGCACAGCATGCATGTAACTTGAACCAACCATCTGTTGTTAGGCTACATTGATTACCTGGAACTTGAAAATGAAACCCTGCATGTTGATAAATTCTCCTATTGCTTGTCTTTGTGTTTGAAACAGGTGAGAGCGAGACAAAGGGACATTCGCGGCTTCAAAGGCGCGAGTAGTTCCCTGGCATTGTATGAGAGACTATCGGCGAGGGTGAGGCAGCTAGTGGACGAGGCGGGCTTCGGCCTGTTTGTGCAGACCTTGTCCTTGGTGAGGAACAACCATGTCGTCCTAGTAGCACTTGCAAAGAGGTGGAGGGATATGACCAATACCTTTCACCTGCCGCCCAGGGAGATTATGGGGACACCTATAGACTTTGTGGCGATCACGGGCTTGAGAGTTGGGGGAGATCCTATCCTGTTTGACTCGGGTCTTCATGAGGATACAGTGGCACTCGAGTGGTTCTTGGGAGAGGTGCCCCAAATCGAGGAAGGGATGGTGAGGTACAAGCAATTCAAGAAGTACCTGAAAAAGAAGGTGACGACGGAGCAGGAGGCGGAGCAGATGGCCAGGGCATACCTGTTGTACCTCTTTGGTGCTTCCCTGTACCCGAGTAGGCGTAGTAAGGTACACCTGTCGTACCTGCCAGCGTTGACGTACTTAAGGATAGCCTCATGCTTTGACTGGGGCGGAATAATGCTTGGTGCAGCTTACGACTTTCTGGGAGACTCGTTAAGGACGTAGCAGGGAGCTACTGGATACTGGAGGATTTGGGAGGTATAATTTCAATATTGCAAATTACAATTTTATTATACTTGTATCATTTGATTGCATAGCCTGCTTGAATGTATAATTGCACAACTGTATATCCAGTGACTGATGCACTTCTGTGTTTGAAAACCATGCACCTATATGGTGCTGAAGACGTACCCACCTCAGAACAAGTGTCCGGATTTGAAGACTCTCCCCCGCGCGCTAATTTAGAGCAAAGAGTATATGGGGACGAAAGAAGGGAGAGGCGACCTCAATGCCTTCAGGGTATTATAGCTTTAATGTTGTCACTAATCAATTACTTACATTGCTTGTTTGTTGCCATGTGTAGATCGAATGGGATCCCTGGAAGGTGACAGGGCCAGAGCCTGAGTACTTAGCCAAGAGCAGAGTTGTCATGGCGAGCAGGGTGCTACTAGAGTCGGCGATTGGCTAGCAACGATACTTGGGAGACCGAGTGACACGACAATCACTTGGTTTTGCTGAGTTCCAGGTGCCAGGGCCACTCCCACCCCGTGCCTCACATACAGGCGAGTACACATGGGCGGAGCTAGAGGATTTCACAAGGCCCAATACTGAGCTTACACAATACTTGCGACCCGAGCGGGACTATGCCACCTATTAGAGAGACTACTTGGCGGGGCTGCTAGGTGTTTGAGCTTTCAAAGAGGTACGGAGCCAGGCTCATGGTGCTGTTGAGCAGAGGAGGGCTGCCGCCGAAAGACAGAAGGGAGGCGAGGGCCGTGTGAGATAGAGCTTGAGTGGAACAGTGGCAGTGGACCACCCGAGCTGCTGTGGAAGATAGCAGTGTTGGACTCACAAGGCAATCCAACTGTGGTACACCTTGTTCCTTCGAGGGTAGAGCCTGCACCGGTGACTGTTCAAGTAACTCAACTTCCATTCTTGTCCTTTTTAATACCTTGCAAATGAATTGCCTGATAATCTCAAATTGTGCGCACCTGCCTGCTGAGTGGGTGAACGAAGCCGTTCGTCACATGCTTGCCATGGAGAACGTTACCAGAAGAGCCGTAAGGGCAAAGTCCATTTTCACCTCTTGTGGTTATCACCATGTGCGGATACCCGCCTCATGATTCAAAATTGAGCACATAACCTCCCTGTGGTTTTGAAAATGTGCGGATAGACCCCCTACCGTTGTGTTTTCCATCTATATTAACGGACACAACATTAAAAGACCGATATATCCTCATGATGTCCGTTGATTTTCCAACCAAACAAAAGAAATTGAGTATATATGCATATCACATAAACAAAATAAGTTTTAAAGAAAATAAACAAGACATTGAAAAACAAAATAAGTATTTTTGTTTATTTTTACGTGTAGTTATCTTAATTGATTTCTGTAGCAAATGAAATTATTGTTTACGGGTTTGTGGCACCAATGCGACAAAAGTTAGTTTAATTATGGG
Source organism: Rhododendron molle (assembly GCA_025413875.1). Lineage (NCBI taxonomy): Eukaryota > Viridiplantae > Streptophyta > Magnoliopsida > Ericales > Ericaceae > Rhododendron > Rhododendron molle. The sequence continues at coordinate 51,400,937 of CM046391.1, forward strand.
TTCGAGTCTCAACAGGCTCAAAAATTCATGAAGAGATGAGTTTTTTTTAACTAATGAACAAAACTGTTAGCACTACGATTTGAACATACACCATGCAAACACCATGCTTTACAACTGGAGCAATAGAACAACTTTTGTAATTTTCCGGGGTATTAGTGCATACACATTACTTCTTCAAACTCGGAGGCTCTCCTTTGGGGAGCCCTATTTTTAGTGGGGTCACGTGACCCTTCTGTATCTACGCTTGATCCGTCCCTATTTGGTGCACCCAACCAATTCTTGTTCTAACTTTTGCACTAATAGTAACACAACTGCTCGTTATGTTAGCCACAGAGTTAAGCTTGAAAAAATGTTTCAAAGTCAGAAATCTATATGCACAGCAATACTTTTTTTTTTTTTTTCCTGATCTATATGCACAGCAATACCATTTTTTTCCCTTATATATATATATATATATATACTGATGGTGGGCAAATATTCTGAAGCCGTATCACTTGTGTTTTATCTTCTGAAAAGAAAATTTACATTCACCCCAATAGTTTACACGTCGTTTTGTGGTGTTATTGATGTAAGATTTATTAATAATTAACACCCTACGTTATGCCAGGATCTAGAACTATCATGATAATCACTATTAATACAATCATTAAGCGGAAGTTAAATAATCAAGAACGACGTACCCAGATCCAGTAATGCGGAACTTGAGCGATCCAGTGATTATTGGATCAACCATAATATTGCTAGAGCATTAAGTCCTAGGCGGAAGGCGGGTTTCTCTCTCTAGCCTTTCGTTCTAGCTGTTTAGTATCATATGTTAATTTGATGGAACCCTAAATGTTCTTTTATAGGCAGAGAGAGGACCGGTTTCCTTAATGAACATTATTCTCACTTCCCATCAAAGTATTAGAAAACAGCTTCTCTATTTGACCAATACAATAAATAAAGATATAGAGAATCCTATTAAACTCATAATCAACATGTGCCATATAAAATATATGGGCCACAAAAATGACTTAATTAAAATTTAGTCTTACATTCTCCCACTTGGCCCATATGATAACTTAAGTAGAGTTTAATAAGGTAAACATAAGGCGCGCCATAAGTCCATATCAAAACCTTCTTAATTTGGTCAAAATCATAATACTATTATTAAACAATCCACTAATGCGAGTCATGGCGGTTCTATATCACGATGACGTAGTCCTTTCCATGTACCACAATCACTAGCAAACTATTTAACATAGTCCTTAAGTGAGAAGCAATTTCATAAGGTCGAACAATAATGTCTTTTGTCAAAGACTATTCTTGTAATCATAAACCATTCACATACATGTACGTACACTATTCATTACAGAAAATTATCAGAAACACATAATTGAGATCTCTCAAAGTGTCGAATAACATTATCATCATATTGCAATCCATAAGTTACAACGGTTATGGGTTAAGGTAGACTCTTTCTATTAGCATATATCTTAAATGTCCTTGCGTTAACCTCTTCATTAGTGGATCTGCAATCATAAGCTGTATGCTTATGCCTTTAATGACACTTTTGTTTCTGAAATTTTTCTTAGAAAAGAAAATAGTTGCGGAATCATAAACTCCTAGCGACTTGGTAATGGTGCCGACAACCCCAAGTTCTAAGATAAATTTCCCAACTACTATCCACGAAGTATGGCCTCAAAGCATGCCACAATTTTATCAACATAACAGATGAAGCAATAATAGCTACTTTAAAACTTTTGTTTGCTCCTTTACATAATAGGAACAACTAATCAAAAACAGACTTTCTACTATCAAAGCTTCAAACAAAATCTGAATCAGAGTAGCTAATAAACTCAAGATCGCTGGATTTCCTTAATGTGAACATATAATCTTTAGTTTAAAAGTTCATGAGAAAGCTTTTAAGTGCAAACAACATAAATATCACTATAGCAAACAGAACACAGTCAACATACACATTAAAAATATAAATTTACTCCCACTAATCTTTGGATATGTACACTAGTTAATAGTGTTTTCCCTTAATTCCAAAGAAAACCAATGGTAACAGCAAACATAAATAAGCAATGGCAGAGAGCTTATTTACATCCATAAGTTGACTTCCTAGATTTGTATTAAAGTGCTCCTTTACCTAAATTGAGAAACCTTAGGTCGATTCATATAGACTCCATCATCTAAGCTTTCATTCAAAAGCTTATTTTCACATCCAAACGTAGCCCCCAAACATAAGGAGTTACCTACCAACGCCACAATAATTTTTCAGTGAGTTCTTCTTGGATACAGAGAGAAGGGCTCCATAAAATTATGCCTCCTTTATGAGTGTAACCGTTGGCCACAAGTTTGACTTTATATCGTTTTATATTGCCCTCTAAGTCAAAAGTAGTCTTAAAGACTCACTTACAACATACTTTCTTGTATCCTTATGGCAATCCAACGAAATTTCAAGCTTCATTTTGCTTCATTGATTAAACTCATCATTCATGGCTTCAATTCATTTAGTAAAATTATCACTTTTCGCGGCTTGTAAAAATGAAATCAGATCAATAACACATTCTTGTAGATAAATCAAATAATCATGCAAATAGCCAATCTCACGTGCCTTCGAGATATTCGTAATGCTATCTTCTTTGATTGTTCTACAATTTCTTCAGCGGTGTCAATCTCATTATGGAGTGATTGACAACTTACTTTATTGTTCCAAATCATTATGTTGCTTAACAACAGTAAGAACAACATCATTCTAAGTTATGAATAAAGACACTTATACCCTAACTTTTATGTGACCACATTCCATGGTTAACACTCCCACTGATTTCACCACTCCTTACGAATTTGAATGATCGATTTCTATAATTCTCATACTATGGTTAAATAGTAAAACTCTTACCTTTTGAATCTACTAAAGCAACCAATAAGGTCACCAGAGCTCATTCTAAAATTCAAATTCTGTCATGCGAATTAAAAATTCTAGTCTCCGCTGGACAACCTTAAACATTCAGGTGTCTTGAGTTTGATTTCTTTTCCATCCACAGTTCAAAAGAAGTATTTGAAACTGTCTTACTAGAAACCTAATTCACATAAATGCAATAGGCTTAGAAGCATCTATCCACCACATAATGGGTATTTCGGAATTACAGACACACTTCTAACCATATCCAATAATGTACGATTACTTTTCAGCTATCACATTATGCTAAATGGAACATACCTCTCATAATATTTATCACATATGTCCTACCTCATGACTTTTACATTATTTTTCTACTTGCCCTTTCTACCTCAACAATATACACCTTAAAAGTACTCATTGATTGAGATCTTTATACAATAGAAAAGCTAACATAATGCGAAAAGCCATCTACATGTGATAAAGTAGGTCTACTCATCAAAAGATGTAAAAATTCATGTCTATATGAATCTGTTAAGAAGCCTGTTATGTCTTGTGACTTACTTCCTTATGTAAATAGTTTGCTTGTACTTAATGCAAATTACACATATAAGAGATTAATAAAATTTCAGTCATAGATTAATCTCTCAATATGTTTTAGTCATTCATGTCACAAGATAAAGTAATTTTCATTCATGAGGCTACTAACCAAACTAATATGATGCAATATAAGGAGGGTTCTCAATAAAATGGTCATCGAACTTTAGTTCATTCAAATCATAATAAAATATCATAACACAACAATTGGTATTTTTAAATCACCATAAATTTGATTTCGAAACTTGAAAAACATAACAATAAAATTTAGTTTGAACGAAGGAAACTAAATTTGTAAACATTATAGAAAATACAAAATGATGACCAACTCCTAAATAGCAAATGATAAGTCACAAAACCCTTGTAATAAAAAATTAAACTAATCTTTAGAGCTAAATGGGCTTGTGTTTTTAATAACTTCAAATCTCTCTGCATCTTGGTTATAAACATAAGTAGTAGCTCATAATCAAATCACTTCATAGTTGAGGGACTTTCAATAAGTTAGGTTTGATTCGAAACATACAACATTAGTAATTACTTTCCACTTCCGAATCACATCCTACGTTTATGACATACTTTCTGATAATGTCTCAACTATTTACAGAGGTGACATATATCTTTGTCCATTGCATTTTTTCGAGTCTAAGATCATTAGTAGACTCATTAACACCACAAAATGCTAACTTCATGTCCAATTTTGGCTTCCTCTACCTTAATTCTCAAGTTATTTAGTTGAGAAGGCCAAATATAACATTTCAATGACATCCTCAAACATTCCAAGCACAATAAACATAATAGTGCGCGCCTTAAACAATCACATGAACATAAGGCTTAATCTATTCTATTTCATTCATACTTTACCAAAATAAAAATAAAATTATTTTGCAATTCTCAATTTGAAAAAACAAATAGAAGAATTTCTGAAGAATCAATACTTTATCAAGATCTAGTTTAAAAATAAAACTAATCTTGCCTTTTCAATATGAGAAACTCAATCATTTAAATTTAAAACGAAATAGACCAAGCATGTGAATGTGAAACAAATATATTGACAATGCACACATAATATATGCTCACTACAATAATGCTTTAAGTTACCAATAAGTTGACAAAATAAATTTTGTCCAAACAATAATAAATAGTGCGACGGTGATCTGCCTTTGGGTTCATCTAATGTTATACTATTAACAGTTATGGTCTACGTTACACGGACATGGGTACATGAATTGGGTACGAGTGCATATCTAAGGGTCGGGTACCTCAATCCTAGAAAAAGAGGATTCGTGGATACGTGTCCGAATTTGGACACAGATACGGGAATACGCCACCTAATTTCCTAAATATTTTTGTTATATTTTTATACTTAAAGAAACCCGTAACTTCTACACACCAAAAAAAAAATGAGTATAAAATTATCATGTCATCATATTCATAAGAATCATAACAATGAAAACATAAAGTTACAGTCATAACTCATAAGTTTGCTAAGCATATGGACTAAGAAATTGGGACAGACAACATACCTTGTAATGGGTAACTACGTTCAAGCTCTAAGGAGTCTTCGAGTCCACCAATTGGTTCTGTTATAGACAACTAAGTCCTTACTGCTTAGAATTTAGAAATATTGAGTTTTTTACAAAGTTCAATTAGGTAATGAAGAGTGAAGACATAGATTTACCTGATTCACTGGTTTCCTGTCCACATGATCACACCATGGCACACATCATCACCTTTCTTTACATTTGATAGCATGTTGATACTTGATCCTGCAATTTTTAGAATCTATTGTATATCCTTTCTATCTCTCCATAGTCCATACCAAAATGAGATTTACATTAACATAACATAGCAAAAGGCACATAGTTTCGATACACAAAGCCATAAACTAGTTTGGTTATGAAACCATCCAAAATACACAAGATACAACTTTGCATCCAGCATTTGACTGAAAATTATATTACAATTTACAAGCATAAGAAGTCATTCCAAGCTGGATATTAAGTTATTAACAAAAGAGTCAAAATACTAGTGCTTTTAAGTTATCATCCAGTACACTTGTAGTCTAATTGCAAAAAGAAATCATGGTTGACACTTGACACTTGACACCTTCTTCTACTCACTTTGTTCTTGTTCCCCCCACCATCAAGGACCTCAACATCATCATCCTCGTGGACCTCGTCAAATCTCACTCCTTCCAGCACTGGTTTGTCAAGAGAAAGCTCCGCAAGCTGCGTTACATCACCTCCTTCAATGTCAAATTGGTCGCCACCTAAAAAACATAAAGGCTAAAGCATAAATTTCTTATTGCAGTAAACAATAAACATTACCATCCTGCTGGACTTCCTACTGTGAATCTGTGATACGTTATAAATTTATAATACAAATAAACTTACTTACGTCCCAAAACTTTGAAGGTCCGTCCATGTACTCCTTGGTTTTCCTTAACAATAAGAGCAAATTATAATGAATAGACACTAGATCTATAGCTCTGGTCGTTAGTAGTCGGTTTCTTTTGATGTTTTGAATCAAGGAATACATACTCCAATTCCTCTCGCAACAAGAGAAAGAAGCTGGCTGCAAAAGTAGCTTAAATGCTAAGACTTGTAGGAGTGGTGTTGAAGCCCCATGATTGGCCACCATGAGATGGATTCCTCGTATCTTCTTGTATCAATTACATGAGCTTGTTCAAAATACCCAGACCCACTAGAATAGGCTCCAAATTCCAAGTAAACTTGCCACAAATTGTTAGCATCAGGAAATAACCGATTAAAGCATTGAGCTCTCATTAATGGACCTCTCGATCCTCATGTGGTGATACCCGAAGAACTCCTTTACCACTTTGCAACCAAGCATTAGAATAGTATTTTGGGACTAATGAGTGAGCCATACAATGCGAAGGAGTGTTACTCTTGTTCCATCTACTCTCCAAAATTTGTTGAATTACATCAAAAAAGGGGTGATGGCCAACAAGTATGTCTTTGTGCTCATGTTCAAATATGATATTTTTCACATTCTCAATCATCGAATCCCACATGTCATATATTAGATGCAAAACAGGAGTGTCCATGTCAGCTTTCCTTAACATATCAATGATCGGTTCCGTGAATTTCAAAAGATATTCCAAGTTATCCCAAAAATCATCATCCTCATCAACAATGTATTTTTTCACATCTCGAGCTTTATTTTCAACCACAGTGGTTCCACCAGCCCTATATACTTTCCAATTTGCATCCATAACCATTTTTTCAAGAGAACTCCTAACTGCCACTATCCTCTTGGCCATTATAATGCTGAAGGCAAACCTAGTTTCAGCCACACTCAATAGTTTCAAATCTGAGTATTGATTGAAAATATAATTTGCCATGCTATGGTTAAGAACAAAGTTACGAATATCATTAACTTTCGAAACCAAGTCTACGATCCACTTACATTGAGCATAGTGTGGTGATTTTGCTCCTGGATTGCATATGCTCTTCAAGGCCAAATTCAGACTATGCACCACACAAGGAGTCCAGAGTATATGTGGGAATTTGGTTTCAATGCTCAAGCCAACCGCCTTGTAATTCGTTGCATTATCAGTCACTATTTGAACCACATGTTCTTCTCCTATTTATTTGATTGCTTCCATGAACAAACTTCCAACATACTCTACATCCTTGGTGTTTCCACTCGAATCAATGGCTTTAATAAACATTGCTCCCCCTACGGATGCTGCCATAATGTTAATGTGCGGTTTACGTTGTCCATCGGACCACCCATCTGAGCACACCGAAACTCCTTTTTTTCTCCATGTATCTTTGGATGGTTGGAGTAGTTTGTTGACATGCTCTTTTTCTTGTGATAACAGAGTTGTTCGAAGCCTATCATACGTAGGGGGACGATAACCAGCTAGTCTACTATTTGCAAGAGTGAGAGAGTATTGCCTGAAGTATAGAGACCTAGCAAAGTTAAATGGTAACCCACTGGCAAAAAAACATTCGTGCAGCTTCTTTATCAGCAACATCTCTCTGAGTAGCATTAAATGCATCAGGTAAAGGACCTTGTGGTTGCGTTTCTTTCGATGGGCAAGATCAGATCCTTCGGGTAGAGAGACATACGCTGCTTTGTTTTTTGCATTCAATTCTTGTTGGGCCTATCTAGTTTCAGCTTGTGCATGTTCCCTCTTTATTACATCAAATACTGCATCTGAAATAATTTTGCAACCCTCCACACCAGAGCTAGGAATCTTCAATAGATGACCCTTGACTTTGGTGTATGAACCGGTTACTACCTTGCCGCAGTAATTGCAAGACCAAATTCTATTTCCACCTCCACTCACGGCCACATTAATAACTTTTACATGATTCCACAAGGGTTTATCATCAAATGCAAACCCTTGATTTGTCTTTGGACGAGCATTGACCTGTTTCCCTTTTTGTTTTTCTCTTGCAGAAGCTTGTGAAGAAGACATGGTTAGAGAAATGCAAGAGAAGTGTTTGTAAAGGCTGCGTTCTTTTTATAAGTATATAAACCCCCAGTTCAAAAAGTAATAAATGTGTGGTAGAATCTGTTTGGGGTGTGAGTACCGGTGAGGGGATGAAGCTGAGTAAGCTAATTGTGTAAACAAACAGAGCCTTGTTCGGATAAATAAATAAATAAATAACAGAGCCTTGTTGGCCATTTTTTGGCGGGATAATTGGCTTGTGAATCCCCGTGGACATTAAATGCATAGGACAATTAGTCATGGTCCAATCCTCTCAAGTTTGGAGTGTCTTCATATGGCATGATCATTGTATGGATGGCATACATTCATGATTGATTCTATGCTTTTTCCTTTTTGAAAACCAGATTCTATGCTTTACCCCTGATAGAAAAAACTTTAAAAACATTTGATATGAATGGGTTTTTTTGGTCGGCATGATTGATAGTATGAATTATGGAGTATGGTTACTCAAAGTTTATCCTTAAATGACTATTTATATAGATAGACAATTTTTTCCTTCAAAAATCATATTTCTATAAGAACAATTAATTTTTCTGTTCAATGAATTGGATTAATTATATATGAAATGAATGACTTCGATAATCGGTATGCATTTCGAGGCAAGTCCCACGATACATCGAGATTATCTATATAGAACAATTAATTTTGAATTTAATGAATTGTTTAATTGTCTATAAAATGAATGGTTTCGTTCAATGAATTGGTGCACTATTTGCTACATCGAAGAAGATAACACCTCTGTGTTCGAGATTACGAGTTAGTTATCTTCCTTAAAGCACCACACCTGGTATTGTGTTTGAGATTATCTGAGTGAAATGATCGAATAATTCACACATAATAAGAACGAGGGTGATAAGAGAATTGTTTAGAGTCTTTAGACTTACATATTGATGTTACTCTTAATGAATCTCTCTCTCCATATGTTGGAGATTATTTCATTCAAATGTGTGTGTGTGTATATATATATATATATATATATATATATATATATATATATATATATATATATATATATATATATATATAACAGAATTCATTTAGTTTGCAATTATTTGGGGTATGGGCGGGAGAGGATTGGAGACATTATCTCTCTCCCTATTTATATCCACCCCCCCCCCGGATTATCACACTAATTTGTGTATATATAGTTTGGTAAGCAATGTTATACAATAAACGGATAACATGTTTCAATGCATTATGCTATTATCTATTGTCTACGTTAATACTATATGTAGGCTATGTTCTTCATAAAAAGTCACATAACAATTAAAATTATAGGCAAAACATTGTTTCAACAGCTAAGTTTGGTGAAAACAGAGCTCTCATTGGCCAAATGAAGAGAGAGACACTCTCATTGGCGATTTGGCGGGTTGATTTCTCAGAGTTCTCACGCTGATCTCTACTGCTTCTCCCTCTGATTTTCTACTGATGGCTTCTTCATCTGTTGGTACGGATTTCGATTCGCTTTTTCCTTCTTTGTGTTTGCCTGCTGCTACACCTGCTTCTAAATTAGGGATTTCTAGTTTGCGGAACCCTAATTCCTTAGGTGATGATATTTCTTTGCATCGTGGTTCTGTCCCAATTTTGCGACATGCGTCTAGCTCTGCGATTGAGGGAGGCACTGATTCCTTGGCTCTTGTTGTAAGCAAATCTTCAGGTTGTATGAATTTGTTTGATTTTTTGGAGTCTGTTATGGTTTATAACAATGAACATCTAGAAATTCAGGAGAATGATACGCCTACGGTTAAGCAGATTAAGGGACTTAATCAAGGGGTTAGGGCTCTACGTTCTGAGCTTGATGAAAAGGATAAACTGCTAGAATCGTTGAAAGTTAAGGGTCTTACCCTGGGGGTTCTGGATACATGTTCTTCTTGGAAGGACAAAGTCTCTCCTCCTAGTGTGAGTCATACTAGAATGAATCTACAATTTTTTCCACCTGTGGTTGAGGGCGAGAGGATTAGGGTTTCTTCTCCTAAGGAGGTGGAATTACAAGGGGCTATGAAATGGAAGGACTGTCTTGTTGGTCACTTTGTCGATAAAAAACTTCCTTTCTTAACTGTGAAGTCTATAGCTACCAATATCTGAGGAAAATATGGAAAAAAGGATTTTTCTTTTTTCAATTTGGTTCAGAGAGTGCTTGTAGACAGATTGTGGAATTTGGCCCATGGCACTTTGGTGGTCGATTGATGGTTCTTGTAGACACCTCCCAAACGGGGCATCGCCATACAGATTGATCATTGTTTGCTCGTTTGGTTGATTGCTTCATAAACCAGGATCATGGATATTCCCATAGCTAGGAACATCGCCACATGTAGCGGTTATCATCAAAACAGAGTCACCACCCAGTTTGTTAAAACTAGGAAAATGAATAGAGATTCTGGATACGGAAGCCAAAGGTGCAGTAAAGGGAAGGTGTTAGGCACCCCTCTCTGCCTAGCCGTGAGGCTAGCCCATAATCGTTCAACATAAGACATATAGATGCTTCATTTAATCGTAAACAAGTAGTCTGTTTTTATGCCTTTAAACAGTAAATAGGGTGAGCCGAGACTGTAATTGAAACATGCATCAAAAAGCAGAAAACAAAACAAAGTTGTCCCAGGGGAATGGATCTCGCGGCCGATGAATAGATGTCACGGCCGAGGGATCCTCCTGGTTTGGATGTATCGGCCAAGGGATAGAAGCCCCAGCTGATGTTCTTCCTCACACCAGACAGAAAGGTTAGCAGATTATCAAAACGCTACGATTAAGTATAAAAACGATAAATAAACCGAACCAGAGGCCTCTGGGCCTCACCACCTTGATCCCTCAATAGCTTGATTGCTTCGGATTTGATCGGGATTGACTGATTGCTTCTTGGGAAACCCTAGGTTTAGGGTTTGAGACTTTGGGGTTTGATCGTCGGATTAATGGCTGCCTTCCGGAGGTTAAGGCTTTTGTAGAGAGGGTTTGAGAGTATATGTTGACAGAGTTTCGTGGCTTGAGAGGGTATGAATCTGATGAATTTCGTGTGTGTATTTTCGGAGTCCAAAGGTCCCTTTATATAGGCAATTGGTGACTCACTCGGTCCAATCAAAACGCACGATTGCAATTGCAATTACAATGCAATACAAACTCCTTGTTGTGATCTCTGAACGTGGACCGAACGCATCGGAGAGGTAGTGTAGTTGGATCAAACAATCGACAGAACGTTCTAGAGTCTGGAAAAAGGACAGTCTGGCGGCCGAGCCATGGATGTGGCGGCCGAGGAAAGGATGTGGCGGCCGAAGGATGGATCTTGCGGCCGTGGGATCGATCTCTCAGGGAGATTTTTAGGCAACAGGTTGCTCGGGTGAGGAAATGATGTTAAGGCCATGAAATCAATGTTACGGTCGGCAGATAGATTCTTCTAGGATTCTGTATTTCTGTCTGAAAGGCTGTTTGGCTTTGGATTAGGTCCTCTAAGTGGCTCAAAGTTCTTACCAAAAGTCCTAAGGTTCTCAAGAAGGCAATCAGCAATCACTGTATCCATTTCATCATCAGGATGGTCCCCAAGGTGGGACCTGAAATAATATTTAGGCCAAATTGGGGTCTACAGTTCTATAGGTGTGGCACCCTTATATTGTGTATGAAAAAGAGGGTATGTTGAGGTTACCAATATGGAAATGAAAGTGGAGTTTATTGTGACGCAATGGGTGGTAACACAAAATCGCAAGGGGTGGATTATAATGTGACGCAAGGGGTGGAAACACAAAATCGCAAGGGGTGGAAATTTGTTGGAGGAAGTGTGAGCGTGTGTGCGTGGGGACATATATGTGTGTGTGTGTGTGTGTGTGTGTGTGTGTGTATGTTGCTATGATACTTGCCAGGCGTGTTGATGTGCATTGTTTGGATTTGTTACTTCAAATGATTGCCGTATCTATGTTTCTCATCTCATTGCATGTAGATTTTGTAGAGAATTTCCTACTGGGCTAGTGTGGCTCAACAAAATCCTTCTTTTCAGGTCCTAACGCCGGACACTAGATTTCATGCCATGATGTGCTTGGACACGAAGATTTTGGAAGCTAACTGGACTTAGTTACTCATTCATCTTTATAATAGACTTACTTTTGGACAGAGATGGCATTGTAACTAATTTTACTTTTGAATTATTTTTTGACAAAGGTTTGTAAGATTCGAAACTCATTCGTAATGGTATTTAACTTAATTTGAGCTGTGGTGCCAAAGACGTGATTTATGAAACTTGGGGACTTTATCTGTAATTAAACAGGTGGGAAAGCCCATTTTGGGTATTATCTATTTTATGCAAGGATCTTTTATCGAAATGATTTATATATTCATGTTTAAAATTGAGGGCGTGACATATACAATGTTCCCCTCCAATATTGGACAGCAACAAGTTTAAGCTATATTGCAAATGCCATAGGCAAACCTCTCTATGCTGATGAGATGACTGAGTCCACAAGGAGAATTAGTTATGCGAAGATTTGTGTTGAAGTGGCTGCTTTAGATCCCTTGCCTCATTCTGTTGATCTTCTTACAGCTTCTGGGAAAATATTTTCAATTGATGTGAAATACCTTTGGAGACGTACTACATGTTCTACTTGTAAAGTCTTTGGTCACTCAAATTGCAGCCCGCAGACTATTGTCCCTGATGCTATTCCTTATAAGGCTCCAGTAGTCCCTAAAAATAAAGTATGGGTTGTAAAATCTGGTGTGGAGACTGTTGTTCCAACTGCAGGTCCGGAGCTCCCAAATGCCTCTCTGACGGTGTTGCCTTGTTCCAACCCCTTTTTTGTTCTGCAGCCACAAGATGCTCCTGTAGTTGCTTTGGATACCCCTACGGAGGTGTTGGCTACTGAGATTACTGAGCTGAATATTGGCCTAGAAGATGTTGATAAGGGGAAAAACATGAATGCAACTGCTGATCCGGATGTTCCAAGTTCTAGCAATATTGGAATACCTCCCCAATATGATTTCCTGCCTAATGATTTGGGAATAGGGTTGTCAGACCCTGATGCTGTTTTTATGGCCTTGAGTTCATTAGAGGAAGAAGGTCAAGGTCCTAAACAGCCTACTGGTGGAGAGAATCTTGGGGCAGCTAAAAGAGGTAGGAAGCCAAAGAAATGATAAAATGAAATTTGCTGCTTGGAATATTAGGGGTTTCAATAATCCCATTAAGCAAGTCGAAATAAGAAAATTCATCCATGCTAATGGTTTGTCTTTGATTGGAATAATTGAAACGAAAGTTAGAATGGAGAATTTGAACTTAACAATGAAAAAGTGTCTTCCTTTTGGTTGGGATTTTGTTCACAACATTGGGACTGGTTCTGTTGCTCGTATCATTATGGCTTGGGATACGCAGGGCCCCAAGGTGAATGTTCTTGCCAGCTCTGAGCAAGTGATTATGCTCTCTATATTGATGAATAATAAATCTTTTGCTCTTTCTGTTGTGTATGGTTTTAATCAAGTAGATGCTAGACGATAGTTATGGATTGATCTTAGGGATGGGTTTGTTTCTGGGGGGACACAACCTTGGATCATCGTTGGCGATTTTAATGCAGTTAGGAGGCAAAATGAAAAATCTGAGCCCAGTCATTTTGATACTACTTCTGCTGGGGATTTTAATCGCTATGGAGGATATAGAAGTGGAGGATTTAAATTCTAAAGGCCTTTGGTTCACATGGCCGAATAAAAGAGTGGGTCAAGGTCAGAGCAGTTGCAGATAGGACAGAGCTCTGGTTAATTCTCATTGGTAAAACTTGTTTACAGAATTTGAGGTATCTATCCTTGTTCCTGGAGTGTCAGATCATAGCCCTCTCCTAGTTTCTATACTACCTTACCATGGTGGGAGAAAACCTTTTAAATTCTTTAATTTTTGGATGTCCCACAAAAATTTCCCTTCCATTCTGACCCAGTCTTGGTGTTGTTCTGTGAATAATGGTGATTCTCCTATGCGGGACCTTTATGAAAAGCTTCGGAGACTGAAGCCTTGTTTGTGAAGTTTTAATAAGGCATTTTTCAGTGATATTCAAAAATAGAGTGATTGCTGCCAGGGAAGAACTAAGTAGTATCCAGTCACGACGTGCTAATTTTACAAGGGATCTTATTTTACTAGAATACGCAAAACTATGTCTACTAAACTTTAATGACCTCAGTGCTGCTGAGGAAGCTTGGTCCAAGCAGAAATCAAGAATAAGGTGGCTTAGTTTGGGGGATAATAATACTAGTTTTTTCCATAAGAAAGTCTCAAGTCATCGAATGAGGAATAAGATCCTATCTATTTGTGATGAGGATGGTAATCGTTTGGAAGAACCTAAAGCTATGGAGGGAGAGATTCTTAGATTCTACAAGCAAATGTTGGGGTCTAAATTTGCTCAGAAGCATCCTTCGTCTGAAAGATTATGCTTTGTTCATACAGTTCCAAGTTCCTTTCATGATGCATTAATTGCTCCTATTACGCAGAAATCAAGGTGGCTCTCTTTGCGATCAATGGTGACAAATCCCCTGGACCAGACCGTTACAATTCAAGTTTTTTCCAAAAGAACTGGTCCGTGTGTGGGCAGCATGCCCTGGAATTTCCGGATTCCAAAATGTAAGGGCCCATAATCGAGGGAGCGCGAGCGGAGAAGCAGGCGCTCGTAAATACAGAGTCGCCACCCGGGTTTTGAAGGTCCGACACCCAAGGAACCGTATTTCGAAGCACCTGCCGCGCTGTTTGATTTGAAAAAGTGAAGGCACCAGTCCGTCATAACCATATCTGGGTTCAAGAGCCAGGTTACGAGAGGGGAAGGGTTTTAAGGCACCCCTCTCGCCCAATCCGAAGATCGGTCTCTATTTAGACATTTTGTGAAAATATGATTCTTCTTTTATTAACCAATTTTTAGCCAATTAGGACGGGGGAACAGTTAATCGAGGATTAAAACTGTAACACAATTTGCAGGATGTGATCAATTTAGCATGGATGGATGGAATGCTGAAAAATAAATGAAATAAAGTTCAACACTGTGACAAAACAACAAAACATCAAAACAGTGCTTGGTATGAGTTTGCCATGAACGGTGGCCAACTTGCATGCACGGATCTACATGCATGCAAGTGAACCATCACGCGACAGTCCCATACGCTCGCGCGAGTGTTGACTTTTTACCAACAGGTTGGATTTTACCTCCTTCTGGGCTCTGGAAGGACCAGTGCACACCCAGGAGCAAACCAAGCAGTTTTATATGTACTGGAATGTAAAATATTACAAACAGACAAGATAGAATTGGAAATACAACCCCTAAACAGTGGGGGTAAACAACAGGGGGCTAAGGCCTAATTACCAATGCAAAAATCCAGTAACATGCAAAATCAGTCACTGGAAATAGGCTGACCATCGCGCGACAGAGTGACCCCCTCGCGCAATGTCGCGCCCTAGCACGCGATGGAGTGAGCCAACTTTCCAGTGCTTGGCTTTGCATGTCCTGGGATTTGGGACAAGACCAGAATGACCCCAGTGGTACTCCACAACAGCAGAAATGAGTATTGAAGTGTAAAACTAGCATTTCTAAAAAAGGAAAAGCAATAAATTGGTTATTTACATGCTTAACAATGATCTATACAAAATAAAGACATAAAATAGCAAAACACCAATCCCCACGCGGACTATCGCGCGCAACAGCAGAGTGTCGCGCGAGTGTATGGGTCCGTCGCGCGTTGGTTCTTGCCATGACGGTTTTTGAAACCTTGCTAGCTTTTGGGCCAGGACTGGTATTGATTACCAGCCTTGGCCCTGCCAGCCCCCCTCAGGGATCAGAACAGTTAGCAGAACAAAGGTGTTATACCTTTGGCCTTTGAGGTTTGAAAAGTGTTTGAACTTTGAGTTGAGGTTGAGATTGTTTGAGGTGTTTGAGTGGAAGAAGAAGAAGAACAAGCTATGTTCTTGGGGTGTCTTTGTATCTCTTTTATTAGCTTAAAAGAGTACAAAGCAAAGACCCTTTGAAATGAAATTTTGTAACCCTTTGGAAGAAAACAAAGAGGGCTATTTATAGGAGGAGAGGGGGAGGTAGATCTGGTGCAAAGAGACGTGCAGGCTAAGGGTTACTTCATGGCTAAGTTTTCCCAACTGATAAAGGTGATGGGGACAGTTGTTGACCATCACGCGATGGAGTGGGTTTGCCGTGCGATGGTGCGCCCTGGCGCGCGATGGTTGACCATCGCGCGATGGAGTCAGACGGTCGCGTGACGGTGCGCCCTGGTGCGAGACAAATGCGCCCTGGCACGGGTCAGTAGGGTTTTTGGCTTTTGGAAGTAGCTTAAGCTAGGTTAGGTTCAAGGATTTTGCAAACACTCAAATCTCAAACACTCGACATTCCCGAGGTGTTCTTGATCCGTTTCATCATCGGGGAATCAAAAACCGTAAGTAAACTAATATGGAAACCCAAATTGGGGTGTCTACACTGTGGTTGGTCAAGAGGTAACTGCTGCTATTTTACATTTCTTTCAAACTGGTGTGTTATTGAGAGATGTTAATGCTACTGCACTCACTCTGATTCCTAAACCTAGCTGCCCTCAATCTATGAAGGAATATAGACCAATTGCTTGCTACAATGTTGTCTATAAAATTATAACCAAGGTGCTAGCAAATAGGTTACAACCTGTCCTTCCCTTTGTCATTAATAAAGCCCAGGCTGCCTTTGTCAAAGGTCGATCTATATCAGACAACATGTTGTTGATGCAAGAACTGGTGAGGAATTATCAAAAGGACTCTGGTATTGCAAGGTGTGCCATTAAATTAGACTTAATGAAGGCGTACGACTCAGTTGATTGGGATTTCTTGTTTGAGGTTATGAATGCCATGGACTTTCCTTCTCTGTTTACCTCTTGGATTAGGACATGTATAACCTCTGCTATGTTCTCTGTGGTAATTAATGGGGAGTTAAAGGGCTACTTTGAGGGAGAAAAAGGGCTTCGACAGGGAGATCCCATCTCTCTCTACCTATTCCTTATGGTAATGGAGGGTCTGTATGCCATTCTTCAAAACAAAATCTCTCAAGGTCAGTTTACATTCCACCCCAAGTGTAGTAATTTGAGCATATCACATTTAGCCTTTGCTGATGATCTTTTTCTACTGGCTGGGGCTAATATCTCTTCTATTGGGGTTATAAAATCTACTTTGGAGGAATTTTATCATTCTTCTGGTTTAAAACCTAATCTTCACAAAAGTCAGATTTTTTTTTTCTGGGGTTGAGGAAGCTATCAAGGCTGACATTCTGAATCTTCTTCCAATTCCTGAGGGTACTTTACCAGTTCGTTATTTGGGTGTGCCCCTTATTTCCACTAGGCTTCGATATGAGGATTGTGTTCAGTTGAAGGATAGAACCCAACAGAGAATTGCTAGCTAGACTAATAGTCGCCTATCTTATGGTGGAAGAACTCTCCTGATACAATCAGTTCTTTTAAGTATGCAGACTTATTGGTGTTCATTGTTTATTCTACCACAAAAAATTATTAAGGAAATTGAGGCTATGCTGAGAGCCTTTTTGTGGTTTGGTATCTGCTTTAAAAAAATTGGGGCTAAAGTTAGTTGGTTAGAAGTTTGCTCTCCCAAAGCTGAGGGTGGTTTGGGCTTGAAGTCCCTGCAAGTTTGGAACAAGGCCACCATGTTGAGACACTTGTGGGCTCTTTGCAAGAAAGAGGACACCTTGTGGGTCAAGTGGGGTTCACAGTTATATGAAAGAGATCAAAATATATGGGCTATGAAGGTGCCTCAAGACTGGTCATGGACTGTTCAAAAATTGTTGAAACTTAGACGTGTGGGTCAGCCTTTTGTGAAGCATATTATAGGAGATGGTTGCAATACTTTTATATGGTTTGACAACTGGCATCCCAAAGGCCCCCTGTACAAACTTCTTGATGATCGCTTAGTTGCTACCATGGGAAGATCTTTATTTGCAAAAATGAGTTCTGTTATTCTTAATGGTGAATGGCATTGGCCTAGGCCTAGATCCAATCTGATGCAACAGATTCAGCTTTCAATTCCAGACTCTTTGAAGCCTCAAAGGGACAGATGTGATGAAGTGGTGTGGACTATCTCTCCGACTGGTGCTTATACTACCAAACATACGTGGGAGGCTATTAGACACAAAGGTCCAAAGGTTCCATGGGCCTCTCTTGTTTGGTCTTCTGATAATGTTTCTAAATGGTCTTTTATTTTATGGTTAGCATGTTGGAAGCGGCTGGCAACTAAAGAAAGGCTTTGCAAATGGGGCATGGAGATTGAACCTGGTTGTGTTTTGTGTTCCCAATGCGATGAGACCTTGCAACATTTGTTTTTTGAGTGTGATTTTTCCAGCTCTATTTGGGAAGTGATTTTACATAGATTCCAGATTCATCAGGGAGCTGAGGCTTGGAACATGGAAGTGAATTGGGCAACTAGTTTCTGTCAAGGCAAAAGTTTTCGTTCCATGCTATTCAAATTAGCTTTTGCTGTAGGAGTGTATTTCATTTGGGCGGAAAGGCATTCCATAGTTTTTGGGGGACGGCCTAGAAGTGTCAATGAAGTGCTAGCTCATCTTGATGAAAATATAAGGCTAAGGGTATGTACTTGAAAGCACTTTCCAAACTCACTTGAGAATCAAAGGCTCTGTAGCCAATGAAATATCTCAAGTAGAGTCCTTGGGAATGCTACCCCATAATTTTGTTTTCTCTTTGTTTCTACACCTGTAGATTGTAGTGAGGTTATATTTCTGTGTATAGGTACTTGTATTCGGATTAATTCCCTTGTTTTCTGGTTTGGTTGGATATAAAATGGTACACTTACCAAAAAAAAATTTTAAAATTATCATTGAATTTTGAAATTTTTTGAATAATGACGAAAAATAAGCCAAAAAGCCTCATGAATTTTGAATTTTGTTGAATAAAGACGAGAGGAATCAAGAATCCTAATTCAATTTACAAAATAAACCATTTAGACCATTTTTACAAGAATCCTTTTTTTTTTTTGGTACAGTAGTATCTCATATTAAATTGTTTACAAAGCATATATTTGTATGAAACACTTATAGAAACATTCTACATATCTATGGGTACCGACCCTCAGTACCGATAATTTTATAAAATATCCTACTAAAATGTCAATTTAATGTTTGCTTTCTCATAATTGTCGGTCCAGAATTAGAAATGGATCTAGTACTTAGAATTATCACATTTAAAAGTTAATTTTTCTTTTGTTTTTTTGGGTAACAAAGTTAGTTTTTCACAAGGATGCTTTAAATACACTAGCGATTTCTCTTAATGATACACTATTGGTCTGTACCTGTAGTTGAACTGTATAAATATATCCAGTTCAAAAAGAAAGAGAAGTGATTTTCACTCTTTGTTTCGACAAATTTACTTCATTTTTGGTCTTTTGGTAAAATTATTGTGTGTAATTTTTCATTTAAAAAATAAATAAATGTGAATCTCATTAAAAAAAAAACAACTTGTATAAGGGTGCATTCTTGTGAACTTAATTAATTTCGACTTATTTCAGTATTTTGTATTTTTTTGTAATTTTTTGTTTAGTTTTTCGTTGTAATTTTTGAGATTAATCGTTCATCTCGACGAGAGCAATCGGAAAAGTATAAAAATATGGACGGATATTGAAAAAAATTCGAATAAGATGCCGGTCAAATTTCGTCTAAACTTATTTATTTAACCGGCGTCTAATTTGAATTTTTTTAACATCGATCTATATTTTTATACTTTTTCTATTCTTCTCGTCGAGACGAATGATTAATCCAAAAAATTACGACGAAAAGCTAAAAAAAAATTACAAAAATTATAAAATACCAAAATAAGTAAAAAATAATTAAGTTCACAAGAATGCACCCTAAATAGTAAATACACGACAGTCTGTTTTTTTTTTTTTCGGGTTAATAAGAAAAATCAGTACACGGGACTCGGGAGTGTTTCGATGTAAAGACTCTTTATTGTGAAAAATTATTCATATGCATGACAGGCTTGACAGCATGAGAATATCCCATAGACATACACATGTATTCAAGCAGTACTACTTAGGCTGTGTTCCACAACTGAAAAATGAACTTATTTTTTATCCAATAAAAAGATCTGTTCCACAACTTGAGCCTTCTTATTTTTCAACCAAGAATTTGGATCAAGCACCCCACGGCCGGAAATCAACCGGCAGCCACGCCGGGCCGTCTCCGGCCACAGGACGGCCGATCCGAACCGTCCAAAAATTCTAAAAAAAAAAAAACAAGGGGGCTTCCGCGAGAATCAATGGTATCCGAGGTGCGTAGAGTACTTGATCTGAGCAATCCTTATTCGTGTATGTATCAAAACATATTGTTACTCATATATACATGGAAAAAGATTGCTCGATCTGAGCACCTTACACACCTCGGATGCCATTGATTCCCGCATAGGCCCCCTTGTTTTTAATTTTTAGAATTTTTGGACAGCTCGGATCGGCCGTCCGGCGGCCGTAGACGGCCCCGTGCGGCTGCCGGTCGGTTTCCGACCGCCGGCCTCTTGTAGTGTACCAACAGTGCTGTGTTTGTATAGGGCAACTTCAAGGTCAAAAAAAATAGGGTTACGCAAAAAATTTTCCTGCCACTATGGATCTTATTTGATAGATCTCATTGAGATCTTTAATACGGTGCAAAAAAAAAAAAATTTTTTTCATTTACGTTTTATTTGAGTTTGAAAATGTGAAAAAAACTTTATGTTTGGGAAAAATAAGAAGGGTGGATTATTTTAGAATGAGAAGATGCAAAATAAGTACTTATTTTTTAAGAAGCGTTCTGGAACGGAGCCTTAATACTTATTGAAGAGACTGGCATGACTGACATGTAAAGTAGGAAGCGTATATAAGAAGTCTCAAGAATAATCCAGTTGATTGATAGTTTTTGCTCTCCATACAATTAATCAAAGTTCGATTTTTGGAGTTAAGCATTGGAAAAATAATTTTTTTACTACTTTCTAGTTATTGAGAGATTATTAGGTACTTTCGGTATATACACCATCTCCTTACATAAAATGTGAGGCTTGCATGTGGATCCTGCGTGACCCCACATATTATGCGAGAGGATGGTGTATACACTGGGAGTACCTAATAATTTTCCCTAGTTATGGCATGGATGCTTGCTTTTTATTGAATCGGAGATGAAATTGTCGACTCTGATGTTTGAGTTGTCTAAGCCTCATTTTAAACTTGGTTGTCCATTACCATTAAATCGTACTCCCTCCGTCCTTTATTAGAAGTCCAGTATCCCATTTTGGGCTGTCCCTTAATAAGTGTCCATTTTGTAAAGTTAGTGGGTAAAAGTTGGTGCATTGTCTATTTTGTCCCTAAAAGTAGATTCATTTTTGAAAAGTTAGTGAGTAAAAGTGTAATGATGATGGGTAAGTAGGGAAAGTGAAGGAAAAAGTTGATGTGAAAGGTGTAATGATGATGTCTTTTTAATAAGTTGGAGTTACGAAGCAGGACATTTAAAAAGGAACGGAGGGAGTACTAAAAAATAAAAGGATATGAAAGTAAAAAATAAATAGAATTTAAGATTACATTGGAATTACCGTTTATTTCTGTTGCCCAAGCCCGAGGTCTCGTGGGTCTTATCCCTAAATCGATTTTAATTCTAGTGCGCATAAGCAGGCTTGATTATCCTTATTCCTGACCGTTGAAAAAAATAAAAAGATAATGCTTTGTTCTCTTCTCAACTCAAAAAGAATTTTTCAAAAAATTCTCCCTAGATTCCCCCTACTTCTTATTTAATTCTAGTGCGCATAAGTAGGCTTGATTATCCTTATTCCTGACCGTTGAAAAAAATAAAAAGATAAAGTGTGCAAATAGCTTTAGCCGATAATTTTTTTTCAATAATTCTATCTCTACACCAAAATACATATCTACTATGGACCCCAGTCACCCAATACACCCATATGAACGGTGGATGTGTATTTTGATTTTTGAGTGTGGATTGGGAGTGGAGTTGAAATATTACAAGGCAGTAAACATTTGACCGCCAACCCATCAATCCATCATTACTTTTTTGAAAAATAGTACTCCTACTGTACTTCACTATTTCCTTTTGTACTCGATATATACAATCGTCCATTCATGAATAATGGAATATACATCCGAAAATCTAATCACAACAAGAAAAAAAATTTAAAGCCTCCATATGTTGATCTGGTGCCACGTGGAAAAATAAATGGTTCTCTTACCTTCCTCACCCCTTTCTCCTTCTCGACGAGATCGCAACAAACACAGAGAGCAGCAGCCGCAGCCCAAGATCGGAAAAAACAAAGACAGAGCAGCAGCTGCAGCACGAGATCGAAAAAAACGGAGACAGAGCACCAGCCATGACCGTTCAAAAAGAAAGCCGGAGCATCCATATCCTCACACAAGCACCACCAGAAAAGCCCATTTAGAGATTTGGTGGTAGAGTTCATCGAATCCTCTGAGTTTTTTTTTTATTCTGTCTTCACTCTTCAGTCTTTACTATCACCATAATCTTTGAACGTGTTCGATTATTTCCCACGAATCCGGCACGAGTACCTGTACCTGTACCCGTACCCGTACCCGTGTCGTGTCGTGTCGACACAGGTACTTCACCCAAAAACATGGATCTGTGTATCATAGGTTATGGTGATTCCCTATCACCAGAATTGACAACCCCAAACAATAGACCAACACTTGCAGTTCCACAGAAATACCGTAGTATCCATTTCACATCCTCCCAATGTGCCTTCCTTGGACGCCCTGTATAACGACTAACGACACTAACTGCATGTGAAATATCAGGACGAGTACATACCATAGCGTACATAAGGCTCCCAACTGCGCACGAATATGGAACCTGAGACATATACTTCTCATCCTCTGACTGTGGTGACAACTCAGCTGAAAGTCGAAAGTGTGCTGCCAAAGTGGTACTGACTGGCTTCGAGTTCTGCATGGCAAAGCACTCAAGCACTTTAAGAACATAAGACTTCTGATTCAAAAATAAATTGCCAACTACTCGATCTCTGCAAATCTCCATACCCAAAATACGTTTTGCCGCACCCAAATCTTTCATCTCAAAATCACCACCTAACTGTTGTTTTAACCTGTTGATTTCTGATACACTCTTGGCAGCAATAAGCATATCATCAACATACAACAGTAGATAAACAAACGAACCATCTGGAAGTTTTCGAAAATACACACAACTGTCATACTCACTCCTAGAATATGGCTGGCTTATCATAAAAGTATCAAACCGCTTATACCACTGCCTTGGGGATTGTTTGAGGCCATACAAAGACTTACGAAGTAAACAAACGTGATCCTCCTTACCAAAAACAACAAATCCCTCAGGCTGACGCATATAAATCTGTTCCTCAAGCTCGCCATACAAAAACGCAGTTTTGACATCAAGTTACTCTAACTCAAGATCATGACATGCAACAATAGCAAGTAAAGTGCGAATGGAACTATATTTTACAACTGGTGAAAATACCTCATTGTAGTCACCACCCTCCTTCTGGCTATATCCTTTCGCCACTAGCCGAGTTTTGAACAGAGCGTCTTCTACCCTTGGAATACCTGGTTTGCGCTTGAAGACCCACTTGCACCCAACAATCCTCTTTCCTTTCAGCGGTTTTACTAACTCCCATGTTTAATTCTTCTGAAGAGACTCAATCTCCTCATTCATAGCAACAAACCACTGTGCAGACTCAGTGCTCGAAACAGCTTCCGTATAACTTCAAGGCTCTTCATTCTTAACTGTTTCAGCAACTGATAAAGCATAGGCCACCATCTCAGAATAAGCCGAATATCTTTCAGGAGGCCGAATCTCCCTCCTTGGCCTATCTTTAGCAATAGTGCGTGGTTGTTCAACTAACACATCAACCTTTGTGTCCGAACTCTTGAACTTCTCTTCAATTGGCATCTCTATGTGCTTCTTCCCTAAATCGGAAGGTTCACTCAAAAACTCCACCTGCTTTGAAACACTCTGTTCCTGAACTGTATCATCAACCTGCTTAGACCCCTTAATCAGATAATTTTCATCAAAAGTCACATCCCTGCTAATCAAAACCTTCTATTCATCAGAGCACCATAACCTGTACCCTTTGACACCTGCTGCATAACCCAAGAAAATACACTTCTTAGCCCGTGGCTCCAATTTACCCTCATTCACATGAGCGTAAGCTAGACACCCAAAAACACGCAACATAGAATAATCAGCTGGATGGCCTGACCATACCTCAAACGGAGTCTTACACTCAATAGCAATCGACGGAGACCTGTTCACCAAATAGCATGTCGTTGAAACGCCTTCAGCCCAAAATTCTTTGCCCAATCCAAAATTGGACAACATACAACGTGCCTTCTCCAAAAGAGTCATGTTCATTTGTTCAGCCACACCATTCTGCTGAGGGGTTTTCCTCACTGTGTGATGCCTCACAATACCCTCATCACTGCAGAACCTCTCAAACTCGCCAAGACTAAACTCCATACCATTGTCAGTTCTCAAACGTTTTATTTTCTTACCAGTTTGATTCTCAATCAAAGTTTTAAACTGTTTTAATGTATTAAAGGCGTCACTCTTATGTTTCAACATATACACCCAAATCTTACGAGAGAAATCATCGATAACACTGATAAAATAGCGAAAACCACCTTTAGAAGTTTCCTCTGCGGGACCCCAAAAATCCGAGTGAAAATAATCCACTTTGCCTTTGGTGCGATGAACAGCTATACTGAATTTTACCCTGCATTGCTTGCTCTAGACACAATGCTCACAGAAATTCAGTTTCTCAATTTTCTGGCCATATAGCAACCCCTGTTTGCTCAAAACTATCATCACCCTCTCACTCATATGCCCAAAGCGCATATGCCACAAACGAGTCAAGTCTGAATCTGAAACCTTGAATGAAGCAACCGTTGCTGCAGCACCTAGAACTGTATTGCCCCGAAGTGTATAGAGGTTACCTCGCTTCTGACCCTTCATTAGTACTAATGCACCCCTTGAGACTTTCAAAACTCCACCTTCACCGAGAAATTTGCAACCATGAGAATCAAGAGCACCCAGGGAGATAAGATTTTTTTCAATCCGAAACATGTCGAACCTCAGATAAAGTCCTAACAATACCGTCATGCATCCTAAGCTGAATCGTTCCTAAACCAACAGTCTTACAGGCCATGTTGTTGCCCATCAAAACTGTACCACCATTAACCGCCTCATAAGTAGAAAACCACTGTTATGCGGACACATGTGGTATAAACATCCAGAATCTAGAATCCACTCGGTATTAGAGCGAGAATCGCCTTCTGTAACTGATAACACATTATCTGACTCATCTGAACTTTCAGCAATTCCAGCAATTACTTTACCCCCTTTCTAGTCTTCTTTTTCCTTCTCCTTGAGTTTTAAACAGTCTTTTTTCCAGTGCCCAGATTTCTTGCAATAATACACACAACACGTACGTGTGGATCCCATCTATTGTGTGACTGGTTTTTTTTTTTTTCTTTGGTAATGCAGAAGATCATTTTCTACCCGACATTAGTATAGATTCCAGTACTGTCAAGTATGTGGCTCCTACGCCGATGTGTGAAGGAAGAAAGCCTCCAAGGCACTTTCCCGTGGCGGTTCTTCTTGAGCAATTAATAATTTTCCAGTGTTATTCTACGAGTACCCCACCGCCAATCCAATCAATTATGAAGGGGCCGACTATTCGCAGCCCCGTTTTTTCTCTCTTAGCCCGTTACTCCACGTAGCCTACTTCCAATATTTTAAAAAAGAAAATTTTCTCCACGTAACCCATTAAATGTACCTGATCTTCCCATTATACCCTTCCTCTCAAAAATTACACTTCAACCCACCCACCCATCCTAAAGAAAAGCCCTAAAGTCCCCCTTCCACACCACCCCCGCCCGCCCCCCCCCCCCACATTCTACGTACGTCCTGCCCCACCTCCACGCCATTTCCGCCTCCCACCTCCTCCACCTCCATAGCCACCACCGCAGCACCACCACCTCAGGTGTCGTTCTCTCTCTCTCTCTCTCTCTCACTCTGTTCTTCTTCTTCTTCTTTTCTCTCTCTCACTCTGTTCTTCTTCTTCTTCTTTTCTGTCTCCCTCTCTCTCTCTCTCTATTCTTCTTCTTCTTCTCTCTCTCTCTCTCTCTCTCTGTTCTTCACAACCGCCACACTGCCACCCCAGCCCACCACTACAACAAGTATGACCTATTATAGCATTATCTAATAGCGTTTTTTAAGGAATGCTATGAAAGGGAACAAATTATAGCGTTCCGTGATGAGAAGCGGAGAAAAAACTGGCGCCTAAATTACTACAGCGTTCATTGAAGTATACAATAGCGTTTCAATCTTTCCTCCAAAATAAGAGGCGCACATATAGATCTTTATCTCGAAGAAATAGAGCGAGGCGATTTTCCCCAAATGCTCAAACCCTAGCCGCCGTACCATCTCGGCGGCTTTCGCCGTCGTTACTTCACCGGCCGCACCTCTCTCCCATTAGCTCCTCTTTCTTCCCTTGCCTCCCCTCAGACCCTAATCACCGTCACCCTTGCCGGCGACCAAGCTGGCCATCATGATTCGTGAGTAGTCCCCCCGCTTTCCACAGAGCAGTTTCTTCTGGTTTATTGAGCTGTCACTCCGTCGATCTTGATTCGAGTCTCCTTCGGCGGTGTCGTCGCGGATTTGGGTTTTTCCTGCGGAGTCTTCACGTCGGCCGGCGTTGGGCCGGCTTTCCTCCTCCCAGTCCCTTCCGTTCGAAGGCTGCTGATTGCGGATCTGGGTTGGTCATCTAGGATTTATCTGGGTTCGCTAGCATTTTGCTCTTCGTCGAGCCACACTCCCAGCCATCGCCTACGGATTTTTTTGCTCAGTTGAGGTAACTGTTTCGATCTCCTTTAGGCGACTGCATCCGTTCTCTTTTGCTGCTAGTTTCTGTATTGTTGTGCTGTTGCTTGTTGGCTGTTGAGTTGTTGTGGTTGGGCTGTTGTTGTTTGCCGGTTGTGGGTCTGAATCAGTGCGAATGGTATAAGCTTTTCGTGTTCATGGCTGTGAGGGATCATGATCGAGGAGGGTGGATCCCAGTGATAAACAAGCATAAGAATCAGGTGGGAGACACTAGCGACCCTTTAATCACTCTGTTCGTGGATAATTTTCCCGAAGACATGAGTACGAGATGGGTGAGGAGTCTGTTCAATAAATTTGGGGTTGTGAAGGATGTTTTTATTCCTGCAAAAAGAAGTAAGGCTACGGGAAATTTTTTTGGGTTTGTTCGGTATGATTGCGCCGTGTCTGCGGAGGTGGCCATCTCCAAAACGAATGGGTTATGGATTGAAGACAGAAAACTTTTCATAAAATTGGCCACATTTGATCAGAAAAAGGGCAATAATGAACAAAAAGGGGTGTGGAACAACATTAACAGAAGTGATGCTAGGTTCAACACAAATAGTATAAGGGATACGAGGGAGAGAAGTAAGGAGAGTCTTGAGCATTTCAATAAATTTAACTCAGTTGAAAGTGATAATGGTGAAGCAAGGCTGGATGCTTTTCCTACTATAAAATCTTTCAAATCTTATGCTCAAACTGTTAAAGGTGGTGGCGTGGGGACGGAGACAGAGAAGGTTTTAGACAGCAGTACTGATCATGTGAGTCGAAGGGTATCTTTAATGGGTCTTATAGTTTAGTATTCATTTTGTTAGCTATATGAGCAATGGGTGTTTAATACTAGCTAGTTCCTGTTTATCCGTTGAAAGGCAAATTGCATTCCAGTGGGTGCAATTGAACTCTGTGGACTTAGAGAAAACTGTGGTAGAAAATGATAAGAAGAATGCTTGGGGCCAACTCCATTCTTGTGACATAGCTGTTTAACTAGACATCTTATTTGGAAATCACTTCTGGCACTCCGAGTGGTATACTACTGTTGAAAAATTGAAACAAAAACTTTCTTTTTGTTGTGTACATGTAAGTTATGTGATGATAGATAACCTCATTACTCTTATGCTTATGTTGCGTACATATGGCTGCTCACTACATCAAATATAGCTTTTCCCTAGGTATTAAGTTTTTTTTCTTTTTACGAAGTGCTCAATACTTAGAAATCTCTTGGTAGGTTCCAGTGTTCCACATTGCTTTTCGACTGAATGTGTAAAGGAGTAAATTATTTAGTGTTTTCTTAGTTTGGTAATTGTCGCATTGTTGTGGGGCTGTTTTACTAAGCTCTGACATTTATTTTGTTTAAAGTTCCTGGAAGTTGAATGGAGTTACTAGCTTTTACAATCTAACTACGAGCTTATATGGTGGCTGGCAAATGTTGCTCAGGTTTCTCTTTTTAGGTCTGTCTCATCTTTTTGCTCTCTAATGTTTCTGTGTCCTATTGGTGCTTATGATCTCTACTCATTAGGATTATTACTACACTGAAATTTTTGTAGAGAAAACTGCAACGCTAATAATAATGCTAGTGTATGAATTTCCTCAATTGTGTAGGGATCAGTTGAATTCAATTTGACTACATAAGTGTGAAACTTCTTTTTTTGTGAACTCTTACTCTCTGGCCCAGCTTTAAAAACTCTTAAAGAACAACTTTCTTTTTCCCTTATACCATTCTTTACATTCACAGAATTCAGTTAAGACAAGGCACATGTTTAAAAGTTCATCGATCATTTGCAAAGATGCTCCCTTCTAAGTTGTTGCATATCACGTGTAATGGGAGGCAGAGGGTGATTGATTCTTTTCGGTACAGATTTGAGTTCTTCTGTTCTCTACTTCCATTTGTTTTCAGAAACATGGAATTGTAGCACAAATATTCTCCAACGCGACCTATGTTTAGTTGCTTTTGAAAACATGACATATTAATATTGTGCCATCTTATTCATGTATCCGCGAAGGTCCGGATCATGCCCCCCGATTTTAAGCTACTGTCAACTTCAATGGAGACACTTTTGAGAGCTCTACATTCTGCCACTGCGGAGATAGCTCTGAACAACTTGCAAACAGAGTACCCTGCTAAGGCGCTGGCTTCAAAAGTTTTGGTAAGCGATTAACTGAGGTGGTTACCCTTCACCACTAATTATGGTTTGTCCCTTCACATACCCTCTCTGGGGCAAACTTCTATAATAGGCACATCGTGCCATGTGGCTATGAAGGAGGCCATATGAAGGAGGCCGAGCTACCCCAACCTACTCCATCCTGAAACAGTATCGTTTGACATTTTGAATGTTGTCGTCCTTGTGTTTTCTGTAAGATGTGGTACTCAAAGTGTGGAAAAACGAGTCTTGTAATGAATGAAACATTCTAAATGTTGGATAGAAACTCAAATGTTGCCTTGTATTTTCTGTAAATTGTGGTAATCATATTTGGGAAAAAAGATTCTTGTATTCAATGACACTTTGCTGTTTTTGGGCATTTGTTTAGGTGAGCAAGACAATAAATCCGTGGAACATGATAGCCTTAGAGACCCCACCTAACTGTTTCTTGTAAAAAAAAAAAAACATGTTTTCAGCATCCACATGATGAAATAGTACCAATTATTCGGTATCCAACTGCTGAAATGTAATAATAATTTCGGGTTGTAAATGTTGGAAAAATTTCAAAAATATCGGTATGTAGGTATTGGAACATTACAAGAACTTCAGAATTGAGATACTGAAATCAACCTGTGCTGAGTCAATTTCTTCACATCAACCCCATAATAAAATAAATGGCACAAAGAGCGAAACTGAGCTCGATCTTGTGGTGCTTAGTCAACAACATTGCAATGTAAAACGTCAACATGATAACTATACATATAAAACGAAACTAATATATGTCAAAGGACTCGGCAGTTGCTACATCACTTCCTATTATGGCTTTAAACGCTTCTACTTGGGCAGAAAAAAGTTTCTCCCATTCCTTGGCCTCCTCCCATCAGAATTTGAACCAATAGTTGGCAATAGGTGGCACGGGAGAATATGCTTTTAGGTCAAACCGCACCCTTGGCATTCGGTTCTTTGCCATTCTCTCTGACGACTTTATGATAATCACAAACCCATTTTCCTTGTCGGTAGATGTGATCCAATCTCTCAATATATCTTCAGATGGGAAAACCTACAAACATGATTGAACAAAAACATTTAATAGTAGTAAACAAACAAAATCAAAAAAACCATTCAATCATCCACCTGTTTGAAAACATTCACATTCTCCGTTGTAAACTCCCGTGTGAAATCATATAGGTCCAGCCACACTGGACCTATGTGGTTGCCGTGCGCACTCACATTCTCTATCGTAAACTCTTGTGCTGTCACTGGACCTATGTGGCTGCCGTGCGTTGAAGCATCACCCTGAAGAAAGTATCAAAAATTCAAAAGTCCATTAAAACAAGTTTTTAGCCCCTCTGGATCTATTTCGGTAAGTGAGTGTCCAAAATACGTAGAATTCGGTATATAACTGTTGAACATAAGTATCACTTTCGGTACAACATATCGAAAATATGTACAAAATTTGATAACCAACTGCCGAACTATGTATAAGAAAATCATACATAACATTTCGGTAAATAGCTGTTGAAACAATAATTATATTTCGGTAACTACACGTCGAAAATATGTTCAAACTTCGCTAAGCAACTGTCGAACTATCTAATATAGGGAAAAGGTGAAAGTACATAAACACCCCCTCAACTATCACCTTTTCTCGTAAACACCCCCTCACATTTAAAAGCGCCCATAGAGACCCCCTCAACTACTGGAAACGAAAAAAAGACAAACTCTGTTAACGGAATGGATGAATTGGCGAATGGGACTTTTTTGGACAAAAATGCCCTTTGACAGCTATATACATCTTCTTCTTCCTCTCTCTCTCTCCCTCCTCTTTCTCTACATGTAAGTCGCCAACTACACCTCCACCACCGACTTCACCACTAGACAATCACCCAATCACCGTCACTGAACCCCCCCTACTACACTCGATCACCACAAATCACCAATTTTAGAAAACCCCACCATCAAACCCTAACCCCAATTTTGCATTACCAAGCCCCAATCAGCAAACCCAAATTTAAATTCCTAGCCCCCAAATCGAACTGGAAAATGATGCCAGACGCTCCTGTACGCGTGGGGGGAACTCGGCCAAGCTGTGCCCGGGCACATGCGCGTACCCCTTCACCGTGTCAAACTACATCCTCGGGATGAAGCCGCTGAGGTCGCCGAACTACATCCCCGGGACGACAAAGAAAACTAAACAAATCGGTTGCACAAATTAAACAAAACTAAACAAGAAAGTTATATGAAACATTTGTGCACAAACCCACCAAAAAACAGCCACTGTTCCGTCTTTATTTTTCGGTTCTGATAAAAAAAATTACAGACCTGAAAAACTGGGGCACATATCGATCGATTGCACCCAAAACCTTGTTCTTTCCGAGACGATCTCCGGCGAGAGAGAACGATCGCAAACCGATGCCCCGTCACAGCGCAGGCGCGGCTGTCTCTGAAGCCGTCGTTGTGGTGGATCGATATGGGTGGAAGAAAATGGGGTACTACTGAGAGAGAGAGAGAGAGAGAGAGAGAGAGAGAGATTAATAACGTACCCATGGGGGAGTGAGGCCAAGTCCATTGGCCAAAAGGTGTCGCCGACTCAGTTCCCCACTGCTACTGTTACTACCGGACTCGATCGTCCTCTGAAGCCGAGCCGCCGCAGAAGGGCCAACGAGCACGTTGAAGAAGCACACCAGCAGTAGTGCCATTACCACTCCTTTAATTTCTTCCACTGATGATCAAAATTCCCACCCATAACAACCGCCAAGAGATTCAAACTCTACCAAATCAAGTGGGTAAATGGCAAATTGTTGGGCTTTGGTCGGTGGGAAGAGAGAGGGAGATAAAGATAAAAGAATGTTTGTTGACCTGTGTATAATAGAAAGGGTATATTCGTCAATTCATCCATTCCGTTAACAGAGTTTGTCTTTTTTTCGTTTCTAGTAGTTGAGGGGTCCTCTATGGGCGCTTTTAAATGTGAGAGGGTGTTTACGAGAAAATATGATAGTTGAGGGGGTGTTTATGTACTTTCACCTAGGGAAAATCATACATACATTTTGGTAAATAGCTGTTGAAAACAAGATTATATTTCGGTAAATTCATGTCGAAAATATGTTCAACATTTGGTAAACAACTGCCGAACTTACTACTATATAGGAAAATCATACATACATTTCGGTAAATAGCTATTGAAAACAAGATTATATTTCGGTAAATTCACGTCGAAAATATGTTCAACTTTCGGTTAACAACTGCTGAACTTTACATTTCGGTAAATAGCTGTTGAAAACAAGATTATATTTCGGTAAATTCATGTCGAAAATATGTTCAACATTCGGTAAACAACTGCCGAACTTAACACTATATAGGAAAATCATACATACATTTCGGTAAATATCTGTTGAAAACAATATTATATTTCGGTAATTGGATGATAAAAATGTATCTAAATTTCAGTAACTAACTGTCGAGTATAGTAATATTTTACAGTGGTTAGCTACTGAAATTACAGTGGTTATTCTATTCGAACCAAAAACATCGAAAACCCTCGAAAAACTGGGTTTTGTAAACCCAAACGCCACAACAACAAAGCAGAGGCTATTGTAAACGGAAAAACTTACCTTCTCACGCGGCTTCCAACATACAATGTCCATCACAGTATCTTTTCTCCTCTGCCATCATATAGTTTCCAATAGAATTTGATTCAATTTCAAAATCCAAACTTACAAGTGGGTCAAAAAATGGATTAATAGAAGGACTGAACCTGTCATTGATACAATATTTGGCCATTCCCCCTCCTCCATTGGAAAATTTGAGAGAGATGAGAAAAGAAAATGATGATTTAGAGAGATGAGAATAGAAGAAGATGAACAGTAGACAGCCGAAGATGAAGAACAGGTCTGTGTGTTTTTTTTTCTTTTAAAACGTGAATGATGATTTTGAGGGGGAAGGGGGGAGTGGATAATTTAGGGGTTTTGGTCATAAGGGCATATAGGTCATTTCACGTATAAGTATAAGGATAAGTAGGTCATTTTGCATAGGGGGTCATGTTGTAATTACTTGAAAATTTTTAACGGGGTAGGGGAGAAAAAACGGGGCTATGAATAGTTGCCCCCATTATGAATATCTGGGAAGGCCGCACCCACAACTTTTTTTTGTTTTTTATTTTATCCTTTCCCATAAACGGATGTCCGGGATGCTTGCACGTATCTCGACGAGCTCCGGAGCCCCTAAAATTTAAGATCGGACAAACCCTCCAATGACCCCAAATAAAATGTTCGGCTTGAAGTTGACGGCTGTTTGGAGAAAGTTCTCCCGGATTAACAAATTTTCCATTTTTGTGAGAACAGAAGTCTGGACAAATTGATTTTCCATTTTTTGACTTTTCAAATGAGGACTTTAATGGAGTAACGTATATACATAGCGTTGAACAAAAAGGCAGGCTACTCTGGAAAAATCTAGTAAGTCTCGGGCAAACTTTTTTCGGGATATCTTGAACCAGTGTGTGAGAGTAGGGAAAAACTATGGTGTCCACCTGCAAATCGGGGACACCATAACTCGCATCCAACGGTAGGAAACAAGGCCAACAATGCAAGTATAACCAAAAATGACCGGTCAAACCAGTCATTCCAACCGGTTACCAAAATTGGGTATAACAAAACCAGTAAGGGCATAACAAGTTATACCAAAAAGGCATAACACTTTAATTGAACGGCATAACATGCGTATAACATGACCTAAAAAGGTATAACAGAGATCCAAAATAGGCATAACAAGACTACTAAATGGCATAAGAGCTGAGGCATAATGGAGAAACCATTTAGGAGCATAACAAATACCATTGTAGGCATAACAAAAAGGGGAAGACCGTAACAAAAAGAGAAAAAGTTAAAGAAGCATAATATGACCACATATAAGCATAACAATACCTTTATAAGGCATAAGAATAACCTGAAAAAGAATAATGATACCCAACCTGTCTTATTTTGTTTTCTTTATTTATTTTGAAAAGTTTAACCGTGGTTAAGTGGCGAAAATATTAAAATGTATATGTGTTATTCAATTATATTGAAGAGTAAAATGTAATGGACCATAGTAAAAAATAATTTTTAATAATCGAGGACGTTGATTTGGTTGTTATCGTTGATTTAGTTAAATTTGGAAAATTTGGGCTCCATCTAGTAAAATTTGGTCTGCATCTGGTTTATGAAGGTGTTTGATCGGTGCCAAAATTCATTATAGGAATGATAAGTTATTCCCGATAAAGTAGGTAACGATAACCAATTTCCTTCATTCTTGGCAGGAATGATATAATCTCTGTTACGTAAAAGATAGATGGTTTGGATTATGAAATAATTTCTTAAACAGTCATCGAGTGGTGAACTATAGGAC
Source organism: Rhododendron molle (assembly GCA_025413875.1). Taxonomy (NCBI): domain Eukaryota; kingdom Viridiplantae; phylum Streptophyta; class Magnoliopsida; order Ericales; family Ericaceae; genus Rhododendron; species Rhododendron molle. The sequence continues at coordinate 51,435,287 of CM046391.1, forward strand.
TTTAATAGGTTCGTAAGAAAAGAATGTGTTCCGATCACGAGGTTACTGACATCCGATTATCACTGAAGTTGGCGACAAATATAGAATCGATAAGATGTGCAATCTGAACGGTTTAGATGGAGTATTTGAACAAAGTAGTTGGCAACTACCGTTAAAATCTATACATCGACCTTAGTTGATTATGAACCAATGTTTTGTGTTATAATCTATTGTACTGGAGCCACATGATTGCGTCATTAATATGACGATCGATACTGTTTATTCTATTGTGCTCAGTTATTTAATCATTCCCCAAAAGTTTAGGGTCCACCAGATTTTGAAAGCCTCTTGATCAGAACGCCGGTTCATTATTAGAATGATATTGTTCCCTTGATCAACTATGTAACGATAACAGATTTACTCCATTTTTCGTATGAAGAATTTAATCCCTATTATGTAAAAGATAGAAGGTTCCGATTGCAATAAAAAATCTCACGTGGCGATTGGGTGATAGAGTATAACACTTTAATTTGTTTGGTCATATTATATGTGACCCATGCAATATTTTCCCCTTTTTATGTAGGAAAATTGGTGTAGGGAAAAAAGAAAGTCCCAAAATTTTGAAACTTTGGATGACGTGGAGCAATAACCACCAAGTAGTCCGGGAAAGAGTTTTGCCCAAAACCATTGAAACTCCCGACTGCTGTGACTGTGTGTTAGGGCTCTCCTCCACAACGGCTTATCCGACACCACCATCCACGAGTACACGACGCCGCCTCCTCCTGCCTTCACAATCGACAGGACGCCAACACCATCCATCCACACGAGTGATCGCCGAAGTTTGTTTGACCTAACCCTCTCTCCATCCCCTCACCTTCCTCTCATCTGTCAACCCATTCTGAAACTGTTGGTCTCCCCCGAAAGTGAAGGACGTGGAGGATGGACGACCCAAAAGATCATGCAAGAAATTCCCCAATGCCATCTCCATCCACACGAGTCACGCGTTTGCCGCCACATGTGTCATCACCATCTGCAAGGTATGTCGGTTTTGTTTTATAACCCATGCATCATCTAATTTTGTCCCCCAATGTTGTTGATTCTGTAATGGTAAACTCGATTTTGTGTTCATAGAAGTCATCTGAGTGTTAGTTGTGAATCGTCTAAACAACATTGTTGTATTTGTTAATTCGTCGGCTGTAGGGCAAAAAAGATGCATGAGAAGAATAAATCAGTAATTATTTTGAAATTTATCTTTGGAAAGAGAGGTCTGGTGAGTTGGAGTAAATTTTAACGATTAGATGTGAGAACACAGAGGATATAACTAGTTATGAACTTTAATTTTTTCATGGCTTGATTGCATGATCATACGTATGATCTGGTGGATGAAATCGGATTCTATGTTCGACCTCCTTTATTTTACCCCCATTTACTGATGTGATTGAACATTTTATTGCTGATTATTACTTTTTCATATTATGTTTGATTGTAACACTCCCATGATGAATTATGTATTTTCAGCATGAGAGACGAGATTATTGAGGAGGGAACTTTGAATGGAAGAAGGGCGCCATCAGCCTTCATTCTATATAAGTAATCGTTGTTAATGAAAATTAAATTATTGTAATGGTGATTTAAGGCTTACTTAGTCGTGTGTTTTTGTAGCACAATGTCTGACTAGTGCTTTATGTTTGTGCAAGTAGCAATGAAGCGATAGCCAAACTAAAAGACGTTGGTACGAGAATAGCAAATGAGGTAAAATTAAAATTTTCACATGTTTGGTTATCTTTGATTTGTTTGAACTTCTATTTAATATAATGTTGTTAATAAGTTTGTATGATCATATTGCATGATTTGGTACGTATTGTAGATAAAGAGGGACATTGGTCAGCAATGGAAAAGCTTGTCGAACGAAGACAGGCAAAAGTACAAATATTTGGCTAAGTTGGCCAAAGAGGACCTTGCCAAGCAGAAAGCTTTACTTCCTCCAAAACCCAAAAAAGTTGGTAAAAATTGTAGGGACCTTTATAAGTAGGTAAACATGGTATGACTTGATTTTGGAATGCCAACTTATTAGGTGATGGTTGTTGATTTTTGCAGAGAAAGTTACAGAACCGTATTTCCTTAAAGTCGATTGTTGGAATAGTACAAAAGTTAAGCAAAGATCAACGCCTTGCTGTTGAGCTTATTGGGTTGGGTGGATTATTACATTTGAGGTGTACGGTTCTTAATCATCCGCTATGCAACTGGTTGGTAAAAAATTTTGATCCTAAAAGTTGTTCACTGAATGTTCATGGCCGGACATTCCTTCTCACTGTTGCCCACGTGCACGAGTGCTTGAGAATTAATGCAGAAGGCAAGGTTATTGACTTGGAGGTGAATATGTCGGATGAATTTTCACAGCTTTGTGAAAACATAGGAATGACAAAAGGGGTAGTCCAATTGAAAGAGCTGATAGAGTACCTGGACGAAACGGAAGAAGTAGGTGATGTGTTCAAGAGGAAATTTGCGTTGTATATGTTGGGTTGTTTTTTATGCCCAACCACAAAGGCAGGTGTTACTCGATCCTTTATGAATGGTGTTAGTGATGTTGTGGGAATGGGTAATCAGAATTGGGCGAACCTGACCCTAGACTTTTTGTGCAAGGGTATATAGGAGCAACGCGATAAGCATCTTGTACAACCAAATGGGTGTCTGTTCCTCTTGGTGGTATGTTGTTATTGAACCTGACTGTAGACTCTTAGTTATTTATTTATTTTTGATGCATGATAAATGATAACTTTATTTTATCAATGATAACTTTATTTTCTGATAATGTAGGTTTTCTACTTTGATCGTATGTCTCCAAGTCCTAAAGTTATGTCTTACGTTAGGAAATTTCCGACTTTGGTTAATTGGGGTGATATTGAAATTAAGAACATCTTGCATGAATTTGACAAAATTGGAGGTTATGATAGTGAGGGGGTGGTGGTTAATTTTACACTGGATGAAGGGACGAAGGTGGATGAAAATACAAGTGGCAATGAAGCTAGCGTGTCCCAAATTTTGGCTGGAGATGTAAGTGTCATGACAAATACTTTAATAACAATAGCAAGTCTCTTGCTTCGTCAAAATATGATACTGGGGAAGCACTTTGGGTCTGAAATGTTGTCTGATTTGGAAGCACAAACTACTCAAGAAATGGACCTCAAGCATGGCCATGAAGGACCATCCTCTCATCTCCTCACGCAACTCACTGGATTACATACATGTCAAACTTCAAGTGTGAAAGAGTTTGAAGCCCATGATCCTATGGTGAACCAAGCGAAGGGTGTTGAAGCAAATCCAACGCAAGCGAGACACCTTGCCTCAGAAATGTTGTCTAAGCCGCAACAGCAAGAACAACCACCACCACAAATGGCTCAACAAATGGACCGGAACCAATCAGTCATCCTTCAAGTAGAATCCTCTCCCCTCTTTACGGGAGTACATACATGTGAAACTTCAACACCCAACAAGTTGAAAACCCCCGATTATGCACTCAACAAATCAAAGGCTGTCTATGACATGCCGACATCTTGTTTTGATCAATATAACACGGGGATTGAAATGGACATGGATGAGGATGAGGATGTAGTTTCACCTTCACCGGTATCGGGGTTGAAGTCACTTGCTGGTTCAAGTAGAGGTACTGACACTCGAAAAAGGAAGATACAACAGGACGTAGATGAGGTTGTAAGTTCACCGTCACCATTATCCGCCTTTAAGTCGCAGGCTGGTTTGAGTAGGGGAAGGAAGAAACAATTGGCCTTTGGGAAACCTGTCATGTCATTTTGTGATGAACCCCGGCAGTTGCGAGAACGTGCCAAGTTGAAGAAAAGCCAGTTCCAGCGTTCTCCGTTTACGAAGGATGGTCTTAAGAAGAGGAATCCTCCGAAAAATAAAAATCAACCAAAAACTCAGTCAAATAATATTGCAGATCAACATCAAATTGTGGAGAACATTGATATCAACGTCCCCACTGTGTGTATCTTAATATCATTTACATTTATTGTCCTTTATTTACGGTGAATATCCAATTCATGGTTGTGATATTTAATTTCGTGTCCAATTGAACAGTTTCGTGGAGTCTATGGAAAAATGAAGTCTTTGAAGTTTGCTGGTGCTATGCAGGAGTTGAATCCACAAAGCAAGGTTTTAACTCATTCCCAATTCTCTTTGTCCAATGTAGTATGAAGTCTAACCCAGGAACCCTTAAATGACCACGAAAAGTTGTTGACGGCGTTCATTTTTTATCCTTCTGATCCATTTACTGGGTACATTTTCCAAATTTGCCCTATATTCCTTTGTTTTCCCTTGTCAACTATGACATTTGTTTTTGATGACCACAATCATACTTGTAGGGATGCATACGTGCACTTGAAAATATTTGGAATTGAAAGATTCTTTGCAACCCGCTATGATTTGTGCAGCTTGAAACCCAAAGCATGGATATTGGACACGGTTTGTGTGATATGATTTTTCCACGTGCTTCAAGTATTTAATGTATTATGATTCATTTGCATTTTAGTCCAATGTGGTTACCTATGTATGATTGTAGATTATAAATTTGATAGCTGTACAAATGACAAATGACGAAAGGTCCAACCATCCAGACAAGCGCCACTTTATGTGGTAATTACCGGTTATGGTATCGGTTAGTATAATTACTTTCCCATAATTAATTTCCCCTTTTCCCCTTTCAATCCTGTACTATTGCCATTGTTTATATTTCCTGTAATTTTGCAGAGGCAAATATTAAGCAATCCCAACCTCAATGATTCTGATTTGATGAAGTTATGTGATAGCTATTTTCGAGATGCGAATTTTACTGCTGACCTTAGCTCATGCTCCATGGTAAAGTTATGTTAGTTCTTTTGCAAAACGATTATAAAGTAAAATTTCAATTTGTCTTGAATCATGATTGGCTTACCTTTGGTCGTAGATATACATACGAACAAATGATCGTGGGAACCATTGGTTTTGCATCAAGGTGGACCTGGGCATCCAGATGGCTTACATTTTTTATTCGAAGCCAGCCACTCGATCCAATTTGTTTCGTAAGCGACTGACAAAGAAAGTGGTATGTCACACCTTGCATAGACCATGTTTTACGGTTTTGTCATTTTGTATTCTATCTTAGTAGTTGCATTTACGATTAGATGGAGGTATTACATCGGGCCTTGCGCTTGCAATATGGAGACCTGTATAAGATTGATGTCAACAAATTTAACATTGCTAATGTTGAAAGGCAACCCCTGCAACATGAGACCGACGGGTAATTAATTAAACGGTTTGTTGTGTTACTTGTGCTACTTCTATTACTTGTTACTTGTGTTTCATTTGGTTTACTGACACATAGAATCTTTTGCATGCAAATTTAGGTATGATTGTGGATTGTTCGTTATAAAATTCATGCAAGGGTTCAATTACCCATCTGGTGTACACAGGGTTAGTGGTTGTAAAGTAAAAGTACCTTTGTTATTGAGTAATGAACTGCTTGCTATAGTGTTTGTTTGCTAAGGTTCATCTTTTCGATTTTGTAGATGGATGATTCTGAGAGGCCAAGGTTGTTAATGGGTTTGCTTGTTGACCCGAATAATCGGGAACGCGATACGGTTGTGAAAAAATTTGACGATTGGAAGGCAAAAAAAGGTCAAACCGGCTTTGTGTACGCAGGTGGTCACTTGGTTCGTTTAGACAGTAACAATCTATAGGCTATGGGTTTGTTTTTTTTGAGGTCGATCACTTGTTCTGCCAAAAGGGCTTCCAAGTAGGTTAATACGGGGTGGTGAATTTTGTTATCTCCGGGAGGAACTGCCGAAGTCGGGGTATCCGGGAACCGGCATACTCTTAGTCCTTCGAACCAAGTGACTGTAGATATTGGGTATATGTGACTTTTGCTTGAATATTGAACTGGACCTATCATTGGTGAGACTAGGTTTGCGTTAAAGTAGGTGGGCTAAATTTGGGATGGTTGTACATGTACAATGGGGTTGTCATTGTTGGGGCTTGGTTTGAAATACAATTGATTGACCTTCCGATACTGGGGTTATAGTATCCCCCCCCCCCCCAACGTTTCTGTTGTAGTTGATGGCTTTGGTGGTTATTAACATTGTACACCTCGTACTATTAAGAACCATGTCTTTAAAATTTTTCGGAATGCTTTACAATGGCATTGACGGACACCAATGAAGACAAACACTAACTACGGAGAGTAAACTAAACACTTACATGTCAACAAAAAGTATTTGTAAAGTATAACATTAACTACGGAGAGTAAAACGTTTATGGTTTTTGTTTTTGACGTAGCTGGGGTTGGAAAATGCACTATGAAAATAAATAAATATTCAACTTGAGTTATTTTAGTAAAGTTCACTTAAATTTTGATACTGCGTAATGAACCAATTGGAATTTTTGTAAACCTAACATAATGCCAACGCTCCCTTCTGACCTTGGTCAACCATTAAATTTAGCATATTTTTTTAATCCACTGTATTCTACTCCACAAAAGCAAAAAGAATGAATTGAAAGTAAAAAATCCAAACTGTATTCATAAAGGGTGCCCAATTTTTTTTAACATTCCAATTTGGTCATCAAACAATACAGGGCACTTAAAATAAGTTTATTTGGTGACTTTTAAAATTTTGCCCACCACGCTTTAGTCCCACCTAACGGTCCAGTGCAAATTTGCTATTTTTCCCACCGACAATTCCCTCCACAAATCAAACACTTTCAATTTTAACATGTGTGAAACCATTTCCCGCCCATGTCAAAATTTTCAAACCATTTACCAACTTCAAAATAGTAATCCCTCCTCTCACCTACCGTACATAAAGTAGTCCCCCCTAAGCCGAAAAACTCTCTCTTCTCTCTCTCTCTCTCTCTCTCTAAAGTATTCACTTCCACTTCAACCCTCTGTCTGCTTTGAAGTTGGACAATTAAGCAACCAAGGCAGGCTTCTACCATCGCATATACGTGATTACCAGGTATCGTAAGTGTAGGAAAACGAAAAGGCCTTCGAACAACACCAAGATTCAACGGCTACTTCCTTCTCCACGTCGGAACCCTAGCACTCTACCGGAGTTGAACCTGTAAAACAGACAAACGTGAGCGCACCTTTGCCTTCTCGTGGCAAAGGCCCTCCGATGCCAAAGTTAGTATCTCGTACCGTGAAAACCCTAATTCTCAGTAGGTAATAAGCAAATAACCAGGAATTGCGTACCTTTACCTCTAGGTTTACATCATATTTATAGATCCACATATGTTTGCTGTCCAAGCCATCTCGTTGCCCTAAGTTTCCTCTCTCGTAAAGGGAATCCAGAATATCAGGGATTCTCATTCCCATAACTGCATATTACCTTACAGACCATTCAGGAACTCTTTCCTTAATTGGCCGTTCACCCCATTCCCGTTGGGTATCTCCTCCAGATCTCGTTTCCTTACTGGGTATTTCCATTTCTGGACCCCTCTGCAGTGCCTCCTGGCACCTCCTCCAGATTGCTGCTCCTGTTCGGCCCTCTCATAGCCGAACAAACCATATCTGGACCAATGATGTCTCATATCATTGGTCTCTCTAGCATGCGATTGGTCCAACAGCTACCCTCGCTCTTTGGTCCATTCCCCTGCTCGGGTATCTTGGACCTGGGACCTCTCGTGTCCCCGGTCCTTACTGCCGTTCACCGTACTGCATGGCGGATACTCCGACTATATTTATCCTGGGCCCCACATACCACGTGTTCGGGCCACTCTTTGTACCTGTTCGGGATTACCTCCCTACAATGGCTCCCCAGCTTTACTCGTTATTTTCTCTTAATATGACGAGCAAAGCTTCTGAACACCGAGCAAGGTTCTCGTCCTTTGCTCTTGCACCCATGTTCTCGTACTTGGTGCAAACTTCATCATTAGCCCAACCCAATCGTCTCGTGGTTTGGTCTGCACAGGCTTTTCCAGCTAACACTTTTACACGCGGCATGCTCTGTACTGCCCGTATTAAATGCGAGCAGATGTTTCGGGGAAAGGAACGCCCAAACGGCGTCTGGGGTGACGTTTCTCATACGTCACCGCCTTTGCTGGGGTATACTTGGGTTTTCGTCCCATTTTCAAACCCCACTTGCTCTCTAAGTTCCCTCTGCAGAAAGACGGTTCGCTCATACCCGCCATTGAAGTACTATTCACCATCTCGTGGTTCACCCTTTCTGCATCCAGGGTCTTCGATCGTTATCCCCGTAAGTTATCATTCCCCCTTTCTATTCCGTCTTCGTCGTCAATTTAGGACTACTACAGTCCCCTTAGGGTTTCTTCGTATCCATCTCTTTCTTAGAAAACCCACACCCACAGTTCTCGTTATGGGTCGATTTCGTAGGCACTGTGACACACCCGAAAGGATGGCCGAGTTTAGATCTCGCTACGAGATCCCAGACAACGTGGCCACTTCATTGGCCCCTGAAAACGCCATCCGTGAGTGTTTCGACAATGACACTCTGCACATCCCTGTCGTCGCCGTCGTTGAGGGCGGTGTCAGGTTTCCCCTGGCACCATTGCTCTGCCAGGTTCTGTCCCATTATAGACTGTCCCTTATGCAAGTTTCAGCCAACTTCTTTAGGGTTGACATGGGCATCAATGCCCTGAAGTAGATGCTAGGCACATCCTTAGGTTTGCACGACATTCACCACCTGTATAGTATTTCCAGAACCAAGGATGCCCTGACCTACTACCTCAAGAGTAGGGACTCCAGGAAAAGGCTGGTGCTTGAATTGCCTGACTCTGCCAGAGGGGACGACGACGACTTCCTCATCGTCACGGGGAACTTCGAGCCCAGAGACGAGGACGGTAGAGTCGTCGGCTTTCACGCACCCCACAGATTTGGCACTCCACGTTAGTCCTTTTTCTCGTAGAACTCTTTGCCGAGCAATGTTTCGTATTGCGTTTCCTGTTTCTGCTTTACTGACTGCAAATTTTTCTCGTACTTGCAGCCACAAACGTAAACCAGGGGCACGCCATCATCACCCCCCAGGTTCACGTGACTGACATCAACCGTGCTCTTGCTTTCAACGGGCAAGGCACGTGCTTGGCTGGCCGAGCAAGAGCGGCGCAGATCCTCCTCAGTTACCGTGCATCATACGGCGGATTCATCGATCGACGAATCCGAGCAGCAGACAATCCCATCATCCCTAATCCTTCAGCTCAACAGCCCGAGCAACGAGAAGAGAGGCGTTCTCGGATCCCTCCTCTGCCCAACGAGCCCATCCAAGTCGCCGACGAGGCCTCGACATCCTCCAGCGGATACTTCGCATCTCCCCCTCCTCAGGAAATGGATCAGCCCATTAACCTTAGCAATCTGCTCACCATCTCTGTAGCTGGCCGTGGAAAAGGCCGCGGCACATCTCGTGGCCGTGGACGCTCTCAGAGCTCGGCGCCGTCTCGTGGCCGCCGAGAACCGGCTCAACCAGACGCTCCTCCAGGCTTCTCCCCCGAGGAGATCGATGCCAGTCACAGGGCCAAACGTCAACGGCTGGAAGCGTCGGCGGGTGAACAGCTTCCACCTCAACTCACAGCTCCTCAAACTCCCCTCTGGGCTCCTCAGTTCTTTCATGGCGGACGGCCAGTCACTGTCCGCGATACTGTGGAATCTAAAGGCACTGCACTTGCACTGTCCCAGGCATTCATGCTTCCTTGGGACATATAAAAGGAGATTGCCAGCTCCCCAGACAACCTTCTTGGCTCTTTCATGAGCCACCAAGCTAAGGTAAGGCTATTGTATCCGTTTTTCCATGCTAGTGGCTTCAAATTGCTTATTCCTGCTGTTCGTCTAACCATGTGTTTGTCCAGGCGATGCAAAAGATGGTGGCCATGGCCCAAAGGTTCGGTCAGTCTGAGCCCCAGCGAGCCAGATTGGCCAGTGAGAATGCCAAGCTGCAGAATACTATCGTCAGATTGGAGAGAGAAAGGAACCAAGCTCGTGGGACTGTGGATGAGCTAAAGAGCAAGTTGGAGGGAGCTGAAGATAGCTTGAATCAGACCCTCATGGAGCTGGAGACAAGCAAGAACGAGGCCAAGGCTGCCTACCAGCAGGGCTATAATGAGGGAATCCGCGTGGCCACTGAGAGCTACGTGGACCAAATGCCCGGGATTCAAGATCAAGTTTTTGAGGCTGGCTGGTTGGCTTGCTTTAAAAAGTTAGGCACAGCAGAGTCTTCTCCTCTCTGGACATAGATTGACCTTCCTAGCACCCAGGTGGTTACCGAGGAGCAGGAAGAAGTTGCAGAGGAAGAAGACAGCCTGGGCAGGGAGCTTAATGCTAACGTCTCCGAGCAGCAGGACGCCCGTGCCGAGGAATCTGGAGAAGTGACCAACCTTGGCCAAAAGGAAGCCAATGGTGGTCCACCTGAATCAAGCACTGCTGCGGACAACACAATTGATCCAGTCTCTACAGCTGCTCCAGCCTCTCCAACTGCTCCAGCCTCTCCGCCTATCATTCAAGACCAGACGAACGAAGAGTAAGTTGTACTCTTTGTAGTGATAACGACTGGAACTTCTAATCAGTTTTGACTGGCCCTGCGTGGCCATTGGTATTGCCCTGCGCGGCACCGATACATTTCCAAATGCTTTAACTCTGGTTTTTTGGCCCTTCGTGGCATTTCATGCTTTTGGTGGCCCTGCTTGGCCTATACTTTTGTTCTGCCTGGCCCCTCGTGGCTTAAATATGCTTGGCTGACCCTTCGTGGCCTTTCTTTAATACAGGTGGCTGTCCCATGGCCAGTATCTTCATGTGCTAAGTATCTTCGTACTCAGCTTGATGCATATTCACGTATGCTTCCTAGGCCTCATCGTGCCTGTTGATAATCTAGCTGTATTCTCATTTACACTGTTGCAGGTTTTTCGTACCTTAGTGTAAGTGCTAATTGAACTCGCAGCTTGTCTACCTGTACATTTACTCATATGTATCCAGGGTTTGTTCGTACCCGAGCATGCTGTTTGACCATACTTGTATAACATTGTATATGCACGTGCTCAAGGTTTGTTCATACCTGAGCAATCTTCAAGTTTTTTTTGAACTTAGATGCTACTGCACGTTCACGTATGCAGCCCATACGTTTCATTCCTGTAGACTTTCCTTAGTATATTCGTACTTAGGTTACCCAAATGTGCTCGTATTTGGACTTAGTAATCTAGAGTTCATTCATACCCTGATTATGTTGCAAGTTTATGTGGGCATGCACATGTACAAGTTTATTCGTACTTGAAATTTTCCCAAACGTATTCATGTTTGAGAACATTGTGCATAATTTCGTATACATCCTGGGTGTATTCGTACCCGAGCAAACAGTTAAGTGTATTCGTACTTGACATAATTCTGGGTGTTTTCGTACCCGAGTAAATGGTTAAGTATATTCGTACTTAATAAAACTCTGGGTGTATTCGTACCCGAGCAAACAGACAAGTATATTCGTACTTGGTAATATTTTGAAATATTCGAAATTCCATTTAGTTACCCTACACCTCTGCTCCCCAATACGAAGTGAGGACTAAGGACATAGCTTGACTTCGTATTTAAAGCATACTAAAAGCAAAACTCATAAAAAACAGAGTTTGTGTTATCAAAATCCGGAAGTTTTATTCATAATTCGAAAAATTCAAGGGGGCGTTACGCGTACCCCTTGCAACTAGTAAAAGAAAACACAAGGGAATTTTGTTCGTAATTCCCACACAATCACGATGTGCATCCAAAACAGAATAGAAAGGAAATCGAAGTTCTTTACACGTAGAACTTCCTCAAGTTGTGAACATTCCAGGGCCTTGGTACCGGGTTCCCGTCCAGGTCTGCCAATCGATATGCCCCAATGCCCACAATCTCTATAACTCGATACGGGCCCTCCCAATTGGCCCCCAACTTGCCCTTGTTGGCCACCTTGGTGTTGCCGAGCACCTTTCGTAGCACAAGGTCTCCAACACCAAACTCTCGTGGGTGGACATGCTTGTTGTAACTTTTCATCAACTGCTCCTGGTACGAAGCCAGGTGTACCAGAGCTCGTTCTCTCCTCTCCTCGGTGAGGTCCAACTCAATTTCCAGGGCTCTGTCATTGCCCCACTCTCCACCAGTGTGGTTCTGTTGGTCGGCAAACCAACCTCCAATGGAATCACAGCCTCTGTTCCATATGCTAGCTAATAGGGGGTCTCTCCCGTAGACCTCCTAGGAGTTGTTCGGTGTGCCCACAGGACCAATGTCAATTCGTCAGGCCACTTGCCTTTTGCTTTGTCCAACCTTTTCTTGATCCCGCCAAGTATAGCCTTGTTGGACGCCTCTGCCTACCCATTGCTTTAAGGGTAGGCCGGTGTGGAATAGTAGTTCCTTATTCCATACTGGGCGCAAAAAGCCTTGAACTTTTTCTGGAACTGCGACCCATTATCAGTGATCAAGGAATAAGGAACCTCAAATCGAGTGATGATGCTCTTCCACACGAACCATTCTATCATAGGTTCTGTGATTTTTTCTAGTGGTTCTGCTTCAATCCACTTGGTAAAGTAGTCCGTTGCTACCAACAGAAACTTCCTGTTCCCAGTAATCTTGTGGAGTGGACCCACGATGTCCATACCCCACTGCGCAAACGGCCAAGGACTTGTCAGGGGCACCAGATCTTCGGCTGGTGTTCGAATCATGGGTGAGAACTTCTGACACTTCTCACAGATTTTTACATACACCTTTGCATCTTCTTGCATGTGTGGCCACCAGTAACCCTGGGTGATTGCACGGTGTGCAATGGATCTCCCACCTGCATGACTTTCGCATGTTCCCTCGTGTATCTCGTGTAGGAATTTCTGCACCATCTCGGGGTGCACACAAAGCAGGTACGGTCCAGTGAAGGACTTCCTGTACAATTTCTCCTCTGGTGATAGCCAAAATCTTGCAGATTTTGTCTTTATCTTGTGAGCTTCTTTCTTATCTGTGGGGAGTGTCCCATCTCGTAGGAACTCCACTATTGGATCCATCCAACTTGGTCCTTGGTTCACGTCCAAGACCAATTCCACACTCCTCCCGATGCTCGGCTCAGCAAGATAGTCCACTGCCACCTTCCTCTTGAACTCTGTTGGCACAGCCGCTGCCAACCAAGCCAATGAGTCGGCATGGGCGTTCTGCCCAGAGCTTATCTGTTCGATGTGTATCTTCTCGAAGGTATCAAGCAAATCCTTGGCTGCCTCCACGTAGGCTGCCATCTTCTCATTCCGGGCCTCGTATTCCCCGGACAGCTGATTCACCATGAGTTGTGAATCACAGAATATTCGAATTCTTTTTACCTTCAAGGTTCTTGCGCTCCGTAACCCGGCCAGGAGTGCCTCGTACTCCGCCACGTTGTTCGATGCACTGAAACCCAGGCGCAGGGACAATTCGATCATAATTCCTTCAGGAGGGAAAAGCACCACTCCGATTCCAAATCCGGTGTTGCATGCGGATCCATCTACAAAAGCTTCCATTCCAATGGGTCCCGCCCCTTCGCTTCTCGGCTGATGGCTGGACCAACTGCTCCTTTCTCGTAGGAGGCCGTGGAGCCACTGCGGGAGAGAACTCTGCCACGAAATCTGCCAAAACTTGCCCTTTGACTGCCGTGCGCGGCTGATAATCAATATCATACTGGCTCAATTCCACCGACCAAGTTGATATTCGTCCCGAGAAGTCGGCCTTTCGAAGCAATAACTTCAACGGGAACTCTGTGTAAACCACCACTTTGTGACTTTGGAAGTAATGGGGCAACTCCGTAACCGCCGTCCTCAGTGCTAGGACCAACTTCTCAAGGGGCAGATATCTCGTTTCTGCATCCAATAGCGTCTTGCTCACGTAATAGACAGGGATTTGTTCGGATCCCTTGTTCCTCAATAGGACCGCACTTACAGCATGTTCGGATACTGCTAAGTACAGGGTCAGGACCTCGCCAGGCTCAGAAGTAGACAAAAGTGGGGCTGCCGCCAAGTACTTCTTCAGGTCTTGGAACGCTTGTTCACACGCCGCTCCCCATTCGTAACCTTCTCTCTTCTTTAACAACTGAAAGAAAGGTCTACACTTGTCACTCGAACGACTGATGAACCTGTTAAGGGCTGCCGCCATCCCTGTCAACCGCTGGACCTCTTTCGTGGTCCTCGGACTCTGCAGCTTCTGCAAAGCTGTTATTTGATCGGGATTCGCCTCTATCCCTCTAACGGTCACTAAGTGACCCAGGAACTTCCCAAAACTTACCCCAAATGCTCATTTTGAGGCGTTGAGATTCAGCTTATACTCTCTCAGTATCTCAAAAGCTTCTTTCAGATCATCGATGTGGTCCCGTTTCTCCTTGCTTTTCACCACCATATCGTCTATGTACACCTCCATGGTCTTGCCGAGCAGATTCTTTAGCATAATCGTTGCTAGTCTCTGGTAAGTTGCTCCAGCATTCCTCAGACCAAAGGGCATAACACTGTAACAGTACAACCCTCGTGGTGTGATAAAGGACGTCTTCTCCTTATCGGGGCCGTACATGGCTATCTGGTGATATCCTCGATAAGCATCGAGAAAACTCATACGCCCATACCCAGCTGTTGCATCCACCAACTGATCTATCCTGGGCAGGGGAAAACTGTCTTTCGGACAAGCCTTGTTTAGATCTGTGAAATCGACGCATACCCGCCATTTTCCATTCTTCTTTTTCACCACCACTGTGTTGGATAACCACTCGGGGTAGTAAACCTCTCGTATCGCCTTTGCCTCGAGCAAACGGTCGACTTCTTCGATAACAGCGTCCACATACTGTACGGCAGATCTTCTTTTCTTCTGCATCACAAGCTTGTGTCGTGGGTCCACATTCAGGTGGTGGCAAATCACGTTTGCATCCACCCCAGGCATCTCCTCGGGAACCCAAGCAAACACGTCCACGTGCTCTTTGAGAAATTTCACCAGTTCTTCCTCTTCTTCTTTGCACAGGTTTTCCCCGATCAGGAAATACCTTTCGGGATCATTCTCGTTGATCTGGACTTTCTTCAATCCTTCCACCACTTTCTCGGCTGGATTCCCCCCGACATCCTCGATGGTCGGCTGATTGGTAACCTCAACTGTTTGCACCAACTGTGCCTTGGGTGCCTTTTTGATTATGGAAACCAAGCATTGCTGGGCTGTCTTTTGGTTTCCCCTTATTCTCTCGATTCCATTGGACCCTAGAAACTTCACCATCTGATGGTAGGTGGATGAAACTGCCCTCATCTTATGCAACCAGGTCCTTCCTATAATCGCGTTATAGGAAGACGGCACATCCACCACCAAAAAATCGGCTCTCAGTACAACTGTTCCTGCCCGAACAGGGAGGGTCACCTTACCCAACGGCCAAACTACGCTTGCACTAAACCGGACCAACGGGGTTACTGACTGTACCAAGTCCGCCTATGCCAATCCCAGCTTCCTGAATGCGTCGTAATAGAGCACTTCGGTGCAACTTCCTGAATCCACCAGGATCCTCTCCATGTCATACTCCCCAATTCGTAGGGTTATGACAAGAGCATCGTTGTGCGGCACCTGGACTCCTCCCAGGTCCTCATCCGTGAAGACTATGCCCTCGTTGCATCCTTCCGCTTCACGTCCTCGTTTCTTTCCCAACCGCATCACGTGCTGGTCGTGCTTCACTTGCCTTTGGAGCAACCTTACCTCATTTCTCGTATAAGGTGTGGCCAATCCATGTATCATATGGATCACGCCCCTTGGATTTTGCTCGTAATCCAGTTCCATCGCTTTCTCGGCACCCTTGTGCTCCTCCTGGATGAACTCTTTCAGATACCCATGTGAGACCAGGTCATCAAGGTGCTGTTTAAACATCTCGCAATCCTCCGTCATGTGACCCCAGTCCTTATGGTAACTGCAGTGCTGACTCGTAGCCCTTCTTGCGTCTTTATCTCCCTCTAGCCTTGGGGGCCACTTGAAGTACGGACGGTTCTTTATTTGATAAAGAACCCGATAAATAGGTTCTTTTCAAACCGTTGTCACTGAGAAGAAAGACTTTGGGTCAGGGGCATGCTTCTCCCGGAATGACTCTTTCTTAGCCTGCCCATGCTCCTTCCTCTCTCTGTAAGTCTTGGGCTCGGGCTTATCTGCCTTCTTTGTAGGGCCCTTGACTTGCTCGGCACTCAGTTTGCCATCTTCCCATAGTATGTCATCCTCGTTCCTGACATGCTGCTCAATACGTTCCATCAGCTTTGCCAGCGTGCTCACTGGACTCATGTTTAGGGACTTTCGTAGCTCCCCTCGAACAGGCAACCTAGTCTTGAACGTTGCTATTGCATACTCCTCACTGCAACTTTCAATCTCGTTGAAAGTCTCCCAATACTTCTTGGCGTAGTCTCTGATTGGCTCATTCTCTCCTTGCTTCATAACTGAGAGACTCTCAAAAGTTTTGGGCGGTTTCCTGCTCGTCAAGAACCGAGCAGTGAATTCCTCGGCCAACTGTCTCCATCCTCGTATGGTGTTCGGCCCCAACTTATGGAACCAAGATAGGGCCACCTTTCCCAAACTAGATGGGAACATCTTGCACATGATCGCGTCGTCACCATCGTGCATAAACATCGCCTGCTGGTAGTGCTGTATGTGTGCCACGGGGTCTGCATTGGTCTCGTATAGGATAAACGTCCCATGTTTCACCCTACTCGGCAACCTTGCCTCCTGCAATCTCTTTGCAAAAGGAGAGGTTGCTATGTTGCTAAGGGCTTTCCGTGCTGCTTCTCGTGCAGACATGTTTCCCTCTTCTGACCCCTTTGCACCCCTGGCATTATTTTTTTCCCAGTCGGAATCGGGTCTCTCGTACCTGTCCCTGTGGTGCTTCCTGCTCCCTCCTTCCTCAGGGGAGGAGCTCGTACTCCTGCTTCTCGTTTTCCGTGAAGCCCTCGGTCGTTTCGGAGTGAGGCTCCTGCTTCTTCTTTTTCATGAAGAAGCTCTCCTGTACTCCGCCATATCCAACCTTTCTTTTCTGGACTTCCTTCGTGAAAGCCCAGAATCTTCCGGATGTTCTCGTATCCGCTGCAGGCTATTGAATCTCATATTCTCGTCTTTTAATCAGGCGAGCGTATTCCTCTATTTCCTGTCTCTTTTGTCCGGGATGTCTTCCCTGCTGTGCACGCTTTTCCACTGACTCCCTCCCACGGCGGGACTTACTCCTTCTCGTGGATCCTGTGGCCGTCCGTCCGTCCGTCCTTGTTTCTGGAATCGCCATGGATTGCCAAGGGGCGGTCCTTGCTCGTGGTCCTCCCAGTACGCCCGCCGTCGGGCTTCCTCGGAGGGTCTGGTGGGGATTTGTCACCTCCCCCATCGAGCTGATCGTTTACATCAAGTGGAGTCTTTGGACTTCTTCCGCCATGGTCGCTTTTTCAAAGGGATCTCTTTCGTTTCCCATAGACGGCGCCAATTGTAAGTGCAGGAAAACGAAAAAGCCTTCGAACAGCACCAAGATTCAACGGCTACTTCCTTCTCCACGCCGGAACCCTAGCACTCTGCCGGAGTTGAACCTGTAAAACAGACAAAGGTGAGCGCACCTTTGCCTTCTCGTGGCAAAGGCCCTCCAATGCCAAAGTTAGTATCTCGTACCGTGAAAACCCTAATTCTCAGTAGGTAATAAGCAAATAACCAGGAATTGCGTACCTTTACCTCTAGGTTTACATCATATTTATAGATCGACATATGTTTGCTGTCCAAGCCATCTCGTTGCCCTAAGTTTTCTCTCTCGTAAAGGGAACCCAGAATATCAGGGATTCTCATTCCCATAACTGCATATTACCTTACAGACCATTCAGGAACTCTTTCCTTAATTGGCCGTTCACCCCATTCCCGTTGGGTATCTCTTCCAGATCTCGTTTCCTTATTGGGTATTTCCATTTCTAGACCCCTCTGCAGTGCCTCCTGGCACCTCATCCAGATTGCTGCTCCTGTTCGGCCCTCTCATAGCCGAACAGCCTATCTGGACCAATGATGTCTCATATCATTGGTCTCTCTAGCATGCGATTGGTCCAACAGCTACCCTTGCTCTTTGGTCCATTCCCCTGCTCGGGTATCTTGGACCTGGGACCTCTCGTGTCCCCGGTCCTTACTGTCGTTCACCGTACTGCACGGCGGATACTCCGACTATATTTGTCATGGGCCCCACATACCACGTGTTCGGGCCACTCTTTGTACCTGTTCGGGATTACCTCCCTACAGGTATATGGCTATTTGATTACCAGGCCTCAACCCTCTCTCTGTTTAACTAAGTTATCTCTACTATGGCTATTTGAATGTAAAATTGTATGATCGATTTAGCATTCGATTGTAGAGGGAAAATGTCTTCGTCCAGCACTAATAACAGGGGTGATGATCGGGACAAGCCCCTGGGTCCTCGTTATGACCCAACAACTTAAGGAGGGGAACGAATATAGACGGACACGACTTAAGGAGGGAAACACGAATATAGATGGACACGACTTAAGGAGGGAAACACGAATATTGATGGACACGACTTAATGAGAAACACGAATATAGATGGACACGACTTATGGAAGGGAATGAGTAGTCACGACTGATGGAAAGAGATACAACAAAATGCCTTTTCCAGTTCCCAAACCCCCCCAATGTTCCATCTTCCATCTGGGCCGGTGGATGTCGTATATAAATAATACTCCTCCCCCCTCGTTCCATTTACTCCTCTTCCTCTACTCCTCTTCCTCTACTCCTCTCCCTCTACTCCTTCCTTTCGCTGCCGTCCAACCATGGAAAACAAAACGGGGAACATATCAGACTCGTCCTCTGATATTAGTGAGTCGGAGATCAACGAGTACAAAAACAAGCCTTATGAGGAATTGAAGCAAGGGAAGTACATGGTTAAAAATCGAGATGGTTCCCTCAGGTGTC
This sequence comes from Rhododendron molle, assembly GCA_025413875.1. Lineage (NCBI taxonomy): Eukaryota > Viridiplantae > Streptophyta > Magnoliopsida > Ericales > Ericaceae > Rhododendron > Rhododendron molle. The sequence continues at coordinate 51,454,167 of CM046391.1, forward strand.
CCTTTTGTCTTGGAAAAAAGAAACAACAGTGGCAGTATAGGGATCATTTGCAACATGCTTTTGGAGTGGGGTCAGGTGCGGCTTGGAGAAAGCCAAAACTTAAGGCCCAACACTTTGCTTTGTCCGTGTATCTGACCTCTGACCTTGCACACGAGGCAGAGGGGTAAGAGATTCCGAGGTTGGATATGGTGGTATTTGTGTTTCTCTCTAAAGGATTCTTGTACGTACTACTTAGGTTCGCATGGTATGTTTGGCGGTGTATGTATGTTTCGTTTTTTGGGTTCATATGTTTCGGTGTGTAGGTTCGGTCATGGTGTTTTGTTTGGGTGTGTACGTATGTCTGCCTTATTTTTTTATGTTTCATGTGGTGTGATATTGTTGTTATGGGCAGTAGGTTTTCTAAAAATATGGATGTATTAGTTGTCCGTAATTTGGTGGTGTTTAAATGGAGCTCGTATTTGATGGTCGTTATACTTGACAATCGATTGACGTACTAATTGTTGCGTTCTTTTGAGTATGGAATTTTTTGAAACCCGATCGAACCTGAAACTTAAATGTGGAACGTGCACAAATGGTAGTAAATAAATATACATACGTACTAAACTAATAGTCCCGCCATAATGGTATTTGGAAACTTCCGTATTACACCTCCCACACCAACCTCGTGGCAAAATGACATGTTCCCGCACTAATTTATCTCTATTCTGGGTACTTTAATGTAATATTGTATGATCGATTCAGCTTTCGATTGTAGAGGGCAAATGTCTTCTTCCAGCACTAATTACAGGGGTGCTGACCGGGAAAAGCCTCAGGGTCCTCTTTATGACCCAACAACACCAAACTGCCATTGTGGGATGTGGGCACCCCTGAGGATTGCTGGACCTACCTCCAAAAACAAGGGGAGCTTGTACTATTCCTATTCAAAAACAGGAATGGAAAGGTGCAAGTACTTTAAGTGGTGTTTGCCCATATCCAGGCAAAGTCATGCGCTGGGATTTGTTGATGGATATGATGATGGATTTCATGGATACGCTGAAGTTAGTACGAATAATGGAGCCCATGTTGTTGTCCTTCAAACAAAGGTTGATCTGCTCGAACAGCGCATTCAGTTCATGAAAAACATAATCAACGGATTGCTCTGGTGTTTATTTGGTGCAATTGTCATTATATTTTTTAAAGGTTAAGTTTTTGTGGCCCTGATTAAAAGTAAAATCAAGGAACACTATGTCTTACGGTAGTTTAAATTTGCATCGTATTCTATTTTGTATTATATGGCCAATGATTGGCACACAATGGTAGTTTGTTAGTATGTACATAAGTTTTTTTGGTGCAGTATGCGCCGGTTATGTTAGGTTTTTCGTTGTTCCATTTGGAAAATAGTTCACTACTTTCTACTTGTCGGAGATTGGAGCACATGGTTATCCAAATTCCTGATTATACTATCATTACATGTTGTTTCCATTGTGAATCAAGTGGAAAAGATAGTGTAAGAGGAATTTGGACTACTACGGCATGTTTGCCGGTGAGTATGAAGATTTTACAAGTACTGGTACTCGACAAGGAGAAGGAAAGGAGGGGATAGAATTGCAATGAATACAACAGATCTGAAATTCCCCTCACTGTTTCCCTGTTCTTATTGGTTCTGTTTACATACATGAATACCACAAGTTACATAAACCTAACATGAAGCTTATTGGATTTCTCTTCTCTTTCCATACATGAGTAGCATAATTTACATGAAATAGGCATTAGCACTACATATGAGGGAGGACCAGGTTGGGGTTCCTCCTGAACCTTCGACAAGGGCACGACGTGACTATAACTCTAGAACCCGGAGAGGGTATGGGAGCTTCCTCCTCACGCACAGAGGAAAGTAAATAGAAGGCTTTCCACCATCTACCTTGACTAGCTAACAGTATGCATATGGTTACATTGCTTACAAGCCCGCTAATTCCCTTGTTGTAATAAGCCCACTAATTCGATTGTTGTAGTGTATTAAGCCCACTAATTCAATTGTTGGATTTTCCAACACCTCCCATACTGATTATGTGAAAAATGTCACTTAAATAGATGAATATTGTGACAACCCACACAAGCCAACAGAAGAACTTCCCCAAGGGGATTTGAAAAGAAGAATTGGGCATGGTAGTATGGGTTGCTTTGCTTCATGAGAAACAACCCTCACCCCTATTTATACTAGTTTCGTATTTGAGAAGACGTGGGAGTGACAGCACTACACTAGCATTCAAAGTAAAAGGAAAGGGATATTTTGTTTTTTTGGCAAGTTGCCTTGGAAAAGAAATGAATGCTATGAAAGGACTACACTATCTTCGAAAATGAAAAAGGGCATTGGCACTGACAAAATTTAAAGGTATGTAAGGAGTAACCTATATTCAAAAGTAAAACAAGGCATTGGCATCTTTGAAACAATTTAACATGACTTGTATGGACTGCGCTATCTTCCAAAGTGAAAGAGGCATTATTGGACCTGTAGACTACACTATATATGTTCTTTCAAAGATGCATTATTGGGCCTGCAGAAAAATACAAGCTATGTGAGGTGCAATAGTATGTCCAAAGCTGAAAGAGGCATTATTGGGCCTGCATAAAAAGTAAAGGTGAGAGGACTACACTGTGTTGGACAGTAAACGAGGCATTATTGCCAAGTTCAGGTGCAAAAATATCTCTGGATTATTGACAATGTGGGGGCCGACAAATTTGTCCTTATCCGTCATTTATCCCTATCTCAAAAATTTTCACAATCGATCGGCCAATCGGTCATAAATGATAGGACTAGACTCTGTTCGCATAAAATAAAATAAAAGAGGCATTATTTTCAACATCGGCTGAAGAAGTACTCCCTCCGTCCCAATTTCATTGTCCCACTTGTATATCTTTCAAGTGGTAATCTCCATTAATATTTTTAATGGATCTTATTTGAAAGGCTCTTGTTCTATAATTGGGAGTTTCGAAAATGACCTACAACATTATAAATAAGAACATGTAATTAATTGAAAAGTGTCGAACTATGTTGAACTTTTCAACTTTTAATGGATCTTCTTTGACAGCCTCTTGTTTTATAATTAATTGAAAACCTGTTTTTGACAGTACTCTATCCAACTAAAGTAAAGAAGGAATTATTCTTTTCTATGTGGGGTGGCCCCCATTGCGTATGTGAATTATTGGTGTACACAGGGTCATAGATTATAATTTTACAGCTATAAATACGACACCCAAGTTGGCCACATTTGCAAGGCCCATAGTAGGTGTGTAAGGAGGATGAACTCCCAAAAAACCCTCAGACTGACCAAACTAGTAGTACTCCACAGCTTTTACCTTTTTCTCCCAAAGAAAACCAAACCCCTTTCTATTTTCTTCATTGACGAGTACCACAGTATAATCAGTACTTTGGATATGGTTCGGTGGGTGGTGATCTGCAGTTGGACCATCGTAGTTCTCATGTCAGGTGAAACTGTTTAGTCCAAAGCATGAAGGTGAGACTGTTCAGTCCTTGAAACTAGTAAATCAATAAATCGATAAGGTTATTGTACGACAAATGTGATAGTATTTTGAACATATTCATGCCCAATTTTAATTGCAATATACTTTCTGCAATATACAATGCAGGATGTAGGTAATTCTACCTGGGGCCTGTTAGGTATCCTCATGGACTACCCCAATAATCCAGTTTGTCGAATTATTTGATCAAAAGCAACTGAGATCATCGACATGCTATGGACCAGATTTTTCCCAACGCGTTATTTCTCCCTCCCTCCTATTGCTGAGCTTATTGATCCCACTGGAGACTACGCGCAAACTTCTGTTCAGTATAACCGTTCAATGAAGTGCGAGAACACGGGTTCATATGTTGTTGGCGTTAATTTTTTGGTTTTAACCTCATCTTATCAAGTCACATATTGTTTTATTCCGTTGGGATTAACATGAGTTGCTATACTCACACGAATGAGCTTGAGTATATGTGCTTTCCACAAAACATGAAGGTTGCCTCAAGGTGTAGTAAGTATGCGGGATAATCGTAACCACAATCAATCATCCAATCAGTCATGAGGCATACAAGTTTAAAGAAAATTTGCCTTCACTGGTAAATAAAACAACAACCAGCAAACCACCACAATCTGTACAAAAACTGTAAATGAGCAGCATATAAACATAAGTACGTCAAAGGTCCTATCAATGCACAAAAACTGGACCACCAAATTCACAAGTTACTTCCCTGTTAGTTTACGAACATGCCAAAAACCATAACAAAACCTGCCAAAGAACATCAACTGCCGACTACCCCGCCGAATTATGGACTTCCACCATTCCCACATAATGCCTTCCATAATGCAAAAAATACTACATACCACGAAGTTAATAGTCACCAACTCCTCCCAACAAACACCAACACTAATCAGTTTAGAGTAAGTTTGGTTTAGTCACAAAATCAACAGCCATTATCTCAACAAACCTGTGATGCCCCTCACCATCATTCATCATCAAAAATGTCTTCATCTTCATCATAATGAGGACACACTGCACGCTCCACCCTTTTCAACTTCTCCCACATGCTGATCTGGTTCTCTTGCACAGTGACGATCATGTCACGCAGGCCTTCCAAAGAAGCAGGGTTGTTCACCTCCCGAAGCTTGCTTTGGCCTTCTGATTTGCCAATTGTACCGGGACTAATAACTGAAATCTAGACTTTTCCCCACTTGCCTCGATTAAGGTCCGGTATTTTGCGTCCATGATGAATGAAACCAGTGAGCAAGTGCCCAAGAGGGAGGGATGCAATAGGATGGTTATTTGTCCAAGCATCATATATACTATCCCACCACATGCTCAGAATATCCGGCTTATATCCGTTGTATACTGCATGTAGCAGCACAGCCTGCTTAGCATTAACCTCACGTCGGGGGGACTTTGGGTACACATTCTACTAAAAAATATGGTGGGGGAGAACAAAGTCCTTTTTCAATATGTTCAATAGAATCTTAGGATTTGGATTGTCCTCGATGTCCTCGGGTGGCCAACTACCATGGCACATCGTCATCCAAATGTCATGAAAACTTGGCCTTTCCACGCCCGGAAGATAAGGGTATTGTTTTTCGGTCTCACGTGGTCGGGCTATTTTTTTAAATCGAGCAAGACGGTCCGGAGTTAATCTAATAGTATGCCCCCTAACTGTAGATAGCATTATCCTTTCCACCTGGTCAACCTCGAATGGATTTATCCTAGCAAAAAACTCCCTAACAAGGGTCAAATTTGCCTTCCTCGCGTATTTGCAGATTGGAAATAAGCCCAAATCTTTCAGAAGTTCGGGAACGCGCGTTAATTTCCTCAACTTCCCAAGCGCCACACTCCTCTCCTCGATTACCGGCCGTGTTGCAAATGTGGAAAGGTTTGGAAGCTTCATTGCTCCCGAGTGAGAATCACTCTCACTCTCACTCTCACCATCTTTGTCACCATCACTGTCACTCTCAGTGTCACCCTGTGACACACTCTTACTCATCTCGTCATAACACTCACCAGAATAGCCCACATTGTTTTCCTCATCTCCCCTCCCATCGGTGGATTCGTCCACTGATATTGCTACATTTTTACAGTTAGCAAGCCTTTTAGATCTACGTAAAGCCAGAGGAGGAGTCGAATCAGGATTTTTCCTTTTGGCAGGCGCCATTGGAAGATGCTGTAAAACAAACAAATCAAAATCACATCAATCGAGGCAATTTTTAAAAGCTGTTGAATTTATAAATTTTGTAAGCAACTAAGCATCCCTACGTTATGGTGGGATAATGTACAATGATGGCATAAATTACATGGACATGGTTAATGAGGGATGTCAAGGAACACGTCAGAGATACAAATCAATCAATTCAGCAGATTTTCATACACTAAGTAACATAGATTAACTACAACACAAACTGAAGATCAGAAATTTCAACTCAGCGAAGGAAAACTAGTAATAGCACCAAACCTATCACACATGAAATTCCAGAAAAGTATCAGAGATACAAATAAACCAATTCAGCAGATTTTAATACACCAACTAACATAGATTAACACACAAAGTGAAGATAACAATATTCAACTATGCGAACAGAAATGAGTAATAAAAGAGCACCAAACTTATGATACATTCAATTGAAGCACAGTATCATATGTCATTTTATTACATTTTAATAATATGACAAAAGGATCCGATAGAATGACATCATTTGAGGCCTTAAGTTATAAAGTTCCACAAACACTACATCAACATCAGCCAAACAAATACAAATTGACTAAATAGGAACATCATCAATTGGAGGCATTGATGACAATTTTGGACATGTCCGCTTATCGTGACCTCGGCACTTGCAATGGCTACATTTCCTGGGATTTCGAGAGTGTTGGGCAGTAGACTTCTTCCCAGGGTTGCCTTTGGTCTTCACCACAGCTGGATCGCTCACACCAAACAAAGTATTGCCATCACTTGGTTCACCAATGTCTGCGTTACACTCCTTATTCTTTCTCATCTCCCACCACTTCCTCATCCAGGATGTCATTTCATGCTCCACTTGCCTAGCATCTTCAAATGAGTCCTGGGCATGCGCCGCATAGAATGACATCAATTTGTAAGCCGAACTCAATATCCCATACCTAGCCGTGTGGGATATACTGCGAGAAATTTCCCCGATATTTGGTTGTTCCGCTGGAGGCCGAGCAGACCTTCTCCATCTTTGCATAACTAAACTAGGGGGAATGCTTGATAGGTGTTCATATTTCATGACCACAATCATGTGGCAACAAGGTAGACCAAATGACTCAAACATCAAGCAACTACAATTCATTCTGCTCTCAATTGGATAATACTCGACTGTCCAATTGGATTCTGGACGTAAGTACATCTCAATGAAGTACAATCGACGCTCCACCTCATCAACACGACGCGCCACAATCAATGCAGATGCGCGCTGTATTTCATCCTGAAAGAATCTGAAAATGTATTGTGTGTAGACCTCGGTTCCATTCTTCTCTAAGCTTTTCAATTGCGTGATCAAGACAGGGGTACTATGCTCTGTTGCCGTCTCAGCCCCCGCATCAGCAACTCGCATCCTAGCCAGACGACGGTGGTACTGCTGCACAAATTCAAAAAGCCGTAGCCTTACTGTTACAAACCAATTCAAATAACGGTTCATACCTTCACAACGTTGAGTGCTCCTCATCCCAGCAAAGAAATGGCCAAGAAGATATGCCTCGGCCCATCTTTCATGATCACTATACATCTCTACCACCCAAGCATTTTTCTGTAGGCCGTAGTGTGATACCATGTCAGCCCAAATAGTTTCAAATTCTTCAACATCACATTCCATTTGCATCAAAGTGGTAAAGTCAGATACGAATTCCAGTATGTGAACATTTTTAGCCGCATTTCGCTCCAAATGCCATGAACATAGGCGATGCCTTGCATCTGGAAAAATGTTTCTAATTGCATTTCGCATCGCCAAATCGCCAAATCACCATAATTGCAGCATAATCCATCTGAGACCTCCCATCTGTCCACAATAGTGTCTCCAACCGGTCAACCTCATCAACAGTGTACTTGAAGAAAAATAACGGATCGGTGCTAACCTGAGCAGCCAAGTATCCTAATGCACCCTCAGCATCCCCATTTCTTATTTCTTCTTTACGACTGCTATGCAATTTGTTGCGCAAATCTTTTACAGTGAACCCCACATTTTGGAATCCCACTGATTGACATGTCATATAGTCCATAATCTCGGCTGCCTTCATGCCTACATTCCGCATGGCCATTACCTGAGCTATGTCTGCATCACCCACTTGTCTGTGCGACCGCAGAAAAGGAACACATTGCGGTGCTGCTAAGGGATGGTTGTGGGCACTCACAAACTCTGTGACAATGTAATTTGTCACGGTTGGGCTCATACGACAAACCCGGAATTTGGCACCACAACCAGTTCTTGTTTCAGCTTTATGACGTCGTTTCCGATTACTGCGTTCTAAGTGCTTCTTGTTTCTTTGACCTTCCCTAGAACAAACCCAAACCCTCCACCTTACATACATTTCATTGCCTGTTTATCGTCTACTTTTATATTTACGAACACTAAAACCAATTGCCTTTGCATATGCATTGTAGAATTGACCAGCCTCATCTTCAGAAACAAATGTCATTTGCACAATCTCCGTGTCAGTGAGCAAACGAAAACTATCATCTACACTAGAAGCTGACCCTTCCCCTTCCTTTTCCTCATCCACATCATTCTCTCCAAATCTATTGCTCCTCTGTGAATCTTCCGAACTATCGAGACAAGATTTGGAATTGGATTCCCAATCATAAGAATCTACCTTCACACCCCTGCTGTTGGTACTACTATTGGGAGTTTCCATCGCACCTAAATAATAAACCACATTCGCACAACTTTTAATCCACAAGACAATACCTAGGTGTAGTACGTTACATAGACATGACATGACCTATAACTAAATTGTCAAGTTCATAGTGATAATCATCTATCAATCTAGTACATCTATTTCATGACAGCTCATATGCCTTCTAAATGGGTTTCTAACACTTATGTCACCAAAACAACACAACCATTATAGACTTCGATGACAAAACTTTTCAAACCAATCGATCAGTTGTTTGATTATTGTTTACACAACAGTAAGACTAAAGTATCAATGGACCATAAACACCATTCCTATATCTCACACTTACACCACAGAATCAACAATACATTTTATTTTAACAATATATGCAAACACCTTAACCAACAAAATATCTGCGTTTATGTGATCAAATAGTGTAACAACAAACACCATAACACATAGATCAAGAATAGGTAGGAAGACATCTCAAATAGATGACCAAATGTTTTTTCCATAACATTTCAAGCAAGACTGGTGCAATAGTTGGTTCCAAGTTGCAAGAATTAAGAAAGGTATAAACAATTGGTTTACAAATATTTTCAAACTCAGGAATTGAACCATTTTATACATTTAATAGTTTCCAAGCACTAACTAACTCACTAATGCTTTGTTGATTTCAACTTCAACTGTGGTCGTGAGAGATTTTATGTCTCAACTGGAGCATTTTTTTGTTCCATTTTTGTCTTCCCCAAAACTGACCCACAAATCTATGTTTCCCTTTCCCTTATAGTGCCACAAACCACAAATTTGAAAACCATAACTCATACAACAGGAATCCGAAATCAAACGATGTCAAAAATAGTCTGACCAAGTAAAACTAAGGGATGTAAATCAGCTTTAACTTATTTGCACGCCCACAACCTCTCACAAAATCCTCATGCATTCCATGTTCTCGAAACAAATTCTCATACAATAGTAAAAAATAGCAATTGTCAATCTCATGAAACCAATTCAATACAACAAACCCACTTAACAACTCCATATATCAATACCACACAACAAAACCCTAACTTCCTAACTCAATGTGGACAATGTTTCAACATCTCTTCTACTTCGCTGTAATGGGTTATGATTACAAACACTACGGGCTTCACAAAATACCAAATTTCAACAAAAAATTATAAGATTTCAACAAATATGGGCCGTAAATAAAATTTGCTAACAAAATAAAATGGAGAATCAGATTATACCAAAACTTAAATGTTGGGTTCGACGTGGGCGTGGGGGAGCTTTAGCCTCAAGATCTCGGCCTTGTTCTCGTCGAAGGTGGGTTTCGGATCTGGATTGGAATCCGGGTCGTCCGATGGCAGCCCGACGCAGTTTTTGTGCGTGGTGGAGGCGGCGACGACGTCCACGGGGTGGATGTAAGGTGGAGAGGAGAGGGAGAGGAGGGGACGGAGGGAGAGAGACAGAGAGAGGAGTTGCTACATGAGGGTTTTGTTTCTGGGTTCGTGGGAGCTGAGGAGATGAACCGAATGGCAGACTGATTTTTCCATCGTTAAAGGTTAAAGGGAATAAATGAACGAGGGAAAACATACAGAGAGGATGATAGATGTTACGGATGTAGGGGATAAAAATCCTTACCCGTGGTTAAACCGTGGTTAAAGGAGGAGCTTGGGTTTTTATTTTCTTTTTACCGGTTCTGTAAGTATCAGGGAAAATTTGGGAAAGTTGTTATACCTTCGTTATGCCACCGAATGGTTTTCGTTATGCTCTCAATGGTCACGTTATGCCAATTATTACGGTGTCTCCAAATTCGCCGGGGACACCATAGCACTATCCGTGAGAGTATGATCTATTTTTTCAGGGGCTTTTTAGGATGGTTTTTTAAATTTCTTTCTCTTGATTTTCACAAGATCTTGGTCAAATTCTACTACTATATTTTCTTTTTCTCGACGAGACGAATGAAAAAAATATAAATATATAGATTAAAGTTGAAAAAAAACTCATATACGACGAAAAAGACCAAAACAAATTTGAATTTTTGAATTTTTGCAATAAAGTTCGACCTTTTTTTTACCAATAAGACTAAAAGATTTTATTAACAAAAAAAGTTTGATTTGTTATTCAATGTAAATTTCAAAATTTTATTAAAAATAAAAGTTTGATTGCCGGATTAAGTTTCAAGGTTTTAATTTGTCTTTCAAGTGGAAAAACGTAGGGAGAGGAGAGGAATATATAGTTGTTTGATGTGGATTTTTGGCGTTTGAGAGAGAGACAGAGAGTCTCTCTGTCTCTCTACTTCAGATCTATCCCCCTTGATTTCGGCGAGCTCCGACGTTGACAGAGTCGATCGTCGCTAGAGCAGTCCGCCTATGTGCTCCTTCCGATCTTCCTCGTTGTTTCTCTTCTTTCCGATCGTTCTGCAGTTCCATCGACGTTATTAGGCCGGCCCCGTTCTCGTCATTATGGGCGTCACATAGGTTCGTGCCCTGACAAGAGCATAGTTTTTTCGGACGGATGTAGTAGTTGGTGGTTTTATGCGGTGGGGTGTGGCTGTTGTGGTGATCAAAGTTCTGTTTTGCTGTGTTTGCTGTGTCTTGCTGCCATTGTGGCAGCGGTGGTGGCGGCATTGAGGGTCATTTTATTAGTGTTTCTAGGTGGCTGGACTTAGTGTTGTGGATCTGTTGTTTACTCGTAGGTTTTGCTTTAGTTTTATTTGTTGTTTTTTTGTTGGTTTGCTTCCCTTGCGTGAGACTTTCTGATGCAGTAGCCAAGGAGGAGGAATACCATCTTAAGCATTCCAAGGATTTCTACTAGCTGGTTTTTGCGTAAATAATTGACCGTGGATTTAGGTGACAGGCCCACCTGGATTCGATCCGAAACTGCCCAACGGCCAAAACACATAGCCTTTGGCTATGTGCCGTGTGTTTTTTAGCCTTTTGAGGCCCTTTAGGCCCGCAAACGGGTCTTCGTTCAGTTTTTGGGCCATTTTTCGCACTCCTATAACTTTTCGTAAGAATTTCCGTTTCAGTCCGTTCTTTTTTCTAAAGTCTTGTTTTTATCTCTATTTTATGAGTCTGTAATAATTTCGGTATTGTTTCTTTATGTTTTCTAGGGTTACGGTTGCTACCTCTATATTCGATTTTTCGCCTTAGGGCTGGGCAGTTGATTATTGACAAAGAAAAGAGTCAGAGAGAGTTTCTCTAAACTACTGCGTTGTGATTGTCCTTGTTGCTTCGATCATCATTTTATTTTCTTATTCGCTTCCCTGCATCACTTTCTCACTCCTTATGGGTGTTGTTCTACTGGGTTTTTTTTACGTCGTCTTGATGGCATTTCGAGATCGGAGATAAGTCTTGTCTATGTGAGCTGTTGAATGTTCGTTTGTAAGTTTAGGCCTTCTTTTTGGTTGCTCTCCTCCCTCCCTATGGGGTGGCTGCCCATTCCCGATTTATGATTTTCGTATCACTGAAAGTACCCCTCAAATTTGACATTTTTTTTAATCATGTTTTGGGTTTTTTTTTTTTTTTTTGTCAATCGGAAATACGCATGTTTAGGTTTTGTTCAAAAAGATCTGTGCCCAAATATATATATGGGAATGGTTCAATGAACACCCTAATAAAACACCCAACGGGGACACCCAAAATCTCAATCTGATAGTTCCCGATTGAATTTTTATGATCCGAACCGCTCAATGTGTGCAGAATGTGATTTTAAGGGTGTCCACGAGAAATTAGCAAAAAAAATGACCGGAAAAGGCTTGATTTGAGCAGTTTTTATTTGAACCGTTCAATAAATAATTGTTCAAAACTGTTCGGATCAAACCCTTCCCGGTCATTTTTTTTGCTGATTTTTAGCGTGTACCCTTAAAATCACATTCTGATCACATTGAGCGGCTCGGATCATCAAAATTTGAACGGGAACCATGGGGTGTTTTTTTAGGTGTCCCCGTTGGGTGTCCCCGGAACCGCTGGCGGTTCTGGAAACCTTTTAAAAAACCCTTAAAAAAACATTCCATCTCAGCCCTCCATTTCAAGGGCTGAGATTAAATCTCTCATTCCACCCCTAAAACTAAAAACACGGCTGCCCCATATTCTCCACCCTAATCCCGTCCTACCCACAGGCCTCCACTCCTCCAGCGTCCTCCACTTGGACCGACGACCCGACCGCCGACGAACGACCCACCACCTCCGGCCACCGCCACCACCGCCGGGCTCTCTCACTGTTAGAACAAGGTCTCTCTCTCACTCTCTCTCTCTCAACAAAACAAACTGCTTCCAACCTGTACCAACAAAACATCATAAATGTTTCAAGATTGAACGGGCTGATCGAGCTGTAATCTTAACCTGTTTTGAAAGTCCACATATTTATTTCAGTTGAGTTTTGGTTTGTGATTAAGCTTTTGATTACTACTATTTTATTACTCCATTATCCCTTCCGATTGTGGGGGACAAATATAATTATGATTATAAGTGGGTGTGCTAATTAGGTACAGGGGTGATTTCCACGCACGAGTTGCTTTTGTAAAAGAATAAGAGGAGATAGCTTGAAATTCCGTGGTTTTATATTACACAGTAGTTTTTTTTTTTTTTTTATCGGTTTCTATAATATACATTAGATAAATTTTGCTTTTTGATTTGGGTTTTCGCAAAACGATTTTTTGGTTTTTATGAACAGAGTAAATTACGTGGAAAATGGGAATTGAAGTTTCTATAGAAAATTCAATTTTCATGTGGTTCTTCGAAGTTCATGTGCTTGTGGGTCCTAAAGTTGCGGCCCTGAGAATTTTGGGATCTCTCGAGTGTTGAACTTGTTTAGATTTTAGCTTGGTTCGAATGGAACAATCTTACTTAATGTTCACTGAATCATACCATAACCACAACATCAGAATAAGTCGCCATTACCAAGAGGTTACCTAATGTTCACTGAACCATTCCAAGTAAATCAAATTTGGTTCTACAAATATAGACTTTCCCATTATGGGTTGCTGTTTAATTGTCTCTGGATTGGTGTTTAGAGAGTACCACTATTGACTGTATTCCTATATAATAGAAGTATTTTCGTGCATACTGTTGATAAAAAAATCTGGTCTTAGGACTTGGTACTAACATGCTTGGTCCTATTGTTTTCCTTCACTCATATTTGGCTTTTATTTATTTAAGTCGCCAAATCCTTGCATTACTTCTTTATTACCAGCGGTGCTCTATTCTGTGTCTGCGCGTATGTGTATGATAGGTATGTGTATTTTTGTAATGGATACTACATTCCTCTTTGCAGGCAATTGAAGGGTGAACAATGGAGTTAGAGGCTTTAGACGATGTTGAAGTCAGGGATACAGAGACTCCAGATAACTACGTGGAAGGGTTGAAAACACTGACAATTGGAATGTATTTTGAGACAATTGAAGAAGCACGAAATTACTATGAACGTTATGGTCAAGAAAAAGGGTTTTGGATTCGTACTCGAGGTTAAGACAAAGGACGAAATAGGTCGAAGGAAGTCACTAGGGTGCGATTTGTTTGCACAAAAGAAGGAAATTATGCTGCAAAAAAGCAACAGGAGGGTGTTCAACCGTTAAATGTGGATATGGTAGACGAAGAGGAGAAGGTGATGTCAAAGAAAAGAGTTAAAAATTGTTCAACGGTTAAATGTGGATGCAAGGCTTATTTGCGGATTATACATGACAAATGGAATTGCAAATAGAAAGTAACAGGTTTCGATGAAAATCACAACCACCCACTAGTGACTCCAAGTAAGAGGATGAAAATGAAGTCAAATCGAAACATGCTGAAAGCAGTTAAGAATTTGACTGAGACATTTCATAGAGAAAATATAGATATTTCAAAAGTTCCTTCAATTTTTGGTGGTGAGTACATTGGCTTTGATAATAGGAATTGCTACAATCACTTGCGGAATGTGAGACATAGAGACCTAGACTGCGACGATGCACAATCAGTTCTTGACTACTTTAAGGACAAACAAGCACAAAATTCAAAATTTTTTTATGCGATTCAATGTGATGAAAGTGGGAGGGCAGTTAATTTTTTTTGGGTGGATTCTCGATCTCGCATGGCATACCGTTATTTTGGAGATGTGGTCACATTTGACACAACATATCGAACAAATAAGTATGATATGCCTTTCGCACCATTTATGGGAGTAAACCATCACATGCAGTCGATACAGTATGGATGTGCGCTTTTACAAGACGAGACAGAGACGACGTTTGAATGGTTGTTTAAGACATGGCTTGACGCTATGGGAGGACAACCTCCAACTTCTATCATCACTGACCAAGACTTGGGAATGAAAGGAGCTATTGCCAAGGTCTTTCCCAACACCCGTCATCGTCTATGTCTTTGGCATATTAAGAAGAAATTTGTTGAAAAGTTGTCACAAGTGTACTATAAGAGATCGAAATTCAAGAAAAACATGAAAGAACGTATTAGGAGGACATACAAGAAAGAGGATTTTGAAAAGAGATGGATGTTATTGATGAAGGAAAATGGGTTAGAAAACAACCAATGGCTTCAAGGGTTGTTTGATATTCGAGAATCATGGGTACCCGTTTATAATCGTGATACATTTTTTGTTGGTATGAATACGACCGGACGTAGTGAGGGCATCAACTCATTTTTTGATGGTTTTGTAACTCACACATCAAATCTCAAAGAATTTGTGGTGAAGTATGAGAAAGCCTTGAGTAGGATTGTGAAAAGGGAAAATGATGAAGATTTTGAGTCCGAACATAAGTTTCGGATTGTCAATGACCACGAATTTTTGTTGAAGCATGTGGGGAAAATATATACTAGAAATGTCTTCAACAAGTTGAAGGAAGAATTGAATAAAGTCTTTCACTACAAAGTTGAAAATGTGAGAAATGGCAATGGTTTTCAATCTTTCATAGTGAAGTCAAAAGATGACGAACTTGAAAAGTTCGAGGTGACATTGGATTCACAAACCTATGAGGGTAAGTGTGAATGCCAACAATTTGAGTTTGTTGGGATATTGTGTGCGCACATTTTGAAAGTGTTTGTCCGACTAAACATTGATGAAATACCAGAACATTTTATTCTCCCACGATGGAGGCAAAAGGCCAACAAATTTAGGATAATTGATTCTCAAGGATTGGTGCATGATGACGGCAAAGAAGAATCTGAGGCATTAAGACTTAGCCATATGTGTCAAGAAGCTACAAAATTGGCTTGTTTGGCCGCCCCATCAAATGAGGCATACAAAATTTTTATTGAAGGTATGAATGATTTATTTGAGAAGATCCAAGAAGGTTCTAAAGTGTCTCCAACTGAAATTTGTGCTGAAAAAGATATCGAGAAATCTACAGAGCCATCGCCGTCTCAGGTGTTGCTTTGGATCCAAACATCTCAATTTGCAAGGGTAGGAAAAAGGATGTCAAGGGAAAAGTTGCTACTACACAGTCCGAAAGATTGAAAAGTGGTATTGAGATATCATTAAATAAGAAGAAAAGAAAGTGTCACATGTGCTTTTAATTTGGACACGATAAGAGAACTTGTCCTTTGAATCCAATGAGTAAAAATAACAAAGTTAACTCAATTACTAATCCTGTTGTTCTTATTGAGATAGATGTTTTTATTTACTAATCTTATTCTTTTTAATTATCAATTTCATTCAATAGACTTGGAAGAGGAAGCGAAAGGCTCAGATAGTAACCAAGAGGAAGGCTCAGATAGTGACCAAGATAAAGGCTCAGATTGCCCCGAATGATCTTGGAGTATTTTGGCATGTTGCATTTGTTTCGTAATGTAATGTAGCTATTATGCTTTGGAATTGAATGTGAGAAAGATTGGATCAGTTTGGAATTGAATGTAATGGGTTTGTTTATTTTGGCATCTTGGCTTTGTTTCGTAACGTAATGTAGTTATTTATGTATACCAGTGTTTAGTTATTAGTGTCCTTGTGCAGTTATTATGTTCACAAAGGTAGGTTCTGAAAAAATTTCAGCAAAGTCTCCCCTGTTTTTGGACCTAGCTATAACCTGACATCTTGCGTCTCAGTCAATACAGCAAAATATCAACAAGAACCACATAAGCAAAAATCTAGATTCACAAACACCATTGGATAAGTAACCGGAATTCAAAAGAGGCATATGTTTTTCCCATTCATTACTCATGGTAACATGACATTACTATAGTCCACAAAAAAGAGAAAAAACTATGATATCGATACATGGCTTAGGAAATGACAAATAAACTTCCATTACATGGCTATAACATCGATACATAGAACAACGATTGAGAACAAAAACATCGAAAGGCTCAACATTCAAGCTTCTATTGCACCGACGTAGAAGTTTCATGGTTGCACAGCTTTCATGGTTTCTCCCAAGCATGCTGAACGATGCATCCTTTCCCTCTTCCCTCCAACTGCCACATTTTTTCCAAAAGGCATGAGACTTTTTTCTTCATCAGCTCCAAAAGAAAAGGAACACAAGCCATTGAATTCTCATTCTTGCATTTGGTGTGCTACAACCCATCAAATTGAACTGTAGAAGCCATAAGAACAATACGCACAAGGTTTCTCCTCTTTAAGAGTGATAAACTTCCATACAAAAACTGAGGCTCAATCGTTCCAGTAGAAATACCTGAACCAGCAAAATGTCACGTCCGTTACAGTGAGAATGAAAATCCTGTCTCTAGTTTGGAATGTAAATGAAAACGTTGCTCCCATTCCCTCTGTATGTTTGAGCATGCGTGCAGGTGTGTCTGGGCTTTGTAATCCTCTTTGACGAATTCTTTGTCACATGACACTAACCCCCACAAATCACTTAGATACTACTGTGTTCTATAGATTTTTGATTTTCCAAAAAACTATTTTCCTATGGCTTCCCTGGAATTTGGGCTAATGAGGAGCATTGTGGTTGAAAGTTTAAACAAAGTTCAAAAGCTTATTTTTCCCCCATAGTACTGTCAGGATCTAAGAAATTTAATTCTGGAGTGAATCAAAGTGAGGCAAGGGACTAGGACATGAGAAGCTAAATTTCAGTGTGCAACCGTCTAGGATAAATGGATACGAGAAATCAACTACACACTGTCTTGCCGATCCGTGGAATCTTGGCTCCAATAGGCATGATATCTTGCATCCCAATATGCACAAATGGAACAACCAGAGGAATATTGTCTGCATCAACCTGTTGAGATTGAAACATGTATTAAAATTCATATTGTTTATGACCCAACTGAAAAACAATAATACATGAGCTAAAATAACAAACAATCATGAAGAGATGCAAATGATAACGACAGAGAAACAAAAACACATATAACAGGCTACACAGTAAACTAACTTGGCTTCTTTTTTCCTGCTGAGGGCTTAGGTAAGCTTACTAAACTTATCCCGGCTCATTTTACTCAACATAAGAAAACAGGCTTAATGCGTGTCCAGGATCTTAGTGTATGCACCATTCTAAAGCACCAGCATCTGTGATTCCTTTCCGAAAGGGAAACATTTTAGGGGTTTTTTTTAAAAGGTTCCCGGAAAAAACAGATTCAAATAGAGAGGGAGAGGGGGAGGGAGAGAGATACCCAGAAATCGAGCTCGAGCCCTAATTTGGTGGTCAAATCTGTTTCTTCTAGACTGTAGCAAACCCAGCACTGTAGCAGGCCTTCTTGGTGGGAAAAACTGAGCCCGAGAGAGAAAAAGAGAGACGCGGAGAGAGAGAGAGTCGCGCCACGTGCGCCGTGGGTTGTCATTGGCTGGGGGCTCGTCGGTCGGTGGAGGGTGGGGAAACTGGAGGTTGGATCGCCAGATTGAGATGGGAGAAAGGGGGCAGCCGTGTTTTTAGTTTTAGGGGCGGAATGAGAGATTTAATCTCAGCCCTTGAAATGGAGGGCTGATATGGAATGTTTTTTTAAGGGTTTTTTAAAAGGTTCCCGGAACCGCCCGTATATATATATATATATATATATATATATATATAGACAACAAATTTGACCCAAAAAAAACAACACATAGTTTTTTATCAAATTTTAATGATTTGAGCCGCTCAATGTGATCAGAAAATGATTTTAAGGATACCCACAAAAAATCAGCAAAAAAAAAAGACCGGAAATGACTTGATCTAAACAGTTTTTAGCTTAGATTTATGAACGGTTCAATTAAAAACTGTTCAAAATAAACACTTTCCGGTCATATTTTTTGCTAATTTCTTGAAGGTACCTATAAAATCACATTCTGCATACATTGAACGGTTCGGATCATAAAAATTTGATCGGGAACTATGAGATTGAGATTTGTGTTTTTTTTTTTGTTGTCAAATTTGTTGTCCCCGAAACCGCCCCCATATATTCGGTTTGTTTTTAATTCCTTCTTCCAAGTAAATGAGGCTAAAATTGAAAACCTTCTAACAAAATCTTATCAGCGTATGAAGATAAATGGATCAACGAGTACCATAACATCTTGGGAGAATATCTTCAAAGTCAAAGAATATTTATGTTTTATATATTCAATCATGGGAACATCCGTAGGTCAAAAATACTACTTTTATGGTCCTTGTTATTGATTTTTCAATCTTATTAGCACCTCATATATATTCAGGGCTTGAGATTAATATCCCCATTCACTGCATGCAACGCCAACATGTGATGCATGTGTTTGTTATTCTACCAGTTACCCCACCACCAATCCAATCGATCAATTTTGAATATCTGGAAATTAGGCAGCATGCACCCACGACTTTTTTTGTTTTTTATTTTTTCCTTTCTGATAAACAGATGTCCAAATGGGCCCCACCTCACTTCATCTAGTTAGAAATGAAGTCATGCGTTGGACAATAGATACATTGTGGAGCCAAATCAATTCCATGTTTCACAAGGCATTGAGCGGTTCTTCTATTACATTATGCAACAGAACTGCACTCAATACAATACAAAAGCTTGTTAGAATGTGCTAAAGAAAATCGAGAAGCAGGAGCGGTATACAATGTGCTATGGATATCTATATACAATATAAAAGCTTGTTAGAATGTGCTTTAGTCATCGTTATTTTGGATTGGAGAACTGAAAACAATCATACTTTTGCCTCTGCTCAGTGGTAATGAGCACGAATTTGGCAAACAAACAAATGTGGAAGGCCCCAGAAACATGGGGAATTTTATGATCACAAGGTATCATACAAATTTGTTATACAAATTGTGCTAGGCCAAACCCAACTCAAACAGGGGTTGGTACACGATGTGGTGACAGTACAGGTGGCTTGGGCCGAGCATGATGGCCCAGGTCACTATCGGATTGAGCTGATTTGTCACGGCCCGTGCGTTTTTTTGAAATTTTTGAACGGCTCAGAGTTTCTGCGCTGGATCAAGAGTGGGTCCCATGTGACCGTCGGCCGGTGGTTATAGAAGGGTTCCAAATATACATAGAAGACAAGCTTATGCCTAAAGTATAGAAAAACATAAACCATATGGTCATCAGTTACATTACTCATCTGTAAAGTTAGAAGCCTCATCTGCCTAGGACTCTGCAACAGAAGACGAGTGCGAAACCGTGTTCCCTATAGAAGACGGATATGATTGTGCAAAATCATCAAACCCTTCCCGGTGAGCAAACGTTAGACCCGCTGCAGAAATACCCATCAGATTCAACTCTGGTAGAGGAATATCTCCCTCCAAATACTCCACAACTTGCCTCATATTCGGCCTGGCGGCAGGCTCAGAGTGGGAACACAATAAACCCAGCTTCAAAACCAACTCCGCTTCCTCCCCTACATATTCACTCCCCAATTTAGCATCAATGGTTCGCAACACTTCCCCTCTGCTCCAAAAGGAAAACACCCAATCAACCAAAACTATGTCTTCTGCTGCTGCTCGTGGCTCAATGGGCCTCCTCCCACATACCACCTCGAGCAAAAAGGCACCGAAAGCATACACATCGGTGCTCGTTGTGGCCTTTCCGGTTCTAGTGTGCTCCGGTGCAAGATACCCAAGTGTTCCAGCCACATGAGTGGTTTGTGGATCGGTTCCATGATCAGACAATCTAGCTAGCCCAAAATCACCCAATCTCCCATTCAATTCGCCATCTAACAACACATTACTCGGCTTGACATCTCTATGCACAACAACTTGCTCCCACTCTTCGTGTAAATAGAAAAGGCCCGACGCCACCCCCTTGATGACTCGAAATCTTTGCTGCCAATTGAGGGTACAACTCGGCTGGTCATAGAGCAATTTATCTAGACTTCCATTTGGCATGTAGTCATAGACCAAAAGGAGCTCTCCTTTTCGGCGACAATAACCCAAAAGTTGAACTAAATTCCGGTGGCGCAAACGTCCAATACTAACGATTTCCGCCACGAATTCCTTCATTCCTTGCCCAGATTCATGTGATAACCTCTTCACTGCAACCTCAATTTTTGAAGTAGGCAGTATTCCTCTATAAACCCTACCAAATCCCCCACTACCCAAGAGCCCCTTTTCCCTAAATCCTTTGGTGGCAATATACAAGTCCTTGTACTTGAACCTATGAGGCCCATAGTCAAGTTCCCAATCTTCAAGCACTTCAGCAAACTTCCTCTTCCTTCTGACATAATAAACTACC
Organism: Rhododendron molle; assembly: GCA_025413875.1. Lineage (NCBI taxonomy): Eukaryota > Viridiplantae > Streptophyta > Magnoliopsida > Ericales > Ericaceae > Rhododendron > Rhododendron molle. The sequence goes on from CM046391.1 coordinate 51,475,112, forward strand.
CCTGAAAGCACTCCAATCACCAAAACTAAACTCAAAGGCAACCCAATTGTCAGAAGCCTAGAAACTTTCTTGGGTCCGATGCGAGGAAGCTTAGGGAGTTGAGAGAAATCAAACCCATCAGCCAATCCATTAATCTTAAAGCTCCAAGCCAATAGATAATGGGAAGAACTGAAAGAACCAGAAGAGGAAGAGAACCCAACGTACATAGTTTGGTTCAAGATCGGGGAAAGATCCTTAGAAAGAGTCAATAGCGGCGTGTTTGGCTTGGGTGAATGAACCGGAGCCATAGTTACTTTTATTTCCTTCTTTCCCCCATCATATTCAACCCAAACTTGCATCGCCTTACCGCTGATCAGACTCAAATTCTGAAACTTCCCATTTGAATAATACCCTGCTGCCTTAGACGCATCAGAGACCAGCCCATTAATGTCGATGCCAACATGGTTATCGTTTATATCTTGAAACTCTCTACTGTATATAGTATCAAACTCTACCGCAACCACATGATTGGTAAAGTTTCCGTTATTGGTTTCATTGAAGAGGCCCAAGTAATCGCCGGGGAAGGCACCGGGGAGGCTAGGGGCGGGGGCCAAGACGAAGGCGATGCCGTGGCCGGAGAGAGTGGGGAACTCGGGGCTGATGGAGAAGATGAAGGAGGTGGAGAAGGATGAAGCGGTGGCGTTTGGTGAGGCTTTGAAGGGGAATGGCATGGGGAAGAAGACATGGCCGGCCGCCTGTTCTCGGCGGGTGCCGTTGGTTAAGGCTAAGAGGCCTGATGGTTTGAACTCGGCTATGCCGGCAAGGGTAAGGTTTGGTGAGGCTTTGAAGTTGTTGAATGTGAAGCTGAGCTTGTCTTGGGCGGGTGTGGAGGGGAGGAAAGCGAGGAGGAGGAGAGGAGAGAGAGAAAAAAGAGGAGTGAGAAACATGGCTGTGGAATGATGGGTGTGAGAGTTGAGACCAATGCTTTGACGAAATGTGATCTCCTTTTATTTGTTCCGATGTAAATCTTGGTTTGGGTCTCCATGGGTATGCCAATTGTATACTCCATTATAAGGAATCTTGGCCATTCCGTACTACTTGTTTTGATCAGTTCAACTTTTTGTTTTGAAAAGCTTTCTGCTTTGTTTTCTTTACAACTTAAAAAAAAAATTTCAAAAAATACTCTCTAGATTCTACCTAGATTCCCTATAGTTCCAACATTTCTTTCTCTATCTCTCTACACTTATTATCCCTACTATTTTTTAAAAAACTTTTCAAATATCAATCCAAACAAAGCAGAGTTCAAGCGAACATGTAGCTTGAAGTCAACTATTTTAGTCAAATAATTCCTAACTGGGATGTTTCAGCTCCGGATCCTCCTTTTACGGTACTGCTGCGAATCATCGCTCCTGCGAATTTTAGTTGTTTTAAATAATTTTGAGAGACTCTTCATGCTTGTACTTGTATTCTCACGTTATGTACGTGACTAAGTTTGTGATAACATGGCCTCCAGGATTGAAAATTAACCAATTTTTGTCCACCAATCTTTGCAGAGAGATTATTCAGTGTTTTTGGAGGGCCACCACGTTATGCTTTAAGGACATTTTCTACCCACTATTAGTGTGGACTTCACTGTCAAGTATGTGGCTCCTACACCTACGAAAGCCCTTAAAGTACTTTCCGATGGGGGTTCTCCCGAGCAATGAATAATTTTCCATTTTTGTGAGAACAGAAGCCTAGATAATTTCAAGAGGGAACAAATTGATTGCCTTTTTTGGACTTTTCAAAGGAGGACTTTAATGGATGATGTATATGCAGAGCGTTGAACAAAAAGGCAGGCTGCCCTTAAAAAGGTCAGCCTCGGGTTTGAAGGATATATTGAACTGTGTGAGATCCGATCTAATTTTTCATTAGCTTTTTAACATGGCTTTTAAAATTTCTCTCTCTTAATTTTATAAGATCTGGGTCAAATTCTTACGCTACATTTAAGAGAAAGAGAGAGAGAGATAAGGAAGCATTTCGATGAAAGTGAAGGGTTTCATTTCCGCCATAAATTCATTAGTGAAAGCGTATTAATCTCTTTTAGTCCAAGGATTCCGTCAAGGATGTGCGGGATTGGGCATCTTTTTGGAGGAATTATAGTCGTAGCCCTGATAGCAGAATTCAATTGCACCTGGACTTTTAATTCCAATTCTTTATGGTATCTCCAATCCACCTCTATTCCTCCGAAATAGAAGATGAATGTGACACATTGAGAGGAGTTTCGTAATTTATTCCGTTTTTCTTCAATTTTTATATTTTTTGAGAGAATTTTTTAGGGACCCATCGTCTTTTTTAGAATTTGGTACTACAAAAGCAAATTTAGTCCTCTAAAAATAGAGAATCAAAAGTAAATTTAGAGTACAAAATCCCTTTAAACTCTAAAAATGACGATGGATCCATCAAAGATTCTCCCAAAAAAATATAAAAAGTGAAGAAAAAGAAGAATAAATTTCAAAAATATCCCTTTAATGTATCACATCTATACCCTATTTTGGAGGAATAGATATGAATCGGAGATACCCTCAGAAAGGAAGGAATCAGATCACACTTGGGCAGTTGGACTTTTCAACCTTAACATTTTTTTCCAACTCTTGTAATGACTTTATCTACACCCAGAGGACGCCATTTCCATTCGATTTCTGTACGTACAACAAGGGTCCCACTTGACCCAGCTGTCATTCAATGATACGCATACAGTTAAAATTTTCATTGGTGTCCCATCGGGGTCTAAATATCGTCAAAATTTTAAGCTTCGATTTGAATTTTCAAAGAGAACTGCTAATCCCCCTCCCCGGCCCGGAGGCGGGGGGCTGCTCCCCCCTGCTCCCCCCGAGTGGGGCCTACTCCGGGTCTCACTCCGATGATCGGGATCGTTCACTTTGTAGAGTTCGTCGAGTAGAACAACCATGCAAAAAATCAGTTTTTTTCAACCTTAACATTTTTTTCCAACTCTTGTAATGACTTTATCTACACCCAGAGGACGCCATTTCCATTCGATTTCTGTACGTACAACAAGGGTCCCACTTGACCCAGCTGTCATTCAATGATACGCATACAGTTAAAATTTTTATTGGTGTCCCATCGGGGTCTAAATACCGTCAAAATTTTAAGCTGCGATTTGAATTTTCAAAGAGAACTGCTAATCCCCCTCCCCGGCCCCACCTCCCTCTTCCCTAACTACCCCCGCCCCTCTCTCTCTCTCTCTTTCTTTCTCTCTCTCTCTTCCTTTTCTTTTTTTCTTTACGGTTGCTCCTTTTTTTCTTTTTCTTTTCCTTTTCTTTCCGGTTTGTCTTTTTTTTTTCTTCATTTTATTTCCTTTTCTTTCTTTCTAGTTTGAATTTTTTTTCTTTTTTTATTTAATAATAGGTTCAAGTTTAATTCTAAGTTTTGTAAAGTAATTGAGAGAAAAAAACCAGCTCTCAATTGATCATGTTTACCCGACTAGTTTTTTTCCTTTTTTTTGTCCTTTATAGATTAAAAAATATAATTACAAAAATAAGTGTTTTTGCTTTTTTCACAAATAGTTATTTGTTGGTACAACGGTAAGATGATCTCTTTGTAAACAAGAGTTCGTTGGTTCGACTCTACCCCCACACTCTCCTTCGCATTTTTTTTTCTTTTTTCACAAAAAGTACTAGAAATCACTCAGCGTTGTTCCGTATCCGAGATTACCGTAGTAAAATAAAATTTTAAAAGTGAGAGCAAAAATAATTCAAACTAATTAGTATGTAGCCTGTTATATTAATACAAAAATAAAGTACTACAAAAATAACGAAATTAAATACTACAACAATAATAACAAAACAAAATAAAAATAAAGAAAAGCCATGTGAAACCAGACCGTGTATAATAATTCTAAATATATACATCCAAAAATACTGTTCGATTCCAAAAAAAAAAAAAACCCTAATTCAAAACCCACCCATGACCCGACAGTAGAGAAGAAGCCTGCAGTGTTACTGAAAGTGCAAAGTTTTTATTAATAAAATTACAACTGCAGTCTTACTAAAACACGACGAACTAATGGTTACTGAACAGGAGAAAGTCTATGTTCTTCACGGCCGTATACATGTAATGCAAATAAAAAGAGTACGGAATAAATTGATCAAAAAGGACATTTATTTTTGTACAAAAATAAGTGTTTCAATTTTCAATTTGTTTTTTTTCTCTAAGAGAGTCCTGAAACTAAATAATGAGTCTTAGGGTGTTCGTTGAAAGGCCTAAGAGCAAATTGGATCTTCGCCCCTGTTAAATGGAATTGAAAATTGGAGCACTTAATTTTTGAATTATATTTTTTAATATAGAAAGGGTGTATTTATAGAAATTAAATAAATAAGATATAAGTAATTAAATAAAAAAAGAAATTAAAAAGTGGGAGAAATTTAAGTGGGCCCGGGGGCTTTGTTGCCTAAGAGAACCCTGATCATTTCCACTGTTACTATCCAACCCAATTCGTTATTTTAATTAGTTAATAAAGAAATTAAAAAGTGGGCACAATAACCCCCTACCCACACAACTAAACGGCAACGTTTTGGTTAAAAAAAAAATTCTTACTATCAATTTGCAATCATGTGGAGCAGAAACGTGATTATGAGAGCCCTAGAGACAAAATTTGATGTCTCTTTAGAATAATATGATCAAAATAATAAGATCTTCACACCCGTTCAAACGGATTAAAAATTGGAGCACTTAATTTTTTTTGTGACTGTTTATATATTAAAATATATATAAAGAGAAGAAATAAAGAGGAAAAAATTTCAAACCGAAAAGAAAGAAAAAAAAAGAAAGAGGAAAAAAAAGAAAAAAATATTTCAAACTGGATAGAAATAAAAGGAAATAAAGCGGAAAAAAAAATGCAAACTAGAAAGAAAGAAAGAAAATGGGAAAAAAAATACTTTCTTTTTCTCTCGAAACTAAAAAGGTTGGAAAAATGGAAAAACTATATATTTTTGTGGTAGTTTAAACTGTATAAAGAGGTTGGAAAATTAAGTGTTCCAAAATTCAATCCGTTTGAACAGGTAGAAAGATTTTAGTTTTCTGATCATTTTATTCTAAATGATCATAATTAAATTTTGACTGTAGGGCTCTCGTTGATTAACTCTAAGAAAGTCGTAGAATCAAATATCTACTAGAGTTAATCAACGAGAGCCCTACAATCAAAATTTAATTCTGACCATTTAGAATAAAATGATCAGAAAACTAAAATCTTTCCACCCGTTCAAACGAATTGAATTTTGGAACACTTAATTTTTCAACCTCTTTATACAATTTAAACTACCACAAAAATATATAATATTTTTTCCATTTTCCATTATTTCACCATCAATATTAGGCTCGTTTGATAGGTTTCGTTGAGTAGATTTCAAAAATATAAAATTTATTTTAAAAAAATACGTAAAAAAAAAAGTTATTACCATTTAAAATTTTATAACAAAAAAATAAAATGAAAGAGAGAGAGAGGGGAGGGCTTCTTGCCAAGCCCATCGGGGGGAAGGGGGCGGCGGCGGATCAGCAATTTACTTTTTCAAATGACGATGTTGGCTTCATTTCTGGGCTTGGGAGCAGTGGAGCCAAAGTTGGGTGTTGATTAGCTGTAATCAATATAAACATATCTCATGTGAAATATAATTTAAAATATTTCAGAGTAAATAATATACAATATTGTGTGTTTATCCGTTTGCTTATATACGTAAGTTATTTTACTAAAAAAAAGCACGAGTACAGTGTATATATCATCCCAGGCCAAATGATGAAGTACTATTAGCCTCGCCATGTATGAATTCTGAGAACAAAGCAAAATTTGGGATGAAGTTCGGTTGAGATATAATCCCGCCTTGAAAATATTTTTTATAGTTCTAAGAACGAAGCGAAATTCTCTTTGTTCAAAAGAAAATAAGATATTCCAAAAATTGAGATAACAAGAAAAATGAAAAGCTCAAAATCCATAGGTAGCTCCATAATTTTTTTGTTGGGGGAATTTTTAAACTAAAAATTTACCCATTCTGTTAGTAGATCTCCACAAGCTTTGAAATAATGTATGTATATCACATATTTTTTTGGTTTCCTCATTTTTAAGGAGGGAAGAGCTTCAATAGAACTTAGGCATTTGGTTTGGCTTTGTTTTTTTTTTTTTTTGGTTGCTTTAGTTTGTTGTTTCTTGTATTTCTAGACCGATAGTACATTTTTATTGTATTATTTTCTTATATATAATATCTACATTTTTTGATTGGTAAAAAAGAAGTCCATAACAACATAGACAGACCACCCACTCTCCAAAGCCCAATTAGCTAGTCTATACTCTATAGGATCGGACCACAAACAGCCAGCCCATAGCATTATCCAAAAACCTAAATAAAGGCACATGAAACTGATATGGATGGCATTTAACTGTTAAACTTTATACAGTAGTATCTATCTAAAGGAAAAGCGAAAATCAGGGGTGCTTCATCTTCACTGTGTATGTGTTTTCTGTTTTGCCTTAATGGGCACGTGCCCGTGTTGTTCCAGTATTAGTACCAGTTCCTCGTAGGGTAATTTATCCGTGCTTCATTGTCTACACCCTACATATCTGCGTTTTCCTGGAGTTTCAAGAACCAATTGTCTTGCACAAAAGAAGAATTTCTGACTTTAACATCTAGCCCAGAAATACACAAAATGAGCAAGAATTTCTGACTTCAGGTCGTTGATAGATATGGAAGGCGCCTGAAACAAAAACAAAAAAAAAACAACAATTTTTTTATGAGCATTTCCTCATTTACACAGATCGTTTACTCAAGACACACAACCTTTAATGTTTTTTTTCTCAGCAAAAGGAAATTTTATAAAGCATGGAAGGATACATCGAGAGGGGAGGCTGAGGAGCACAGATGCTCAAACTCAACCGGGGGAGGGGGAAACGCAAATCATCCAGCACGAAGTTGAATGATAAATGCCAAAACAAATTACAATTTTAGCAAACGGATACCATCCAGAAACATTTTAAAATCCTCCACGGTGTAACGACCCTGATTTTTGATAAATAAAAATTTCGTTAAATATTTGAATTTTTTATTTATTACTTGGTTTGCTTTTAAAAATTTCTTTTAAATTCTAATAATCCGTCATAATTAGATTTGAAACTTGTAAAATTGAATTCTCTCACTCCGGACAATCTAGTCCTTCTCCCATGACTAGTATACTTGTAAACGTACTCGTATATTTTTCCTAGTAAGTAAATAATATCTTTAAATTATATTTCTCAGCTGGAAATCCTACATGGCAAGTATAGTTAGTTTTAACCAATTAGTTAGCAAACCCTAACTACCGTTTGGCTTAGTTACATTTCCCTAACCTGGAGTGATGCATCGATGCCGGAGTGGTTAGTAGAAAATTTTTGGCCTTTGCCTTGACCGTTGACTTGACTGCTTTTGCTTTGGCTTAGCTAGGCTGCCTTGGCGTCGGGTCGCGCCTTGCTTTCGCCTTGGCGTCGGGCCTGCCTTGCCTTGGCGTCGGGTCGCGCCTTGCTTTCGCCTTGGCGTCGGCTTTGCCTTGGCATCGTAGTCGGGTCGGCATCATTGTGAACTGCCTTGCCTTGACATCGGTCATTTGTTGGGCTGCCTACTCGCCTAGGCATCGGGTCGGAACTGCCTTCGCCTTGGCATCGGGTCGCTGACGGGCCTGCCTTGCCTTGGCATCGGGTCGCTGTTGGGCCTGCCTCGCCTAGGCATCGGGTCGCTGTCGGGCCTGCCTCGCCTAGGCGTCGGGTCGCTGTCGGGTTGCTCTGCCTTGGCTGCCATCGGGTTCTGCCTTGGCGTCGGGTCGCGCCTTGCTTTTGCCTTGGCGTTGCTGGGTTGCCTTGCTCTGGCTTTGCCTTGGCCACTACTTTCCTAGCGGGCCGCCTTGGCCACTGCTTTGCTAGCGGGCCGCCTTGGTCATCGCTTTGCTAGCAGGCTGCCTTGGCCATGCTCACGCCTTGCCTTGGCGTTTGGCACCGTCGGGCTTTAATATTCCGTTATTAGGCAATTTTCTAAAAAATAATATGTTACTAACCCTTGTATGCTTTTTAGGAAAGTATTAGCCAACACTTTTTCATTGACAAGTCACTTGAAAGCTCATAATACTTGATTCCTTCCTAGACCTCCCATGTAAGTGTACTTAGTACTTGAGAGAGAGAGAGAGAGAGAGAGAGAGAGAGAGAGAAAGAGAGAGAGCCGAATATGGAGAGAGAGAGAGGGAGGCCGAATGAGAGAGAGAAAAAGTGCAAGTGTGTGCTTGTGTTTTGACAACTCAACCAAGTAATCTCCTTTGACTTTACTCAACCAAAGTACAACCTTTTATGACTTCTTTTGTGCTTTTCCAAGCAAGTCCTTTCTAGGATGAGACTAGTCCAAAAACCCTTCATAATGACCTAATGCATTAGCCTTAAGCCTAAAGAGTTGAAAGTGACAATACTTGGCATGCTTGGAAGACTTGATTGGACAATTCAATGGATCAACAAAGAGAGAGGAAGAGAGAGAGAGGGCTGGCCGAATATTTGAAGGAGGAGGGTGAGGTGTGTGCTTGTGTGTAGTACACTCTATCAAGCTACAAACTTAGCCTTAAGCCTATTACCCAATTGCCAACCCATCCTAGTCTTCCAAAGTACCATCTAGCCAATGATGTTTTGCTTTCCCCTTGCAAGCAAGCCTATCCTAGACAAGACCAGCCCATAACCCTTCATGATAACCTAGGTTGTTAGCCTTAAAGCCTAAGAAGATGGATTGACAAGTGAAGGAAGGCTATGCCATGCTTTCAAGCATGAAAATGACAAGTCATGGAGCAAATCCATGGGAGAAGAAGGGAGAGGGGGGGGGCGGCGCGGGCCTTGGAGGGAGGAGGAAGAGGCCTGATTTTGCCTATAAATAGCAGCCCTCACTCTCATTCAACTCACACCTCAAAGCATTGCTCCAACTTCTCTCTAGAAACCATTTTCTGTTTTCCTGGCAGCTTACTGCCCTTCGTAAATCCCCATTTTTCTCCTGCTTAAGGTAGTTTTTAGGACTAACTTCCTTCAAGAATGTTGTAGAGCACTTCAAAACCTTCAAGTTAGACCCAAGAACCATCCCAATTGGTTAAGAAATGACCAAGATATCGACCTCCGAAGTTCAATGAAATTCTCGGATTTTCAGTCCAGACAGCTTACTGTCACCCCCTTTATCACCATTTTTCTCCAGGCGAAAGTCGTTTCTAGGAACAACGTCCTCCACGAAAGTCGTAGAGAACTTCGAGATCTTCGTTTTAGACTCAAGAACGATCCTATTCGGCCAAGTATTGACCGAGTTACTGCCATCCAAAGTTTTGGTTCAGATTTGGAAGTTTTACCACCCGTAGAATTTTTCAACTAGCTTATTCGGCCCCGACTAGTTTCGGATCAAGGTAGATTCTCCTTTACTCGTTAATCCTAAGTATACGTAGATTAATCTCAACTCATTTTCCCTAGTTATGTTGTTAAACTAAACGTAGATTGTCTTGAACTTTACAAATATGGTACGAAACTTGACGTCGAATGAATGTTAAAAATAAACCTATCTTGCTTTTGAAAGTATGACATGTTGAACAAATGATTTCTACGTCAATAAACATATGTTGTCTTTTTGAACTTCCCACAAAGACAGAAAGAACGGATTTCAAAACAAGAGAAATCAGAAACTTTATTCGAATTATTCGTATTTTGATCTTTTAGAAGGTTATGAGCTTGTTTACATGTTGTTTACATTACTTGTGGTTGTATAATGTTTATAAGAATGCTTGCATGATCTTGCTAGTTAGATTACAATGAATGATTTAAGTCAATCTATGTGAAAAGTCGCACCGCGGAGTCATTGCATGTAACGAGACACAGAAATCGAGAAAATAGAAACATAACACTTAGGGTGTGTTAAAGGCAATGTGTGTTTTGAAAACGCAATGTGGCCGGACTTGCCCATTGTGGGAATGTGGTTGATATGGATAAAAAGGATTTTTAAAACTACAAAATGACCAAATGTGGGTGCATTATGTGAGTGTGTGTGTGTTGTGTGCCAATGGGAACCCGGCGCGACGGAACCATTGTGAGGATACTCGGGAACCCGGCGCGGCGGAACCGAGGTTGGGTGTGTTGCTTAGTTATCCGTGGAGAGGAGCCAATGCAAATGTGTGCCAATGGGAACCCGGCGCGGTGGAACCATTGTGAGGATATTCGGGAACCCGGCACGGCGGAATCGAGGTTGGGTATGTTAAAGGTGATTTTCAAAATGTTGATTTGAAAGTGAAAAGAATTTCAGAAATGTTGATGAATATGAGACACGTTCTACGATGAGTCGCGTAGGAGAAACACATACAATGCAGACACCAACGTTAGACTAAGGAATGCGGATGTGTCATTGTTAATGCCATGTTAAACATGTATGTATTCCGTTGCTTGTGCAAGAGTTTGGTATGCTACTCTTTACTCTGATATTGGTAAGTTATGGGTTAGCGGGTATAGGATTATTCTGCTGAGCTCTTGTGGCTCATGGTGTTACCTTTGGTGACCCTGACATATTATATCGGTGGCGACGCTGGTATAATGTGTCAGATTTTGTAGATGATCAAGATGAACAGTACACCTTGGAGGCTTTTGGAGCTGAGGAGCTGGCTAGGATGAAGTCGCAGGCGGAGCTGTAGTTAGGAACCCGAGAACCCTTCATTTGTATAAATATTGGGCTCCATTGGGAGTTATGATGTAATAAAGAGCCAGACTCTCTTTTGATATTCAATAAAATGTTTATTTAACGTACCCAAAAAATCAAGGGCGTTACACACGGAGTACAACCTAATATTGAATTTAACTTTGATCCACATAGCCACTCTAAATTTAATTTTATCCACCACCTCCTCTGTGCTTACATCCACATTCTTAAAAATACACCCATTCCACATCACCCAAATGGACCAGATTGTTGCATAAAAACACACTTCCAACATATGTTTTTCCTAGTTGCGAAAGTTATTGTCGAGCCACCAACCCATGAGACCCGCGACCTAGGATGGGCATACCCAATTGGTGTGCCACCAATCCAAAATTTGAGGCCAAACAAATCAAGAGAATTGACGTTGAAGAAATAAATCGTTGGGGGTTTCCAGAAGCAGAGAGCAAAATCGGCACGAGTGATCATTCAGGGCAATATTCCTGCTAATTAGAACAAACTACAACAAATTCTACTTCTAGCTACAAAAATAATTTCCACAAAATAATTTTTGTCACAATATGTTCACTTGTTGTGACAAAATATAGTTTTGTAGCATCAAGCCATCGACAGTGGAATTATTGTGACAAAATAAATTTCGTTGCGATATTTTGTCACCACAAGTACGGTGGGAAAGTTTTTCGCCTACAGGAATTAAATCTTGCCACATAATAATTTTGTCACGATAAATTTGTCACAATAAAGGCTTGCTTTTGATATACCGTGACGATATCGTTTGTCTCAACAAGAAATTATTATTGCTACGATTTTGTTTTGTTGCAAAAGATTGTGATGGTACTTATAGGAACAAAAAAAAATTCCTTGCTACTGATGCAGCTACTTGCAACAAAATTATTTGTCACAACAGATTTAGTTGTTGTGACAAAATTTCATGCATGGCAACAAATATACAAATGAAAGCTGTGATAACGACATTAATTTCGTCACGATAATTAGTCACAACAACTATGGTGGGGAATTTTAATCCCTTCGTAGAAATTGAGTCATGCTAATTAAGTACATATATTTGCCACAAAAAATTTCTGCCAATATAGTTGAATAAAACTTCCTTGCAAAAAAAGAAAGTTAACTGTGAAGAAATTATTTGTCATAATAAACTTCTTCTTCTTCTTTTTTTTTTTTTATCCGCAAAAAAGGCCGAAAAGGCCTTGTCATAATAAACTTGATCCCAGACTACCAGCCATATGATCAAATGGAATATGATTCACTACTATAAATTTGAGATCTTCCAGTGATTTTTCTACCAACAGTTCAAAAAAGCGCAACAATAGAAAGTCTATACCAATACTTTTTTTAGCTGCTGCTAGAATGGGACTTTCTCAGCGGCCCAATCAAAAGCACTAGAATAGACCAACCGTTTTTCAGTGGCCCAAAAAAACGCTCGAATTGACCCGGAGTTTACCAGCAGTCCAAGAAAAGCACTGAAATAGACCCCATTAATAGAACCAAAGAAAAACCACGTGTTGCTCAAACAATGTCTAATTATATTATACTAGCTAATTGCCCGTGCCTACGGCACTACCCATCCTATTGGAATTACCTTTTGAATTTTCGTAGTAGCTCAAACACTAAACGATTCACGAAAGAAATTATTTGAGAGAGATCAACCATGCTAGCTCTAACCTTCTTTTCTCGAAGAAACGTAACCTATACATACATATATGCAACAATAAAATGAAGAACAGTGATCAATAGAAAATGAAAAATGAAGAGTTAAAATTTATCTTACAGTTTTCTCCAAATCACCATCCAACATAGATTTTTTTCCCTTGGATACACAGATGGCCTTCCCTTTCTCTTTAGAAAGTTCCATTGCTCCTGGAACACAAAGCGACAGTTAGGATAACAGAGTTTTCACTGGAACACAAAGCCTAAAAAATTGGAAAAAACAAACTCATAGAGATGAGAATATTGAGATGCTTCAAGGGTTGAAGGATGCTAGCTCTAACCTAGTTGTGATCATCATAATGTTTGCCGATTGACCAAAAAAAAAAAAACTCTATAAATCCCACACTGCCGAAGTCCCCTAAAACTTAAAAGTCCGCCGAAGTGCCTTAAAACAAACCAGTCCCGCCTACAAATTAATTTTAGACCATATTGGAGTGTTAGCAGAGAAATCAAAAAAGAAAAAAGAAAAAAAAACGTGCCACTCGCTAAGCAAGCTTCCAATCTTGATGATGATGAAAGTATTAGAGGGCGATTATACTCTTGCTCCTGTGAAAAACAGAGAAATCAAGAACAACTGTAAAATGATGGGACACAAATGCATAGCAGTAATGCGAAACCAAAGTGATTTTGAAAGGTTAAACCCCAAAAGCCACTATTTCGTAGCACAACGCTTCTGATCTTAGAGCCCCAACAAAAGATGAGAAAAAAACTAATTTTCTACCGTGATCGAGTGTTTGCACTGAGGGTGTCCATAGAGGGAAAAAAAAAAAAAAACAATGAAGGTTGCACATGCATTGCCCTGTTGAAATGAGAAGTCCCTACCGCTTGAGCCTTTGGCCCTTCAACAAAGCAACAAATTCATCCATGTAGCTCGGTCCGAGTGCGACATTACACAAAATCCAGTCACGAAAAACGACCCCAATCTCTAATTATTCAACTAAAAATGTAGCACAAATCTAATAAATCGATAATGAACTAAAAATGTAGAAAAATATGAACGGATCTCCAATTATTGAAAGAAACCCACGTTCGTCGGAAAATGGCCGACCGACCCAAATTGGACAGTAAAGCCCACTGGATGAGAGCTTGACCCCCGAAATTGTTGATCATCTTTCTTTGAGCCATTTTCTCAAACATTTAGCCTGACTTAACTTCTTTTTGTTTCCATTTTCGTGATACACTGGTTAGAATTTGAACTCCTCTTAACACTTAAATTCCTCTCAACTGCCTTGTGTTAAAAAAATAAAAAGCTGTTCCATTACCTCTCAATATTTTTCTGTAAAGAAAATCAATTCTCGGTGAGAAAATTAGGGAGTAAAGTTAACGAAATGCCAGGTAGCGATCAATGTATAGGTAGCTATCAATTAATAAAAGATAGATTTTTCGGAACAATTGATTTTCAGAATGCTATTACTGCAGTTTTAAGAAAATTATAGTACAGCACGGGCAAAACTATAACTGCACGGGCAAAATCTAGAAAGCTATAACTGCAGTTTCTCACAGGCATTTTATCAAACACTTCATACACACACAAACGCAGAGCCCTTTTTCGAACACTTGGTTTAGCCCTTTTTCGAGAGAGAGAGAGAGAGAGAGAGAGAGAGAGAGATACCTCGTGGTGGTGCGCTGGTGGTGGGAGTGGCGCCGCTGGCGGTGGTAAGAGGTGCGGTGGTGTGGCTAGGGGTCGGGGGAAGAGGAGAGGAGGAGAAGAAGAGAGAGGCGTTTGGGGCTAAGGGAAGATAGAGAGGCGTGATGCTGGCGTGCGTCACGAGAGAGGGGTTTTGAAACGTGAGAGGGAGAGATTGTATCAGATTTAAAAAGTGAATGGGAGCCCTTGGATGAAATCAATTACAGCCATTGGATGTGTTTATGTTTGTGTGGAGGCCCACACCGTCCTGTTTTATTATATAGATGTTAAACATTTACTAATATTCTTAGATATGATTATTTAGCGGATCTCAATAAGACAAAACTATTTTAACAATAGAGGCCATTGATTTCGCTGTGCTTATAGATTAAATCATTATCGTAAAAATTTGACTCGATCGAATTTAGAAAACTCTTTGATTGGGATGCAATTTGTTTTTTGGATGACAGTTATCGTCCGATCAAATGTGTAGTGATATCCAATCAACTTCATTATTGGTATGATTGACGAACTCCGTAATATGTAGAAGATAGACGATTCAAATAGAAAATTAAAGACTCTGGTGGGGTCGAGTCTCGCAATCTTATACTTTAATGCCTAGGGGTGCATCAAATATTGTCCGATCAAGCAGTCACCGATATTCAATGATCTCCGATTTTGGTGACAATTATGAAATTAGTGAGACGTGAAATCCTAACGGTTTAGATTGACCACTGTAAAAATTGAGTTGGTTAACACCTTTAAATTATATACGTTTAATATAATTGTTAACAAACTAAGTCTTGTGATGTACTTGAACGTATGATAGCCATTTGACCGTGACATAATTACAACGATCCAGATTGATGATTTTGTTTTCCTTGTTGATTATATCATTCTCGTAAAAAATTGTCTCAATCGAGTTTAGAAAACTTCATTATCATGACACAATTTCATTAAAAAAATTGGTTTTCATGTCCGATCAAGTGTGTAGCGATACCCGATTAACTTTGTTTTCTACATGGGTGATGTACTCCATAATATGTAAAAGACGTCCGACGGTTCCAATCGAAAAAAAAAGACTTAGGTGGGGTTAGGTATTGCAATCAAATACTTTAATTTCTCGAGATGCATCAACTGTTGTTTGATTAGGCGGTCGCCGATATTCGATGATGTTCGATTTTGGTGTTAATGATGGAATCAGGAAGACATGAAATCCTAATAGTTCAGATTGACACTTATTAAAATATAATTGGTTGATTAAGTTTACAATTTGGTGGTACTTGGCTATACGAGGGCGCTTAATTATTTTGACCCTAATTGTCCAAAATAATTGAAATTCCAAAATCTATTCGCGCCTCTCGCTCAAAACAGATCGTGCGCTGAAGAGAAATCCCCAAATCCCTAGGGCACAGTAGCAGTTCCTCCTTCCTCCTTCTCCCTCACCGGCATCCATCCCCACCAGTTCGTGCGTCACAGTCCTCCAAGCCCTCCATCGTCCGTTCCCAACAGTTAGTGACGCATCTCTCTCTCTCTCTCTCTCTCTCTCTCTCACACACACACACACACACACACGCATGCACGCACCCCACCGACGTCGGTCGCAAACCACGCGATGTTCGGCCAGCACTCTTGGAACCAGATACCCTTTTTTTAGTTTTTTTTTCTTTATTCCTTGATTTTTTGCCCTATTGACATCTTGGTATAGTTCGATCAACATTAATAGGTTTCTTGTGCTTCAGCTCTAATCCAGAGGGCTCTTATTTTGTTCCCAACTGAACTTCAAGACGTTCTACAGCCCATTGCCTAATCTATGGTAATTTGCATTAATTAGGTTGGAACACATTTAATTATTACCCCAGGTTATAACATTTACTATTTCTTTCTCCGTGAGGAATTTTTTAGTGTAGTCACCATTAACAATGTTACTTGGTGGTTTATGGTTTCTGGTTTTGTTGTTAGATGATAACTAAAATGTGCAAATTAGAAACATAACTCGAATGAATTTCAAGTTTTGCTAGAAAAGTTCACATAGAAACTCAAGAGAAATTAAGGTACAAAATTTTGCACACATAGAAACGCAAATACGCAATCATCTGTGGGGAGAGAGAGAGAACTTTTCAATGGATCAACCAGAGCCCATCAGTTGAGGAGGTACATGTGTTTGGTATTTAGGTATGTGGAGAAAATCCAGAGGTATTCCTACTTGAGTTTGGAAGCATCTGCCATATTAAATGAAGTAAAACGTGCTCCTTAGTCTGTAATGCGTATCTGAAGTTTTTAAAGTGTTTAGCCATTGTTTGTGGCGAGTCTGTGGAGATGTCTGATTAAAATAGCATGCTCAATCAACTGACTTTTATTTGGGGAAGGGGGGAGAACATGGAAAATGGTTGAAATTGTTGAAGTAAATAGTTGGAAAAGGCGACTCTGCATTATACCCCTGAAGCAGGCTAAAATAGTTGGTCATCTTCTTTTTCTTTCCTTTGTTTCACTTGTCAAATCTTGGATATGTTTCCTTTTAACTTAATAATTCTTCTACATAGTTTCTTAATCAATCTACTTGTGTTCTTAGAATGTCAGTGATCCCTTAACACCCTAGAACCTTTTTAAGTATGCAGGTTTAGATATTGACAAGTAAGTACTGCGCATATTTCTCTCTGTTCTTCATGAACTTTGCATTTAATCCATGAATTTATCAATGTATTGTTTTGAAATTTTATGTGCAGTCTTCAAAACTTGGAGTGCTGCCTTTTTGTGCTTTCCTCCTATTTTCCCTATTTTGAAAAACCTAATCTGATTGGCGATGAAGCTGTTGGGAAATGGGGTGTTTTCAAACTTAGTCAATCGTAACATTTCGCTTGTTGACATCATTTAAGTTTGTTTGATTGTTCTGTTATACTTGTCGGCAATGGGCATGATTTTTTTCTCCAATCTACATATAATGGGCTTATACATGCTACTAGTCTTAGTTAAATGGTCTAGATGTTTTTCTTTTTCAAATACTCTATGTTATCACTTTTGTTGCAGATTGATTACACTTAAGGTACACCTTTAGTCGTTCTCTTTGGGAGAAAAAAAAAACCAATTGGTGTCATATTTCCCTTGTTCCTAGAGTCTTCATAGAGGAGTTGCAAAGTTGTACTAGGTAGTGCAAGCTTATTTGTATCTGGCAAGAATAAGAGTATGTCATGGTGATTTCTAATGCTAATAGGCCTTTATTCCTATTTTACTTATATCAAGTTTCACATTGGCTTGAACCCAAAATTTTTTTTGCTCGCTCAGATCGTAACCAGCTTTGTTTGAAGTATTGTCATATTTGATGTCCAATATAAAAATTTGTTGACTTGCTGCTTGAAGAATGTGTGCTGCTATAGTTCCATAGAGTCTCTCCCCAAGCTAGCGATCTGAGTGGATAAAAATTAGCCATGAAAAAATATGAGCAGCCCTTTTATGCCATGGGGGGAGTACCCCATATTACATATAAGCTAGCTCTTTAACTCTCTCTTCTTCGAGCGTGCCGTTATTAACATCTTTAAAGTGCTTGCAAGCATGATGCAGTTTGATTATTTCCTGAAAATATGTTCGTCACTACTGAAACTAAACTCTTGTTGCTGTAAATATTTGTACAAAGAAAGAGGAGGTTGATTTGAGTGCTTGAAACTGTGATATAAGTGCAGGAAACTGGTGTTACATGCCAAAATTTGGTGGTGTTCGCTGAAAATGTGAATCAGACATATGAGTCTCAGTTGCTGAAAATGAGAATCGGGTGCAAGAAACACTACTCCAATAATTGATGTCAGAAACATCTTGAAGTGATTGGCGATGAAGTACAAATGTTTAGGTGAGGATTGTAGATGCCCTACTACAAGTGTTCCTTTGTTTAAGCGGCAGAACATTGGTAAAGATAGTAACTTAAGATAGGTTTCATAAAATTGATATAGCCAGCAATACTTCTTAGTGTTCCTTGCTTCAACCTTGCCCGTTCATCTCTCTATTTGATATTCTTTTGACTCATAGGTGGTAGGCAGAATTACATTGTAAACAGATCTTGCTACCTACGGACATTGGTAGAATTATCTTTTATGTTTCTACCTATCTCCTTTACTTCAAATATGGAGAACTCAAGACAATTGACCAAAGAAATGTGCTCCATCACTACTAATTATGGTTGGTGTTCTACCTCGTGGTTGTATTATCTTTAAGGTGAGTTCATGGTATTTGTTGTTTTACTATTTTCTTGTTGAGAATCGACTAAGATAGCCATAATCTCAGCACCTTCGCTATTCTAACGCATGTCCTATGTTGTTTAATGCAGCATATATGTGCTAGGCAATGCAAACTCTTTTGGGACATTGAAGGAAGCTGGACCGACAAACTAATTGTTAGGGTCATTCATTGTATTTAGTACTTTTTTTGTTGCTTTCTTTTCAAAGAGGAGTGAACACGCAGATTAATGTGCGAGGACAATTAGTGAATTTCAATCTATTCTTTCTTGATTTTGTGATGATTAATAAAGTTTTAAATTATTAACCGACTACCTGTTGAGTACTTGGATTCAATTTTTTAAATTCTGTTTATGGTGTTATATACAGGACTACTGAAATTAGGTTCTGAATTGGTTGTGAACTTGTGACAATTGTTCTACTCCCTCCGTCCCTTTTTAAGTGTCCTGCTTTGTAATTCCAACTTATTAAAAAGACATCATCATTATACCTTTCACATCAACTTTTTTCTCTACTTTCCCTATTTATCCATTGTCATTACACTTTTACTCACTAACTTTTCAAAATGGAATCTACTTTTAAGGGCAAAATGGAAAATTCACCAACTTTTACCCACTAACTTTACAAAATGGACACTTATTAAGGAACAACCCAAAATGGAATACCGGACTCTAAAAAAGGGACGGAGGGAGTATTTTTTTTTGTGACGAATGGGTATTTTCTCACGACAAGCTTATAATGACAAAAATAGAGTACCAATTGTAACAAGTTTGTTTTGCCTCAACAACTTTCTAACAACAAAGTTTGAGTTTTTGTGACAAAATTGTTTGTTACCAATGTTAGTTTTATACCTTGTAGAAGTAATTTATTGTGACAAGCGCCAACCTAATGGCAACAAAATAAATACATTTTGTGACGCAATATTTTGTCACTACTAATGAAACATTTTGTGACAAAATGTTTTTCTCACCATAAATTTTGATTTCTTGTGACGGGTTTGAAATTTTGTCACAACAAACTTATTACTACGGGCTTGTTGTGACAAAAGGGTGACAAAAATATTTTGTCACAATAGCTATGTTGTGACAAAAAACTACTCCATAACATGTAGTGAGAAAAAATTTGGTAGCCAAATCTAGAATTTGTTGTAGTAATTGTAGCCAACCTCTCCTGAATAGCCTTCCACGCCAAAATTTCGACCTTTGGGGGGCATAAGTTTCTCCACACGGATCCCAGGAGTGAGTTTCTATCCTGAGTCTACACTTCCCATTGCGCATATACCGACCTTACTGTGAAGTTCTTATTTTGCGTCCATCTCCATTGCATAGAGTCAGGTTTAGATGGATCCATATGATAAGACTGCAATCTTATTTTCAAATCTGTTAGCATCCGGTTCTCCCTTTCACGCAAGTCTCTCCCAAAAACCAGCCCCCAATTTCTATTTCCTGTCCCTTCCCAAATGTTACTGACCACCTCATCCTGTCGAGTCGATAGCAAAAACAGTCTAGGAAACACTTCTTTGAGAGTTTGGGGACCATCTGTGGTTCCAAAAAATATGTATTCTGACCCAAAAAAATATGGATTTCGAAACCCTCTTGCACAATTCCTCCAATACTTGACCCAAGATCTCCAATTGAACAAATATCTTTCCACAAGGTAGAAATTGAACCTCTCTGGACGGTTTGGCAACCAACTCCTTTGATCTAATTTATATTTATCTTGCACCACTCTCACCCATAGGGAATTGTCATCTTTGTTAAATCTCCACCACCATTTAGCCAGCAATGCCAAATTTTGTTGCAAAAGTCTCTTCACCCCTAGACCACCAGCTTCTTTCTTCTTTGCTATACTATCCCATTTAACCAAATGCAACTTCTTCTTGTCGATAGTATCGCCCCAAAAGAATTGACGCTGCAGCTTTTCCAATTTTTTCGCCACTGCCACCGGCATCTTGAAAATCAACATAAAGTACATAGGTAGGTTGGTCATGTTGGAATTAATCTGATTGAGTCTTCCTCCAGCAGACATAGCTCTACTTCTCCATAAGCTCAACTTCTTTTGAGTTTTATCAATCACCGGTTCCCACGTTTTTACACTCCTTGGATTTGCTCCCAACGGTAAACCAAGATATTTGATTGGCAAAGCTTCTACTTTGCACCCCATCACTTGAGCGAGAGAGAGCACATCTTGATGACTAACATTAATACCACACAAGGAACTCTTTGAAAAATTTATCATCAAGCCGGACATCAACTGGAAATTCCTTAAAATCCTTTTGATGTTACACATCTCTTCATTATCAACATTGAAGAATAAGATTCTGTCGTCCGTAAACTAAAGATGAGATAGTACTAATCCATTTCGCCCCAACTCCACCCCTTTAATAATTCCTTTCGCCTTAGCTCTTTCCAACAAGATATTGAGAGCCTCTGCTACAATATTAAAAAGGAAAGGAGTGATAGGATCCCCTTGTCTAATGTCTTTCTAAGTATTAAACTCCCTTGTCGGCGACCCGTTGATTAGAATAGACATCGAGACTGAAGAGCAGCATTCTTTGATCCAATCACACCATTTAGCACCAAAGCCCACTTTCTTGAGCATATCCAACATAAAGTCCCAATTGACACAGTCGTATGCCCTTTCGAGATCCAACTTCAAAAGAAGTCCCCCTCTGGCCTTTTTCTTCCAGCAATGGATAATCTCTGTGGCCACAAGGACCCCATCTAAAATCTTTTTACCCCCGATAAAAGTAGCTTGAGCCTCTCCTATAACCGATGAGAGATGGCTCCTCATTCTGATTGCTAAGACTTTGGATAGAATTTTGTATATCCAACCAACCATACTAATGGGCCGGAATTCTCTGAAAGAAGTGGGACACTCAACTTTAGGGATTAAGAGCATCTGCAATGGGTTTGTTAACTAATGTGTTAACTATGTGTGTTAAGACTTAACAAACAAAATTGTGTTTTTTGGTGCCACAATGCATGTGTGTTAAAGTGTGCTAGAGTGTGCTAAATCTAGTAGTGTGTTAGCATGGTTATTAAGTTTAGCAACCAAGTTAACAAACAATAAGTGGGCCATATCTCAATAAATTCAAACTTCAACCACAAAACATAAATGCCCACACTACTTTATTTATTATAGCCATTGTTCTTATATTATTTTAAAGAGTTAACACACTCTTATCAAACCTATTGAAGTACTCATATATTTACTAACACACTTCTGAGTTAACATACACTTATGGGACCCATTTTTTATCCTAACACATATCTTAACAAACATTTTGATACACAAATATAACAAACCCATTGCGGATGCTCTAAGGATACAAAAGTAGCATTAATACCCTTAGTTAACTTTGCGTTTGCATGAAATTCTGAGAAGAATTGCAAGATGACAGGTTTCATGAACTCCCAACTCTTCTTTACAAAGGAAAAATTAAAACCACAACCTTTAATGTTGATCACCAATTACAAGAATGAAACACCAAGTAAAATAAATATGCACAATCAAGCAATGTTGTTTTGTTCCAAGGGACTTCTCACCACTGCAGTGTTTTAAACAGTAAAACCAATTCCACATTGATTTCTCACAAGAGAAATACTTCCTTTATATAACCAAGCTGAGGGCTCACCGTCCATTCCGTGGGGTTGTGGGACTCGGGATTGCACGCGCACTATGTAACCCTAAACCACTCTGATTATCAGAGACTGCGTTTGTGAAGGAAGGTACTCTTTTCTCCAGTCCGTGTTTTCCCTCCAATCGAAAAAGAAACAACAATGCCAGCGCGTGCAAGTCTCTAGCAATGATTAGTGCTAGAAGGGAGTGTGCTGCCGGTACTGGACATGTGCCTTGCGGTCACTAGTACTCGCATCTTGAACACGGTGTTTTGTGAAAAATCCAAAAATACCATCTCTCTCAACGAGGTGTACGTGATACCAAAGCAAAGGGTCAAATAGCTCAAAATTGCATATAGTAATAAAGTAGCAGAACTGAACTTATTTTACTGTTAGTTCTTTTGCAGTTCAAAAGAAAACATGGGTAGTGTAAGAAAGCCAAGATCACTGGCCCTTTACAGAGTATTGATAGTATGGCGATAAAAAATTTAGTGAAATATGAAAATCGATGAATCATACAAGAGGTCGTTGTATACAAGCTAAGAAGCACAGATACGGATACAGATACAGATACGATACGATACGAATACGTGATTTTTTCAAAAAGAAGGATACGATACGTTGGGGGATACGTTGAATATAAAAGTAAATAAAAAATATATTATATATAATTTTTAATTCCTAAAGTTTCATTAATGATTAAAGTTTTCCATTACACAAGTTCACCACTTCACATACTTGTGGGCTCCCGTGCCCTTTTTTGAAAGAGTCGCCACCCGGATTTTTGAGATGGATCATTCGAGAAACCGAGAAGTCACTTGCAAAAAGCTTTTGGTCTAATGAAAACGTTGAGATTTTGGGTTCGGGAGCCACATTACGAATGGGAAAGGTTTTTCTTTAAAAAGCACCCCACTCGCCCGGTAAAACCGGTCTCTACTTAATGTTTTCAAAAGGGAGAATCTTCAATATCATTTGGAATATCAAGTTCTTCAATAAAGCACATAGCGGGGAAGGGACATGGGAAATATATCACGTTGACGTGCATGTGGTGCTGTCTGTACTGTAACGACCCTGATTTTTGGTAAATAAAAATTTCGTTAAAAATTTGAATTTTATTTTAATACTTGGATTTCATTTTAGACATCCGAAAATCAGTCGTTATTGACTTATAAAATTTTGTTATTATATTTGAAAATTCTTTATTTATTTTATAAATCCCTTTTTGCGTTTTTTAGCCGTCATAATTAGGTTTATGACTTAGGAGATTGGAATTCATCGCCCGGGCATTAAGGTCATTTTCTAAAGACGAGTATGCCTATTAAGACCTTGGTATAGTTACTTGGTAATTGTAGTAAAATCCTAGAATTTATTTTCTCGACTGGAAATCCTACATGGCAACCGATTAGCTAGCAACCCTAATTACCGTTTGGCTTAGTTACATTTCCCTAACCTAGAGTGTTGCATCGATGCCGTAGTAGTTAGTAGAAATTTTTGGTCTTTGCCTTAACTGTCGGCTTGACCGTCTTGCTTTGGCTTGGCTAGGTCGCTTAGGCATCGGTCGGTCATTGTTAGGCTTGCCTCGCCAGGCATCGGGTCTCGCCGCTTGGCTTGGCGTTGGCTCATTGTCGCGCGCTTTGCCTTGGCGTCGGCTCGTTGTCGCTGCCTTGCCTTTGGCGTCGGCTCATTGTCGCGCCTGCCTCGCCTCGCTGTCGGGGCTGCCTCGCCTTGGCGTCGGCTCATTGTCGGGCCTGCTAAGCGTCAGGTCACTGTCGGGTTGCTCGCATTGGCGCCATCGGGTTACGCCTTGGCGTCGGGTCGCGCTTTGCTTTTGCCGTGGTGTGG
The DNA here is from genome assembly GCA_025413875.1 of Rhododendron molle. Taxonomy (NCBI): domain Eukaryota; kingdom Viridiplantae; phylum Streptophyta; class Magnoliopsida; order Ericales; family Ericaceae; genus Rhododendron; species Rhododendron molle. The sequence goes on from CM046391.1 coordinate 51,498,858, forward strand.
TGGGCTACTTTTGCTCGCCTTGGCTACGCTTTGCCAGCTGGCTACCGGCCTTTGGCCACCGCTTTTGTCGCCAGCCTGCCAGCGCTATTACCTGGCCGCCTTGGCCTTTGTTTGGCTACCGTCGCTGCCACCGCTACAGCTGGCTACCAGCGCTTGTTTGGCCGCCATTACCGCTTGCTACCACCGCTAGCCTCTCGCTATCAGTCGCCTTGGCCTTGTTTGGCCACCAGGCTACTTTGGCCACCGCTATTTTGTTTACCAGTCGCTTTGGCCGCCGACATCAACGCTTTGGCCACCAGGTCGCTGGCCGCAGCCTTTGTTGTGCCACCGGTATGACCACCGCTTTGCCACCAGTCTGCCTTGGCCACGCTCACTTGCCTTGGTGTTTGGCACAATCGGGCTTTAATATTCCGTTATTAGGCGATTTCCTACTAAATAAAACCAAAATACCACTCGAGCAATGAAAGCCTCGATTAAGTATCGCTAGTCTTTAACCAATTAGTTAGATTCCTAATAGGCTGTTAACCTAATCACTTGGATCCTAAATCTAATTAGGTTACCTAACCCTAGATGGACCACTTTACCCTTTTTGTCTTTATCCATTGGACGATAAAGGCTAGGGTAATAATTATCCGTTGGACAATAGCGTTAGGGTTTCCTTTACCCATTGGTCAATAGGTAAACCTTGGTTAATCTTCCTAAGTACGAGGTTAGATTAGTTTAGTGCTTAATTGGAAAGTATTATACTTTTTGGTATTAACCATTGGATAATAACCATTAGGAGATTCTTTACCCATTGGGCGATAGACTAGAATCCTAGCCATCATTACCCATTGGTTATTGACCGCTAGGGAAACCATTATCCAATGGATAATAGTTAGTCTTGACAATCATGTACTAGGTTGATTAAAATATTGGATTTGGCATGTGTTAAAATCTATTAAAATACAATTAGTACATTAGGTTAGTATTATTATACATGGTACTTTGAAAGTAGTAGAATACTATATTAGATATTAGTCCTAGGTCATATCTAGTATAGATATTGTGTAGTACATGTATATATATATATATGTATGTACTTGTTGTATATATATATTATATTGTATATAGCATGTGTGTTATTAAAAATTTTATTTAGAAAATCTAATTTACTTGAAAACTTAGATTTTATGAAAGACCCATAGTACATATATATATATTAGTATACTAGGATACTTTCCAAAAGAGTACAAGTGGGAGAGAGAGAGAGAGAGAGAGGGAGAGAGAGAGAGAAAAGCCGAGAGAGAGAGAGGAGAGAGATCCGAGAGAGAGAGAGAGAGAGAGAGAGAGAGAGAAAGAGAAGGAAAAGAGAGGGAAAGATGTGATGTATTGCTTGATTTTTGTCTACCAAATCCTAGATATATGTATATGTTAGTACTTGTACTAGGTGAAAGAAGTAGAAAGGAGAAGATAGGAGAGAGATTTGAGGTACAAATCCCTTACAAAGTCAAACCCTTACTCTTCCTTTGTCATCCACCAATCTTGTCCTTATATATATATATATATATATATATATATATATATATATGTGGTTATATATATATATTGTACAATGTACTAAGAGAAGAGAGAGAGAGAGAGAGAGAGAGGAGAGAGAGGCCGAGAGAGAGAGATTGAGAGAGAGAGAGATTCGGATGGAGAGAGAGAGGGAGAGAGTGATGTGTGTGCAAGTGATTGACCATGCTTTGGTCATCCTTGTCCTAGTTTGTATATACTTTCAAGTGAAAGCATAACCAATGCCATCCAATCTTGTCCTTCTTGTACAAACCCTAATTTTATACTTGAATCAAATCCCATTTACTTGCCTAGTCTTCCATAATCCAATCCAAAGGACACATCCTAGCCTTGCATGCCTAGGTTTTTAGGTTATTTCTTGCAAGCAAACTTGATTTGCTTGAATAAAAAATTGGAGGAATGAGAGAGAGAGGGCAGCCGGCCAAAGAGAGAGAGGGAGAGCCCATTTGCCTATAAATAGGACCTCACACTTCTCATTCAACTCACACCATTCCATTCTCCAACTTCTCTCTCTAGAAAGCCTAGTGTTCTTGTCGTTCTTGAGTAGTATTAGTTGTTCTTGAGCTTTCTTTCTAAGTTCTTCAAGAAACTCTTCTAGTGCCGCCATACGACCATCACCTCGATCCTAAAGTAGTAGTAGCATAGGTTACGATCTAGTTTCGAGAGAAACCTTTCTCTTTCGAAGCTATCGGAAGCTTATCATAAGCCGTTACTCCGTTCGTTTGCCGACTTTCTTTCCGTCGATCTTTTCGTAGTCTTCCTACCGCCAAGAAGAAAGGTAGATTCTCCTTTACTTGTTAATCCTAAGTATACGTAGAATGTCCTTACTCTTCAATCTTAAGTATACGTAGATTTTTCCTATACTTCCTAACCTTAAGTATACGTAGATTTTTTCGATCTACTCTTCCTAAAATATAGATAAAATGTGTGTTGAGCTTTTCGAACTATTTTCGCTAAAGGAAATAAAGTTAGTTGTATGAATTAGCTTGTAGAACTTTCTTACTAAAAGTACGTAGTTTACTTTGATCTTGAGAATAATTAAATGCATGGTTTATAGAATCTTCCCAACTTGATTAACTTGTCAATAAACATATGTTGTTACGATTTCGTTTAAAAATAAAGTGTTGTTTCAAAACGAAGTATTCGTATTTTGACCTTTTCAAGGATTGTGAACTTGATCGCATGATTGCTTACCTTACTTGTGGTTGTAAACAAGCATGATTAAATAGAGTTGGATGATCTTGCTAGATTACTTTAAAGTGATTCGTCCCGCCGCGGAGTCTATGCATGATTACGAGACACGAGAACCGAAAAGTAGAAACATGACACTTAGGGAGTGGTTGATATGGATAAAAAGGATTTTTGAAACTACATAATGGCCGGACTTGGTAGCCTTATGTGAGTTGTGAAAACCCGCAAGGTGGCCGGACTTGGTAGCCGGACTTGCGAAAACCGCAATGAGGCCGGACTTGGTAGCCCATTGTGTAGATTGCTAACGGAGCTGGACGTGGTAGCTTCATTGGTAATTGGGCTTGGTTATCCGCGGAGAGGAGCCAATGCAAGATTTGATAACGTGGCCGGACTTGGTAGCCCGTTGGTAACAAAGAATGAGAAATGATTTTCGAAATGAAATGGTGACACAGTTTACGATGAGTCGCGTAGGAAAAACACATGGAAACATGACACCAACGTAAGCCAAATAAAGAATGCGGATGTGTCATTGTTAATTATGTTGTTGAATGAGCATGTGTAATTATTTATATGACTCTTTGTTGTAAGTTAAGGGTTAGTGGGTTTTGGATTATTCTATTGAGCTTCTGTAGCTCACGGTGTTACCTTTTTGGTGACCCTGACATATTATACTGGGGGCGACGCTGGTATAATGTGTCAGATTTTATAGATGAGCAGCAGGAACAGTACACCTTGGAGGCCTTCGGAGCCGAGGAGCTTGCAAGGATGGCGGAAGAGGTGGAGCAGTAGTTAACCATAGATTATCCCCTCTTTTGTTGAATAAAAGTACTCTTGTGAGACTTATGTTGTAATAATGAGCTAAACTCTCCTTAACTTATTCAATAAAAATGTTTATTTAACGTACCCTAAATTCGGGGCGTTACATGTACAGTCGTGATAAAATGACGTGAACAAATGGAATAAAAATCATCTGACAAACTGTCTGGACCTCAGCTAGACTGTTCACGGCACCCTGAGCTGCCGCGCACGGCACCTCAACACGCCGTGCGTGGTACCTGCTCTGCTGTCAGACTGTTGCAGACATTCAAAACATTATCTAGCTCATTGCGCTCTCTGTGCATCTCTTAGAAAACTCATCAGAAACCTCATGGCAGTCAGATCATCCCAAAACTGTTGTTGTTTTCTCAAAATAAGGTTTTAGAACAGTTTTGACATATTTGATCATTCGGGATGACCTAGAAAGCCTTTTTAAAGAGCCAAAACATAGCTTGTAGATATGGTCTTATTTTAAAAGTAACAGAAACAATAAACAGCAGATACAGACAACCACAACAGATGAAAACTCAGATCCAGACAGCCTGCCTGCGATAATACCAACATACACAGATGCCGTGCGCTGAGGGTCAGGGTGCCGCGCGCCTGATCAACAGGCCGCGTGGTTTCCCAACCTCAGCCCAGTACTGTTTTTATTTTATGAAAATGGGTTTTGAGTCAGGATCTACCCAAAAAGGATTAGACCTACTGACAGAAGAGTCCCCTCAGGACAAGAACGGAGCCTAGTCCATGGAAACTAGTTATTACCTTTGGTTTCGAGCTTGATCAAGGATCGTTGATGCAAGGATGTGGATAGATCGTCACGGATGTAGATGGAGGAGGTTGAATGGGACAAAGGGAGTATGGATGTGAGTGAAGGTTAGGTATTATGAATGATGGGACTTTGAAGTTAATGAAAGATCAACTTCAATGATGAGAAGGGAGTGAGTGAAAGCACTTAAAGAATGTCTTTTGGGAATGACATTCTTTAAGACTTGGAAATGGAAGCGGAAGTAGGAAAGTGGGTGTGAAAGCTAGAGAGAGAAAGCTTATGGAGTAAGAATACCCAAAAGCAAGGGGAGCCAAAAGAAAGGCCAAAGAAGGACCCATTTCCCTTGAGTGGAGGGGTTAATTTATAGGCAAAGACCAAGGATTTTGAATTTCAAATGGTGGAGGTATTTTCTGGGCCGGCCAGAAGTGCATTTTCGGCTGAGCCAGTCATCAGCTGTGGCTCAAACTGGCGTGGCCGACAGCTTTCTGAGCTAGTCAACCTTTTGCTCAAGGTGTCGTGCGGTTCAGTTTGACTGCGCATGGCTCCTTTAATTTCAAGGTGCCGTGCGCTTCAGTTCCGTTTCGCACGGTGCCTCCTTCTTCGGTCCAGGGTCTTTTGGGCTTTATCTGGGCTTGTTTGGGCTTTTCAGGTTTTTTTTTGGGTTTTCTAGTTTACATGGGCTTAGGGAAATCCTTTTTCAAGCTTGCAAAGGTATCGTTTCCTTTATTTCATCATCGGGGCGGACAAAGACTCTCCGAGGTCCGGATTGGGGTGTCTACAGTAGTCCCTCTTTAGCGTAACTCGGATACCATTAGTTGGTATGAGTGACGCTTAAAGAATAGGCATCCCAATCCGTTGCTCTAGAGCCTTTGAATGGAGGCAAAACGAAAAATGCAAGTAAATAACGATGGTGGTCGCGCTCGGGGAGCTGCCTACGTACCCCGTTGTAGGGATCAGACCAGTATAGTTCGATTGGGACAATGCAATGCGAGAAAACAAGTCCCGGAGGACAAAATCGTGCAGAGGCAACAATGAAGTGCTTGTGGTGTCGTGTGTCATGCAAATATTGCGAAGAATTCGAGACGAGCCCTCGGGGGGCAAAAACTGAGACGAGCAGAGACTTTAGGTTGGTTATGCCATAGCTTGAGAGACGAAGAGACGTTAGGTCCGTTAGACCGTGGCTCCAGAGACGAGGAGACGTTAGGTCCGTTAGACCGTGGCTCTAGAGACGAAGAGACGTTAGGTTCGTTAGACCGCGGCTCCAAAGACGAAGAGACGTTAGGTCCGTTAGACCGTGGCTCCAGAGACGAAGAGACATTAGGTCCGTTAGACCGTGGCTCTAGAGACGAAAAAGCGAGATGAGCCCTCGGGAGGCGAAGAAGTGAATTTTGAATTTTTGAGATGAGCCCTCGGGAGACGAAAATTGAATTTTGAATTTTTCAGACAAGCCCTCGGGAGGCGAAAATTGAATTTTGAATTTGAGACAAGCCCTCGGGAGGCGAAAATTGAATTTTGAATTTTTGACCTGCTGGGGAAAATATGTCGAGCCAAAAATGTTAGACTAAAAATTCAGAGACCAGTCACGGCAAGTCCCGGAGGACAAATACCGAGGAAAAGAAGAATACGGCGAACTCCCTGGGGATCAAATGGTGCCGTAACCAATGCACAACATTCTAAGGGACTTTTACTGCAAAACGGCTGAAAATTGAGTTTCCAAGAGGATTTTGGTGGCTGATTGGGTCAATTTCCGAGAAAACATTTAATCTTCTAGAGTCAAGGTGCCGTGCGGGCCATGTAGGAGGTGCGCGGCAACTCATTTTTCTAGGCACCCCTTCGATTTTCGAGAACAGTTGGCAGGTTTAAGGGTACCCATTAATTCGGGTGTGCCCTTTCGTCAGCTGGAACGGCTTTATAAGCATGGTGGTGCCTCATTTCATGCACCACCAACAAAATCGCAAGAGTCTTCCTATATTTTTCTCTTCTTTCTAAAAAAATAGGTTGTTTTCGAAGCCTCGAGATGGACAACAGTCGTTTGGCGGCCCGCATCGAAGCTTTGGAGGCCGAAATGGCCTATTACCGGGGGGAGATCGAAGAACTAAACACACAGATCGCGAGGCTCATCACAACCATCCGCTCCCTTCGTTGGGCCGTCTCCAACCTTCAAGACTTCTGCTTTGATCAACTGGATGACAAGGACGACCCGGAGTCCGTTCCTGGGTGTGAGTCGGACGACTCCGTGGAGGATTATGAGTGGAATCCGAATGGTTAGGAGGACCGTTCAGACGGGGCAAGCGATGCCTCTAACGGAGGGAGCGACTGAGGCAGAGGGCTGGAGGAGTGGAGGAAGAAGAAGGAGAAGTAGGAAAAGAAGAAGAAAGGGCAGTAGGCCCGTTTCTATTTTTCTCTTTCGTTTGTTTTCTTCTTCTTTTTTTTTTTTGGAAATGTAATGGCAAATCCCGGGGGGTTATCCCGGGTTTTATTTAATGAAAAAGCCCCTTTCTTCTTCCTTCTACTTGCATCTATCTCCCAATTTCAAACAAACTTGGGCGAATCGCACGTAGTCTGCCACAAACTGTTTTTCAGAAATCGAAACAGTCGAAATAACCTACTGCGCCGTACGCAGTAAGTTTAGTAGCGCGCGGTATCTTAAACTGAAAGTACTGTATGTTCATTCAACATGCCGTGCGCCCCGTCCAGGGTGCCGGCGGCTTGGCTGGCTGTGAACCCGGTCCAGAATTGATTTCCAGGCGATCTGGTTCGGGGGAATATATAAATACGCGAGGTGTACTGTACACCTCGCACGTTCAAATTTCCCTCTCTCTCTCTCTCGGTCTCTGCTATCTCTCTCTCTCGATCATCTCTCTCTCCAGGTATCTCTCTCTCTTGATCATTCTCTCTCTCCCTCTCTCGTCATTCTCTCTCTCTCACTTTTGTTCTCTCTCTCTCTCTCCCGACTGCATTCTCTCTCTCGTACATGGATAGCGGTGAAACACCCGGTGCGGATCATTCATCATGGATTGAGGTTACACCACCTACGATTGCTCCAGAGGGTGTTACGATGGCCGAGGTCGTTCCAGAGACCACATGGGTCTCGGACCAGGCGGCATTGGCCGAGGAGGCCACGGCCCCGGCCGCTGCAGTGGTTGGTAGCGGCGATGATGATCGTGGCAGTGCGGTGTTGGCCGGGTATGGCCAGGAGACGGAGACTCTAGGTGCAGTGGAGTCGAGGGGCGGCGCCGAGGTTTCAGGCCGATCGGAGGCAGTGGTTGGCGTGGAGGAGAGGACCACGGAGGGTCCCAACGGTGGTAGTTTAAACCCGGTGGTAGAGGAGGTAGAGACTTCTCCTGTGAGAGAGCCCCGAACTGACTTGGGGAAGGCCCCTATTGTCGAGGGTGAACCGGTGGTGGAGCCGATGGTGGAGGATACGCCGCCCATATTCGTGGGCAGCGGCGCAAGTGCAGGGTCGTCACGCCATATAGGCATGGGCGACTACCTAGTAACGGCATCCATGGAGGGCGTGCTGGAGGTAGTGCAGGGGTTTCCTGGGTTGGCGGACGCTTTACTCGCGGCCCGCGAGGCGGAGCTACACGCCAAGCTCGGGACTGGGGGTGCTGGAGAGCCGGAGGCTGAGGAGAGGCGAGCTGACGAGGAGGCCGGAGGGGTGATGGCCCCTCGCAGTACTGTGGTGGACGAGGCGACGCTAGCCTTGCAGAGACGAGGGGCCTATGACGAGGTGACCTACGTGCCCTTTCAACACGTGGTGGTGCCCTCGTTTTTTGACCCTTACACACCAAGGAGGCTGACGTACGACAAGGCTCTAGTTCTAAGGGACCCTCAGCAGCACCTTTCCTTGCTGCGAGACGAGGTATACTTTAAATACTTGTATTTCAAATTCCAATGTATCGTATTTCCATTCCTTTGTATCCAAGTATACGATTATATTGCATGCCATGCTTGTTTGCTAAATACTGCTGATTTGTTGCAACAGGCGATCTCGCTCTCGTGTTACGGAGGTTCGGCGGCTGTGTCGACATTCTGGGAGAGGTTGTCTGGGGCAGCGCAGGAGATAGTGAGGCAGGCCGGTTTTGGAGAGTTTGTAGGGGTGCTGGCGAGGGGCGTGTGCAATGACCGCCCAGTGGTGAGGGCTTTGGCTAAGAGGTGGTGGGACACGACAAACACCCTCCATTTCTCCTTTGGCGAGCTGACCGTGACGTCATTGGATTTCGCGGCGATCACTGGTCTCAGGGTCGGAGGTGACCCTATCCCTTTTGACCCTGCCACAGGGAGGCAGACGACGTTCCAACGGGCGATGCTGGGGTACGAGCTGAGGGCGGAGGTTGACGACGCCAAGTATGCGCAGCTCCTGGGGTTTTGGATAGAGAGGCTTTCGACTGACAGGGTGGAGGAGGAGCAGATGGCGAGGTGCTTTCTGTTATACTTGCTTGGTGCGTCCCTGTTTCCCAACAAGCGCAACCGAGTATACCTTTCGCTTCTCCCGGCCTTGAGGGACGTCGGGGAGATCGCCCGCTTCGACTGGGGAGGTGCAGCACTGGGGACGTGCTACGCCTTCATGGGCTCTCTTTCTCGCGGGGCAAGAGTGAGCCTCGGAGGCTACTGGACGGTCAGGGAGGTATACCTTATTTCCTTTCTCACGAGTAGTTAGCTTTTCATTTGTATCCATTCAATGTATATCTTGTGTTAACTTTCAACGTCTTGACTTGTAGCTTTGGACGTACGAGGTGATAAGGATGTACCCTCCCGAGACCACGTGCCCTGATGATACGATACTCCCTCGGGCCTTGCGCTGGTCGACGGAGTATAAAGGCGTGAAGAGGGGAAGAGGCAAGCTGGATGCCTTTTGTCTCTACTTGGACGAGCTGCGTCCTGATCAGGTACTAAGGCATTTCCATATATGTTTTATAGCTTTCCTGTTCATTTCCATTCAAACGGCATCTTGATATCGTTCATTCTGGATGACAGGTCCGCTGGCGGGTGCGGGACCGCTTCGAGATCCCTTACGTTGTGCAGAGTAGGGAGGTTGCCAGGGGGAGAGTGCTTCTCGAGTCCCCTTACAGCTGGCAGTGGTACCTGGGTGACCGAGTGTCACGCCAGTCGCTGAGGCTGGACGCTTTTCGAGTCCTTGGGCCGCTTCCTGCTCTAGTGCAGAGGACAGACCAGTACTCGCGGAGGGATGTTGAGCAGTTCACACGGCCTGGCCTCGAGCTGGAGCCGTTCTTCCAGGCTGGCGCTAGCCTAGCTGCTGACTACGCGGAGTACTGTGCTCGGTACTTTATGCCGAGTCTGGGGATACGCGCTGCTTGGGAAGCGGCGCATGAGGCGCGAGGCGGCGCTGGAGGAAGAAGGGGAAGGAAGTGAGACAGAGGTGATGGTGGCAGCGGAGGAGATGGGGGCCGCGGTGATAGAGGTCGCAGCGAGGGTGCGGGCCCGAGTGGTACTACCTTCCCTGCCCTCTCTTTCGCATGTTCTGATCGATTTCTTCATTGCAGGTTCCTCCAGGGTACGTGAAGGAGATGGCAGAGGCCATGATGGGCCTGGAGTAGCTGGTGAGGCAGTACGCCATGGGCCACCCCCCGGAGGTGTTGCCGCGCACCGGTGGGACGATGGTGCTCTCTCGAACCTTAGCTATTTACTTTACTTCTATTGCTTATATCATGATTATGATGCAAGTGCTATATGAATGTTATACCATTGCAGGCTAGAGGAGGGGCTTCACGAGGGTTACGGCGGAAGTCTGTCCGTTTTCCAGTACGACAGGTCTCCTCTGCCGGCTCACGGGAGGAGCCACCATCGAAGAGGACACGACACTCGGTAGGGACCGAGGATGAGCCTATTGACGTCTCTGAGGACAAGATTCCCGAGCCTACGGACGTCGACCTGGAGGCCACTTCAGGAGGCACCGTGCCCAGAGCGATTGGCACTCAGGAGGCGAGCAGCTCTCCAGTGGACGAGGAGGTCTCTGAGGAGGACGAGGAGGAGGGCGAGGACGGGGATGACGAGAGTTGAGCTCCTCTTTTGTTTTGTTTTGTTTTTTTTGATGGAGCCTGCGTGCTTTCTTTGTAGGGCGCCTGTTTATCCTTGGTAGATAGGATTGAGTTATCATACTTCTTTTGTACTTCGACTCATGGATGCTTTTTGGATTTATACAGAGATTTTGTTCTTTCATTGTTTATGCCATTCGATTTCCTTTTGTTTGCATGAAGAAAACTGAATAACTAAAACATGGACTGAAACGTGCAACTGGGCGTTGATTCGAGAGATTGAGCTAAATGTGAGGTTTGTGATGAGTGACATATTAACAACCAAAACATATTGACAATGGAATAGAAATCAAAGAAAGTAATAAACCTTTGTAAGATTGACTCTGCATACGAGAATTTATACATACATTTTCGTAACCGGTTTCAGACACAGCTATGGGATAATAATGACCTTTAAATCCTGATATAAGATTGAAAAATTCCACTTTGCTTTTGGAATATACTTGAAAAGTAGGAAAACATTGACTTTGATATGTGACATTCTCGAGTTTTGATTCTGGACACGAACCGGAACTAGGACTAAGTCATTTTCGACCATTATGACCTGTAGGACTCGGAAAAACAGCTTGAAATGACTCGAAACGGATTTTGACACATTGACATAGCCCAAGAAACGGATTTTATCGAGTCTCTATGCCACGACGACGAATCCCGGGAGTTGTCTCGAAACGAAACATCCCTGAAGTCCCAAATACCCGTTAGAGTGTGTTCAGGTGCTTACTGGTGCTTCATAGTGCCTCAATTCCATTTTGGTGTGTTGCTGCCAAAAACTGCAGAAATGCAGAGTCAAAGTGCCGTGCGGATACTCCAGGTTGCCGCGCGGGTTTGGATCTGTCACACGGTACCTCAATCACCCTGCCGTGGGATTTTCTTGGTTTCAACGTGCCGTGCGATGCGGCAAGGTGCCGCGCGAGGCGCCTTTCCTAATAGATTCTAGTTTTGCTGTTTTCCAAGGCAGATTGCTCGAGGGTTGAGGTTTGACCCATGCAATGGCATTTCTGAACCAGTGCATGCCTGTTTTAAACCTTTTAGGACTTGACCAAGCTTTTCCCCATGTTGGACTCATGGAAAATGGGCACTTTTTGAAACCCAAGGCTCTTTGAAAGTTGAAGTTGTCCTCCCCACTCCTCCTATAAATTTAGGCTCTCTCATACCACATTCTCCTCACCTCATTCAACTCCTATCTTCTTTCCTTACTCCTTGAAATGGCTCTTTCTTTCACCGGTTCGCTTCGTCCATGGTTGGCTTCCATGGAAGGCGTTGATTGGCTCAACTTCCGAGCCCACGACCTCTATTCCATGCGGTACCTCCACAACATTCGCCTTCGTCCCGAGCTTTTGCGGGCAGCCGTGAGTTTTTGGGATCCGGAGGTCCATGTGTTCCGTTTTGGCGACCAGAAGCTTTGTCCTACCGTCGAGGAGTTCCGTGTGTACCTCGGGGGTTTTGGCTCAGGGGAGGTCATCATTCCCCTTGTGCGCGAGAGCGCCTATAGAGTCTTGGCTGCGGCCCTTGGATTGGGTGATGGTGCTGCTCGCTACTTAGTGAGGAATGGCCATCTTAACGCCATGCGCCTTATCGAGCTGTTTTCTCCTTCCGGTGATCTTTCGGATATGGTGTATCAGACCCGGCGCATGACCGCCCTCTGCATGTGTTTGCTTGCGGCCTACCTCTTAGTTCCTTCTGCCGGTCACGCTAACTCAGCGCTGGTCAGCGTCACTGTTCAGGTTGAGGGTCGAAAGGACGTGATCCCGATGGTTTTGGCTGAGATACTGATAGGTTTGGACAAGGTTCGTTTTGGAGAGACTGAGACTTTCGGGGGTAGCCCTCTCCTTCTACAGGTTGGTTTTCCACTCAGCTCTCCTTTTTCGGGTTTTTCTCACGTTCTCATTTTATCTCAATCACTCGGCTTGGCTTTCTATGGCTTCTTACTTGTTTTCTCTCTTCCCACAGATTTGGCTTTGTGACAAGGTGAATGTGCTGACCATTCCTCCTGGCAATTGGTCATATGAGGCGAGGTTACTTTCTCAGCGGTGTTTCGAGTTTGCTGACAAGAGCAGGGCCGAATGGGTTGATTTCTTCAGGCGCCGGCGAGCGGAGACTATTGCTTGGAGGTGTCGATGGCTAGATCTTCCTCCCATGACAGTGCACTATATGGGCCCTCAGTGGGTTGTTCTTGCTGGTTTGGGAGACTTCACCTTCTACATCCCTTACCGTATCCAGCGTCAGCTCGGTTTGCAACAGGAGGCCCCCGCAGAGGTTCTCGTGGATGTGGTTCTGCCTCTCTTTAACCATTTAGTTCTTTTCCATTACCAGCGCTTCTGGAGGACACGCGAAGAGAACGACGCGCATCCCTACCCTTCTGTGGCGATACGCGGGAGCTATCAAAAGTGGCTTAGGAGGGACATTGCTGCAAGGGCTGGGGCTTAAGGAAACTGACTCGATCCTACCACCTTGACCGTTGAATAAATTGTGGACCCATTTTCATTATGTTGTACTTCTTTTCGTTTTGAAAACTTTGCTCAACCTTATGTAGTAGAAGTAATTGTGTTAATAAAAACGAGTTTTGGAGGGTTTCTCCCTTCTTGACTCTTGTTCTTCAAGTCTTCTCAACCTGGGTTTTTTATTTTGATGGGTCGTGACCGGGACTCAGTGTGAGACTGCCTACGTATCCTTCTGGCGAAGGAATCAGGTCATGACGTAGTTCAGGGATAGGGTTCACTCTGGTTTTGACACTCTCTTTTTGTGCTCTAACTTTTGCCTAAAACCACCCTTTCGGATTTTCGGTCTAACGAGCTCATTTATTTCATGCCTTAACTTTTGCCTAGGATGTCCTGATGGGTTTTCATCCTAGCAGGCTTTACTCTAATTTTTGCCTAGGACTGCCCGCCCTTGCGGTTTTCAGCCTAGCGAGCTTCTCTCAGGAGTAATAGCGCTTGAATTGATCCAAGTTAACCAAGGTTGAGAATTCGTTTCCGTCCAAGTCGATGAGTTGTGTAGCTCCTCCAAAAAGGATGGTCTTGATGATGTACGGTCTAGACCACTTCGGTCGAAACTTTCCTCGTGGGTCGTAGACTGGAGCCCGGATTTCCTTCAAAACCATGTCACCTTCAGTCAAGTTCCTGGGTTTCACTTTCTTGTTGAATGCCCGTGCAATCCTTCGTTGATACCCTTGAATGTGGTAAAGTGCCTTTAACCGGTGTTCATTAAATAGCATAAGTTCTTCAAATCGATTACTCAACCATTCTGCCTCTTGGACTTCACACTCAATCATTGTCTGAAGAGATGGGACTTCTAACTCGATGGGAAGCACTGCTTCCATTCCATAAACCAAAGAGTAGGGGGTTGCTCCCGTTGGTGTTCGCACAGATGTGCGATAGCCCCACAAAGCCAGGGGTAGTTGTTCGTGTCAGTCCCTCGCAGATTGAATAGTCTTCTCCAGAATGGCCTTGATTGTCTTGTTAGCTGCTTCCACGGTGCCATTGGTCTGCGGCTGATAAGTCGTCGATTTGTGCACTTGGATTTGGAACTCATCTAATACTTCTCGAGCTCGCCCTTTGAAATGAACTCCATTATTAGATACGAAAGCCTGAGGGACCCCGTACCGGTAAATGACATTTTTCTTGATAAAGTGTGCAACTTGAACTGCGGTCAAAGTGGTGTAGGAAGCAGCTTCTACCCATTTTGTGAAATAATCGACGGCTACCAAAATAAACTTGTGACCGTTGGAAGCTGCTGGCACTATCCTTCCAATGACGTTGATTCCCCACGTTGAGAAAGGCCATGGCGTGGTCATTTGTTGCAATTCGTGTGGTGGAACATGCGTGAGGTTGGCATGAATTTGGCATTTCCGACACCTTCGGACATATTCCACACATTCTGTTTCCATGGTGGACCAGAAGTATCCTTGCTTGAGGATTTTCTTGGCGAGCATTATGCCATTTATATAAGGACCACATACACCTTCGTGAACTTCTTCCATCAGTCTTTTCGCATCTTCTCCATGAATACACAATTTGTGCGTGCCACATTGCGATCTTCGATATAAGTTTCCTCCACAGATAATGTATTGAGCAGCCATTCTTTGAAGAGCGATTCGGTCCTTCTTGCTCGCTCCTATGGGGTACTCTCCTTTTTCCACATATCTCTAAATATCATAATACCATGGGTGGCTATCATCGGGTTCGTCAACCACCATGACATGCTGGTGTGCTGGTGTACTGGTGTATCCCTTTGTTCTATCACAATCGGTCTTAACTTTACGCCAACAGGGATCTCGACCATAGATGCCAATGTTGCCAAAGCATCTGCAAATTGATTTTTGAACCTCGGGACGTGAGTGAATGTCACCTTGCTGAAATGAGGGACAAGGTTTTCGAGATCCTGATGATACGGTTTCAGTTTTTCTTCCTTGACCTTCCAGTCGCCGTTCGCCTGGGATACAACCAAGTTCGAATCTCCCACAACTTCCAGCTTATCTATGCCGATCTCGATAGCTGCTTCCATGCTCACGATGCAAGCTTCGTATTCTGCTTGATTATTGGTGACTTCAAAGTTAAGTTTAAATGCCAATGGGATGTGCGATCCATCGGGTGAAATAAGCAATACACCAATTCCGAACCCTTTTTGGTTAGCTGCTCCATCAAAGTACAACTATCAAACTTCTTCAGCCGCCGTCATTATGTCTTCGTCGGGAAAATTGAATTCGGTGTCCTCCCCTCCCTCAACTTGGTAATCGGCTAGGAATTCTGCAACGGCTCTTCCTTTCACTGACTTTCGAATGACATATTTTAACTCAAATTCGGCCAACAACAGCAGCCATCGTGCCATCCTACCTGTGAGGGCCGGTTTCTCGAATAGATATTTTAGAGGATCCATCCGAGATATTAGCCTCACTGGGTAGGCCAACATATAATGCCTCAACTTCCTGGAAGCCCATACGAGCGCCCAGCATGTCTTCTCTAAAGGGGGATAACGTTCTTCGGGTCCAATCATCATTTTGCTGAGGTAGTAAACAGCCCTTTCAACCCCATCATCTCCTTCCTGCGCCAACATGCACCCCATCGAGCTAACAGGTATAGGATCAAAGGTTTTCCTGTTACGGGCGGCGTCAACACCGGCGGCCTGTGCAAGTAGGCCTTAATGGCTTTGAAAGCTTTCTAGCACCTATCATCCCAAACGAACGGCATTCCTTTCTTGAGCAGGCGGAACAGGGGTTCGCAAGTCGAGGTCAGCTTTGCAATGAACCTACTGATGAATTGCACCTTGCCAAGGAAACTCCTTACATCCTTCTCGGATCACGGCGGCTCCATTTAAAGGATGGCTTTGATCTTTGATGGATCGACTTCGATGCCTCAGGTGGTGATCATGAATCTGAGCATTTTCCCTGCAGTGACCCCGAACGTGCATTTGGCGGGATTGAGGCACATCTTATACTTTTTGATTCTTTCGAAGAACTTCTTGAGTGCTGGCAGATGCCCTTCTCGCTCTTTGGCTTTGACAATCATATCATCAACGTAGACTTCCACTTCTTTGTGAATCATGTCGTGTAGTAACGCCGTGGCGGCCCGCTGGTAAGTAGATCCTGCGTTTTTCAGTCCAAAGGGCATGACTTGATAACAATACGTCCCCCATTCAGTGACGAACGTAGTCTTTTCCCGATCCTCTGGAGCCATAAGGATTTGATTGTACCTTGAGAAACCATCCATGAAAGAGAGCAAGGCATGGCCGGCAGTATTATCAACCAACACATCAATGTGTGGTAACGGGAAGTTGTCTTTAGGGCTAGCTTTAACGTCTCTGAAATCGACACAGACCCTTATTTTACCATCTTTCTTTGGCATGGGGACGATGTTTGCAACCCACTGAGGGTATTCGGTTACCATTAAGAACCCATCGTTAATCTGTTTAGTGACTTCCTCTTTTATCTTAAGCACCCAATCAGGTCTCACGCGCCTTAATTTCTGCTTTACCGGTTTTGCATCGGGATAAAGGAGAATCCGGTGTTCCACGATTTCAGGATCGATTCCGGGCATATCTGCGTGTGACCATGCGAACACATCTTCGAACTCCTTGAGCAAGTTCACAAGGGCTTCGCGCTCTTCGGCGGATAGCGCGGAACCGATTTGGGTCATCCGGGGATTCCCTTCATCTCTCAAATTTATTAAAACGATTTCCTCTTTTACAGGTTGAGCATGCCTTTCATCTTTCCTGTCGATTAGGGATCGAATTTCTTTGGGGATGTCCCCGTCGAAATCAATCTCTTCATCATTAGGGTCGACACAATTTATTTCAAAGTCAAGGAAATAAGCAAAATCAGATTCATTCATTTCATCATTAACGGAGGCCTCGGGGGCACTATACACACGGGTGGATTCGAACTTGAAATACAGACTCTGAGAGTTTGGACCGAGAGGCATCAACTCGGACTCGACAGACTCAGAAGATTCAGAAGACTCGACAGACTCAGATTCAGACTCAGACTCAGACTCATGGTGAGCTGCACTTGGTATGAAGGTCCAGTTATTGTATTCCCTAGCAGCATCCATGATGAGTAAAATCGGATCCTTAGGAGTATCTTGTTCCATCATCAGCACTTCCGCTTCTACAGCTGTACCCATTGATTCATCTTCCCTGAACAGAGTTGCGAGACTACCCATGGCAAAAACCTCAATCCAGTCAGCTGGTTCCTCCTGTCTCTTCACAACCTCAGCTTCTTCATCACTATCTGGCCAGACATCGTTGGCGAATATCTCAAATCTTAGTAGTAAGGTATTGGTTTTCTCGTCCCAAAATGGTTTCGGCTGCCCTTGGTAAATCTGTTTTGCTTCTTTTTTGACAAAGTAATCTTCTAGCCTGTTCCCTTTTTTTACCTTGCTGTTACTCGAGGGTGAGTAACCAAGGCCAGTTGTGCGCATCAGAGTGCCCTGGGCTTCAAACTTTACAGGGCCCTGAAGGTTCTTTCCCAGTCCCAATCCTGGCATGTAGGACATCTTCTTCATTATTTTGATGGCAACATTGCTAACAAGGAAGTCTTCATCAATTCTAACTGAATAGACGGATTTGGAGGTATCTAAAGAGAAACCTCCCAAGGCGATATCTTCTTCTCCGTGTTGAATTTTCAAGAGTGGGGCATTATCCTCAACAGAGGCATGAATCCCAGAGTCTCCGTGGATAGTGAGCATTCCTGTTTCTAGTCTCAGCCGAATTTTCTGATGGAGTGTAGAGGGTACAGCCATGATGTTCGGCCGGTGCAGCCAGGGCCTTCCCAGCAGCAGGTTAAAAGAGGCGGGAATGTTCACCACATGAAACTCCACTTCTGTCTGATATGGTTCGAAAGTCATAGGAATCATGAGAGTCCCAACCACATCTCTCCGAGTGTTGTCATATGCTCGGACCTTGACTTCTGATGGGGATAAGTCATTATTTTTGTACCCCAAGCAGTAAGCAACGCGGAGTGGACAGACATTAATTACTGAACCATTGTCGACCAAGATTACTAGAACCGATTTGCCATGGCATTTCAGGGTGATGTGTAGCGGTCGATTGTGATCCGTTCCTTCGGCAGGTATGCCTCGATCGGTGAAGGTGATGGCATGCTTGACAGGAATGGTTTTGATTAGTGCCACAAGCTCATCTGAGGTTATGGCGGAGGGAACTTTTAGTTGAGAGAGTGCTTGAATGAGCCTTTCACGATGGCGTGTGGAATGGACCAGCACATCCCAAACGGACATCTTGGCATGGATTTGCTCGAGTTAACGCTTAATCATTCCTTCGGGGTTCTTTTCTGGTCAGGAAGGTTCCTTGGCTGGTGGGTCAAAGGGTCGGAAAGGGTTTTTAACTGGGGTGGTAAAGGGATCAGAGGACCCTGGGGCTGCAGAGTTGGAGGATTCTCTGACTTAAAGGTTTGGAGGTTGGTAAACACGGCCGCTTCTGGTCAGGTGATCAATCTGACGGTACTTTGATTCTTCGCTCCATAAATCGGCCAGGGCTTTACGCTTGTTCCCGATAGTCGTATCCTGCAGATTGGCGGCTAAATCGGCAATGACCAAGTCATCCCACAGCTCTTCGGGTTTCCACTTTTCAGCCTCCATTACTGTCTTGTTGATGGTCTATTCTTCGTTTCCCACTCTTATGTTGATTACCTCGGTGTTTGCCCATAAGTTTGTTCCAACCCCTGGCTCATCTTCCCATAAGTTTATTATAGTAACATCAGCGTCTTTTGGAAAAGTAACCGATGGTTCGGATTCAGTCCCATCTACAAGGTAGTCCATTGGATCAAACCCATTGCTAGCGACTTCCTCTTCGAATCTAGGAAGGTACGGTGTGAGGTTTACATTGCTATACAGATTATTGATGACAGAATCATTGAAATGAGAGAAATCCGGGCAGAGCGGAGCGAGCTCTGGCCAGTTGTATGTCATCATCTCGGGTTGGTACCCCGTCTGACATTCTTCGGCAAACAGTGCTAGTAAGGAGAAGGTGTCTAGAGGGTCATTCCAAGCCAAAAGCTGGTGCTCATCCAGCACTGGGTCCCATCCCCATTCAGGCACGTCTTAGAAAACTTGATATTCTTCCCATTGATTCTCAAACAGTGCATACAAAGAGAATCCATCAAGAGGATCTGCATGGATGTTTTGCCAGTCAACCTCCCATCCAGCCTCGAATAAAGGTTCGTCATTCCTTTGGAAGTTGGCGGCTTCAAACTCTTCCCAATCAGCAATCAATTCTCCCCACGTGTCTTCCCATCCCCGTATAGAATGAAGGGCAGTCTCTTCGGGAATTTCACCAGTAGGCCTCGGTTCGGTATTGGGGATAATGAACAGGGTAGGGTCAGTCTCTGGAAGGTCTTGGCTTTCGGCTATGGTGATTTAGTTGATACGGAAGGGAACGTTATGTTGTGGTAGAGGGTTCGAAACGGTGTTTGGTTTATCGGCAGGTGGGGTGTCGATAACCTAGTTATCGATGAGATTTTGAATTTCATGATGGAGGCGGATGCAGTTGTCGGTGGTATGGCCGGGCATTTGGTGGAAGTCACAGTAGACACTCTGGTTTAGGTTTGGTGGAATGGTTTGTGGTGGCGGAAGAGGCTTCAACACTCCGATTTCTGTGAGTTTCTTAAAACAAGTGGATCGGGGAGTGTTGAATTGGGTGAAGGTTCGGCTCTGGGACTTGGGTTTTTCAGAGATTTGGTTGACTTCTACAGGTTTAGCGGATGAGGTTCCTGCTTGGTTGGTATTCCCGAAGAGAACATTGCTGTTTCCCGAATATGCCCTTTTGAATTTTGATCCCGATCCTGATTCTTTCTTCTCTAGCGTTCCATCCCTTAGAGCCTCCTCTACAGCCAGTCTAGAATCAAAAAAGGTTTCGAAATTCGGGGCAGCCTGAGAAAAAACCATGTAAGGAGCAAAGGAGCTTGGCAGGTTCTTGGTTATGATCCGTATCTGTTCTTTCAAATCAGGTTTATTCTGCATCTGGGCAGCCTTAGCCCTCCAATGCTTCACAAAGTCGGCAAAACTTTCCTTCTCGCTCATCTTAGTACTTTCCAATTCCCTCGTGGTCATTTTCAGGTCAACATTGAAGTCATACTGAGCCACGAAAGCTGTCCCGATGTCTTCCGAAGTCCTTTTCTTGGATGGTTCGAGGGTGAGGAACCATTGCACGGCTGGATCAGACAAGGACTCATGGAATAATTGGGCCATGGCTTCCTTTTCAATGCCACGCATAGTGAGGGAACCAACGTATCCTTGAAGATGGGCCCTTGGATCACCGGTACCATCAAACTTCGCAAAGTCCACTCCTTTGAATTTTTCCGGCAACTTGGCATTCGGAAAAAAGGCATAGCTTGCTTATGTCAATTTTTCCTTTTCTAAGTCGCTTGGTCTCTTGGACGGATTCCTCCAATTTGCCAATCTTATCCATAAGGGCGGCCAGGTTGGAATCAGCTGCTGGTGTCTCAACTTTAGGTGGTTGCTCGGATTGCAGGGAGTCTTAGTCAGGAGCTTGTCAGTGATTTCTTGCATGCTTTCCATTAGCATGTTCATGTCATTTTTCATGGAAACTACGGTGGCCTTGAGTTGTGCGTCGACACCGGCGAGGGACTGTCTAAACTGAGCATCCATGTTGGCCATGTTCTGCCTGAGTTCTTCTATTCCGTCTCCTTGATCAGCCATGGGTAAAGGACCTTCGGGCGGGATTGAGACTATGGGTTCTTCTACCACGGGTTCTCCTAACAACGGCGGTTCCTCCTGCGCAACTTGGAGTTCAAACAGTGGGGTTTCTTCCAGGGTGTCTACGCGAACTAGTCTTTGGGACAGACGAAACCAATTGGGTACAACCTCTTTTCTCCGCAGGCGATCAATGTTGGCAGCACTGGCAACAAATCAAAAGGGAGCAACTCATAACCGATCCGAATGCTCGCCCTACTTCTACCCATCTCCTAGAAACAAAGGCGTAGGACCTACCGTGGCTTGAATCTCACTTAAGACGTTTGTACAGAAGATTTTTGATAGTCCGGGTAGGTGCTGTTAGGCAGGTTAAATTCCGAACGGGTCGGAACCAGAGCCAATCTCCTTACCGTGACCATCCGAGACAGAGCAATGTGACTATCGGAATCCAGATGCGCACGCACTTAAGGCTAGACTCAAACCAAAGGAGCCGTTCGGGCACGGCAAACACCGGAGGTATCGCAAACTCCATGGATTTAAGGTCTCCTAGACCGTCCTAGTGGACCTACCGTGGTTCAAATCTCACTTAAGGCGTTTGCACATAAGATTTTCGATAGTCCGGGTAGGTGCTAACAGGCAGGTTGAATTCCGAGCGTGTCGGAACCAGAGCCAATCTCCTTACCATGACCATCCGAGACAGAGCAATGTGACTACTGAAATCCAGATACGCACGCGCTTAAGGTTAGACCCAAACCAAGGGAGCCATTCGGGCACGGCAAACACCGGAGGTATCACAAACTCCATGGATTTAAAGTCTCCTAGACCGAGCAGAGGGCCCTAAAGAATTCTAAGGGAGCCTACTTCTCTAGCCCTCAAGATGCAATGATGCATGAATGATGCGTGTGTACAGGAATAAAAAGCACGTAAACAGGATATAACACATAAATCCTAACCCTGGGTTCCTGTCCTAGTTGGGAAGGTTCTATGGCTATGTACAAGTGCAAAGGCTGGTTTTAGTCTCAGAAGGGTTCTCTGGACCGGACTAGAGCCAAGATGTACTACCCCATGTCGAGTGTATTGCAAGACAATGGTCGAACAGCACGATGGCTCATCATAGTCGAGGGTTGCTAGGCGTTCCGGGAGAGCTTGTCACTGATAAACCGGGCAAGGTAGCCGAAACACGCTGGCGAGGCTTGTGCGGTGCAAAGTGTACAGGATAAAAGAGCTTAATCTTTCGAAAAATATTTGAAAATCCCCATTCCGAAAACACCTTTCAAACTTGGCCCTCTTGATCATTCAATACTTTAGTACATTTAAAAAAAAAGTATTGAATAAAAACGATCCCCAACAGAGTCGCCACTGTGGGCTCCCGTGCCCTTTTTTGAAAGAGTAGCCACCCAGATTTTTGAGATGGATCATCCGAGAAATCGAGGAGTCGCTTGCAAAAGGCTTTTGGTCTGACGAAAACGTTGAGATTTTGGGTTCGGAAGCCACATTACAAATGGGGAAGGTTTTTCTTTAAAAAGTACCCCACTCGCCCGGTAAAATCGGTCTCTACTTAATGTTTTCAAAAGGGAGAATCTTCAATATCATTTGGAATATCAAGTTCTTCAATAAAGCACATAGCGGGGAAGGGACATGGGAAATATATCACGTTGACGTGCATGTGGTGCTGTCTGTACAGTCGTGATAAAATGACGTGAACAAATGGAATAAAAATCATCCGGCAAACTGTCTGGACCTCAGCTAGACAGTTCACGGCACCCTGAGCTGCCGCACACGGCACCTCAACATGCCGTGTGTGGTACTTGCTCTGCTGTCAAACTATTGCAGACTTTCAAAACATTATCTAGCTCATTGTTCTCTCTGTGCATCTTTTAGAAAACTCATCAGAAACCTCATGGCGGTCAGATCATCCCAAAAATGTTGTTGTTTTCTCAAAATAAGGTTTTAAAACAGTTTTGATATATTTGATCATTCGGGATGATCTAGAAAGCGTTTTTAAAGAGCCAAAACATAGCTTGTAGATATGGTCTTATTTTAAAAGCAACAAAAACAGTAAACAGCAGATACAGACAACCACAACAGATGAAAACTCAGATCCAGACAGCTTGCCTGCGATAATACCAACATACACAGATGCCGTGCGCTGAGGGTCAGGGTGCCGCGCGCCTGATCAACAGGCCGCGTGGTTTCCCAACCTCAGCCCAGTATTGTTTTTATTTTATGAAAATGGGTTTTGAGTCAGGATCTAACCAAAAAGGATTAGACCTACTGACAGAAGAGTCCCCTCAGGACCAGAACGGAGCCTAGTCTGAGGAAACTAGTTTTTACCTTTGGCTTCGAGCTTGATCAAGGATCGTTGATGCAAGGATGTGGATAGATCGTCACGAATGTAGATGGAGAAGGTTGAATGAGACAAAGGGAGTATGGATGTGAGTGAAGGTTAGGTATTATGAATGATGGGACTTTGAAGTTAATGAAAGATCAACTTCAATGATGAGAAGGGAGTGAGTGAAAGCACTTAAAGAATGTCTTTTGGGAATGACATTCTTTAAGACTTGGAAATGAAAGTGGAAGTAGGAAAGTGGGTGTGAAA
The DNA here is from genome assembly GCA_025413875.1 of Rhododendron molle. Lineage (NCBI taxonomy): Eukaryota > Viridiplantae > Streptophyta > Magnoliopsida > Ericales > Ericaceae > Rhododendron > Rhododendron molle. Next base: position 51,522,012 of record CM046391.1, read on the forward strand.
GCTAGAGAGAGAAAGCTTATGAAGTAAGAATACCCAAAAGCATGGGGAGCCAAAAGAAAGGCCAAAGAAGGACCCCTTTCCCTTGAGTGGAGGGTTAATTTATAGGCAAAGGCCAAGGATTTTGAATTTCAAATGGTGGAGGTATTTTCTGGGCGGGCTAGAAGTGCATTTTCGGCTGAGCCAGTCATCAGCTGTGGCTCAAACTGGCGTGGCCGACAGCTTTCTGAGCCAGTCAGCCTTTTGCTCAAGGTGCCGTGCGGTTCAATTTGACCGCGCATGGCTCCTTTAATTTCAAGGTGCCGTGCGCTTCAGTTTCGTTCCGCACGGTGCCTCCTTCTTCGGTCCAGGGTCTTTTGGGCTTTGTCTGGGCTTTTCAGGTTTTTTTTTGGGTTTTCTAGTTTACATGGGCTTAGGGAAATCCTTTTTCAAGCTCGCAAAGGTATCGTTTCTTTTATTTCATCATCGGGGCGGACAAAGACTCTCCGAGTTTCGGATTGGGGCGTCTACAATGCTGAGAGAGATATATTCACGTATAGTTATATATATAATTGTATCTATATAGTTATATATATATTTACATACACACAGCTAGAGAGAGATGAGAGACGAGAGAGAGAGATGAGAGACTTATAAGGTTGTTGAGAGAGGATATTGTCGGTGTGTTTCTGGTGTCGATTGGTGGGGAAAAAAGAAAAATATAGTCCTACTTGCAATTTTGGCCCATATATTTTAAGTAATAACATACTTACCCTCGCGCGTATCCGAAACATATCCGAGCGTATCCAACACGTATCCACGCATATCCAAAACGTATCGGATACATATCCGAGAGTATCCGCGCGTATCCGAAACGTATCGGGATACCCAAAAATAATTCTAAAAGCAGGATACTTAAAAAAACGTATCGGATACGTATCCGGAGAGTATCCGAGAGTATCGGTATCCGATACGGATACGATACGTGATATGGAGGCCAAAATAGAGTATCCGTGCTTCATAGTATACAAGAAGTAAATTGGTAATTCTTTTTATTTGCTTGGAAAAAATGAGAGGATCGAACCTTTTGCAGATGATTTCTGGCTCTTTTTTAACTTCTTTTTGTATGTACACTCGAATGGAGGTTTTACAACTTCAACTGTAGTTAGAAGTCAAGTGACTCAAGTCAGGTGGTAGACAATGTTTGCAAGGTGTTACTAATTCTATCGCTACAAGGATCATATATATGCCTCTAAAAAGAAGGCTTTTGCTACCGACACTGAGTGCTAAAATGCCTTGTGCAACAGAGTACAGATGAACGGGTGCGACATGCCTTCTCCATTGAAGACGGGTACAACTGCGCCAAATCGCGGGGGTGAGATCCAAGTGAAGAAAGCCAACGGTTGTTCTGTTTGCTGCCACATTGAGGAAGTTACAGAAAGAGGATTGGCAAGTTGGGCTTTAAAACGGGTAACCAATTACAATACAAAATCATACATTTCTCGGCCTTATGGCTAAGATCAAGTGTAGTATCTGTTCTTATTAGTTTAATAGCTGAATAAGTGAGCCATCAACTCACATGATATTAAATTAAAATTTAGAGGGGGAGAGCCCTTCACAGTAGCTTGTTGTTGGGTTCTCAAGTGTTGCCTTTGGCTTTGCACTACAGCCTTCACTTGGTGCACCCCACCAATTCTAGTTCTAACTTTTGCACTCATAGTACCAATCCCCGCATGTTGGCCACAAAGTTAAGCTTGAACAATTGTTTCAAAATCAGAAATCTATTTGCCACAATACCTTATTTTGTTTGTATACTTATGCACAGTTACTTAATGGTGGGCAAATATTGTGAAGCCGTTTATCACTTGTGTTTCGATTTCTGTAAAGAAAATCTACATCCATCCCAACTGAAATTAAAGTCGGAAACTCGAGAGGAAAACTTGGGCCAAAAATTTTCATGTCATTCTGTGGTGTTATTGAAGCACATTAGCCTTAGTGAATCCAATCCCGTCTTTGATATGAATAAAGCAGTATAAGATTTCGGGCAAAAAAAAAGCTTGTTAATGCAAGATGAACAGCTTGAGTATTTTTCCTTCAGAAGGTGAATGGAAAATTTGAGAGCATAGCATCGTCATATGAAAATTGTTGAATGATTCAAGAGATCATATAAAAGAAGTAAATTTGTATTTTCTTTTGTTTGGTTGGAAAATTTAAAAGGGTTAATATCAGTATTGGTTTTCAAGAAGGCTGAGCAGACAAAGACTGCTACAGCTACGCCGGTCAAAGGTCCGCTACCTGTGGGCTTTGTTTTGACGACAAGAAGAGAACAAGGAGAAGGAAAGACCTCAGACGTGTCAAGGTTGAGGGCCACGCTTTCTCTTCAACTTCTCAAACAGGAGGATATTCTCTTTGAGGCTTCAAATCAAACTCCAAGCCCTTCCCCGTGGAAGAAGGCAGGCAACAACGCCCTCACCCCGGTGGGGCTAACTAATATTGTCATAGAGACATAACAGAAGGGCTCTAGAAAAGCCTAAAACAAGAGTTAGCATGACTCTCAGGCTCCGTTCCAGAAACTTTCTTAAAAAATAAGTAGCTTATTTCACATTTTCAAATTAAAAAATAATGCAAACGAAAAATAATTTTTTAATTTTTTTTGCACCGTATTAAAGATCTTGATGAGATCTATCAAACAAGATCCATAGTGGTAGGCAAATTATTTGCGTAAACACATTATTTTTGATTTTGAAATTGCCTTCTTAAAAAATAAGCAGCTTATTTCGTTTGCGGAACGGAGCCTCAAGTATGTTATGTTCTCATGGACTTTTTACAGATAATTTTCTTACTCTTTTTAAGCTTCTTTCAGTATCTGCACTGAAATGGAAGTTCTCCAACTCTCATCTAGTTAGAAGTGAAGTCAGTTGCTAGACAATAGATGCATTGTGGAGCCAAATCAATCCCATGTTTCAAAATTAACAATAGATATCTATTACATTATCCAATAGAGAACTGCACTCATTACTTGCTCGGAATGGCTAAAGAAAATCGCGAAGCAGCAGCGGCTTACAATGAGCTACAGATATCTATATAACACAAAAGCTTATTTTAATGTGCTTTAGTCATCGTTATTGTGGAATGGAGAACTGAAAACAATCATTTTTTTCCCCCCTTTATTCGGTGGTAATGAGCAAGAATTTTGGCAAACAAACAAATATGAAATTAAGGGCCCTGAAACATTGGAATTTTTTTGATTATAAGTATCATAAAACTTTGTTATATAGATATACATAGAAGACAAGCTTATGCCTAAAGTAGAAAAACATATTACTCAATATGGTTCACCAATTACATTACCCATCCACAAAGTATAGCAGCATCATCTACCTCCAGAGAGAATGGACTCTGCAACAGAAGACGATTGCGGATACAGCAGTGCAAAATCCTCAAACCCCTCGTGGTGAGCAAACATTAGACCCGTGGCAGAATTACCCATCAATTTTAACTCCGGAAGAGCAATATCTCCTTCGAAATACTGTACAACTTGCCTCATACTTGGCCTGGCGATCGGCTCAGAGTGTGAACACCACAATCCCAACTTCAAAACCAACTCCACTTCCTCCGCCACATACTGACTTCCCAATTTGGGATCAACCGTTTGCAAAATTTCCCCTTTGTGCCAAAAAGAGAACACGCAATCCACCAAAACTAAGTTCTCCGCTGCTGCTCGTGGGTCAATGGGCCTCCTTCCACATGCTACTTGAAGCAAAAAGGCACCAAAAGCATACACATCGATGCTTGTTGTGGCCTTTCCGGTTCTAATGTGCTCCGGCGCAAGATACCCTAGTGTTCCAGCCACATGAGTGGCCTGTGGATCAGTTCCGCGATGATGCAATCTAGCTAGCCCAAAATCGTTCAATCTTCCGTTCATTTCACCATCTAACAAAATGTTACTCCCCTTAACATCTCTATGTACAACAACTTGCTCCCATTCTTCATGTAAATAAAAAAGGCCAGATGCCACTCCTTTAATAACTCGAAATCTTTCTTGCCAACTGAGGGTGAAGCTCGATTGGTCATAGAGGAACCTGTCTAGATTGCCATTAGGCATGTAATCATACACCAAAAAGAGCTCCCCTTTCTGGCGGCAATAGCCAAGAGTTGTACTAGATTTCGGTGGCGCATACGGCCAACACTAACTATTTCCGCGACGAACTCCCTCATTCCTTGTTTGGATTCATGAGATACCCTCTTGACTGCAATCTCAATTCCGGAAGTGGGTAGTATTCCACTATAAACCCTACCAAATCCCCCACTACCCAAGAGCCCTTTTTCCCCAAACCCTTTGGTGGCAATATACAAGTCCCTGTACTTGAACCTATGAGGCCCATAGTCAAGTTCCCAATCTTCAAGCACTTCAGCAAACTTCCTCTTCCTTCTGAAATAATAAAGTACCCCTGAAAGCCCTGCAAACACCAAAATTAAATTCAAAGGCAACCCGATTGTCAGAAGCCTAGAAACTTTCTTGGGTCTGATGCGAGGAAGCTTAGGGAGTTAAGAGAAATCAAACCCATCAGCCAATCCATTAATCTTAAAGCTTCAAGCCAATAAATAATGGGAAGTACTTGTAATATAACCCGAAGAGGAAGAGAACCCAACGTACATAGTTTGGTCCAAGATCGGGGAAAGATCCTTCGAAAGAGTCAATAGCGGCGTGCTTGGCTTGGGCAAATGAACTGGAGCCATAGATCCATTCATTTCCTTCTTTCCCCCGTCGTATTCAACCCAAACTTGCATCGCCTTACCGCTGATCAGACTCAAATTCTGAAACCTCCCATTTGAATAGTACCCAGCTGCCTTAGACTCAACAGAGTCCAGCCCATTAATGTCGATACCGACATGGTTATCGTTTATATCTTGAAACTCGCTCTTGGGTACAGTATCAAGCTCTACCGCGACCACGTGGTTGGTTGAGTTCCCGTTATTGGTTTCATTGAAGAGGCCCAAGTAGTCGTCGGAAAAGGCACCAGGGAGGCGCGGGGCGGGGGCCACGACGAAGACAATGCCATGAGCGGAGTATTGGGGGTTATCGCTGATTATGGAGAAGATGAAGGAGGTGGAGAAGGAGGAAACGGAGGCGTTCGGTGAGGGTTTGAAGGGGAATGGTGTGGGGAAAAAGGCGTGGCCGATTTCTTGGCGGGTGCCGTCGGTGAGGGTTAGGAGGCCTGAGGGTGTGAACTCGGCTATGCCGTCGAGGGTGAGGTTTGGTGATGCTTTGAAGTTGTTGAAGGTGAAGCTGAGGTGGTCTTGGGCAGCTGTGGAGGAGAGGAGAGAGAGAGGAGGGGGAGGAGAGGAGAGAGAGAGAAAAGAGGATTGAGAAACATGGCTGTGAATAAGGATAGTGCTATGGTGTCCCCGGCGAATTTGGGGACACAGTAATAATTGGCATAACGTGACCATTGAGAGCAATTTGGGGACACCGTAATAATTGGCATAACGTGACCATTGAGAGCATAACGAAAACCATTCGGTGGCATAACGAAGGTATAACACCTTTCCCAAATTTTCCCTGATACTTACAGAACCGGTAAAAAGAAAAAAAAACCCTAGCTCCTCGTTTAACCACGGTTTAACCACGGGTAAGGATTTTTATCCCCTACATCCGTAACATCTATCATCCTCTCTGTATGTTTTCCCTCATTCATTTATTCCCTTTAACCTTTAACGATGGAAAAATCAGTCTGCCATTCGATTCATCTCCTCAGCTCCCACGAACCCAGAAACAAAACCCTCATGTAGCAACTCCTCTCTCTGTCTCTCTCCCTCCGTCCCCTCCTCTCCCTCTCCTCTCCACCTTACATCCACCCCGTGGACGTCGCCGCCGCCTCCACCACGAACAAAAACGGCGTTGGGCTGCCATCGAACGACCCGGATTCCAATCCAGATCCGAAACCCACCTTCGACGAGAACAAGGCCGAGATCCTGAGGCTAAAGCTCCCCCACGCCCACGTCGAACCCAACATTTAAGTTTTGGTATAATCTGATTCTCCGTTTTATTTTGTTAGCAAATTTTATTTACGACCCATATTTGTTGAAATCTTATAATTTTTTGTTGAAATTTGGTATTTTTTGAAGCCCGTAGTGTTTGTAATCATAACCCATTACAGCGAAGTAGAAGAGATGTTGAAACATTGTCCACATTGAGTTAGGAAGTTAGGGTTTTGTTGTGTGGTATTGATATATGGAGTTGTTAAGTGGGTTTGGTGTATTGAATGGGTCTCATGAGATTGACAATGGCTATTTTTTACTATTGTATGAGAATTTGTTTCGAGAACATGGAATGCATGAGGATTTTGTGAGAGGTTGTGGGTGTGCAAATAAGTTAAAGCTGATTTACATCACTTAGTTTTACTTGGTCAGACTATTTTTGGCATTGTTTGATTTCGGATCCCTGTTGTATGAGTTATGGTTTTCAAATTTGTGGTTTGTGGCACTATAAGGGAAAGGGAAACATAGATTTGTGGGTCAGTTTTGGGGAGACAAAAATGGAACAAAAAAATGCTCCAATTGAGACATAAAATCTCTCACGACCACAGTTGAAGTTGAAATCACCAAAGCATTAGTGAGTTAGTTAGTGCTTAGAAACTGTTAAATGTATAAAATGGTTCAATTCCTGAGTTTGAAAAAATTTGTAAACCAATTGTTTATACCTTTCTTAATTCTTGCAACTTGGAACCAACTATTGCACCAGTCTTGCTTGAAATGTTATGGAAAAAACATTTGGTCATCTATTTGAGATGTCTTCCTACCTATTCTTGATCTATGTGTTATGGTGTTTGTTGTTACACTATTTGATCATATAAACACAGATATTTTGTTAGTTAAGGTGTTTGCATATATTGTTAAAATAAAATATATTGTTGATTCTGTGGTGTAAGTGTGAGATATTGTGAGATATAGGAATGGTGTTTATGGTCCATTGATACTTTAGTCTTACTGTTGTGTAAACAATAATCAAACAACTGATCGATTGGTTTGAAAAGTTTTGTCATCGAAGTCTATAATGGTTGTGTTGTTTTGGTGACATAAGTGTTAGAAACCCATTTAGAAGGCATATGAGCTGTCATGAAATAGATGTACTAGATTGATAGATGATTATCACTATGAACTTGACAATTTAGTTATAGGTCATGTCATGTCTATGTAACGTACTACACCTAGGTATTGTCTTGTGGATTAAAAGTTGTACGAATGTGGTTTATTATTTAGGTGCAATGGAAACTCTCAATAGTAGTACCAACAGCAGGGGTGTGAAGGTAGATTCGTATGATTGGGAATCCAATTCCAAATCTTGTCCCGATAGTTCGGAAGATTCACAGAGGAGCAATAGATTTGGAGAGAATGATGTGGATGGGGAAAAGGAAGGGGAAGGGTCAGCTTCTAGTGTAGATGATAGTTTTCGTTTGCTCACTGACACGGAGATTGTGCAAATGACATTTGTTTCTGAAGATGAGGCTGGTCAATTCTACAATGCATATGCAAAGGCAATTGGTTTTAGTGTTCGCAAATATAAAAGTAGACGACAAACAGGCAATGAAATGTATGTAAGGTGGAAGGTTTGGGTTTGTTCTAGGGAAGGTCAAAGAAACAAGAAGCACTTAGAACGCAGTAATCGAAAACGACGTCATAGAGCTGAAACAAGAACTGGTTGTGGTGCCAAATTCCGGGTTTGTCGTATGAGCCCAACCGTGACAAATTACATTGTCACAGAGTTTGTGAGTGCCCACAACCATCCCTTAGCAGCACCGCAATGTGTTCCTTTTCTGTGGTCGCACAGACAAGTGGGTGATGCAGACATAGCTCAGGTAATGGCCATGCGGAATGTAGGCATGAAGGCAGCCAAGATTATGGACTATATGACATGTCAATCTGGGGGATTCCAAAACGTGGGGTTCACTATAAAAGATTTGCGCAACAAATTGCATAGCAGTCGTAAAGAAGAAATAAGAAATGGGGATGCTGAGGGTGCATTAGGATACTTGGCTGCTCAGGTTAGCACCGATCCGTTATTTTTCTTCAAGTACACTGTTGATGAGGTTGACCGGTTGGAGACACTATTGTGGACAGATGGGAGGTCTCAGATGGATTATGCTGCATTTGGAGATGTATTAGTTTTCGACACGACCTATCGGACCAATGCTTGCAAGAAACCATTTGTTATATTGGCGGGTGTGAGTAATAACTTTACGATGACCATATTTGGGTGTGCGTTGTTGTCGAAGGACACGGAGGATACGTACAATTGGGTTCTGTCAACATTTTTGGAGGCTATGGATGGTAAAAAGCCCATCTCGGTAGTAACAGATGGTGATTTGGTGATGCGAAATGCAATTAGAAACATTTTTCCAGATGCAAGGCATCGCCAATGTTCATGGCATTAGGAGCGAAATGCGGCTAAAAATGTTCACATACCAGAATTCGTATCTGACTTTACCACTTTGATGCAAATGGAATGTGATGTTGAGGAATTTGAAACTATTTGGGCTGACATGGTATCACACTACGGCCTACAGACAAATGCTTGGGTGGTAGAGATGTATAGTGATCGTGAAAGATGGGCCGAGGCATATCTTCTTGGCCATTTCTTTGCTGGGATGAGGAGCACTCAACATTGTGAAGGTATGAACCACTATTTGAATCGGTTTGTAACAATAAGGCTACGGCTTTTTGAATTTGTGCAGCAGTACCACCGTGGTCTGGCTAGGATGCGAGTTGCTGACGCAGGGGCTGAGATGGCAACAGAGCATAGTACCCCTGTCTTGATCACGCAATTGAAAAGCTTAGAGAAGAATGGAACCGAGGTCTACACACAATACATTTTTAGATTCTTTCAGGATGAAATACAGCGCGCATCTGCATTGATTGCGGCGCGTCGTGTTGATGAGGTGGAGTGTCAATTGTACTTCATTGAGATGTACTTACGTCCAGAATCCAATTGGACAGTCGAGTATTATCCAATTGAGAGCAGAATGAATTGTAGTTGCTTGATGTTTGAGTCATTTGGTCTACCTTGTTGCCACATGATTGTGGTCATGAAATATGAACACCTATCAAGCATTCCCCCTAGTTTAGTTATGCAAAGATGGAAAAGGTCTGCTCGGCCTCCAGCGGAACAACCAAATATCGGGGAAATTTCTCGCAGTATATCCCACACGGCTAGGTATGGGATATTGAGTTCGGGTTACAAATTGATGTCATTCTATGCGGCGCATGCCCAGGACTCATTTGAAGATGCTAGGCAAGTGGAGCATGAAATGACATCCTGGATGAGGAAGCGGTGGGAGATGAGAAAGAATAAGGAGTGTAACGCAGACATTGGTGAACCAAGTGATGGCAATACTTTGTTTGGTGTGAGCGATCCAGCTGTGGTGAAGACCAAAGGCAACCCTGGGAAGAAGTCTACTACCCAACACTCTCGAAATCCCAGGAAATGTAGCCATTGCAAGTGCCGAGGTCACGATAAGCGGACATGTCCAAAATTGTCATCAATGCCTCCAATTGATGATGTTCCTATTTAGTCAATTTGTATTTGTTTGGCTGATGTTGATGTAGTGTTTGTGGAACTTTATAACTTAAGGCCTTAAATGATGTCATTCTATCGGATCCTTTTGTCATATTATTAAAATGTAATAAAATGACATATGATACTGTGCTTCAATTGAATGTATCATAAGTTTGGTGCTCTTTTATTACTCATTTCTGTTCGCGTAGTTGATTATTGTTATCTTCACTTTGTGTGTTAATCTATGTTAGTTGGTGTATTAAAATCTACTGAATTGGTTTATTTGTATCTCTGATACTTTTCTGGAATTTCATGTGTGATAGGTTTGGTGCTATTACTAGTTTTCCTTCGCTGAGTTGAAATTTCTGATCTTCAGTTTGTGTTGTAGTTAATCTATGTTACTTAGTGTATGAAAATCTGCTGAATTGATTGATTTGTATCTCAGACGTGTTCCTTGACATCCCTCATTAACCATTTCCATGTAATTTATGCCATCATTGTACATTATCCTACCATAACGTAGGTATGCTTAGTTGCTTACAAAATTTATAAACTCAACAGCTTTTAAAAATTGCCTCGATTGATGTGATTTTGATTTGTTTGTTTTGTAGCATCTTCCAATGGCGCTTGCCAAAAGGAAAAATCCTGATTCGACTCCTCCTCTGGCTTTACGTAGATCTAAAAGGCTTGCTAACTGTAAAATGTAGCAATATCAGTGGACGAATCCACTGATGGGAGGGGAGATGAGGAAAACAATATGGGCTTTCTGGTGAGTGTTATGACGAGATGAGTAAGAGTGTGTCACAGGGTGACACTGAGAGTGACAGTGATGGTGACAAAGATGGTGAGAGTGAGAGTGAGAGTGATTCTCACTCGGGAGCAATGAAGCTTCCAAACCTTTCCGCATTTGCAACACGGCTGGTAATCGAGGAGAGGAGTGTGGAGCTTGGGAAGTTGAGGAAATTAACGCGCATTCCCGAACTTCTGAAAGATTTGGGCTTACTTCCAATCTGCAAGTACGCGGGGAGGGCAAATTTGACCATTGTTAGGGAGTTTTTTGCGGGGATAAATTCATTCGAGGTTGACCAGGTGGAAAGGATAATGCTGTCTACAGTTAAGGGGCATACAATTAGACTAACTCCGGACCGTCTTGCTTGATTTAAAAAAATAGCCCGACCACGTGAGACCGAAAAACAATACCCTTATCCTCCGGGCGTGGAAAGGCCAAGTTTTCATGATATTTGGATGATGATGTGCCATGGTAGTTGGCCACCCGAGGACACCGAGGACAATCCAAATCCTAAGATTCTATTGAACATATTGAAAAAGGACTTTGTTCTCCTCCACCATATTTTTTGGTGGAATGCGTACCCAAAGTCCCCCCGACGTGAGGTTAATGCTAAGCAGGCTATGCTGCTACATGCAGTATACAACGGATTTAAGCCGGATATTCCGAGCATGTGGTGGGATAGTATATATGATGCTTGGACAAATAACCATCCTATTGCATCCCTCCCTCTTGGGCACTTGCTCACTGGTTTCATTCATCATGGACGCAAAATACCGGACCTTAATCGAGACAAGTGGGGAAAAGTCCAGATTTCAATTATTGGTCCCGGTACAATTGGCAAATCAGAAGGCCAAAGCAAGCTGCATCGGGAGGTGAACAACCCTGCTTCTTTGGAAGGCCTGCGTGACATGATCGTCACTGTGCAAGAGAACCAGATCAGCATGTGGGAGAAGTTGAAAAGGGTGGAGCGTGCAGTGTGTCCTCATTATGATGAAAATGAAGACATTTTTGATGATGAATGATGGTGAGGGGCATCACAGGTTTGTTGAGATAATGGCTGTTGATTTTGTGACTGAACCAAACTTACTCTAAACTGATTAGTGTTGGTGTTTCTTGGGAGGAGTAGGTGGCTATTAACTTCGTGGTATGTAGTATTTTTTGCATTATGGAAGGCATTATGTGGGAATGGTGGAAGTCCATAATTCGGCGGGGTAGTTGGCAGTTGATGTTCTTTGGCAGGTTTTGTTATGGTCTTTGGCATGTTCGTAAACTAACAGGGAAGTAACTTGTGAATTTGGTGGTCCAGTTTTTGTGCATTGATAGGACCTTTGACGTACTTATGTTTATATGCTGCTCATTTACAGTTTTTGTACAGATTGTGGTGGTTTGCTGGTTGTTGTTTTATTTACCAGTGAAGGCAAATTTTCTTTAAACTTGTATGCCTCATGACTGATTGGGTGATTGATTGTGGTTACGATTATCCCGCATACTTACTGCACCTTGAGGCAACCTTCATGTTTTGTGGAAAGCACATATACTCAAGTTCATTCGTGTGAGTATAGCAACTCATGTTAATTCCAACGGAATAAAACAATATGTGACTTGATAACATGAGGTTAAAACCAAAAAATTAACGCCAACAACATATGAACCCGTGTTCTCGTACTTCATTGAACGGTTATACTGAACAGAAGTTTGCACGTAGTCTCCAGTGGGATCAACAAGCTCAGCAATAGGAGGGAGGGAGAAATAACGCGTTGGGAAAAATCTGGTCTGTAGCATGTCGATGATCTCAGTTGCTTTTGATCAAATAATTGGACAAACTGGATTATTGGGGTAGTCCATGAGGATACCCAACAGGCCCCAGGTAGGATTACCTACATCCTGCATTGTATATTGCAGAAAGTATATTGCAATTAAAATTGGGCATGAATATGTTCAAAATACTATCACATTTGTCGTACAATAACCTCATCGATTTATTGATTTACTAGTTTCAAGGACTAAACAGTCTCACCTTCATGCTTTGGACTGAACGGTTTCACCTGACATGAGAACTACGATGGTCCAACTGCAGATCACCACCCACCGAACCATATCCAAATTACTGATTATACTGTGGTACTCGTCAATGAAGGAAATAGAAAGGGGTTTGGTTTTCTTTGGGAGAAAAAGGTAAAGGCTGTGGAGTACTACTAGTTTGGTCAGTCTGAGGGTTTTTTGGGAGTTCATCCTCCTTACACACCTACTATGGGCTTTGCAAATGTGGCCAACTTGGGTGTCGTATTTATAGCTGTAAAATTATAATCTATGACCCTGTGTACACCAATAATTCACATATGCAATGGGGGCCACCCCACATAAAAAAGAATAATTCCTTCTTTACTTTAGTTGGATAGAGTATTGTCAAAAACAGGTTTTCAATTAATTATAGAACAAGAGGCTGTCAAAGAAGATCCATTAAAAGTTGAAAAGTTCAACATAGTTCGACACTTTTCAATTGATTACATGTTTTTATTTATAATGTTGTAGGTCATTTTCGAAACTCCCAATTATAGAACAAGAGCCTTTCAAATAAGATCCATTAAAAATATTAATGGAGATTACCACTTGAAAGATATACAAGTGGGACAATGAAGTTGGGACGGAGGGGGTACTTCTTCAGCCGATGTTGGAAATAATGCCTCTTTTATTTTATTTTATGCGAACAGAGTCTAGTCCTATCGTTTATGACCGATTGGCCGATCGATTGTGAAAATTTTTGAGATAGGGATAAATGACGAATAAGGACAAATTTGTCGGCCCCCACATTGTCAATAATCCAGAGATATTTTTGCACCTGAACTTGGCAATAATGCCTCGTTTACTGTCCAACACAGTGTAGTCCTCTCACCTTTACTTTTTATGCAGGGCCAATAATGCCTCTTTCAGCTTTGGACATACTGTTGCACCTCACATAGCTTGTATTTTTCTGCAGGCCCAATAATGCATCTTTGAAAGAACATATATAGTGTAGTCGTTTCATAGCATTCATAATTTCTTCAGGTCCAATAATGCCTCTTTCACTTTGGAAGATAGCGCAGTCCATACAAGTCATGTTAAATTGTTTCAAAGATGCCAATGCCTTGTTTTACTTTTGAATATAGGTTACTCCTTACATACCTTTAAATTTTGTCAATGCCAATGCCCTCTTTCATTTTCGAAGATAGTGTAGTCCTTTCGTAGCATTCATTTCTTTTCCAAGGCAACTTGCCAAAAAAACAAAATATCCCCTTCCCTTTACTTTGAATGCTAGTGTAGTGTAGTCGTTTCATAGCATTCATAATTTCTACAGGTCCAATAATGCCTCTTTCACTTTGGAAGATAGCGCAGTCCATACAAGTCATGTTAAATTGTTTCAAAGATGCCAATGCCTTGTTTTACTTTTGAATATAGGTTACTCCTTACATACCTTTAAATTTTATCAGTGCCAATGCCCTCATTCATTTTCGAAGATAGTGTAGTCCTTTCACAGCATTCATTTCTTTTCCAAGGCAACTTGCCAAAAAAACGAAATATCCCCTTCCCTTTACTTTGAATGCTAGTGTAGTGCTGTCACTCCCACGTCTTCTCAAATACGAAACTAGTATAAATAGGGGTGAGGGTTGTTTCTCATGAAGCGAAGCAACCCATACTACCATGCCCAATTCTTCTTTTCAAATCCCCTTGGGGAAGTTCTTCTGTTGGCTTGTGTGGGTTGTCACAATATTCATCTATTTAAGTGACATTGTTCTCATAATCAGTATGGGAGGTGTTGGAAAATCCAACAATCGAATTAGTGGGCTTAATACACTACAACAGTCGAATTAGTGGGCTTATTACAACAACGGAATTAGCGGGCTTGTAAGCAATGTAACCATATGCATACTGTCAGCTAGTCAAGGTAGATGGTGGAAAGCCTTCTATATACTTTCCTCTTTGCGTGAGGAGGAAGCTCCCATACCCTCTCCGGGTTCTAGAGTTATAGTCATGTCGTGCCCTTGTCGAAGGTTCAAGAGGAACCCCAACCTGGTCCTCCCTCATATGTAGTACTAATGCCTATTTCATGTAAATTATGCTACTCATGTATGGAAAAAGAAGAGAAATCCAATAAGCTTCATGTTAGGTTTATGTAACTTGTGGTATTCATGTATGTAAACAGAACAAATAAGAACAGGGAAACAGTGAGGGGAATTTCAGATCCGTTGTATTCATTGCAATTCTATCCCCTCCTTTCCTTCTCCTTGCCGAGTACCAGTACTTGTAAAATCTTCATACTCGCCAGCAAACATGCCGTAGTAGTCCAAATTCCTCTTACACTATCTTTTCCACTTGATTCACAATGGAAACAACAGGTAATGATAGTATAATCAGGAATTTGGATAACCATGTGCTCCAATCTCCGACAAGTAGAAAGTAGTGAACTATTTTCCAAATGGAACAACGAAATAACCTAACATAACCGACGCATACTGCACCAAAAAAACTTATGTACATACGAACAAACTACCATTGTGTGCCAATCATTGGTCATATAATACAAAATAGAATACGATGCAAATTTAAACTACCGTAAGATATAGTGTTCCTTGATTTTACTTTTAATCAGGGCCACAAAAACTTAACCTTTAAAAAATATAATGACAATTGCACCAAATAAACACCAGAGCAATCCGTTGATTATGTTTTTCATGAACCGAATGCGCTGTTCGAGCAGATCAACCTTTGTTTGAAGGACAACAACATGGGCTCCGTTATTCGTACTAACTTCAGCGTATCCATGAAATCCATCATCATATCCATCAACAAATCCCAGCGCATGACTTTGCCCGGATATGGGCAAACACCACTTAAAGTACAAGCTCTCCTTGTTTTTGGAGGTAGGTCCAGCAATCCTCAGGGGTGCCCACATCCCACGATGGCAATTTGGTGTTGTTGGGTCATAAAGAGGACTCTGAGGCTTTTCCCGGTCAGCACCCCTGTAATTAGTGCTGGAAGAAGACATTTGCCCTCTACAATCGAAAGCTGAATCAATCATACAATTTCGATCATACAATATTACATTAAAATACCCAGAATAGAGATAAATTAGTGCGGGAACATGTCATTTTGCCACGAGGCTGGTGTGGGAGGTGTAATACGGAAGTTTCCAAATACCATTATGGCGGGACTATTAGTTTAGTACGTATGTATATTTATTTACTACCGTTTGTGCACATTCCACATTTAAGTTTCAGGTTCGATCGGGTTTCAAAAAATTTCATACTCAGAAGAATGCAACAATTAGTACGTCAATCGATTGTCAAGTATAACGACCACCAAATACGAGCTCCATTTAAACACCACCAAATTACGGACAACTAATACATCCATATTTTTAGAAAACCTACTGTCCATAACAACAATATCACACCACATGAAACATAAAAAAATAAGGCAGACATACGTACACACCCAAACAAAACACCATGACCGAACCTACACACCGAAACATATGAAACCAAAAAACGAAACATACATACACCGCCAAACATACCATGCGAACCTAAGTAGTACGTACAGGAATCCTTTAGAGAGAAACACAAATACCACCATATCCAACCTCAGAATCTCTTACCCCTCTGCCTCGTGTGCAAGGTCAGAGGTCAGATACAGGACAAAGCAAGGTGTTGGGCCTTAAGTTTTGGCTTTCTCCAAGCCGCACCTGACCCCACTCCAAAAGCATGTTGCAAAAGATCCCTATACTGCCACTGTTATTTCTTTTTTCCAGGACAAAAGGGACACCTGAGGGAACCATCTCGATTTTTAACCATGTACTTCCTTTGCTTCAATTCCTCATAAGGCTTGTCTTTGTACTCGTTGATCTCTGACTCACTAATATCAGAGGACGAGTTTGATATGTTCCCTGTTTTGTTTTCCATGGTTGGACGGCAGCGAAAGGAAGGAGTAGAGGGAGAGGAGTAGAGGAAGAGGAGTAAATGGAACGAGGGGGGAGGAGTATTATTTATATACGACATCCACCGACCCAGATGGAAGATGGAACATTGGGGGGGTTTGGGAACTAGAAAAGGCATTTTGTTGTATCTCTTTCCATCAGTCGTGACTACTCATTCCCTTCCATAAGTCATGTCCATCTATATTCGTGTTTCTCATTAAGTCGTGTCCATCTATATTCGTGTTTCCCTCCTTAAGTCGTGTCCATCTATATTCGTTCCCATCCTTAAGTTGTTGGGTCATAACGAGTACCCAGGGGCTTGTCCCGATCATCACCCCTGTTATTAGTGCTGGACGAAGACATTTTCCCTTTACAATCGAATGCTAAATCGATCATACAATTTTACATTCAAATAGCCATAGTAGAGATAACTTAGTTAACAGAGAGAGGGTTGAGGCCTGGTAATCAAATAGCCATATACCTGGTAATCACGTATATGCGGTGGTAGAAGCCTGCCTTGGTTGCTTATTCGTCCAACTTCAAAGCAGACAGAGGGTTGAAGTGGAAGTGAATACTTTAGAGAGAGAGAGAGAAGAGAGAGTTTTCTAGCTTAGGGGGGACTACTTTATGTACGGTAGGTAAGAGGAGGGATTACTATTTTGAAGTTGGTAAATGGTTTGAAAATTTTGACATGGGCGGGAAATGGTTTCACACATGTTAAAATTGAAAGTGTTTGATTTGTGGAGGGAATTGTTGGTGGGAAAAATAGCAAATTTGCACTGGACCGTTAGGTGGGACTAAAGCGTTGTGGGCAAAATTTTAAAAGTCACCAAATAAACTTATTTTAAGGGCCCTGTATTGTTTGATGACCAAATTGGAATGTTAAAAAAAATTGGGCACCTTTATGAATACAGGTTGGATTTTTTACTTTCAATTCATTCTTTTTTCTTTTGTAGAGTAGAATAAGGTGGATTAAAAAAATATGCTAAATTTAATGGTTGACCAAGGTCAGAAGGGAGTGTTGGCATTATGTTAGGTTTACAAAAATTCCAATTGGTTTATTACGCAGTATCAAAATTTAAGTGAACTTTACTAAAATAACTTAAGTTGAATATTTATTTATTTTCATAGTGCATTTTCCAACCCCAGCTACGTCAAAAACACAAATCATAAACGTTTTACTCTCCGTAGTTAGTGTTATACTTTACAAATACTTTTTGTTGACATGTAAATGTTTAGTTTACTCTCTGTAGTTAGTGTTTATCTTCATTGGTGTCCGTCAATGCCATTGTAAAGCATTTCGGAAAATTTTAAAGACATGGTTCTTAATAGTACAAGGTGTACAATGTTAATAACCACCAAAGCCATCAACTACAACAGAAACGTTGGGGGGGTGATACTATAACCCCAGTATCGGAAGGTCAATCAATTGTTTTTCAAACCAAGTCCCAACAATGACAACCTCATTGTACATGTACAACCATCCCAAATTTAGCCCACCTACTTTAACGCAAACCTAGTCTCACCAATGACAGGTCCAGTTCAATATACAAGCAAAAGTCACATATACCCAATATCTACAGTCACTTGGTTCGAAGGACTAGGATTATGCCGGTTCCCGGAAACCCCGACTTTGGCAGTTCCCCCCGGAGATAACAAAATTCACCACCCCATATTAAACTACTTGGAAGCCCTTTTGGCAGAACAAGTGATCGACCTTAAAAAAAACAAACCCATAGCCTACAGATTGTTACTGTCTAAACGAACCAAGTGACCACCTGCGTACACAAAGCCGGTTTGACCTTTTTTTGCCTTCCAATCGTCAAATTTTTTCACAACCGTATCGCGTTCCCGATTATTCGGGTCAACAAGCAAACCCATTAACAACCTTGGCCTCTCAGTATCATCCATCTACAAAATCGAAAAGATGAACCTTAGCAAACAAACACTATAGCAAGCAGTTCATTATGCAATAACAAAGGTACTTTTACTTTACAACCACTAACCCTGTGTACACCAGATGGGTAATTGAACCCTTGCATGAATTTTATAGCGAACAATCCACAATCATACCTAAATTTGCATGCAAAGGATTCTATGTGTCAGTAAACCATATGGAACACAAGTAACAAGTAATAGAAGTAGCACAAGTAACACAACAAACCGTTTAATTAATTACCCGTCGGTCTCATGCTACAGGGGTTGCCTTTCAATATTAGCAATCTTAAATTTGCTGACATCAATCTTATACAGGTCTCCATATTGCAAGCGCAAGACCCGATGTAATACCTCCATCTAATCGTAAATGCAACTACTAAGATAGAATACAAAATGACAAAACCGTAAAACATGGTCTATGCAAGGTGTGACATACCACTTTCTTTGTCAGTCACTTACGAAACAAATTGGATCGAGTGGCTAGCTTCGAATAAAAAATGTAAGCCATCTGGATGCCCAGGTCCACCTTGATGCAAAACCAATGGTTCCCACGATCATTTGTTGGTATGTATATCTACGACCAAAGGTAAGCCAATCATTATTCAAGACAAATTGAAATCTTACTTTATAATCGTTTTGCAAAAGAACTAACATAACTTTACCATGGAGCATGAGCTAAGGTTAGCAGTAAAATTCGTATCTCCAAAATAGCTATCACATAACTTCATCAAATCAGAATCATTGAGGTTGTGATTGCTTAATATTTGCCTCTGCAAAATTACAGGAAATATAAACAATGGCAATAGTACAGGATTGAAAGGGGAAAAGGGGAAATTAATTATGGGAAAGTAATTATACTAACCGATGCCATAACTGGTAATTACAACATAAAGTGGCGCTTGTCTGGATGGTTGGACCTTTCGTCATTTGTCATTTGTACAGCTATCAAATTTATAATCTACAATCATACATAGGTAACCACATTGGACTAAAATGCAAATGAATCATAATACATTAAATACTTGAAGCACGTGGAAAAATCATATCACACAAACCGTGTCCAATATCCATGCTTTGGGTTTCAAGCTGCACAAATCATAGCGGGTTGCAAAGAATTTTTCAATTCCAAACATTTTCAAGTGCATGTATGCATCCCTACAAGTATGATTGTGGTCATCAAAAACAAATGTCATAGTTGACAAGGGAAAACAAAGGAATATAGGCCAAATTTGGAAAATGTACCCAGTAAATGGATCAGAAGAATAAAAAATGAACGCTGTAGACACCCCAATCTGAATTCCCCGATCGTTTTACGGTTTCTTGTTTCCCCGATGATGAACCAGATCGAAAAGCAGTCTTGAGGTTTGAAAGGTTTGAGCTTGGTGTGAGCGGAACCCCCTTTGAACCCTTAGACCAAGAAAATAGAAATCAGTCAACCCTGGGTCTGGAGTTGACCGTCGCGCGAGGGAGTCACTGCCCCGCGCGAGGCTCTGCTTTGCCAGATGTGGTCAAAGTCAAACATTTGATTGTAGACCCACGCGCGACAGGTGGCACTCACACGCGACACTCTCAGTGTCTCGCGCGAGGGTCCTGAGCAGTCCCTTTCACCTTTTGCCAGCCATTTGGATGCTTGCCAGAGGGGCTTGCAGGGCTGCTGAACCCCGTTTTTCTCCACAGGCCCGTCAGTACAGGCTTTGGGAACACGCACTCACACAACCCTTCCCATCACCTTTCCACCAAGCTTAGCCACCAAGTTTGGTCCTAAGGGGGTGTTTGCCACCACCTTTGGCCCTTGGCATCTCCTATAAATACCCCTTTGTTCTTCCATTACAAAGGCCACAAAAATTCACTAACTTTGAAAGTTTAGGAAATTGAGAACTCTTGCAAGCACAAAGGCTCTCAACCCTAGCTCACTTCCCTTACATTTCCTCACTCCATTTTCCATCATAAGCTTCTCCAACTTGTTCAAACCTTTCCAAAACCTTTCAAGCAAAGGTATAAACACCATTTCTGCTTACTGTTTTGATCCCTGAGGGGGGCTATTAGGGCCAGGATTGGTAATCAATACCAGTTCTGGTCCTAAAGTCAGCAGAGTTACAAGAAACTGGATAAAGCATACCCTCGCGCGAGAGACTCATACTCACGCGCGACAGTCCTCGTGTGGTTTGGAGATGCTGCTTTTTCTTGTTTTATCATATTATTGCCCGTTTTACAGTATGTTAGGTCTTTTAGCTCACTGTTGTGCATATAAAAATATATAGTCAAGCTTTTTATTGCTTTTTCATTCTGCTAGAATGCTTCTGGGTTGTTTCTGGACATGTACCAGAGCCCAGAGCATGCAAAGCAATTCCTGGAAGTCCAGTCAGGACACTCGCGCGAGGTACTCACTGTCTCGCGCGAGGGTCTTCCTGATTCCAATGATTGCCCTTTCATGAGCAACTTGGCCCTTGGCCACGTTTTAACACCCCCACTATTTAGGGGTCGTATTTCAAATTAATTTGGCTCCTGTATATAATAATTTGTAATTAGTCATTTACTTTCAGTCCATATAAACTGCTTGGATTGCTTCTGGTGTGCCTTTGGTCCTTCCAGAGCCCGTAAGAGGATCAAATTCAACTGTGGTGAAACAGACTCTCGCGCGAGTGAGTGAGTGTGTCGCGCGATGGTCGTCTTTGCATGCACGTTGATCCATGCATGCAAAGGTGGCCATGGTATATGGCACATTCATTCCTTTTGCAGTCTGGTTCATTTTTCATCAGAGGATTGGATTTCACCCTGTTTCCATTATTTCATCCGTCCATGCTATTTTTAAATCACATCCTGCAAATCGTGTTACGGTTTTAATCCCCGATTAACTGTTCCCCCGCCCTAATTGGCTTAAAATTGATTAAAAAAGAAAACGAATCACAAATATTTTCACAAAATGTTTAAATAGAGACCGATTTTCGGATTGGGCGAAAGGGGTGCCTTAAAAACCTTCCCCTCTCGTAACCTGGCTCCCGAACCCAGATATGGTAATGACGGACTGGTTCCTTCACTTTTTCAAATCAAATAGCGCGGCAGGTGCTTCAAAATACGGTTCCTTGGGTGACGGACCTTCAAACCCAGGTGGCGACTCTGTGTTTTGCGAGCGCCTGCTTTTCCGCTCGCGCTTCCTCGATCTATCGGGCCGCTTTGGCACAAAAGGAACGGAATCCTTTTTCCAAGGGCATGCTGCCCACAGTGGCGACTCTGCTGGGGATAAGTCGAACCAATATTAATTCATACTTAGCGTTTAATACGTTTGTGAACAAATCCTTAAAAGTCTGTCAAAACGGTGAGTTTCGCACTGTCGAAGGTTGGAATGGTGATTTAACAGGACCTCGTGTCCGGCCAATCTGATCTGGGACTTTTTCGATTGTTCACTTGCGTAGTTTCCTCTAAAGATGGACTAAATAAAGTGAGCCGAGCTTGAAAATGCATTTTGTGATTTTGTGATTCTTCTTCTTCTTAATCAATTTCTAGCATCTCATTTGCATCGATGTGGGATAAGCCTCGTTGGATCGTTTTGGCAATCCGGCACGGTTTACCGGAGCCCGGGGACCCCGAATGACTAACAACCTTCGACGATGATGGGTCATGCTACCATTCGACCGTTGCTCAGCGATATCGCGGGCAACGGGAGGTATATCTGTGGCCCTAGTCCGAGGAACCTGTTACAAGCCAAAACCAGCCTTTGCATATACAAAGCTCTAGCACTTTCCAAACTAAGACAAGTACCTACAGGGTAAGATTTATTTGCATTTAACCCCCTTGCACTGTCTATGTGTTACTGTTTTCCCTATCGCATGCACTATACATCATACCGTCTTGCGTAGGAGCATGTTTAGGGCAGCTTTTAGGATCTTGTTCCTGCAAGTATGTCTTGAGCTGTGTTGGGCATTGTTATAGCCCGACGAAAAGTCATGCGTCCAGATGATGCATGTTTTCAGCTTTTTCGAATCCTTCGAACAGTAGGGACTTTAGGAAATCAGAAGTCTTCTATACCCCCGTCTATACACCTGATTAGGGTTTCAAACAGAAAACTAGGAACAAACAAAGAACGTGCCGCGATGCTTACACCAGTCAGGTAACAAGTGCCTCGTCACTTACACCGATCGGCTAGCAGCGCAGTGCCACTCATGCCGTTTCTGGTTATAATGTCATGACATGCACGCCGAGTTGTTCCTTCTGCAAAGTTGAAACCCCAGTTAGTGGAATGGCTGAAGGTTTAGGGTTCTTTTGACATCCTTTAGTCTCATATTGGCTCAAACAAGGATACATCTCTGAAAAGAATTCTGAGGATTTTGCCAGTACTTGAAACAGCTCGAGACAGACTTGTTTTCTAGTCTTAGAGTCTAGGGGCGACACTGACGACGCTGGCTGCATTACTTTAGTCTTTTATTTAGATTAAAGTTACTGCAGGATCCCTACTGAGTCTTCTGTTTTATTGTCAAGCAAAGTTCTGAGCCATTGCACCGCCAAGGAAAGTATCGAGGAAAGTTGGCAAACCCACTTGGAACGTCTGCAACAGAATCCGGGTCAAAGGCTTGTCAGGTTACAATCCCAGTCAGTCACAACGGAAGACTCTCCGCTTTCTTCATTGGCCGCTTTACGGGCAAGCTCAACATCAATCTTTGAAGAGCCAGCGACTCCAACTCTTTTTGCTGCAAGCACTCCCAGAAATCCCAACATGGCTGGAACACCGCCCCGTCAGCCGCTCACTGTTGAAGACATGCTCATGAATCTCCAGAATAGCATCGCCACAATGCAACAGAGATCAGCGCGGACTGATGCCAACATTACCCATCTCAATGACCTTATCAACACTCGCCTTCCACCTCCACTCAAAGAGGAAGGCGAGGACGATGAGGACGACCAAGAACAGCCTATCATGGTCCCAGATCCCAACAATCCCGGGCGCGTCATTATTCAGCACAACCCCCAAATTGTTCATACACCTGCTGGTAACCTTGCAGGCGACATCCTGGCTGAAAATCTGAACGTTACTGCTCTCGTGGCCAAAATGGCCCAGCTAGAGGAATCCATTGCCAAAGCAGAAAAGGTCAAGGCTGGTGGCATTGACTTGGATCGTCTCTGCCTGTATCCTAATGCCAAACTTCCCGAGAAGTTTAAAATGCCAGACTTGGCAAAATTCGATGGAAGTGGTGATCCTCGAACCCATTTTTACAGTTACCATGCTGCAATGAAGCTGCTTTCAGTTGAGCCTGAGGCCATGTCCCAACTCTTTCCTCAGACCCTCTCGGGCCTGCCTTCCAATGGTTTCTGTCACTCGACATCGCCAAAAGGAGGACTTGGGAGGACATTGGAACTGCGTTTATTTCGCAGTACAGTTACAACTCTCAATTGAAGATGACCACACGAGAGCTGGAATCCACAAAGATAAAGGCAAAGGAGTCCTTTGCCGATTTTGTCAAGAGATGGAGAGCTAAGGCTGCTCTAATGATTGATCGCCCCAGCGAGAAAGACCAGCTCCGCATTATCTCTCGAAATCTCCAGCCAGACTATGCCAAGCATTTGGTTCTCGCTCAGGCATCTGCGAACTTTGATACCTTCTATGATTCCTGTCTGGCCATCAAGGATGCACTCCAAAGCGGAATTCTGACAAAAGGGGAATCTTTTAATCCCCCGAAGGCAAAACCCCGTGCTTACTCTGGGAACACCAATGCTCTGTTTGGGACCGGGACATACTCCAATGCAGCAACCAGCGGTACCAACACCTCTGTTACCAACCATACAGCTGACATCCACCAGGTTCAGTCACTGCAGAACAACCGGCCCCGCGGTCAGCAACGTAGCTTCTCTGCAATTGAGGCACCTCTGTCCTCAGTTTTGGAGAAGTTGATGAAGTCAGGGCATCTCAAGCCCCTAGATCCAATTCCTTTACCCAAGAACCCACCGCCGAGCTTCAAGGCCAATCTTTACTGCGCCTACCATCAGGGTGCCTGTCATCTTACTGACTCCTGCTTTCGTCTTCGACATGCAATTCAGGACCTTATAGACGAAGGGACTCTCTCGGCACCGCCTCCACCAGCCCAAAAACCAAACATCCTTTCCAATTCCTTACCCAAACATAACGCTGTTCCACATATCAGCCAAATCTCTCTCAGCTCAACTCAAATCAACCCTACCTCCACTATGTTTGACCCCACCAACCATATAATCCCAGTTGATCAACCCAAGCCCGTGGTGCTTATGCCTTCAGAATCTGATGCCGAACTCATGTTTATAGGGCAAACCTATAATCCACCTACTCGTTTGGTGCAAGCGGGCTTGAACTTCCTCAATGACAATGTCAGTGATCTCCATGACGGTCCTTTTCCACGCATCCGACTTGATTCTACGTCCACTCGTGATCTTCCCATCTTTGGTGTAGATTATCCTGATTCTGTGCAGGACTTTGCAAGTCGATTCAGAGCTATGATGCCAGCCTTACCTGAGCCAGAACCAGAACTTGATATGCAGGCTGTAGGCTGGGCAATAGCTGATAGTCAGGATTACGATGCCCCTCTCACTCAAGAATGGTTCCAACTTGAGTTGGAGGGTTTTCCTTTGCACCTCGAACAGGCTCCACCTGACCCGGCATGGGAAGCAGAATGGATCGCTCAGCATGAGCAGTTGGCACTCAACCCGCTGGATGGTATCTCCTTGTACATGCTATTCCAAGAACCCCAGCTACAGATTCCTGTGGAAGATTACTTTTGGGATCCTGAGCCTGTTTGGCACTTTCCGGTCATTTTTCCTGGGCCTTTCCAAAGTTATACTACTCCTGAGTACATGACGCACCTTGTTGAAGACAATCTGGTTTAAAAGGAGACCCGTGTCTTGGGAGAGTGTTTCTTCCCTTCTACTCTCAACAGGCTTGTTGACTCGGTAACTGACCCTGCGCACGACCCTGTGCTCAATATCATAGACGAAAATCAACCACGCCCTTTGGTCTCTCCTCCAGAAGACTTCAGCGTCATGGTTACAGGTCTGGTTCCGCCAGCTAACCTTTGGGATGTGGATGAGATAGTCGATGTCCAGGTTGGGACCGAAGTTTGGACCGTCAGCCGTTCTCTAGCTGATGGTGGCCTTTGGGATGTTCCTTTCACTACAAATCCAGAGCCAGAACACGAAGTTGCAGTAGTCTAAGATCTAAATTTCTGGGACTCACTACTGATGAAGGATCTCACTGAAGACCTGGGGATGAATACAGAAGCGCCGTTGGCTGCACTGGCTACTGACAAAGGAAAGCATAAACTAGGGGAAGTTCCGTCTGATCTCTGGGATGTGAATCAAGACCCTCAAGCTGTGCCTTCCTTGGGAAACGTTCTTAACGTTACGAGGAGTGGACGAGTCTTTCAGCCTGCTAATCTGCAAGCTGGGACTTCGTCTAACCCTTCTAATCCAAGGAATGAACCCATTGCCTTCCCAGGTTCGGCACCACTTGAGTTGCCAAGCACGGATCTTATTCAGAGGCAGCTTGAGCGGGTTCCTGCTGCAATATCTCTCTGGGGCCTAATTTGTTCTTCCCGTGAGCATCGTCAGAAGCTATGCCACACTCTTGCCCGCTTGGAAGTTCAATCTGATGTCACTCCGGAGGCTATGGTTTCCCTTATCCTTCCTCCTACTGCTAAGCACACCATGGTCTTCACTGACAAGGATCTTCCTGTTGAAGGAACTGATCATAACCGCCCTCTGCACATTACAGTCAAGTGTCGTGGACTCTGGGTCCCGACTGTCCTCATTGACAACGGTTCAGCCATTAACGTTTGCCCGATGAGGGTGGCCTATCGTCTGGGACTGGCCAAGAAAGACTTTGCACCTTCCAACCTGGCTGTCAAGGCGTATGACGGCACTCGCCGTGTGGTTGAGGGCACTTTGATGCTCAAACTCGATGCTGAGGGTTTCGAAATGGACGTTGAGTTCCATGTCGTCAACATACTTGCAACCTTCAACCTGTTCTTTGGCGGGCCATGGCTCCACCGATTCGGATATCATGGGTGTGCCATCCACTCTTCACCGTAAAGTCATCTTTGGGGGCCTGCAGTACGCTCACCATTTACGGGGATTCTGGAATCCGTCCGCTCAAAGAGGATGGAACACCGGTGCTGGGGATCATGCACGGTGAGGAGGACGTCGACCTTGGAGGTTTCTCTTTTGATACGTCAGGTTCTGTTTTGGCTATCAACGTGGACGGGGACTTCCTCATCAGCTCTGTCGCTATAGACATCATGCGCCGAATGTCTTACATTCCTTGTCTGGGCTTGGGAGTCCACCATCAGGGAGTTCCGGAGTTCCCTGTCTTTCCTTCTTCTGAGGGCCGTTTCGGTTTGGGATACTCTGCCTCGGCCGGAAATGCCAAAAGAAGGAAACATACGGGAAAACCTCGAACTCTCTATGGTGATCCTGACAGCTACTTTGTGCGTGAAGTGGGGAATGCTGCTTACACTGGATAGTATGAGCCCTTCATCAATCCGGAAACTGGGGAGTTACTGCCTGGTTTTGAGGTCTTCGCCGACGACACCTGGTCTGAGAGTGATGACGAGCCAGCTAAGCTAGAATTCAAGAGGAAGCTTAATTAGCCAAAAGTGAAGACTGACTGGCTGGGGACTTTCGATCAGGGGAGCTTGGAGCTGTTCTTCCAAGAATTCTCTCAAGTGGGTTTGGCCAAGGAAGCTAAAGAGGCTGAAGTGCTCATGCTCGGGCCCGACGCCTCTAAAGATCCTACACCTCTTATTGTGGAGGCCAAGGGTAGCCGTCTAAGTCTAGCTCTGAGTCGGAGTTTGTGCCTCTTGGCCCTCCACGTCATAGCTTTTATTTCGAGTTTGACTCTCTTGTACTTGGCGACCCGTTGGGGTCTTGTGAAATGAATGAGGCGTCTTCTGAGTACTTGCATGATCTTTATATAAACTGTGTCGACCCCGACGATAAAGGGGTAGATTTCAATGGGGATATTCCCAAGGAAATCCGTGCCCTCATCGAGAGGGAAGATGAAAGGCATGCTCAGCCATTAAAAGAGGAAATAGTTTCTATAAATTTGAAAGATGAGAGTGATCCCCGAATGGTTCAAGTGGGCTCCACGCTTTCACCAGAGGAGCATCGTGATTTCAAAGAGCTGCTCACCGAATACAGTGATGTCTTTGCATGGTCTCATCAGGACATGCCGGGCATCGACCCCGAGATAGTGGAGCATTGAATCCCTTTGTTACCAGATGCTAAGCCTGTGAAACAGAAACTCAGACGGATGAGGCCAGATTGGGTTCAGAAGATCAAGGATGAGGTCACAAAACAAATCGATGCTGGATTCCTCATGGTTTTTCAGTATCCCACTTGGGTGGCCAACATCGTTCCCGTTCCCAAGAAGAACGGGCAAATACGAGTCTGTGTCGATTTCAGGGACTTGAACAAAGCAAGCCCCAAAGATGATTTTCCCTTGCCACACATCGATGTGCTTGTGGACAACACGGCAGGGCATGCTTTGCTTTCGTTCATGGACGGCTTCTCAGGCTATAACCAAATTCTTATGGCACCCGAGGACCGGGAGAAGACAACGTTCATCACTGAGTGGGGAACTTACTGCTACCTGGTCATACCTTTTGGGCTGAAAAACGCCGGACCTACTTATCAGCGAGCTGCTACGACCACTTTGGACGATATGATTCACAAGGAAGTCGAGGTCTATGTGGACGATATGATTGCCAAATCAAGAACTCGAGAGGGACACATCCCTGTGCTAAGGAAGTTCTTCGAGAGACTCCGTAAGATCCGTATGCGTCTCAATCCACAAAAATGCACCTTCAGAGTCACAACTGGCAAGATGCTCGGTTTTATGATCACTTCCCGCGGGATAGAGGTTGACCCGTCAAAGATCAAGGCAGTGCTTGAGATGAAGCCACCAGTGTCTGAAAAGGGAGTGCAGAGCTTTTTGGGAAATGTTCAATTCATCAGCAGATTCATCGCCAAGTTGACCTTAACTTGCGAGCCGATGTTTCGTTTACTCAAGAAGGATACCCCGTTTGTATGGTCAGACAAGTGCCAAGCGGCTTTCACTTCCATTCAGAACTATCTTCAGAATCCTCCGGTTTTGATGCCGCCAGTGCCTGGGAAGCCCTTGATACTTTACTTATCCGTGAATCCGTCTTCTATGGGATGTTTGCTAGCTCAGGAAGGAAATAAGGGAGTCGAGAAGGCCATTTACTATTTGAGTAAGAAGATGGTTGGATGCGAAGAGAGCTACACTGCTCTAGAGAAGACATGTTGGGCTCTTGTTTGGGCTTCCAAGAAGTTGAGACATTACATGCTGGCTTACCCAGTGAAGTTGATTTCTTGAATGGATCCCCTCAAGTATCTGTTCGAGAAGCCAGCGCTTACTGGTAAGTTAGCACGTTGGTTGCTCATGCTAGCTGAGTTCGATCTTGAGTACGTCACGAGGAAATCTGTTAAAGGCCGTGCTGTGGCGAAAGTCTTGGTGATCATCCCGTGGATGGACGGAGGACTCGGACTTTACGTTTCCAAGATGAAGAGGTGCTAATCATAGTTGGACGACGTGTGGACTCTCTACTTTGATGGGGCAGCCAATCAAAGGATATGGAATTGGGGTTATGTTAAACACCCGATGGTTCTCATATTCCGCTTGCGTTCAAACTCAATTTTGACGTCACGAATAACCAAGCCGAATATGAGGCCTGCATTGTTGGCATGGAGGCTACTCTAACGCTTGGTGTTGAAAAGCTTGAGGTCATTGGCGATTCCAACCTTGTTGTATCTCAAGCCAACGGGGACTGGAAAGTGCGTGAAGAAAGGTTGAAACCTTACCATCAAGACTTGGAGGACCTTATTCCTCGTTTCAATAAAGTGACTTTCACTCATATTCCCCGCTTGAAAAATCAATTCGCCGATGCCTTGGCAACTTTGGCCTCCATGGTTGAACTTCCGTTGGGTGTCAAGCTTCGTCCTATCCTAATTGAACAGCGGGACTGCCCTGCTTATTTACATGTTAGCACTATTGATGATATCAATGATGGTCTGCCTTGGTATCATGACATATGGAACTTTGTAGAAACATGTGAATATCCGGCTGAGGCCTCTAAGAAAGATCAACTCGCATTGCGGAGGATGGCTGCTCATTACATCATCTGTGGAAGAAAGCTCTACAAGAGATCCCATTGTGGGATGCACAAGCTCTGTGTTAACGGTGCTGAGGCCACTACAATAATGGAGGAGATTCATGAAGGAATATGCGGTCCTCACATGAGTGGTGTCATGCTTGCCAGGAAGATCCTTCGTCAAGGTTATTACTGGTCAACCATGGAGTCACAGTGTATGGATTATGTCCGCCGCTGTCACAGGTGTTAGATTCATGCCAATCTCATGCATGTTCCTCCCTCTAAGTTGTTTGGTATGACCTCACCTTGGCCTTTCTCTATCTGGGGCATCGATGTCATCGGCATGATCAGGCCGTCTGCTTCCAATGGTCATCGATTCATTCTGGTGGCAATCGACTACTTTACCAAATGGGTTGAGGCTGAATCCTACAAAACTCTGACTACAGTTCAGGTGGCTCAGTTCATCAGGAAAAACATCATCTATCGATATGGTGTCCCTCAGGCCTTTGTATCAGATAATGGAGTTCACTTCAAAGGCAGGGTTTTGGAGCTTTTTGACGAATTCAAAATCTAGATTCACCATTCAACGACCTATCGCCCTCAGACGAACGGGGCGGTCGAAGCGGCCAACAAGAACATTGAAACAATCATCAAGAAGTCTGCAGAGTCCGCCAGGGACTGGCACGAGCAGCTACCTCTAGCTTTGTGGGGGTACCGCACATCAATTCGGACATCAACCGGGGCAACACCTTACTCCCTGGTCTATGGAATGGAAGCAGTGCTCCCTATTGAACTGGAGGTACCATCTTTGAGGATCATGACGGAATGTGAACTCACGGAATCTGAGTGGCTCAGCGGGAGGTTTGTTAAACTTATGCTCTTTGACGAGAGGAGGCTTCGTGCCTTGTACCATGTCCAAGGATATCAGCGAAGGATCGCTTGGGCGTTCAACAAAAAAGTTAAGTCTCGTGACTTGCTTGAAGGCGACATGGTTACAAAGGAAATCCGTGCTCCCATCTTTGATCTCCGCGGAAAGTTCCGGCCGAAGCGCGCAGGGCCTTACATCATCAAGACCATCCTCTCGGGTGGAGCAGCTCAGCTCATTGACCTGGACAGCAACGAGTTCAACACTCTGGTTAACCTGGATCAACTCAAGCGTTACTATCCCTGAGAGAAGCTCGCTGGACCGAAAACTACAAGGGTGGGCGGTTCCAGGCAAAAATTAGAGCCAGCCTGCTAGACTGAAAACCTGTAAAGGCAGTTTAGGCAAAAATAAATAGGCAAATATCGAGAGCTCGCTAGGCTGAAAACCTGAAAAAGGCAGTTCTAGGCAAAATTTAGAGCGTAAAAGGAGAGGTAAACACACGAGTGAACCTTAGCCTGAACTACATTTTGACCTGATTCCTTCAAAAAGGATACGTAGGCAATCTCTCCATGAGATTCGGTCGCAATCAATCAACTCGATCCATGGTTTTCTGTTCCAATATATGCGCTGACGTTCAAGACCGGCTTGGTGTTCAACACTTGGACCACAGGGGGAGAATTCTTGATCTTTCGATTTTATTCAAACTATTATCTCTATTACATAACTGAGCAAAGCCTTTAAAACAGAAGCATCAAAAACAGAACAAAATGCTAAAGGCCTTAACAGGCTCTCAGTTTATTTTAGATCATGTAAGCTTTCCCAGGAGTCAGTCTGCAACTTCTTTCCGTAGCCATGTTTTGTAGCGGCGCTGCAGGTTGATGCTGAAATCTGGATCCGCTCCTCCAAGTTGTCTCAAGCCCCAATTGTGTGCATAGCCAATCAGGTTCTGGGCAGTGAATACAGGAATGTGGAAGGTTTCCACCCTAGCTCGGTGCAGCCCCTGGCTCATGCCTAATTGCCGAAGGATACGGCCTAGAATATAGAATGTGAAGCTGGATAGCCCAGCAATCACCATTCTTTCATAACCGGCAGAGTGTAGGGCCATGTCGGGAATGTCTAGCGCCCGGTGTCTCCAAACAATTTCCTGTGGCGACAGGTTATTCATGAATATATACCATTCCTCCGTGGACATTTCTGGATACAGCATCCCACGTTGATGCATCTGCCCAGGCAGGTGTGGCCAATTCGCCCACGAAGCTTCAATCAATCCCATCTTGTCTGATAACCACAGCTACAAGAGTGAAAAAGACAAGTAAGAAGCTATATAAAGCTTGAGTGGAAAAATAAGTCAGAAACTCTGATATTGGCCTTAGCTGAGTGTTGAGGTAAAAACATAATGTGTGAAAGCCAGAAAAAGGTGAGTTGAGTGAGTTTACCTGCAATAGGAGTGGACTGCCGCCAAATACTTCTGCCTGGCCGGTAGCTACCAAGTCCAACCCCATGAGTGTTTCTGCAAGAACCAGTGGCACGATGTTCTTTCGAATGCCCAGCTGGGTGGCAACATGAACCAATGAGGGATTGACGCGGCCGTCTAGCGACACCAACAGATATGCAGCTAACACGCAGATCGTTAGAGCAAACCGTCGCCTGGCCTGCACGGCTGTGTCTGTAAGGTCACCTTCAGGGCCATACCACTCCATCAGGCGCATTATGTTTATCTTCCCTCCGCTTAGCAGACCCTCTGCTGCACCTTTTGAGATTTTCAGCACGGATTTCAGGAGTTTAGACATGCTTTCTCTATAAGGAGGCACGATGATCACATTGGATGCAAAACCTTGGAGGTATACCTGGAATTCCTCCACTGTTGGACATAACTCGTCATCTCTAAATCAGAACACGTGGACGTCTAGATCCCAGAACCGCACTGCAGCCCATAGGATTTCAGGGCGCAATCTTACGCTTCGGAGATAACGAAACGCGGCCAATCCATGAGTCCGGAATGACAGCCAATCACCCGCTACGAATGTTTCAAGCCATGGGCCAATTAAGGTGGGGAGATGGTTTGCCATCTTTTAGATGTTATCTGAATTTTCTTTCTGGAGATAGGTGCTTTGCGTTTACAGAGGTGTAGCATTTTATAGCCCAAGCATAGCTGGATATTCATCTTGGTCAAAGAAAATATCATAAGAGGTTGGTATGAGTCCTTTCAGGGGCACACTTTTGAATTATCCCAGACCTTTGTTGGACGTCCCCATGTGGAGACAAGGCCTGCAAGCACAGCAACTTTCTGAAAAGGGGTCAAGCTCGGCATCTGTACTGGACAGGCTGTCGCGATACACTGGTACTGTCGCGCGAGTGAGTGGTCTCGCGCGAGATTGTCATTTACTCGCGCGAGGTTTGTTTCTTTTCACGTTTTTAAGAACAGCCTACTGGATTATTTGGGGAATCATGGATTTCCTTTTATTTTATCTGCCGAGCAAACGCCACCATACAACGGGTCTGATCATCAAACAAAAGTAAAGAAAACTGTTCGGATGCCTAACGGCTCTCGAACTTATTCTCAAATACAGACGGGATCCTTTTGAGTTCAGTAGTATCCTCCTGGTCTCGCTTGGATTTCTGCGCGAAGCCATGCCACGTAACGACTGTTTAGCCACTCCACAAAATCTGAGCTGGGGCCCTCAAGCACCCCCTGCCTCCAAAGTCTTCGATACTCGCGCAGTGAGGGCACATTGAAGTCAGGCAAGTGGAAGTCCTCAATTTCGGCTTTGTGCAGCCCTTGGCTTATGCCTAGTTGGCGTAGAATGCGACCCGGGATATAGAAGGTGAAGCTTGTCAAGCCAGCAATTATCACCCTTTCAAGGCCTGTTGTATTGACAGCCATTTCGGGCATGACCAGCCATGGACATCTCCAGATAAAATCATCAGACTGCATGTCATGCAGGATCATACTCCATCCCGTTACGTCCTGTTCAGGATATAGCAGGGGTCGTTCGAGCAACCGCCTTGGGAAATTTTCCCAGCCTGCTTGTGGAGCTTCGAGTAGGCCAGCCTTGTCAGAAAGCCATACCTATGAGCGAAAAGACAAGTGAGGAGCTAGATACAGCCCGAGCGAAAAGACAAGTAAGGTTCTAGAGTGATCCTTAGCTGAGTGTCGAGGTAAAATGCGAAAGTGCGGAAACCAGAAAAAGGTGAGTTGAGTGAGTATTTACCTGGAGCAACCGTGGACTGCCACTGAAGACATTGCTCTGTCGGCTTTTGAACAGATCCAGGCCCATCAGTGTTTCGGCCAGGACTGTCGGGATGATGTTTTTGCGAGCTCCCATTTGTGAGGCCATGCTCACCACACTAGGACTTACCCTTCCGTTAGCAGGAACCAGTGCATAAGCTGCTAGCACGCAAATCGAGAAGGCAAAGCGTTTATGAGCCTCTTCAACGTGATCCGTCAGGATTCCACCTGGTCCGTACAACTCTATCAAACGTGGAATGTCTATCTCGCCGTCGTGAATTATGCTGGCCATTAGCTTCCGGAAATGTTCAGTTTCATCATCAGTAAATGGCTCATGTTCTCCTGCACCGGAGGAATGGCAAGGACGTTGGGATTTGCAAAGCCGGGTAGGTAGGCTTGGAACTCTTCCACTGTTAGGCACATTTCGTTGTCATAATTACGAAAGACGTGCATCACCGGATCCCAGTGGATCATGGCAGCTTCAAGAAGCTCAGGACGTGGTCCCACGTATCGAAGATCTCTTATTGAGGCCAGTCCTCGAGATCGGGGGCCCGCCCAATCAAAGGCTTCGTTTCTCGCCAACCAAGGGTCGAGCATTGCAGCTAGTGGACTCTCCATCTCGAATGACTGATAATGTGTTACATCACTACCAGTGTGTTCCATTTATAGGAATTTGGTTGAATGTGTCGGTCCTTATTTGTTTGTGCTAAGGGAAGAAGTTAAAAAGTTTTGGATACTTTACACTTGGCAAAGGAAGGGTTCCCCAATTATGATGTTACACTGTGTGCAGGTCGTGGGGTAGTTTCCTGGATCCCATGAAGCTTTAAAAAGTTTGATTTGGTCAATTAAAGACAGCCTAGCAGAGGATGACCCTCGTGCGATAATCTCACTCTCTCGCGCGGCAGTACACTCTCGCGCGTGCATATCACTCTCTCGCGCGACAGAAATCCCTCGCGCGAGTGTCCCACTTGCTCGCGCGATGGTCCAAACTGCATTTTTGACAGTTTGCAGCAGCTACTGGTTTGGCTTGGTTGTTTTGAGTTCTAGGGGTCTTTTGGCACCTTTTATGGTTTCTACAAGTCTTAATGGGCATATGTGACTGTACCCGAGCATCGGTTACGGAAATTCGCGCTTAACGAAGATTTTAGACCCTCGGTGGCCCGTTTCAAGCTAAAATCAAGGTTTTGGAGGTTCAAAATCCGTTCTAGGGGTTTTTGCCAAGTTCTTTCATGCCGTACAGGTCATGTGGGGCGTATGTGACTATACGGAGGTGTCGGTTTCAGTCCAGGACATAATTGAGTCTTGTTTCGCTGTTTTGTGTCTCTTTTGTGTCCTTTGGACACTTTTGGACATTTTTCTTGCCTCGGGATGTTTTTCTCGAGTCCGTCAATTTGTGCAAGTCACGTTCTGCATACTTGACGTTACGGACGTGTCAGTTTCAATCAAAGTCAAGTATTTTGAGTTTTGGCCTGTTAATGCCCAAAATTTCATTAATTTATTGTATCCTCGTATCCTGGCCGTGTCTTAGGGTACATTTTCCGTTTTCTTTCGAACTAGTCACCCCTATACACACGTTTGCGTCTGTGCTTAGTCTCGGTGTATTATCAATGCAAGTTTGGTATTCGTGGTTGGCGTTTTACCTCTTTTATGCATATAAAAGGCGAATAAACCATGAAAATGCAAATTTTATAACTAAACCATGCTGTATCAAACCAAACCAAAGGAAAGTACTATATCTGTGGCGCTCCGGCCAATCAAAACCATCAAAGTAACAGGGCACACTCGCCCGCCATCAAAAAGGCACGCAGGCCTCCAGAAGCAAGTATCAGAGTATCTAAGGCCCATCGGCCTCTATATCTAAACTACTTGGGCACGCAGGCCCGAAATCAAAAGCAGGACATGAAAAGTAAAAGAGGCTCCTCAGTAGTCCTCATCTCGTCCAAGCCAATCGATGTCCCTCAGGTCCTCCTCGGCATCACCACCATCGTCATTATCATCGTCATCCTCGTCATCATCAGCGGCAAGCTCGTGTGGATCCTGCAGGTACCGGGGGTGGTCAACAGTGTCATCGGAGCCGCTCCTGGCCTCCTCATCCTCTTCGTCTCCTTTTTCCTCTTCCTCTCGGGGCTGGGCTAGGACGAGCTGCTTTTTGCGGGCCGGCTCGCCTTCGCCCGACCTATCTCTCCTCTCAATCCGGTACCTCTCCTCTGCGCGCGCCGCTGCCTTCTTGGCTGTCTCCTTGCTCACCACGGCAGGCTGTGAGCTCCTGGTGTGTCGAGTAGTAGCCGAAGGTGTGGTGGTCTGTGCTCGTAGCGGAGATCGCGCTCTTTTCCTAGAAGCCGTCCTTCCCTGCGCCTGCGTATTCATATGTTGCATTAGTGTACATTTTGGCAGTATATTGTCTATCAAAATGCTTAGATGAAAGGTACAGGTACATTATATGAGATTGGAAGTTATCTATCGATTGCTTGTCAGTGTTGAATGTTTTCAAAGCAAGCATGCATGTATCGAAAACAGATATGTATGGTACGTATTGAAAGCAAAGAGGAAGTGTATCGTTTTGCATACCTGAGTCCTCCAGGATGCGCCTGCCTGAGCCGGCTGAGCTGTGGGTGCTGGATAACGCAACTGCAGTGGCATGCCATGGGCTGCTCTCCTCACCACGTTCTCCAAAGCAAGCATACGCCGTATGGCTTCATTCACCCACTCGACAGGCACCTGTGCATGAGTTACAATCAGCAAATATTTCAAATACAAATGCAAGACTATTGAAATTACAGAAACGGAAGTTGGTTTACCTGTACAGTCACTGCCGCAGGCTCTATACGTGCTGGCACAAGCTCCACCTCAGCTGGGTTCCCCTGGTGATCCACTACATCCACTTTCCAAAGCAGCTCTGGGGGCCCACCAACTATCGGCCTGCTCTCTCTACGTCTCTCGCGGCGTTCTCCTCCTCTCTGTGTCTCAGCAGTAGCCCTCCTCTCAGCACCAGCCTGGCGTGCCTGCTCCTGGATCTCTCTCCGTGCCCTGACACCAAGTGGCCTCGCCAGGCAGTCTCTCTGGTAAGCTGCATAGTCCATCGTCGGACGCAGGTGGCGTGTCAGCTCAGCATCTGGTCTCGTGTACCTCTCCAACTCAGCCAGCGTATAGTCTCCTGTGTGGGAAGCTCGTGGTGGGAGTGGCCCTGGCACCTGGAACTCAAGGTAACCGAGTGACTGGCGAACCACTCGATCCCCTAAATACCACTGCCAACCGAAGGCTGACTCTAACAGTACCCTGCTAGCTGTGACTGCTCTGCTCTGTGCCAAGTACTCTGGCTCTGGCCCGTTTGTTCTCCAAGGATTCCACTCGACCTGCATAAAGTGACAAACAAGCAGTGTGCACAATTGATCAGCGACAGCATTATGGAAAGCATGCATGATGGTTCATTTGGGTTCTTATGTTCTACCTGTGAAGCTCTCAGCTCATCCAGATACAGCCTGTAGGCATTGAGGCTGCCTCTCCTCTCTTTGGTGCTTCTGTACTCCTTACTCCATTTCAATGCGTGAGGGAGGATACTCAAGTCTGGATGCTTGCACTCCGGAGGGTACATCCTCAGAACCTCGTATGCCCAGAGCTGCAGTATTGTCAAAAAAGGAAGTGCATCAGTCAAGAGTGGTACAATTGTACAATTTAAAGTTGGTAAACAATCTATGCAATCAATTGGTACAAAAGAAATTATGCTACAATAATTGAAATCATACCTCCCAGACACGCCAATAGCCGGCCATGCTCTGCCCGTTCCTCGAGGCATCGCCAAAGAATTGGTAGGCGGTGCCGAGTGCTGCTCTGCCCCAATCAAAACGTGAGGCTGTCCTCAAGTCCCTCAGCGCCGTCAGGTATGACAAGTGCACCGTGCTTCCCCTGCCTGGGTATAGTGAAGCTCCGAACATATATAACAGGTAAGCCCGGGCCATCTGCGCCTCCATGCTCATTCGCTGGCTTCTTCTTCAAATACCATATAAACTGAGCGTATCTCGCCGCTCCTCTCTCCACCTGGGGCACCTCCCCCAAGAACCACTCCAGAGCTGCTGGGTCGGCGTGTATCCCCGAGTCAAACGGGATGGGATCGCCCCCAACCCTCAAACCCGTGATCGCAGCAATGTCTGATGGCGTCATCGTCATCTCTCCTGGAGGCAGGTGGAAGGTATTGGATGTATCCCTCCACCTCTCAGCTAGTGCAACAAGGACAGCGTGGTCATTCCTGACTGGTACTGTCAGGGTCAAGATGAACTCTCTAAAACCTGTTGCATCTACCAGCTCCCTCACCCTCACTGGCAGCCCTAGGTACAGTGCCAGAGAACTGCACGACCCTCCAAAGCCCCGGATATCCCTCTGCTCCGCCTGTTTCAGACAACAAAGACAAGCAGCAGGATATAATGTTAGCATACAGAGCTTTCATTTTCAAGTTCTAGGTAATCAATGCAGCAGCTTAGCCACGCATGGTGAACAGCAGCAGGATACGATGTTAGCATGCAGTGCTTTCATTTTCAAGTTCCAGGTAGTCAATGTATCGGTGTGACCACAGATGGATGGTTTAAGTTATTGATTCAAGTTCTTGTTCAAGTGATAGCATGCATGGATTACAGCATTAGAGTTATCTTGTCATTGCTTGGAACTCAGTGCCACTTTCAACAGTTGGTTGGTTCAAGACTTTGCGTACATGGTGTTAGTTTCAAGGGCTACATCGTCATGTTTTGGTATCTACACGGGCTACCATCAGATGGTTAGTTCGAGTTATGCTTTTGACACGGTGTGTTCATGGAGCAGCTTGGCCATGGATATTGGTAGAAGTTATCGTATGCATGGCATGTTTTACGAGCTTTCTCTTGTCCTAGCATGTTTGTGTTCAGTCTACAACAGTTGGTTGGTTCAAGTTATTGCATGCATGGTATTCAGAGTACAGTTTATATCATGGTTGCATGTTTTAAATGGCGAAGCTTTCTGCGGGTTTCGCTCATGTGAATATCAGGTAAAAGCGTAAAGAGATATACCTCTGCCCAAGTATTGGCAATATGCACCCCGGGATCCCTCAGTATCAGCTCCGGGTCGTAATCAGTCTGCTGTGGTGGCCTGTACCCTGCAAAGCCTGACGGCATGAATAGATGTGGCCGTGGAGGATGTAAGTCTCCTCTGAAAACTCAGGGCGCTCCAGGGCACCCGCCTCAGCCACCGCACTCACTCTCGGTCCCAGAGCCTCCTCAGCCTCTGCCTCCTCGGCGTCAACATCAGCCGCCAGTCCCTCCCCGGCTCTCTCCCCCTCGGCCTCCCTCTCGGCCCTCACTGCGGCCTCGGCAGCCTCGATTGCTCTTGCTCTGTCCTCCTTGGCCTTCAACACATACTCCCCAATAACGGGGTGATCTTCCAAGAGTTTCGCTAGCAGCTCGTCAGGTGCATGCTCGGCAATGTCAGCATAAGTGATGGGCACATGCCGGGATGAAGTGGCCGCACCCGTCGGTGGTCTAAACGCGATGTCTTCCGCCCGAACCTCAACGGGGTCAGCCTATGTGGTCTGCACCTCCTCGATCTGCGCCACCTCAACGTGTTCCTCTTCAACAGCAGCCCCCTTGCCCTTCGCCGAGTCCCTCGGCGGGGTTTGGCTCGGCTCCGTGGCCTCTCCAACCGCTGTACTACCCTCTACACCACTAGAACCCCTCTCAACCATGGGCGGTCCCTCAGCCACCATCCCAGAGTCCTCTGGCCCGCTACTAGACCCCACAGCCCCACCCTGTTCTGTCGCGCGAGCATCTGGCTCCGTCGCGCGACAGTTTTCCTCACTGACATCTCCTTCAGAGCCACCTCTAGTCTGCTCCGAGTCACTTGCGGCCATACCGGTGCCCAATGGCTCAGTGATAGGCCCCATAACCCCAGGCGGCCCTCTCGCGCGACCCTCTGCTTCTACCGCACGAGGCTCCTCTCCTCCACTGATCTCTTGCTCGCGGCCTTGAACGCCATTGCCGCCGCCTGTGGTCTCTGCACTCTCAAGCTCGACGGGCTCCGCCGCCTGTTCCTCTACTGGTTCGACTGCCATCTGTCCTCCTTGATCACCCGGCTGATCGACAACCTCCCCTTCGCCACCACTACCACCGTGGTCTGACATGGGTTAGGGTTTGTGTGTGGGTTTGTTGATTTGGAAAGGAAATCTAGGGTTTGAAAGAAGTTTTGAGAGATTTTGGAGAGTTGGGAGAGGTTTTAGTTTGAAACCGACTGGAACTGCTCTCTAAAACGTCCCGCGGATGTTTAAAAGGTGTGGAACGGTTTGGGCCGGGTCTGGGCTGGTTCAGAAACCAAGCCCAGGAAGAACTCCATCGCGCGAGGGAGTGACTGCCTCGCGCGAGACTCCTCTTGGGCTTCAGGCCCATTTCCCAGCAAGCAGGCCTCAATCTATTTATTATTATTTACCATTGTTATTAAAAATCCTGGTTTTTAATGATCTGAAATTAAAATTTTTGGGTTCATGATCATTGGAGTAATGTGGCAATCTGGAGCAATTTATATCCCCAGCTATGGTCTGCCTACACGCTCCGATATGCTCTACCAATCGGCGACGATCTATCCATCCAACTTCGAATCCGCGATGATCTATCCATCCACATTCAAATCGGCGACGATCTATCCGTCCAACTCCAAATCCGCGACGATCTATCCGTCCACATTCAAATCGGCGACGATCTATCCGTCCAACCGCCCATCAGCGACGATCTATCCGTCCACTTTCAAATCAGCGACGATCCATTCGTCCGATTATCAATCCAGCAACGATCTATCCGTCCAGCTGTCAATCAAGCGACGATCTAACCGTCAACCAGCGACGATCTATCCGTCCAATCTCAATCAGCGACGATCTATCCGTCAAATCTTTCTTCGGTGCACGGTATTTTTAC
The DNA here is from genome assembly GCA_025413875.1 of Rhododendron molle. Classification (NCBI taxonomy): domain Eukaryota; kingdom Viridiplantae; phylum Streptophyta; class Magnoliopsida; order Ericales; family Ericaceae; genus Rhododendron; species Rhododendron molle. Next base: position 51,562,371 of record CM046391.1, read on the forward strand.
ATACTTGCGCACTTTTTCATTAAATTGGCTTTTGGGTGGATTTGGTGGGTGTCTAGGAACCTTTGACGTTACCCGTACCAGTCAATGGTGCTCCGCGTGCCCTCAAAGGGGGACTACTGTAGACACCCCAATCTGAATTCCCCGATCGTTTTACGGTTTCTTGTTTCCCCGATGATGAACCAGATCGAAAAGCAGTCTTGAGGTTGGAAAGGTTTGAGCTTGGTGTGAGCGGAACCCCCTTTGAACCCCTATACCAAGAAAATAGAAATCAGTCAACCCTGGGTCTGGAGTTGACCGTCGCGCGAGGGAGTCACTGCCTCTCGCGAGGCTCTGCTTTGCCAGGTGTGGTCAAAGTCAAACATTTGACTGTTGACCCACGCGCGACAGGTGGCACTCACGCGCGACACTCTCAGTGTCTCGCGCGAGGGTCCTGAGCAGTCCCTTTCACCTTTTGCCAGCCACTTGGATGCTTGCCAGAGGGGCTTGCAGGGCTGCTGAACCCCGTTTTTCTCCACAGAGTACTGTACAGTACAGGCTTTGGGAACACGCACTCACACAACCCTTCCCATCACCTTTCCACCAAGCTTAGCCACCAAGTTTGGTCCTAAGGGGGTGTTTGCCACCACCTTTGGCCCTTGGCATCTCCTATAAATACCCCTTTGTTCTTCCATTACAAAGGCCACAAAAATTCACTAACTTTGAAAGTTTAGGAAATTGAGAACTCTTGCAAGCACAAAGGCTCTCAACCCTAGCTCACTTCCCTTACATTTCCTCACTCCATTTTCCATCACAAGCTTCTCCAACTTGTTCAAACCTTTCCAAAACCTTCCAAGCAAAGGTATAAATACCATTTACTTCTTGTTTTGATCTCTTGAGAAATTTATCGGGGCGGGATTGGTAATCAATACCAGTTCTGGTCCTAAAGTCAGCAGAGTTACAAGAAACTGGATAAAGCATACCCTCGCGCGAGAGACTCATACTCACGCGCGACAGTCCATTGTCTCGCACGACAGTCCTCGTGTGGTTTGGGGATGCTGCTTTTTCTTGTTTTATCATATTATTGCCCGTTTTACAGTATGTTAGGTCTTTTAGCTCACTGTTGTGCATATAAAAATATATAGTCTAGCTTTTTATTGCTTTTTCATTCTGCTGGAATGCTTCTGGGTTGTTTCTGGACATGCACCAGAGCCCAGAGCATACAAAGCAATTCCTGGAAGTCCAGTCAGGACACTCGCGCGAGGTACTCACTGTCTCGCGCGAGGGTCTTCCTGATTCCAATGATTGCCCTTTCATGAGCAACTTGGCCCTTGGCCATGTTTTAACACCCCCACTATTTAGGGGTCGTATTTCAAATTAATTTGGCTCCTGTATGTAATAATTTGTAATTAGTCATTTACTTTCAGTCCATATAAATTGCTTGGATTGCTTCCTGGGTGTGCACTGGTCCTTCCAGAGCCCAGAAGAGGATCAAATTCAACCTGTGGTGAAACAGGACTCTCGCGCGAGTGAGTGAGTGTGTCGCGCGATGGTCGTCTTTGCATGCACGTTGATCCATGCATGCAAAGGTGGCCATGGTATATGGCACATTCATTCCTTTTGCAGTCTGGTTCATTTTTCATCAGAGGATTGGGTTTCACCCTGTTTCCATTATTTCATCCGTCCATGCTATTTTTAAATCACATCCTACAAATCGTGTTACGGTTTTAATCCCCGATTAACTGTTCCCCCGCCCTAATTGGCTTAAAATTGATTAAAAAAGAAAACGAATCACAAATATTTTCACAAAATGTTTAAGTAGAGACCGATTTCCGGATCGGGCGAAAGGGGTGCCTTAAAAACCTTCCCCTCTTGTAACCTGGCTCCCGAACCCAGATATGGTAATGACGGACTGGTTCCTTCACTTTTTCAAATCAAATAGCACGGCAGGTGCTTCAAAAAACGGTTCCTTGGGTGACGGACCTTCAAACCCAGGTGGCGACTCTGTGTTTTGCGAGCGCTTGCTTCTCCGCTCGAGCTCCCTCGATCTATCGGGCCGCTTTGGCACAAAAGGAACGGAATCTTTTTTCCAAGGGCATGCTGCCCACAAACGCCGTCAACAACTTTTCGTGGTCATTTCAAGGTTCCTGGGTTAGGTATGTTGGACACTCCGCCGTATCTCGAATATACGGCTATACAAGACAACACAATAAACAAATACAAAGCAAGAATGGGTTAGACTTCATACTACATTGAACAAGGAGAATTGGGAATGAGTTAAAACCTTGCTTTGTGGATTCAACTCCTGCATAGCACCAGCAAACTTCAAAGACTTCATTTTTCCATAGACTCCACGAAACTGTTCAATTGGACACGAAATTAAATATCACAACCATGAATTGGAAATTCACCGTAAATAAAGGACAATAAATGTAAATGATATTAAGATACACACAGTGGGGACGTTGATATCAATGTTCTCCACAATTTGATGTTGATCCGCAATATTATTTGACTGAGTTTTTGGTTGATTTTTATTTTTCGGAGGATTCCTCTTCTTAAGACCATACTTTGTAAACGGAGAACGCTGGAACTAGCTTTTCTTCAACTCGGCACGTTCTCGCTACCGCCGGGGTTCATCACAAAATGACATGATAGGTTTCCCAAAGGCCAACTGTTTCTTCCTTCCCCTACTCAAACCAGCCTGCGACTTAAAGGCGGATAATGGTGACGGTGAACCTACAACCTCATCTACGTCCTGTTGTATCTTCCTTTTTCGAGTGTCAGTACCTCTACTTGAACCAGCAAGTGACATCAACCCCGATACTGGTGAAGGTGAAACTACATCCTTATCCTCATCCATGTCCATTTCAATCCCCGTGTTATATTGATCAAAACAAGATGTCGGCATGTCATAGATAGCCTTTGATTTGTTGAGTGCATAATCGGGGGTTTTCAACTCGTTGGGTGTTGAAGTTTCACATGTATGTACTCCCGTAAAGAGGGGAGAGGATTCTACTTGAAGGATGACTGATTGGTTCTGGTCCATTTGTTGAGCCATTTGTGGTGGTGGTTGTTCTTGCTGTTGCGGCTTAGACAACATTTCTGAGGCAAGGTGTCTCGCTTGTGTTGGATTTGCTTCAACACCCTTCGCTTGGTTCACCATAGGATCATGGGTTTCAAACTCTTTCACACTTGAAGTTTGACATGTATGTAATCCAGTGAGTTGTGTGAGGAGATGAGAGGATGGTCCTTCATGGCCATGCTTGAGGTCCATTTCTTGAGCAGTTTGTGCTTCCAAATCAGACAACATTTCAGACCCAAAGTGCTTCCCCAGTATCATATTTTGACGAAGCAAGAGACTTGCTATTGTTATTAAAGTACTTGTCATGACACTTACATCTCCAGGCAAAATTTGGGACACGCCAGCGTCATTGCCACTTGTATTTTCATCCACCTTCATCCCTTCATCCAGTGTAAAATTAACCACCACCCCCTCACTATCATAACCTCCAATTTTGTCAAATTCATGCATGATGTTCTTAATTTCAATATCACCCCAATTAACCAAAGTCGGAAATTTCCTAACGTAAGACATAACTTTAGGACTTGGAGACACACGATCAAAGTAGAAAACCTACATTATCAGAAAATAAAGTTATCATTGATAAAATAAAGTTATCATTTATCATGCATCAAAAATAAATAAATAACTAAGAGTCTACAGTCAGGTTCAATAACAACATACCACCAAGAGGAACAGACACCCATTTGGTTGTACAAGATGCTTATCGCGTTGCTCCTGTATACCCTTGCACAAAAAGTCTAGGGTCAGGTTCGCCCAATTCTGATTATCCATTCCCACAACATCACTAACACCATTCATAAAGGATCGAGTAACACCTGCCTTTGTGGTTGGGCATAAAAAACAACCCAACATATACAACGCAAATTTCCTCTCGAACACATCACCTACTTCTTCCGTTTCGTCCAGGTACTCTCTCAGCTCTTTCAATTGGACTACCCCTTTTGTCATTCCTATGTTTTCACAAAGTTGTGAAAATTCATCCGACATATTCACCTCCAAGTCAATAACCTTGCCTTCTGCATTAATTCCCAAGCACTCGTGCACGTGGGCAACAGTGAGAAGGAATGTCCGGCCATGAACATTCAGTGAACAACTTTTAGGATCAAAATTTTTTACCAACCAGTTACATAGCGGATGATTAAGAACCGTACACCTCAAATGTAATAATCCACCCAACCCAATAAGCTCAACAGCAAGGCGTTGATCTTTGCTTAACTTTTGTACTATTCCAACAATCGACTTTAAGGAAATACGGTTCTGTAACTTTCTCTGCAAAAATCAACAACCATCACCTAATAAGTTGGCATTCCAAAATCAAGTCATACCATGTTTACCTACTTATAAAGGTCCCTACAATTTTTACCAACTTTTTTGGGTTTTGGCGGAAGTAAAGCTTTCTGCTTGGCAAGGTCCTCTTTGGCCAACTTAGCCAAATATTTGTACTTTTGCCTGTCTTCGTTCGACAAGCTTTTCCATTGCTGACCAATGTCCCTCTTTATCTACAATACATACCAAATCATGCAATATGATCATACAAACTTATTAACAACATTATATTAAATAGAAGTTCAAACAAATCAAAGATAACCCAACATGTGAAAATTTTAATTTTACCTCATTTGTTATTCTCGTACCAACGTCTTTTAGTTTGGCTATCGCTTCATTGCTACTTGCACAAACATAAAGCACTAGTCAGACATTGTGCTACAAAAACACATGACTAAGTAAGCCTTAAATCACCATTACAATAATTTAATTTTCATTAACAACGACTACTTATATAGAATGAAGGCCGATGGCGCCCTTCTTCCATTCAAAGTTCCCTCTTCAATAATCTCGTCTCTCATGCTGAAAATACATAATTCATCATGGGAGTGTTACAATCAAACATAATATCAACATGAAAAAGTAATAATCAGCAATAAAATGTTCAATCACATCAGAAAATGGGGGTAAAATAAAGGAGGTCGAACATAGAATCCGATTTCATCCACCAGATCATACATATGATCATGCAATCAAGCCATGAAAAAATTAAAGTTCATAACTAGTTATATCCTATGTGTTCTCACATCTAATCGTTAAAATTTACTCCAACTCACCAGACCTCTCTTTCCAAAGATAAATTTCAAAATAATTACTGATTTATTCTTCTCATGCATCTTTTATGCCCTACAACCGACGAATTAACAAATACAACAATGCTGTTTAGACGATTCACAACTAACTCTCAGATGACTTCTATGAACACAAAATCGAGTTTACCATTACAGAATCAACAACATTGGGGGACAAAATTAGATGATGCATGGGTTATAAAACAAAACCGACATACCTTGCAGATGGTGATGACACATGTGGCGGCGAACGCGTGACTCGTGTGGATGGAGATGGCATTGGGGAATTTCTTGCCTGATCTTTGGGTCGTCCATCCTCCACGTCCTTCACTTTCGGGGGAGACCAATAGTTTCAGAATGGGTTGACAGATGAGAGGAAGGTGAGGGGATGGAGAGAGGGTTAGGTCAAACAAACTTCGGTGAAATCACTCGTGTGGATGGATGGTGTTGGCGTCCTGTCGATTGTAACGGCAGAAGGAGGCGGCGTCGTGTACTCGTGGATGGTGGTGTTGGATAAGCCGTTGTGGAGGAGAGCCCTAACACACAGTCACAACAGTCAGGAGTTTCAATGGTTTTGGGCAAAACTCTTTCCCGGACTACTTGGTGGTTATTGCTCCACGTCATCCAAAGTTTCAAAATTTTGGGACTTTCTTTTTTCCCTACGCCAATTTTCCTACATAATAGGGGGAAAATATTGCATGGGTCACATATAATGTGACCAAACAAATTAAAGTGTTATACTCTATCACCCAATCGCCACGTGAGATTTTTTATTGCAATCAGAACCTTCTATCTTTTACATAATAGGGATTAAATTCTTCATACGAAAAATGGAGTAAATCTGTTATCGTTACATAGTTGATCAAGGGAACAATATCATTCTAATAATGAACCGGTGTTCTGATCAAGAGGCTTTCAAAATCTGGTGGACCCTAAACTTTTGGGGAATGATTAAATAACCGAGCACAATAGAATAAACAGTATCGATCGTCATATTAATGACGCAATCGTGTGGCTCCAGTACAATAGATTATAACACAAGACATTGGTTCATAATCAACTAAGATCGATGTATAGATTTTAACGGTAGTTGCCAACTACTTTGTTCAAATACTCCATCTAAACCGTTTAGATTGCACATCTTATTGATTCTATATTTGTCGCCAACTTCAGTGATAATCGGATGTCAGTAACCTCGTGATCGGAACACATTCTTTTCTTACGAACCTATTAAAGTCCTATAGTTCACCACTCGATTACTATTTAAGAAATTATTTCATAATCCAAACCATCTATCTTTTACGTAACAGAGATTATATCATTCCTGCCAAGAATGAAGGAAATTGGTTATCGTTACCTACTTTATCAGGAATAACTTATCATTCCTATAATGAATTTTGGCACCAATCAAACACCTTCATAAACCAGATGCAGACCAAATTTTACTAGATGGAGCCCAAATTTTCCAAATTTAACTAAATCAACGATAACAACCAAATCAACGTCCTCGATTATTAAAAATTATTTTTTACTATGGTCCATTACATTTTACTCTTCAATATAATTGAATAACACATATACATTTTAATATTTTCGCCACTTAACCACGGTTAAACTTTTCAAAATAAATAAAGAAAACAAAATAAGACAGGTTGGGTATCATTATTCTTTTTCAGGTTATTGTTATGCCTTATAAAGGTTATTGTTATGCTTATATGTGGTCATATTATGCTTCTTTAACTTTTTCTCTTTTTGTTACGGTCTTTCCCTTTTTGCATGTTATGCCTACAATGGTATTTGTTATGCTCCTAAATGGTTTCTCCATTATGCCTCAGCTCTTATGCCATTTAGTAGTCTTGTTATGCCTATTTTGGATCTCTGTTATACCTTTTTAGGTCATGTTATACTCATGTTATGCCGTTCAATTAAAGTATTATGCCTTTTTGGTATAACTTGTTATGCCCTTACTGGTTTTGTTATACCCAATTTTGGTAACCGGTTGGAATGACTGGTTTGACTGGTCATTTTTGGTTATACTTGCATGGTTGGCCTTGTTTCCTACCGTTGAATGCGAGTTATGGTGTCCCGATTTGCAGGTGGACACCATAGTTTTTCCCTGTGAATAATGGGTGCTCCATTGGTATGCCAAGTGTATAGATATGAAATCTATTTTAAAAACCTATTTAAAATAGTTTATTACCATGCTAATTACCTTTTGAAATTAAATTGTCGGTTATGGTTAAAAACATTTGTAACTCCCAGTAATTTTTATTAGGACTTTAAGGGCATATTATATGAAATGATTAATGACATTCTTGATTAGTTTTACGATAAAAAGGAGGCTAGGAGTTGGAGTGGAAGAGACGAAAAAATTATTCAATGTCCTTGGGACACTACCACGTGATGCTCCAAGGCCTCCTTCTACCACATATTTTTGTGTGGGACCAAAATAAATGTATAGGCCCCATTCAATGTGTGGTTAAAAATAACTGGTACTTTAAAGGCATGGAATAATCTCTCAGAACGAGAAAAGAAAAATTTTCTGATCATATATACGGAAATTGTATGGTACGCGTATTTTGTTAATGTATTACATACAACTTTAGCATTTAATTTGAGTATACGGGTGGTTCTTTGTTTATGGGGATAGCTCTAGTTTTACACAAAGCTTTAATCATTTTATCTTGGGAGTGGAATATCACACAAATCAGTGCAAGCGGGGACATATCTTCTCTTAAGACAACGATTTATGTGTAACTCAATCCACATAAGTTCTCTCATACTCTTATTTTCGATTATTGAAGTATGGTCTTATTTGATTATTAACGTGTTGTTGTCTCCTGTTATTATAGTTTACAGAAATTCTAACAAATATTTTCAACACGGGTGTTTCTTGGAAAACCTATAGCCAGCTTTATGAATTTGTAAACCTGTGGTTCTTCAAACTTTGATTAAAAATCTGGTAGACTTGTTCACATCTGTCATTTAAGCAAGATTAGTTAATATATTCTAGAGGTTATTTCACTTGTTGCTAATTAGTTTTAAATGGGATCTCTCTAAGAAATCTAACAAGGTATCAGAGCTAGGTTTTGGTTAGCCTCACCTCTTATAAGAAAGTCTCTATCATCTCTGTCGCTTGAGTCAATCGCTCATCTCCTGCTCTATCACCTCCACGTGCGTTCGGGCTGTACGTGAGGGTGAGTGTTTGACTTGTCCACATCTGTCATTTAAGAAACTCAAACTTGGTTAATATATTCTAAATGTTACTTCACCTATTGCCAATTGATTTTAGGTTGTAACCTCTAAACCAAACCAAACCGAGTCTTATGTCCCAATCACTTGGGGTTGGCTAATCTCAAAGAAATCTAACAAAACCTATGATTGGAAAACTTGAAAGGGCACGGCTATTTGCAGCCATTTATTTGCTAAGCGTACCCTGTGGATCATATTATATACAGATGTGTGCCATATTATATACATGCTACGCTTAGCAAATAAGTGGCTGCAAATAACAGTGCCCACTTGAATTTGGCACCTATGAAATGTGTGCTATGCTATTGTGGATTGGCTCGTCTATATTGGAAAAGGTAATTAGAATTTTATTTTTATTTTTTTTAAGTCACACACCCGTCAGTGGGCGAAACCTACTGTCGTTTTCTCATGGTTGCGTATAGAGGTGGCAAACGGGAGGGTGTGGGCGGATTGAAACGGGTCGTGGGTCAAATATGGGTCAAAAAGTAAACGGGTTGAAACGGGTCGGGTCGAATATGTGTTAAGCCAAACCCAAACCCGCCCGACCCGACTCGTTTTCCTTTTTTTTTTTCCCTCTTCCCCCCCCCTCTACTTTGTCTCAATAAGGGAATTTAGAAAAGTAAAATTTTATTATTAAAACTCAATTTTTTTTGAATAAAAATGAAGCAATTAGAGGCTAAAATTTTAAAATTACCGATTGTACAGTTTCGGTCTCCGTTGCGTTCGCCGAAGCCACCACTTAGATTTGGATTAAAAAGTCAAGTGACTTTTTTTTGTCTCTATTCAATTTTTTTGGTATTCGTTAATTTTGCATCAAATTTTTGTGACTCATTGATTCTTACAGACGAGAGAAACTAAAAAAGTAGTAAAAAAAATGATCGAAACTTAGAATTTTTTTAAAAAAGACAAAAAAAAAAAAGTTTAAAAAGATGGCTCTTTACCGATGGGTAATATACTACCTAGGTCTACGTAGGTACCGGCTAGGTAGTTCCAAGAAAACAGCTATGTTTGTCTTTATTCAAAAAAAGTTTGGATTTCTATCGTAATTTTTTATTTTTTAAATTCTTGTATGAGGACACAATAATTTACAAAAGAATCGACAAAAAACTAAAAAATGCAAAAACAAAATTGAATAAAAACAAAAAAAATTAAGCCAATTTACTTATTTAAACAAAAAAAAAACAGCCTCAAGTGTATCTTATAGCTCCAGGGTTGATCGGTCTTGGCCTTGGATGGAGAGAGAGAGAGAGAGAGAGAGAGAGAATTATCTCACTAAGAACCCATTTTTTCAAAAATAAAACCATGCTTTTGTTTTGTCTTGTACAGGAAGTGTACAGGAGGCGAGACTGACTATGCAAGATGGGTTTTTTAAATCCCAGCCCATATTGAACCTATTTTCAACTCATTCAAATCCATGTAAATATGGGTTGATATGGGTTCAACCCATCTTAACCCATAATATAATATGGGCGGATTGGGTTGGGTTAAAAATGGACGGATTTAAACGGATTAAAAAATATGGGTTACAATTACCACCTCTAGTTTCGTAGCTGGAATGGCAACTGGATTCTTGGATGTCATTGTCGAAGTTAGGCATCATTGTCGAACTTAGGCATCATCTCTGTAAATTGCTAAGCCCATTAAGAATCGCCCCACCCACCACCCCGCCCCCCCCCCCCCCAGGTCAGAACCCCCCTGACACGGGCCACTCCTTCCTCCTTTTACCCCCACCAGTTTTTCTTCTCTCTTATTTTATTTTTTTGCTATAAAATTTTAAATGACAGTAATAATTTTTTCTTGACGTATTTTTTTAATAAATTTTATAGTTTTGAGATCTACTCAATGAAACCTATCAAACGAGCCTAATATTGATGATAAAATAATATGAAACAGAAAAATTACATTTTTGTGGTAGTTTAAACAGTTTAAAGAGGTTGAAAAATTAAGTGTTTCAAATTTCAATCCGTTTGAACCGGTGGAAAGATTTTAATTTTCTGATCATTTTATCGTAAATTGTCATAATTAAATTTTGACCCTAGGGCTCTCGTTGATTAATCCTAAGAAAGTCGTAGAATCAAATATCTGTTTGGGTTAATCAACGAGCGCCTTAGAGTCAAAATTTAATTATGACCATTTAGAATAAAATGATTAAAAAAATAAAATCTTTCCGCCGGTTCAAACGGATTGAAATTTTGAACACTTAAATTTGGACCATATTTTTTAATATATAAACTGTTTGTTAATGGCAACCATATAGCTATTGATCATGTTAATGGCAAGCACTTCAGGCAAATTTTTCAATACCTTAATTACCATGTATCACCCATCATCATATGACGGAGGCCAAATGCATCAGATGAAGCACGCGGGTGAGCTCATCCTTCTGAAGCACGCTTCCAATTATGGTACGAAGTAATGAAGATAGATTCGTCGGGACGACGACCACAATTTGGCGGAAATATTGACTAAATTTGTGTATTTATTTATGTTAATGTATTGGTTTTATATATTCAATTATAATTAAATAAAGTTTGATTCCAGTTTGCATTATTGACTGTTCAGAGAAATATAAACTAAATTTAAGTGGATTCAACATACGTAATTTACTTGAAATCTCAAATATAGAAATTTAAAAAAAAATGAACGATAAAAATATAAAACAAAGAGATAATCTATTTGGCCCAAGAAAATCATTTAATTTCAACACATTATTTCATATTCAATATTAGACTTGTTTGATAGATTTTGTTGAGTAGATTTCAAATATATAAAATTTATTTAAAAAAATACGTGATTTCAACCTCTTTAGACAGTTTATATATTAAAAAATATGGTTAAAAAATTAAATATACTAAATTTCAATCCGTTTGAACCGGTGGAAAGATTTTAGTTTTTTGATCATTTTATCCTAAATGGTCATAATTAAATTTTGACTATAAGGCGCTCGTTGATTAACCCAAAGAGATATTTGATTTTACGAATTTTTTAGGATTAATCAACGAGAGCTCTAGAGTCAAAATTTAATTATGACCATTTAGGATAAAGTGATCAGAAAACTAAAATCTTTCCACCGATTCAAAAGGATTGAATTTTGGAAAACTAATGTTTCAACCTCTTTAGACAGTTTAAACTACCACAAAAATATAGTTTCCCGTTTTACATTATTTCACTATCAATATTAGGCTCGTTTGATAGGTTTCATTGAGTAGATTTCAAAAATATAAAATTTATTAAAAAAATATGTGAAAAAAAATTATTAACATTTAAAATTTTATAACAAAAATAAAATAAGAGAGAAAGATAGAGAGAGAGAGAGAGAGCAGGTGTGTCGTGGGTCCACGCTGGGTGCTAATCCCTGACACACCCCCCGGCCCCACCTCCCTTTTTTCCACATTACCCCTCCTCTCTCTCTCTCTCTCATTTTTTTTGTTATAAAATTTGAAATGGTAATAACTTTTTCTTGACGTATTTATATAAAATAAATTTTATATTTTTGAAATCTACTCAACGAAACTTATCAAACGAGGCTTATATTGATGGTGAAATAATGGAAAATGAAATATATTTTTTTAGTAGTTTAAACCGTATAAAGAGGTTGAAAATTTAAATGTTCCAAAATTCAATCCGTTTGAACGGGTGGAAAGATTTTAGTTTTCTGATCATTTTATTCTAAATTATCATAATTAAATTTTGACTGTAGGGGTCTCGTTAATTAATCCTAAGAAAGTCGTAGAATCAAATATCTCTAAGAGTTAATCAACGAGAGCCCTACAGTCAAAATTTAATTATGACCATTTAGAATAAAATGATCAAAAAACTAAAATTTTTCCACCCGTTCAAACGGATTGAATTTTGAAATACTTAATTTTTTAACCATATTTTTTAATATATAAATTGTGTAAAAATAGAATTTGAGTTAACCAAAAAAAAAAGAAGGGGGGAAAACGGAAAAGAAAACAAATAAAGAAAAGAATCGTCAGGAATTGAAGACAATGACCAAACTCCAAGATTTTCGTACGAAATGTTACCGTTGATACAGTTGGAATGTGTAAGATTGATTAGAAATAAAAACTTGTGTTTCGACTATTGGTTTGGAAATGATTAAAAAAGTAATTATATTATTATGGCTTATTCTTGTTTGAGAATGATTAAAATTCAATTGGGAAGTCACTGTTGAAATTAAGGGGTCGTTACTTTGATAACGTTTGTCTGTTTTATGAATTGATCGATGAAGAGCATTACCGTTGTTCCTAGTTGTTAGGAGGGAAACAATTTTCGGCGTTGTATGTCCTCATCACCTGTTATTCATTTCGTTAATGTATTTGCAGTGAACACGCATTAACCCACTTCTGCCAATAATGGGTAGTAAATAATTGGCCAGCGGAGTACATATTTTTGCCCATTAAATTTCAAAGGTTTAATGGAGATTAATTAGTCTTGGTCAGATTTAACTCTTTTGAATCCAGCATGTCATACGTACTTATTGTTACAGCATTGAAATTCATTCCACATTTTAAAGTGTTTTTTTTTTTTGTTAAAAAAACTATGGGAATATGGGTGTAAAATTCAATGCTCTATTGGATGAATGTTGGAGAAATGGCAGCCCCGTTCGTTTTGGGGTTTTGAATTTTAGATTCTAATCATTATCCTATTTTCACTAATCATTACTCTCATTTTTCTATCTATCTCTCTCTAATCATTACTCATATTTTCAATCATTACTCTATTTCTTTTTACACTAATTACCTACAAATCCAAATTCAAAATCCTAAAACAAACGGGGTTGGCATGTACTTATGATAAGAGATATTTTAACCACCTGGGGCTAGTTCAATTGGTTAGGACTTTTGCATCTCATTGGGAGGTCAAGAGTTCAAGTCTCCCCACCTACGTGTGGATGTTCTTTCCTTAGAGGGTTTTTCCTTTCTTTCTTTATCTCTACCCAATAATATGCTTATTTATTGTATAGTTGTATTAGTTGAATTTGAAAAATCCTAGCACCTCTAGGTTTAAATATTTGCTATGTTTTAATTTCAATCAACGATTCACCAATCAATAACTAAACAAATCACAAAAACGAAAGCAACCAAACAATGAACGCAACGATATACGTGGAAAAACCCAATACGGGAAAAAAACCACGAGAAGAAATCAAGCACTACTAAAAACAAGGTTACAAGAACTCTTACGATAAGTTTGAACTCCACAAATCTAAACCTAGACGTTCTTGCCGAATCCACGCACACCTCTCTGAATGCTTGACCGCCGCTGCCTTGAATCCTCAAGCCTTCCGATTGCCTCCCGGAATCCACCGAAGGACTTTGCTCAATAATTAATTAAGTGCTGACATGCTCTGCTTTGTTTACTGAGATCTCTCCTTTTTAAGCGTGGTGGTGTAATCCTATAACAAATATGCGGCCACCCTTCTTCAATGCTCTCACCGAAAATAAATACTGGAGTATAATGAATATATGGAATATGCGGCAGCCCTCCTATTAACCTAATTTGGAAAATTATTCAGTATTGCCAAAACACAGAATATACTAACCTAGAAAAATATCTTCATCTAATCAGCTTGTCCGTGATTGTTGGGAGACCGACAGACGACTCGATCTAATTGCTCGATATTTCTTCCACCAAAAATTACAACACAATAATTAGAAAATCTCAATTACACGGACGAATGTGTTTTGATCGCATGCCATTGACAAACATGAATATTTTGCCTTTACAATCTCCCCCTTTGGCAATGCATGACAAAACACATCAAAGAAAAAATCTAACACCTAATCCCAACAATCACAATACTTTCACAATACTCCTGCAATGTTCTCAATCAAGCGCACGGTTAGACCCCACAACATTCTACTCCCCCTTTTTGTCATGGATTGACAAAGAAAGAGCATGGATAAATATATAACAAGCAAATAAGACAATAAAGCGCAAAGAACCAAGGCACAATCATGAATATATCAAAGAAAAAGAAATAAATGGCTCCCCATCAACAAGTTACTCCCATCGTATGTGTCCATTAGAAAGGTTCTCAAAGAAAATGCCATGAACTATTCAATCGTCAAAATATACCGTACACTCAACATCACATGGTATAACAAGTAATGAATGCTTCCATCAAGGTAATCCTACGAAAGAAGCAATGAACATTCATGGGCACAGAATCAGGCAAGTGTCAAGGTGAGTGTGTGCACAGATAGCCTCAACAATAGGTCATATTCACCACCATGAGATCATACCATACTTAAGATAGAAAGGCACCTCACATCATTCTACACAGGGGCGTCAGACCATACTCTAACCCTAATGAATTTGGTGACATTAGCAAGCATGAGTTCCATAACCTTATCACAAACTGGGGAATTATGAGAAGATAACATGATATTCTCCCCTTCAAAAGATGCCAACCTTATACCAACTAATCACACACGATTTTCAACCATCATAGGCGGCTTTCACACATCTAGGGCCGTAGCTTAAATCCATGACATTAAACGATAATTCAAGATGTACAAGTCAATGGTAGCTTACACGTGCACAAAGAGGTAGCCCTTTCCTCAGGTATTTCAGTTAAAAATAAACTTTTTCAAGTCATCTATTCTAGCTAATGAACCTCACATGGGGTATGCAAGTCAAAAATCAATACCCAAGGCGAATGACATAGGGTGTCCATCAGAAGGGCAAATACTTACTCTGTGGGACAAAAACCAATTTCTCAAGGCTATCAGATAACGTGTACAGACACAAGCAATAGACTCCATGAACAGAATGCGCGATGGAACTTTCATGAAGCTAAGCCCTTGAGAAGGCATGCATGACAAGTAAGAACCATGAAATGCAAATGCACGTGATATATTAAAGACATCAAAGAGTGCACACCATGCTCAATGACATCCCAAAACAAGTGGGTCATTTTTTTTTTTTTGATAACAAAAACATAAGCAACAAATCGAAAGTAATAAAAAAATGAAATGAGGAAAAAAAGATAATTTTTAGGTCTCATAAGTAGAATGACCACCAATGCAGCCCAAATCACTTTTTCTAATCCAAATTTGTCTAGTTTTCACTTGCACTATTTTATCCACATTCTTAGATAAGGAAATAGATTTCATGCTTTTGACCTCATCATAATTTAAAAAATCTGGTCTACTCCTCCGATTATCACCATGCCTCATAGTAAATTCCTTGTTATTGAAATTGTAGCGTGCACCATAACGATATCCACGCAACTTAAAACAGTTAAGCCTAATGTGACCTTGAACTTGACAGTAATGACATATGGGTATGAACTCAGCATTCATAATTCTAGGTGTCATACCATTATTTTTGCAAGAAAAACTCGAAGTATGTGGTTTAAGAAATACCTCTTTAGGCTTTGGTTCATGCATTTTACCTCCAAGCTGTTTAGATGATGAAGCTTCATGAAAGCCAAGGCCTGACCTGTCGCTTGCTTGTCTTTGAGCACCAAGAATTTCATCTAATTTCTTTGAACCTGCATTCATTCTTACAAAAGTAGCTTTGGTCTTGTCAAGCTCAACTTGCAAATTAGCTACCTTTAATTCAAGTATTTTGTTAGACTCTAAAGAGGCATTCAAATCAACAAGAAGTTTATCATTCATGCTTTTAATCTCAACAAAGTCATTGTGCAAAACATCCCTATCACATTCTTTACTCACTCGGGCTTGAGCTTCCAAAAGCTCTTGCTTGAGTTTCACATTCTCCTCATCTCTCTTCTTTATCTCACTAAGTAACTTGATCTTAGTCTTTTTCAAATCTAACCTTTCTTTGTAGAGAATGTTATAAGCTTTTTGTAAACTCTTTTCTTCATCACTCTCACTACTGATCGAGTTTGCATCATTTTCACTCTCATTTTCTGAATTAAACTCACTCTCATAAGGATGTAGAGAAGCTCCAAAAGCTATGAAATTACTATTCCCCCCACGGTTCGCTTCTTCATCGGAGTCACTATCATCCTAAGTCTTAACATTGTAAACTTTGTTTCTTTGCTTTTTAGCACACTCTTGGGCAATGTGACCATAACCCATACACTCATAACATTGGGGACCCGATAGTTTTCTCTCTTTACTCTTGGAAGACCCAACCTTAATGTTTTCACCACCATTCTTATCTTTAGGACCAAAGGTTTTATTCTTTTTGAAAAATTTTCCAAATTTTTTAACAAACAAAGCCATTTCCTCTTGGTCCAATTCACCATCATCACTATCCGAACCCTTAGAACAATCCTTACGACTAGAAAATGCCAATGATTTTTCCTCATTTTTATTCTTCTCTTTCCGAGGACCATATTGAGATAATTTAGTTTCAAAGGTTAAGAAATGACCAACAATTTCCTCAACTTTCATGGAATCAAAGTTAGGCGAACACTCTAGAACTTCAACTTTAGTAATAAACCTCTCAGGTAAAGAACGCATGATTTTCTTAATAATTTTCTCATGAGAAATAGGCTCACCTAGGTTAAAACTAGAGTTCACCACTTCGCTCAACCTAGCATAAAACTCACCAAAAGTCTCATTATCTTTCATCCTAATTGTCTCAAACTCAGTTATGATACTTTGAAGCTTTTGTTGCTTAACCTGATTATTCCCCTCATGAGTAATAGATAAAATATCCCATGCATCCTTAGCAATTTCACAGGTGGAAATACGTTGAAATTCAAGCATAAAGACACAACTAAAAATAGCATTAAGGGCACAAGAATTATGAGTTGCTTTCAGATGATCAGCATTATCCCATGACTCTTCAGGCTTTTTAACAGTCTTACCTTCCACTGTTGTGGTAGGCTCAGTATAGCCATTTACAACCGAAAGCCAAACACGATTATTTTGAGATTTTAAATAAGCTTTCATTCTAGCTTCCCAAAAAGCATAGTTAGAACCATCTAGGAGAGGGGGTTTAGCAATAAGGTTATTAGAATTTTCCATAATTACTATAGCAAATAATAAAAAATTTGATCCGCTCAAGGAATAACCCTTAGGCCCCGTTTGATAACGGGTTTGAGGGTTGGGATTGGAGTAATAATCTCATGAGACTATTAATACTCCGTTTGGTAACAAAAAAGGTCCGGACTATTAGTCCGATCGGATTAATAGAGAGGGTATTAGGGGGTATTGCTAATACCCCGTGGGACTTGGTATTGAGGGGTATTAATAATCCAATCCCAACTCCTTCACATTACCAATCCCTTCTCTTTACCAATTTCTTCTAACAATCCAATCCCATCATCCAATCACATCTCAAACAAACATGATATTAATAATCCCATCATCTAATCCCATCCCAAACAAACATACTTATTATCAATCCCTTCTCATTACCAATCCCATCTCCTTACGAATCCCAATCCTAATCCCATCTCCTTACGAATCCCATCCATCTATCTCTGTTATCAAACGAGGCCTTAATCTACGAGCGACCCGCTCTGATACCAATTGAAAAATCCTAGCACCTCTAGGCTTAAATATTTGCTATGTTTTAATCTCAATCAACGATTCACCAATCACTAACTAAACAAATCACAAAAATGAAAGCAACCAAACAATGAACGCAACGATATACGTGGAAAAACCCAATACGGGAAAAAAACCACGGGAAGAAATCAAGCACTACTAAAAACAAGGTTACAAGAACTCTTACGATAAGTTTGAACTCCACAAACCTAAACCTAGACGTTCTTGCCGAATCCACGCACACCTCTCTGAATGCTTGACCGCCGCTGCCTTGAATCCTCAAGCCTTCCGATTGCCTCCCGGAATCCACCGAAGGACTTTGCTCAATAATTAATTAAGTGTTGACATGCTCTGCTTTGTTTACTGAGATCTATCCTTTTTAAGCGTGGTGGTGTAATCCTATAACAAATATGCGGCCACCCTTCTTCAATGCTCTCACCGAAAATAAATACTGGAGTATAATGAATATATGGAATATGCGGCAGCCCTCCTATTAACCTAATTTGGAAAATTATTCAGTATTGCCAAAACACAGAATATACCAACCTAGAAAAATATCTTCATCCAATCAGCTTGTCCGTGATTGTTGGGAGACCGACAGACGACTCGATCTAATTGCTCGATATTTCTTCCACCAAAAATTACAACGCAATAATTAGAAAATCTCAATTACATGGACGAATGTGTTTTGATCGCATGCCATTGACAAACATGAATATTTTGCCTTTACAGAATTGTTGGACTTGGTTGTCTCGTGAACTCTTACAATTGATATAGTGTCCCGAGTTAGTACTTTGTACTTCATATCTGATGTAAAATAATCTTTTCTATCAATTGAAAAAAAAAGAGTAAGAGATATTTTAATTTCTAGATAAGACTTGGAAGTCTTTTTTCAAATTTGGAGTATTTGAAGTACTGATCAATATATCTATTTGGAATGAATATCTACGTGGGGGTTTCTAAAATTTTAAAAATCTATTTTTGGTTGCTCTCTGTAGGTGTTTGAACCGTGGGTGTTATTCTCCTTCGGTTGTGATGATTTGAGGAAATTTGCTAAAATGTGGGTTCGAAAAAGGCAAAGGGAGCTCCTGTTTTTGAAGGCATATGTATAATCACTTGACATGGCTCCTAGTGGTAAAAAAACTACTGGCCTTGTAGGAAAAAAAAAAACAAAGAGATTCGAGAAGGAAATAAAGAAGTGGTTCATGATTACTAACTACACGAGAAAAACACATGATGAATAGTAGGTATTTAGATTACTAGTGATGTGAAATGAAAATGCTAATTACTAAGGTATAAGAACTTGAAAGTGTGCATTTGAGTTTATGAGATCGGGAAAAAAAGTGATTGCTAGTGGAGGTTTAAACCACTGGCCACATAAAGCGAGACAACGATTTATAAAGACCCTAAGCAAAAACAGGAAGTTTGATGTCGGTAAACGAAGGAAGTGATTCCTAATATGTTAATGAGACCATTGGCCACTATATATAGCTCATAGTAGAATGCTATTGGTTACTGGAAAAGTGGTTCCTAATAGAGGGTTACTGGCTATCGAGAATGGGAAATATCAAAAATAATATTAGACCAAGTTTATATGACGGGTCTAAAATATTTGTTGCTTCAATTCTAAATTAATGATGGGTCTAAAACATTTATTGCTTTGATTTAAAAGAAAGACCCAAACTCATCTTGTGAGTTTAGTAATTAGGAATATTTGTTGTCTCGATTGACTTTATAACATATGGGTTCGATGTTGCCTCAATTTAATATGGATCATAGTATACATACTAAATCTGAAACACATATATTGCCTCGAGTCGATGTTGCTTTTTTTGAAAAAACCAGATCGTTTCTCGGTTTTCTATATTGCCTTGAATCGATGTTATTTTCGCTGAAAGAATTGAATAAATTCTATAGATCCAGAATTTACGTGTTGCCTCGGACGGAAATAAGGACAATGTTTGCTTGATGAGTCCTTAACATTAATTTTTTTTGATAAGTCCCTCGGAAAATTGGCATGCTAGAAAGGAAAAGTAAAATGCTATATGCATACAAGACATTTGTTTCATTTCTTTTCTCTCATTTTCTTTTGGTTCTAAACAGAGCATTAGTTTTAGCTGAATAATAACAGTACTATCTAGGTGAGAATTAGTTGGCGCAGGCCTTTGGTCAGGATTAAGGACTCTTATATCCCACTAGGAGGTCAGGAGTTCCGCCTTTTACAGAGTATTGATACTATGGCAACAAAAGCTGAAGTGAAAATTTTGGCAGGAGAGCATTAGCGTATGAAAATCGATGAATCATACAAGAGATCGTTGTATACAAGAAGTAAATTGGTGATTATTTTTCTTAAATTGGTAATTGTTTTTATTTGCTAGGAAAATATAAGAGGATCGAACCTTTTGCAGATGATTTTGGCTCTTCTTTTTGTGTGTACATTCGAATGGAGGTTTTACAACTACATGCAACTGTAGTTAGAAGTCAAGTGACTCAAGTCAGGTGGTGGACAATATTTGCAAAGTTTTACAACTTCCACCATCATATGAAAATTGTTGAATGATTCAAGAGATCAAATAAAAGAAGTAATTTTGTAATTTCTTTTGTTTTGTTGGAAAATTTAAAAGTGTTGAACTTTTTACCGATGATTTTTTTTTTTACATTTTTTTAAGCTTCTTTCAGTATCTGCACAAAATTGGAAGTTCTTCGATCAACTTTCATCTAGTTAGAAGTGAAGTCAGGTGCATGTTTGGACAATAGATGCATTGTGCAGCCAAATCAATCCCATGTTTTACAAGGCATTGAGCTGTTCTTCTATTACATTATGCAACATAACTGCACTCAATAATGATTGCTATAGATATCGAAGCAGCAGCGGTTTACAATGTCGTGTAGCAGTCCTAGCCATCACATGATTCTAACTTCTGTTTGCTTGACCATTCAGGGGCCTAAATGAAAAGGCCTAGGTTATCTATTAGTCGGATTGATCCGTTCGGCTAAATAAGTCAATTGCCTTATTTTTTTGTCATTATTTAAAAAAATTTCCTATACGTCAGTTTATTGACAATTTTTTGGGGATTATTGCATCGTCATGACAAGAGGAAACTAAAATGTTAAAATTTACGTTTGAAACCTAATTTTTTTGAATAAAGACAAAAATAAGCCAATAAGCCAATTTTTTCGTCTTTATTTAAAAAAAATTGGATTTCGATTATAATTTTTTACTTTTTAAATTCCTCTCGTTATGACGATGCAATAACCCCAAAAAATTGACGATAAACTAAAAAATACAAAAAAAAAATTGAATAAGAACAAAAAATAAGTCATTTTTCTTATTTAGCCGAACGGGGTCGAATTCACCTGAAAACAGGTATAACCCATGCATTTGACAATAAATGATTTGCATATTGGATGCTTTGCATTGCTTCTTGGATTATTTATTTATTTTTATTTGTCTTTGAAATTTCGTTTTTTTTGCCTGATGTAATTTCTTTTGTTGTTAATAGTGTTGGATTTGCATTTTTATTTCTTGTACAAACTCTCGTGAGAACTCTTTTATCCATATATCTATATCTATAGATGAAGTTCTACTTTCGCCAAAAAAAAAGTGGACTCACTTTCTCTCGGCCGAGTTCCTGATATCCATGGCCTGGCCTACAACCCACAAACCTTCCCGGGTAACGGCCTGTTTGGTAGAGAGATATGTTTTGGAGGGAGAATGGGGATATAATAAGAGGAGGATAAAGATGGGGATATAATAAGAGGGGATAAAGATGGGGATATGAAATGAGGGAAGATTATTTTAGAAGAGGGAATTAAAAGATACTCTTTTTTGGTTGCCAGCGTTAGTGAACTATAAGGTATGTAGTATGATCTTTTTTCAGCATAAGATCTGAGATTTGTTTTGTTTTCTTTTGTACTAATTTTAGGTTCGAGTACAAAAGAAGAATTTGCTTCAATTCTTCTATTTTGTGAAATTCTGTTTTGTTTTCGTTCCGGTTGGCAGCATCAGTTATTCTTCTTCTCTCTTTTTGCCAGGGACGGGAAGGAAGAACTTGGGCCCCTTGGGGGTATTCTGGTAATGTGGAAAGGGGATAAGATTTAACTGGGGGGAGGGTTAACAAAACTCAACACGGGGGAGGGATGTCCAAATTATATCTCCCGGAGGGGATAAAAATATCCCAGCCAAAAAAGTTATGGATATATATACCAAAGAGTTAGAGGGCATGTTCGTCTTTGGGAACCCAGATATAGCAACGATAGGGGTACCCCTGTCGTTATCAAATCCACCTTCGGGTGGATTACAAATCCAGCTCAAGCCTAATCCGCCATTCGGGGTCAAATCCGAGTGGGTGTTTTTGCAGCCAAACACCTGAGATGAGGCGGAGGGGTAGTTGAAATCAAGGCGCTTGGCAAATCCGGCATCCAAACAGGCCATTAAGGTCTCAAAAAATTAACGATTAGAATCATTCAATTTATTTAAAATACCTTTTAAAAATTACTAAAAAAAACAACTAAGTCAATAAGCCGTGGTAGGGAACTTTATCAATTTGGTCTTTCTATTGTCGGCCCACTGGGTTGACGATAAACACACTTGAAAGACAAGAAAAGTACGTATTTCTATTGTCGGCCCACTGGGTTCGGCGACCGAATCGACAGGGTTGGGGAGATGGGTAAGGGATTGAAAGGTATTAATTTTCAACAGTTGTTGATTGGGGTTTTTAAACCAATTTAATGTTTGTTTTTTTGTTGTTTGTGGTGTTGTATTGGAAGAGATCACGAGTGATCAGGTTGTAATGGCCTAGGGTTTCATCGAGCGGTTTGGAGGCGGCGAAGATCATGTCCGGGTGTTGGTTTTTGCCGGACTGGTTCATGCTCAGGTCAAAGCAGGGAAAGAGCTGGGAGAAACCGCTTCCCGTTACATTTGATCTTTTCTGGAAGAGCTGGTTTATGAAAAAAAAACCTTTTCTTTTTTTCTTTTTTTTTTTAAAAAAAGCACAAGTAAAGTTGATAAGAACCAAATAATGCATATTCTTGGTGCTTAAGTCCTCTAGTATGTTGTGTTTGTATATATTTGTTGTCGTTTTTATGCGATATTGCACGTAAGGTATTTTTGTAAGTGTTTCAGGTAAAACGTGCTAATAAGGCGGTTTTGAACGCCAAGGAATGCTCCGGATGCAACCAAGTGCTCAAGGCCACGTACCACCACGTTGTGGTGCCCGAAGAGTCATGAAGAGATGATTTGGAGGTTACTCGGGTCGCCCAAGGGTCAAGGGAATTGATGGAGAAGTGAGGATTTTACCAAAGCATTTCATCTTTCGACCAGCTGAGGGTAGATCTGTCATATCTTTTGATGTACAAAGTACTTTTGATCCAAATCACTTGGGTTAGAAAGTGACTCGACGAGCTTTCCAACGGTCCAAAGAACACCCAAATCCGAGTTCGGGAGTGTCCGGAGCGAGTCCGTGAAGTTTCCCAAAAAATCTGTCAAAAAGGTAGCGCTACCTCATTTTTGAGGTAGCGCTACCATCAAGTTAAAATCTCAACAGTTGGCTAGGTAGCGCTACCTTGTTTTGGTGGTAGCGCTACCTTTCTCCCTCGACCAGATTTCAATGCTTTGTACTTTTCAATCTTCCATTTATGAAAAGTTTCCACTTTTGGCATTATTTTGGGATATTTTGGGGGACATTTTGGTCATTTTTAGAGCTGATTTGTAAGGCTTATAAATAGCCTCTTATGCCATATATGGGCATATAGTTAGATTTTATACTTTAAGTCTTTTCTTCCTAGTTAAGTTTTCATAACTTTGTTCTTCAAGCTTTCTTAGTTTAATTGTTCAAGAACTCCTTAAGGTAATTGTTGTTTATTCATTTTCCGTTTGTTAATGTTATAGCTACGGTTTGGATCATCATATAAATCAAGTTTATTTAAGCTTTTATCGGTTAATCATGTTTTCCTTTCCTAGCATAATTTCTAGTCTTTTTGCTATGAGTGAGTAGTTAATCGGTTTGGTCTCGGGGTGAGATTTACTCTATGAATTAGTCGTTCAAATGGTTTCGTTTAAACTTTAGCTCGATTTCAAGGTTTTGAATGAATTAAACCCATGATTTCTAGCTTTGATCATGGGGTCGGTGGCTTCTTTGATCAATGGAGTCTATCGCCTTATGCTACGTGCTTGATAATCCTACGCGTGCGAACGATTCTTTTTCGTCTCTCACTTGCGTTAAATGAGTTCAATTTGAATTAGAGCTTTGAATTGAGTTACAAGTAGTCTTCAGCTTTTAATACTTATAGTGGAATCCGGACGGTTTCGGTCCACTCATTAGTTAGATGAAGACCGTTTGATGGCTAACTTGTGAGTAAATCAATCCCTATGACTTGACCGCTTTTAATCTAGGTTAATTTCAAGTTCAATTTCGTTAATCGAATCAAACTCCAAGTTGGCTGCTTGAAAGCCGTGTTACGTACTTACCTTCTATTCCAAATTCGTTAAAGAAGACTTCTCTGTGGGAACGATCCTGGTCTTACCGGATTTATTTGCTATCAACGACCTAGCCCTTTGCCTTATTGGGAGGGTAGTTTGCGGAGTTAAGAAAATTTTGGCGCCGTTGCCGGGGAATTCTTATTTTAGCTTATTTGGAGGTTTGACAAACCATTGTAAGTATCTCGCTTTATTTTGTTTTGAGCAACTTGTACTTACTCTAGCGGATACCTCTAACTGAGCCACCAATTTGACTTGAGGTGTAACGAAGCTAGATTAAGTATCGATTGTCTTTTTCTTTTATTGTCTATATATCGGGGTGGCGGCATATCCCCTCTAACATGTTTTAATTTATGTTCCTATCTTTGTAGTAGAATGGCGGAGGCAAATGAGGAAATAGTCCCCAAGACTATGCGGGAGTACCTTTTTCCCAATCAAATTTTTACACCCTCTTGCATAGTCACCCCTTCCGCCAATGTTTTAAGTATGAAGTCAGACATGCTTCAAGTGTTACCCCATTTTCATGGCTTAGCCTCTGAAAATCCATGTACGCATATCATAGAACTTGAGGAGCTTTGCATGAGTGATACTGTGGTCTTACTTAAGATATTTCTGTAGGGGGAAAAATCCAGACAGTGCTTAAAACAGTACTGTTTGATAACGGCTTCACGTGCCTCTTCGCCGGAACCCTAGTGTGCTGCCTGAACCCTAGCCTGCAAAACAGACAGGGGTGAGCGCACCTTTGCCTCTCGTGGCAAAGGCCCTCCGATGCTAAAATCAGTATCACGTACCAGCAAGAAACCCTAATTATCAGAAAGAAACTGCAATATGAATACCGAATATTGCGTACCTTTACCTCTAGGTTTACCTCGTATTTATAGACTCTTTGTAACTTGCCTGCAAGCCATCTTGCTGCCGTAAGTTTCTTTTCTCGTAAAGGGAACCCGAATATCGTGGATTCTCATTCCTTTAATCAATATTTCCTTTTAGACCATTTAGGAACTCTTTCCAAAGCTGGCCGTTCATCCCATTCTCATTGGGTATCTCCTCCAAATCTCGTTTCCTTACTGAGTATTGCCATTCTTGGACCCTTCTAGAGCGTTCTCGAGAATCGTGCTCCTGTTCGGCTTGCTCATTGCCGAACAGCCCACCTGGACCAGTGACTTCATATGTCACTTACCCGGCCTAGTAATTCCTCATGTTCGTCGGAGCATGCCCCTGCTCGGGTAACTTGGACCAAAGACCTCTCGTGTCTGTGGTCCTTTTTCGCCGAACAGACCGCCTAGTACTAGTTTACCCCTTCTGTCACCAGTTTTTAACCACTGCACGGTGGTACCCTCATTCAGCGGCTCACGTGATCCCCGAACACCACATGTTTGATTACTTTTTGTGTCTGCTCGGGACTAACTCCCTACAATTGCTCCCCAGCTTTGCCTAGTGGAACTGCTCGGGCCAGTGGGTAAAGCTTTTTAAAGAACATATCTTAGGCCGAGCTTAGTGATGTCCCGTGCAAATATAGCATCAATGACCATTTGATTTCTGGCGGCTTTAATCATCATGATTTCTCGAAGCATGGGTTCCACGTGGCGTAGTTCGTACGTCTTGCATTTAACTCGAACTGACGTTTCTACCAAACGGCGTTTGAATAGCATCCTATCTGGACCCTTCACCCGTTATTTTTCATGTAACGGCGTGAGAGGAGACGGATAGTCTCCGTCTCTTTCCCTTATATCCCAAAAAGGGATCTTTTGGGGTTTTACACCTAGCGTTTGAATCTCATCTCTTTCTCTTTCTAGAACCAGGCGGTTGCAGCTTCTCCACGACCGCCATCGCCGCCGCCTGAAAAACCAGTGGCTTTTTAGGGAATCCTTGCCAAATCCTTGTAAGATTCTCATTCTTACTTCTCTCGTGTTCTTCTGAGATCTTTTATTCTCAGATTTTGTCAATCTTAGGGTTCCAATCCGTACCCATTTTCTGGTTTTTTTTTTTTTTTTGATTCATGGCGGGTGAGAACGGTAGGGAGCCCAAACCAGGCAAGTTCAGGCACCTTTGTGAAACCCCTACTGCCATGGCGGCATTTAGAACAAAGTATAACATTCCTGACAATGTTGTACTCGAACTTGCTCCCCTTGGAGCAGATAGAGATGTTGGCACATGGGAGATGATGGGAATTCCTATCGTAGCCATTGTCGAGGGTGGAGTTCGTTTCCCCCTCGACCCATTACTTCGCCAAGTGCTAAACTGGTACAGACTTACTCCCATGCAAGTATCCACTAATTTTTTCAGATTAGTGATGGGGATAGTGGCCCTTAATAGGATTTTAGGGACCCAAATTGGAATCTGGGATATCCAATGGTGGTATAGCATCGTAGTAAATCCTGAGTACAACACATACTACTTCAAAGTAAGGAAAGCAGAAAAGCGTCTCGTGCTCAACTTGCCAGATTCTGCTCGTGATCACGAGATGGATTTCCTTTACGTCACTGGAGCCTTCGAGCCAAGGGGGGAAGATGGCCAAGTAGTGGGATTCCATTGCCCCCACGTATGGGGCTACCCGCGTATGCTCCTAATTCGCTTTTGTCTTGTTTTTATTGTTTCAGTTTATTGAATCTCAACAGCTTGACTGACGTCTGCCTCTTCCAAATTTGCAGCGGAAAATGCAAATTCCCGCCCCAGACGCGAGCCTAGCTATATCCGAGCAGAGGAGATCAACAAAATCCTGAAATACAAAGGGGTACCTGGCACGTTGACAGCTGGTCGGGGTCGAGAAGCAAGCGTTCTTCTGGGCTACGATCCTGCTTACAGAAGTTTTGTAGATCGAAGACTTGCCAACCCAAGCACTAGTGCAGCGTCAACGTCAACTGCTCCCCAAACCAGAAACTCAAGATCCAGTGTTGGGGTTACCGTTGCCGGACAGCCAGGAGAGATTCCAATTCCTGAGGGTGTACCACCGACACATGTGGTAACTAAGAGGTCTTCTCGTCGACAAGCTGTGCCTCAACAACAGCCCGAACAGCCAGTTGTTGACCGCAACACCTCTCAATCCTCTTCGTCCGGTTATTCAGCATCTCCACCTCCCTCAGGTACGATGTCTCGACAGCCAATGAACTTAAGCTCTCTTCTTACTGTATCATCCCGAGGTCGTGGTGCCTCTAACCGGGCACCATCAACCGGTCATCCTCCTCCTCCATCTCGTCGCAGCAGGGGGGCTCGACACGATCCTCTTCTTCTCCTCGGGAACATGACAGTTCCCTGGAGGCTGCCGACGCTCATCGGGACAAACGTCCCAGGATTCAGGAAAATAGGGACTCAATGCTCTAGCAGCTGACTCTTCCTTGGAGACCCCTGCACCGATCACCCCTACCGTCCATGCAAACTGGACCCCTCAGCTTATCAGAGGTGACCGTCCAGTTAACGTCGGAGATAGTGCCAGTTCATCGGACACTGCCCTGGCCTTAGCACAAGGCCTGCTGTTACCAGTTGATATGCAGAAAGAATCTTCGTCTCCTCCTGACCGACTAGTGTCCACTGGTCTCGTTAGTGGTATCAAGGTAATCAGGTTTATTTATTATAAAACTAAATTATACCTTTCTGTCATAATATTGACTCATTACCTTTTGGTTTGATATAACTTAGTTCATTCAAAAGATGGTGGCACTAGGCCAGAAATGCCAAGACGCAGAGTCTGAGCGAACAAGACTTTTGAACGAGAACACCAGGCTGCTCCGGACAGTTACTAGATTGGAAAGTGAAAGAAACAATGCAAAGTCTGATTATGAAGACGTTAAGGGGCAGCTAGCAACTGCCGAGGATAGCCTGAACCAGGCCCTTGCTGAAATTGACAACTCGAAGAAGGCTGCTTTTGATGAAGGGTATCAAAAGGGGTTTGATACCGCAACAGCAAGCTACGTGGAGCAGATGCCAGCCATTCAAGACCAAATTTGGGCTGCAGGCTGGGAGGCATGTCTTGTGAAGACTGGGGCCCCTGATGATTCACCATTCTGGACAGACAACGATTTGCCAAGCAAACGTGCCACCGTCGGTCAAGGGACAGAGGAACCTCTTGATATTGATCAAGAGATTGACGATTTTGCTGATGTCGATGAAGACATTGAAATGGAGTCACAGGGTGTCCGAACAGAGACTCATGATACTGAGATCAACCAAGCACAAGGGCTGGCAATCAACGAAGAAAATACAACGTTGGAGGATCAGACTGCTAGCGACAACATCAATGCTGGCACATCAATTGAGGTACCAGCCGAAGCCCAGCCCGAGGTCCAAAACCTGGACTGAGTTTGGTAAGCCTTTCCAACCTTCCGAACACTCTGATAGTTAGTTTTGTCAGGTTCTGCGTGACCGTAGTTTCTTGGCCCTGCGTGGCATCAGAATATTTAAACTTTTGGTAATACAGGTATTTGGCCTTTCGTGGCATAATACTCTGGTTTTGGCGGCCATTTCGAGGCCTTTATTTATTTTGCTCGGCCCTTCGTGGCTGGGTGGTATCTCGTATTTTGTTTACGTATTTCATACGTAATTGTGATCAAATTCATATGTCTATCTGTGTGTTTTTCTGGAATCTACTTAGTATTTCATACTTGGATTTGTCTAAGTCTCTCGTGCTTAGTCTATCTAAATTTCTCGTATTCAGATATAATGTCGTTATGGTTCTTCTCAAGTATTTCGTACTTGGATAATCATTATGTTTATTTGAACGTCTAATTTAAGTCTCACGTGCTTAAGTATTGTTAAGTGCTACGTACTTAAACAATTGCTAAGTATCTCGTACTTACATAATATTCAAGTTTCTCATACTCGAATAAGTTTGTACATACTAAGTGTATTCGTACTTGTATATTTTCAAGTATCACGTACCTTTATACCCAAGTGTTTCAGACTTGGTAAATCAGTACAAGTATTTCGTACTTATATCTTCAATACAAGTGTTTCATACTTGTAAATGTCAATACAAGTGTTTCGTACTCGTAAAGTTCAAGTATTTCGTACTTGAGTATCTCGTACTTTCGTATATTAAAGCTTTTTCATGCATAGATAATTGAAACGTGTATTCGTACCCATTCCCTGCTCCCCAATACGAAGAAAGGGTTTGGAAGGCCATTGTTCGTATTTATAGATCAAAACAGAATTTCAATATATTGCAGAAAACATGATTTTATTCTTAATCCTAAAAACTCAAAGGGTCGTTATGCGTACCCCATGCAACTAAAACAGGAAACACAAGGGAATTGTATTCATAACTCCCACACAATCACAATTCTAAAACAGAATAAAAATTAAACTGAAGTCTTTCAAACGAAGAACTTCCTCAAGTTGTGGACATTCCAGGGTCGTGGCACCGGGTTCCCGTCCAAGTCCGCCAAACGATAGGCCCCAATGCCCACAACCTCAGTAACTCGATATGGGCCTTCCCAATTGGCCCCCAACTTTCCCTCGTTGGCCACCTTGGTGTTGCCGAGCACCTTGCGGAACACAAGGTCTCCAACACCAAACTCTCGAGGGTGGACATGCTTGTTGTAGTTCTTCATCAACTATTCCTGGTAGGAGGCCAAATGCACCAGGGCTCTTTCTCTCCTTTCCTCGGCGAGGTCGAGCTCAATTTCAAGAGCCCTGTCATTCCCTCCACTCTCGACCAATGCAATCCTGTTAGTAGGAAGGCCAACTTCCAATGGAATGACCGCCTCTGTTCCATAAGCCAAAGAATAGGGGGTCTCTCCCGTAGACCTCCTAGGCGTTGTTCGGTGTGCCCATAGCACCAATGGCAGCTCATCAGGCCACTTGCCTTTTGCTTTATCCAACCTCTTCTTGATACCATTCAGAATGGTTTTATTAGATGCCTCTGCTTGCCCATTACTCTGGGGGTAGGCAGGGGTTGAATAATAGTTTCTTATTCCATACTAGGCACAAAAAGTCTTAAACTTTTTCTGGAACTGGGAGCCATTATCAGTAATCAAAGAATATGGGACCCCAAAACGAGTAATGATGCTCTTCCAGACAAACCTCTCAATCATAGGTTCAGTAATTTTAGCCAAAGGCTCAGCTTCAATCCATTTCGTGAAGTAGTCTGTTGCTACCAGCAGGAATTTTCGGTTCCCAGTAGCCTTGTGAAGTGGACCAACGATGTCCATCCCCCATTGAGCAAATGGCCATGGACTAGTCAAGGGCACCAGATCTTCGGTTGGTGTTCTAATCATCGGTGAGAACTTCTGGCATTTCTCACAAATCTTTACATAAACCTTTGCATCTTCCTGCATATGTGGCCACCAGTACCCCTGTGTGATTGCTCGGTGGGCGATGGACCTGCCCCCAGCATGGCTCCCACATGTTCCCTCATGAATCTCACGGAGGAACTTCTGCACCATCTCGGGGTGCACGCAGAGCAGGTATGGTCCAGTAAAGGACTTTCTATATAGCTTTCCTTCTGGGGATAGCCAGAACCTAGCGGACTTGGTTCTGATTTTGTGGGCCTCCTTTTGTCGGTAGGAAGTGTCCCGTCTCGTAGGAATCCCACAATTGGATCCATCCAACTTGGCCCTGGTTTACGCCCGGGACCATTTCAACACTCCGCCAATGCTCGGCCGGTCAGTAATCCACCGCTACCTTCCTCCCCGAATTACGTAGTGCAGCGACCAACCAGGCCAAGGAATCGCATGGAATTTTGCCCTGAGCTTATCTGTTCAATGTAAACCTTTTCGAAGGTGTCGAGCAGGCTTTAGCTGCTTCCACGTAGGCCGCCATTTTCTCACTCCGGGTCTCATATTCCCGGACAGTTGACGTACCACCAATTGTGAGTCGCAGTAGACCCTGACGTTTTTCGCCCCCAAAGTTTTTGCATTTTTAAGGCCGATCAAGAGTGCTTCATATTCTGCCACGTTGTTCGAAGTGCTGAATCCCAGCCGGACAGAGAGCTCTATCATGACTCCCTGGGGAGGGAACAGGACGATGCCAGCACCAGAACCGAAGTTACATGCCGAGCCGTCGACAAATAACTTCCATTCCTCGGCGTTCTGTTCGGTTGATACCTCACTTCTTTTGTTCGAAGTCCCCGTTCGGCGCTCCTTCCTCGTAGGAGGCTGGGGTGCTACAGAAGGAGAAAACTCTGCTACGAAATCAGCCAACACTTGGCCTTTAATCGCGATCTGCGTTGATAATCGATGTCATCTTGGCTCAACTCAACGGACCGGTGGAGATCCTTCCGAGAAGTCTGCGTAGCGAGAGACTTCGATGGATATTCGATGTAGACTACCACCTTGTGGCTCTGGAAGTAGTGGGGTAATTTCCTTGTGGCTGTCCTTAAAGCAAGGACAAGTTTTTCAAGGGGCAGATACCTCGTTTCTGCGTCCAACAGCGTCTTACTCACATACTAAACTGGAATTTGATCAGCCTCCATATCCCTTAACAGAACCGCACTTACTGCATGCTCAAAAACCGCCAAGTACAACACCAAGGTCTCTCCTGGCTCTGGGGTTGATAGGAGCGGGGCAGAAGCCAGATATTTCTTTAAGTCCTGGAAGGCCTGCTCACATGCTGCTCCCCACTCGAATCCCTCTCTTTTCTTCAACAATTGAAAGAACGGCCTGCATTTGTCGCTTGAACGGCTAATGAACCGGTTAAGAGCTGCAGCCATTCCAGTCAGCCTTTGGACTTCTCTCGTTGTCCTAGGGCTCTGTAGCCCCTGCAAGGCTGCTATCTGGTCAGGATTTGCCTCGATCCCTCTTATGGTCACCAAGTGGCCTAGAAACTTTCCAGAGCCCACTCCGAACGCGCACTTCGAGGCGTTAAGCTTTAACTTGTACTTCCTCAAGATTTCGAAGGCCTCTTTGAGGTCTGCTATGTGACCGTGTTTGGCTTCGCTTTTCACAACCATATCGTCTATGTAAACCTCCATAGTCCTGCCGAGCAACTTCTTGAACATAATGGTTGCCAGCCTTTGATATGTTGCCCCTGCATTCCTCAATCCAAAAGGCATTACAGTATAACAGTACAACCCCCGTGGCGTGATGAAAGATGTTTTCTCCTGATCCGGCCCAAACATGGCGATCTGATGATATCCTCGATATGCGTCGAGGAAACTCATCCGCTCATATCCAACAGTTGCATCAACCAATTGATCTATCCTTGGGAGAGGGAAGCTGTCTTTGGGACATGCTTTATTCAAGTCCGTGAAGTCTACACAGACACGCCATTTCCCATTCTTCTTCTTCACTACTACAGTGTTGGACAGCCATTCCGGATAATAAACTTCTCGTATTGCCTTGGCTTCCAGCAGGCGATCCACCTCTTTGATGACAGCATCAACGTGTTGGGCAGCTGCCCTTCTCTTTTTTTGGATCACGGGCTTATGTTGGGGGTTTACAATTAAGTGGTGGCAGATCACATCTGCATCTACTCCGGGCATCTCCTCTGGTACCCATGCGAAAACATCGACGTGTTCATTTAGGAAACTCACCAATTCGGCTTCTTCCGTTTCTGTTAGTGACTCCCCAATCAGAAAATACCTCTCCGGATCAGTCTCGTTGATCTGTACTTTCTTCAGGCCTTCCACCACTTTCTCCGCTGGATTCCTCCCGACGTCCTCGATAGTCGGTTGATCAGGTACTTCCACTGTATGGACGTTATGGGCCTTTGGCATTTTCTTGATGATTGAGATCAAACATTGCTGTGCCGCCTTTTGGTTACCCCTGATCTTTTCAATTCCATTAGACCCCGGGAATTTCACCATCTGGTGGTAAGTAGAGGAAACAGCCCTCATCTTGTGTAACCAAGTTCTCCCTATAATCGCGTTATAGGAAGACGAGACGTCTACAACCAGAAAGTCAGTTCGCAGGACTACTGAACCTGCACGGACAGGGAGGGTTATCTTCCCTAGGGGCCAAACTGCCCCTGCTCCAAATCCCACTAAGGGTGTCTTTGACTGCTCCAAATCTGCTTGAGTCAAACCCATCCTTTTGAATGCTTCGTAGTACAATATCTCTGTACAGCTTCCTGAGTCTACTAGGATTCTCTCGATATCATACTCCCCAATTCATAGGGTTATGACCAAGGCATCATTATGGGGCACCTGGACTTCTTTCAAATCTTCATCTGAGAAGACTAGGCCTTCGTTGCCTACGTCATTCTCTCGTCCTCTCTTCCTTCCCAACCTCATGACATGTTGGTCGTGTTTGATTTGTCTCTGGAGCAACCTTACCTCATTTCTCGTATAAGGGGCGGCCAACCCATGTATCATATGGATTACTCCTTTAGGATTCTGTTCGTAATCCAACTCCATGGCCTTCCCCTTATCCTTGGGATCCTCCTGGATGAATTCTTTAAGGTAGCCCCGAGAGACCAAATCGTCGAGGTGCCTCTTAAACATCTCGCAGTCTTCAGTCATGTGACCCCAGTCTTTGTGGTAGCTGCAATGCTGATTCGTAGCACGTTTCGCATCCTTATCTCCTCCCTGAGGCTGGGGCCATTTGAAGTAAGGCTGATTCTTAATTCGATAAAGAATCCTGTAGATGGGCTCCTTCCAAACTGTAGTAATTGAAAAGAACGACTTTGGGTCAGGAGGTGGTCTCTCTCTGTTCGGCTCTCTCTTGGCCTGCCTGAGTTCCTTCCTTTCCTTGTATGTTCTGGGCTCTGGCTTATCCGCCTTTTTTGCATAGACCCTGGACTGCTCGGCACCCAGCTTGCCATCCTCTCGCAGTATGTCATCCTCGTTCTTGGCATGCTGTTCAATTGTTCCATCAGCTGTGCCAGCGTGCTCACCGGATTCATATTCGGGGACTTTCGTAGTTCCCGAGCAGCAACCCAGTTTTGAACGTGGCTATGGCGTATTCCTCGCTGCAACTTTCAATCTCGTTGAAGGTTTCCCAATACTTTTTGGCGTAGTCTCTGATCGGCTCGTTCTCTCCCTGTTTCATAATTGAGAGGCTTTCGAAAGTCTTAGGCGGTTTTCTGCTGGTTAGGAACCGGGCAGTGAATTCTTCGGCCAACTGCCTCCATCCTCGTATGGTGTTCGGCTCCAATTTATGGAACCAAGATAAGGCCACCTTTCCCAGACTCGACGGGAACATCTTGCACATGATCGCGTCGTCGCCATCATGCATGAACATTGCCTGTTGGTAATGCCGTATGTGTGCCACTGGGTCAGCACTAGTTTCATATGGGACGAACGTCCCGTGCTTCACCCTGCTCGGCAACCTTGCCTCCTTTAATTTCTTCACAAAAGGAGAAGAGGCTATGTTGCTAAGAGCCTTCCGTGCTGCTTCTCGTGCAGACATGGTTGCCTCTTCTTGCCCCTTCGCGATCTTAGCAACATGCCTCTCCCAATCGGAGTTAGGTCTCTCGTACATGTCCCTGTGATGCTTCCTGGTCCCATCTTCCTCTGGGGTGGAACTTTTGCTCTTGCTTCTCCTTTTTCTTGAAGAAGCCCTTGCCCGTTTCGGAGTGAGGCTCCTGCTCCTTTTTCTTCGTGAAGAAGCTTTCTTATACTCCGCCACCACCAGACCTCCTCCTCTGGACTTTCTTCGTGAAAGTCCAGAATCCTCCGGATGTTCTCGTATCCGTTGCAGTTGTTGAATCTCGTAATCTCGCTTTGTAATCAGACGAGCGTACTCCTCTATCTCCTGTCTCTTCTGGTCCAGGATATTCCTATTGTTGCGCATACTTTTCGAATGTGCCACCGACTCTATCCCACGGTGGGACTTGCTCCTTCTCGTGGATTCCGTGGCTGTCCCACCTTCCTTGTTCTTCGGATCATCTTGAAGAGTTATGGGACGATCTTTGCTCGTTATCCTCTTGCTATGGCCAACAGCATGCTTTTTCGGAGCACCTGGAGGGGATTCGCCTCCTTCCCCACCAGCCTGGTTCTTCTTTGCAAGCGGTGTGACTGGGTCTACTTCCACCATGGTCGTTTTTCAAATGGAACTCGTTCGTTTCCCACAGACGGCGCCAATTGTAGGGGGAAAAATCCAGACAGTGCTTAAAACAGTACTGTTTGATAACGGCTTCACGTGCCTCTTCGCCGGAACCCTAGTGTGCTGCCTGAACCCTAGCCTGCAAAACAGACAGGGGTGAGCGCACCTTTGCCTCTCGTGGCAAAGGCCCTCCGATGCTAAAGTCAGTATCACGTACTTATGATCAAAAACTCGATTAACAACAGAATACTACAATATGAATACGGAATATTGCGTACCTTTACCTCTGGGTTTACCTCGTATTTATAGACCCATGTTTACTTGCTGTGCAAGCCATCTTGCTGCCGTAAGTTTCCTTTCTCGTAAAGGGAACCCAGAATATCAGGGATTCTCATTCCCTTAACTGCATATTTCCTTTTAGACCATTTAGGAACTCTTTTCCAAAGTCTGGCCGTTCATCCCATTCTCATTGGGTATCTCCTCCAAATCTCGTTTCCTTTGAGTATTGCCATTCTTGGACCCTTCTAGAGCGTCCTCGAGAATCGTGCTCTGTTCGGCTTGCTCATTGCCGAGCAGCCCACCTGGAACCAATGACTTCATATGTCACTTACCCGGCTAGTAATACCTCATGTTCGTCGGAGCATGCCCCAGCTCGGGTAACTTGGACCAAAGACCTCTCGTGTCTGTGGTCCTTTTTCGCCGAACAAACCGCCTAGTACTAGTTTACCCCTTCTGTCACCAGTTTTTAACCACTGCACGGCGGTACCCTCATTCAGCGGCTCACGTGATCCCCGAACACCACATGTTTGATTACTTTTTGTGTCTGCTCGGGACTAACTCCCTACAATTTCCATCATCTTTGAAAGACAAGGCTAAGAGTTGGTTTCATTCATTGAAACCAAGATCAATAGATACATGGCAAGATATGGAAGAGCAATTTTTCAAAAAGTTTTCTCCAATGCATAAGACTCATATGCTGCTACGTGAAATTGTAGATTTTTATCAACTTGATGAAGAGTCATTTGCGTGTTGTTGGTGGCGGTTTAAATATCCCATACTCTATTGGTCACAACATAGCTATGAAATAAGGCACCTTATTCCCATCTTCTATGATAGTTTAAATTCTACAACGCGTCAGCTTGTAGAACGGATGTTTGATGGTGCATTTTTGGATAGAACCGCTAATGAGAGCTGGGATTACTTTGATGAATTAGCTGAAAATTCAGAATCTTGGGTTTCTAATGTCAATGTTGAAGATGCCACCGTAAATGTTGGAAAAAAGGAAATTGAGCCACATATCTTTGTTAAAAATGTTAGTTTCGCTAATGAAAGCTCCGCACAGAGTCTGAATGGGGAGATGAGCCTAATGATGAACCTGTTGTCCAATGTTCTCCCCCTGTGGATCTCCCTCTATGTGATGTTCTAGGGGAGAAACTTCTCACTGCTGCAGAGATGGACGCAGAGATAGACTATTTGTACTCCTTGTTAGAAGCGCAAGACAAAGCGGACGAGACCAAGAGTGGGTCTCCTACCCCTGAGGATACAAATTTTGATGCGCGGAAAAATGAGCAAATAGAGCCACTTGTCATTAGGGAAGGCTATATGCCTATTGAGGAGTCATTGCCAATACTTGCACTGAATCATCCATTAATCTTGGCTCTAGATGGTGCCACCCCTCCTACTGAGTCTCCACTTGTGCAAGAGTTTTTAAATGTGGAACGGATTGATTTTCTTGGAGTTGATGATTTTGATTTTCTTTATCGTGCTTACATTGTAGATTTTGTCAACAATCTGAAAATCAATCTTATTTGGCATATACACTTGGTGGAACTTAAATTTTTGAAACGAATTCGGCCTATGCTTTACTCTAAGTATCTTTTCTTGTGGAATGATCGAATTCAATTTTTGAAACAGAGTGTGGAGTGGAGTGCTATGCTCATTCTATTAGCTCTGGTTGACATGATAAATGTTCGGAGCCCGCGTTTGGCTGAACATACGTAAACTTTTTCTTTTTCTTTTTCTTTTTCTTTTCTTTTTCTCTTTTGATGGTCTGGTATAGCCACCCGTTTCTCACTTGGGAAATGGGAAGAAAAGTATGACTCGTTCAATCGCGTGAAGAGTTGGTTGGAAGGTACGTTTACTCTCTCTGTCTGGTATTTCATTTCAATTGTCTTCATGCTATGAGAACATAGCATCGTTTAAGTTGGGGGGAGGGATATATATATGCTATATATATGTTTTTAAGACTTGTCTCATATGGTTTTCGTTAAAATTTTTAAAATTTTTGCTTTTACTTGCAATCCTCCCTTGTTAGTAGTAATTTTGTATGCTAGATACTTTGGTTATGCTCTTTTCGTTTCAATAATGGCTTCAGTAATGCGTCCTGTGAAAGCCGTTTGTGTTTAACCTACATGCATGCATATACTTGCCATTTCATGAATGAGTCTTGCCACGGGCTTAATTTAGTTAGTATTCTCTCTTAGGGTGAATTTCCACATTGTACATAGATAATAGCTTTTGACATGTTTGAGTAGTTTAATATCTTGCATGCATCTTTAAGAGTTGTTAACGTGCTTAGAAAATGATTCAAGGCATTTTTGTTTGATTAAACCACATA
The DNA here is from genome assembly GCA_025413875.1 of Rhododendron molle. NCBI lineage: Eukaryota > Viridiplantae > Streptophyta > Magnoliopsida > Ericales > Ericaceae > Rhododendron > Rhododendron molle. The sequence continues at coordinate 51,600,297 of CM046391.1, forward strand.
AGAGTCACCTTGTCCTTATATAGTCCGAGTCTCTTCCATTTGTCAAACTTAGGAAACCGGATGTTTGGAGGGTTATGTGGTAGTGTATTTCAATGTTTCAAGGAGGTTTGGGGGTGGTATGATTGTGATAGAAGTGGTTGGGATGTAAAAGGCAAAGAGTTGGTACATGATTTCCTATCTCTCCTCTCCCACTACTAAAGCTAAAGCCCCAAATTTTCATATCCCTCTCCAAAGTTCTCATAAATTGGCCTCTCAATCTCTCCCTCTACAAATCCCAATTCAAATAACCTTATTCCTCAAAGAAAAGAAGATCGAAGAAATGCTATGAAAGAGGAGAATTAGATTCGAAAAAGGGTTGAATACTATGATGAGAGGATTGGTGTGACCTCCGGGCTAGCTTACATTCCGGATGAGAAAGAGTCCAATGGAAAAAGGGGAGCTCGATGCTCAATACCGTGACGAGCTGGATGAGGATGACAACTATGTGTGGTTGTGTCGGTGGTAGCGTCTTTTTATTGTTTGTTTATATCGTATATAGTAGTTGACTTGCATCTTGGTGAAAGCATGCTGTTTATTGCTTTTGGTTAGATGTAGGGGTGAGGCGGCGGCCATTTTGGGTAGTGTAACCTTGTATTAGCATAGGCCGCCGCCACTTTTAAAGTTTTCCCCTTTCTTTGCTAACCTCGGTCATTATAAGCTTAATGAAGTCCTTTAGTGATCTGTTGCACGTTAATCATTTTTGTTATGCATGCGTTATATTCGATGTACTTAGTCATGTAATTACATGTTGATTTTGGTTGCTTGTGGAAGCAACCCTTCGGGGGGCTGCTATCTTGATTTTTGTTTCGTTGGCGAGCATATTCATATTTGGGTCAAGGCATGCATTCACATGGGTTGCATGATGGTGCTTAACGGATGTTCTTTCTCTCGCCAATCTTTTGTAGAATGAGTATATCCTATGTATCTTTTATTTTGGGAAGTTTGCTTTAGGTTTTTAATTTTGTCGCTTAGTTTATATTTTTTGTTTTAGTTTTGTTTGCTAGGGACTAGCAAAGTTCAAGTTGGGGGGTGTGATAAGCACCAAATAATGCATACTCTTGGTGCTTAAGTCCTCTAGTATGTTGTGTTTGTACGTAGTTGTTGTCGTTTTTATGCGATATTGCACGTAAGGCATTTTTGTAAGTGTTTCAGGTAAAACGTGCTAATAAGGCGGTTTTGAACGCCAAGGAATGCTCCGGATGCAACCAAGTGCTCAAGGCCACGTGCCACCACGTTGTGGTGCCCGAAGAGTCATGAAGAGATGATTTGGAGGTTGCTCGGATCGCCCAAGGGTCAAGGGAATTGATGGAGAAGTGAGGATTTTACCAAAGCATTTCATCTTTCGACCAGCTGAGGGTAGATCTGTCATATCTTTTGATGTACAAAGTACTTTTGATCCAAATCACTTGGGTTAGAAAGTAGACTCGACGAGCTTTTCAACGGTCCAAAGAACACCCAAATCCGAGTTCGGGAGTGTCCGGAGCGAGCCCGTGAAGTTTTCCAAAAAATCTGTCAAAAAGGTAGCGCTACCTCATTTTTGAGGTAGCGCTACCATCAAGTTAAAATCTCAACAGTTGGCTAGGTAGCGCTACCTTGTTTTGATGGTAGCGCTACCTTTCTCCCTCGACCAGATTTCAATACTTTGTACTTTTCAACCTTCCATTTATGGAAAGTTTCCACTTTTGGCATTATTTTGGGATATTTTGGGGGACATTTTGGTCATTTTTAGAGCTGATTTGTAAGGCTTATAAATAGCCTCTTATGCCATATATGGGCATATAGTTAGATTTTATACTTTAAGTCTTTTCTTCCTAGTTAAGTTTTCATAGCTTTGTTCTTTAAGCTTTCTTAGTTTAATTGTTCAAGAACTCCTTAAGGTAATTGTTGTTTATTCATTTTCCGTTTGTTAATGTTATAGCTACGGTTTGGATCATCATATAAATCAAGTTTATTTAAGCTTTTATCGGTTAATCATATTTTCCTTTCCTAGCATAATTTTTAGTCTTTTTGCTATGAGTGAGTAGTTAATCGGTTTGGTCTCGGAGTGAGATTTACTCTATGAATTAGTCGTTCAAATGGTTTCGTTTGAACTTTAGCTCGATTTCAAGGTTTTGAATGAATTTGAACCCATGATTTCTAGCTTTGATCATGGGGTCGGTGGCTTCTTTGATTAATGGAATCTATCGCCTTATGCTACGTGCTTGATAATCCTACGCGTGCGAACGATTCTTTTTCGTCTCTCACTTGCGTTAAATGAGTTCAATTTGAATTAGAGCTTTGAATTGAGTTACAAGTAGTCTTCAGCTTTTAATACTTATAGTGGAATCCGGACGGTTTCGGTCCACTCATTAGTTAGATGAAAAAACCGTTTGATGGCTAACTCGTGAGTAAATCAATCCCTATGACCTGACCGCTTTTAATCTAGGTTAATTTCAAGTTCAATTTCGTTAATCGAATCAAACTCCAAGTTGGCTGCTTGAAAGCCGTGCTACGTACTTACCATCTATTCCAAATTCGTTAAAGAAGACTTCTCTGTGGGATCGATCCCGGTCTTACCGGATTTATTTGCTATCAACGACCTAGCCCTTTGCCTTATTGGGAGGGTAGTTTGCGGAGTTAAGCAAAAGTATTGAATAAAAGTCCCCAGCAGAGTCGCCAGTGTGGGCTCCCGCGCCCGAAAGCGCTAACTCGAAGAGTCGCCACCCGGATTTTTGACATGGATGATCCGAGATATCGAGAGTTTGTTTGAAAAAGACTTTTGGTCTAGCGAAAACGTTGAGGTTTTGGATCCGAGAGCCACGTTACGAACGGGGAAGGTTTTGTTGAAAAAGCACCCCGCTCGCCCGGTAAAACCGGTCTCTACTAAGCATTTTAAATGGGGGATTTAATATCATTCGGAAAGTTTAACTTTAAAACATGTACGGAAAAGGGATACGGGGTTAAATATAACACATTGGCGTGCTTGTGGTGCGAACTATACAGAAATGATATGAATGATATGAACAGATGTAATGAAAATACTAAGCAAACTATCTGGATCATAACCATGTTGGGCACGACACACTGCGATGTCGCATGCGGCACCTCAATATGCCGTGCGTGACTTGCTTTCTGCCGTCAGACTGTTACAAGCATTCAAAATATCATCCAGCCCGCTGTTTTCACCGTACACCTTTTAAAAGACTCATCAAAAGCCACATAATGACCAGATCATCCTAAAAAGATTATTATTTTCTCAAAACATGACCCCAAAATAGTTTTAAAGAAACAAGAACAGTCAACAGCAGATATGGCTTGTAGATATGGTCTTACTTTTAAAGAAACAAGAACAGTCAACAGCAGAAACAAGCAGCCACTACAAAGGGTATCTCCGATCCAGACAGCCTGCTTACAATAACGTCAGTAACCAACATGCCGTCTTGGCGAAGATGAATGTACCGCTACGCTGGTCAGCAAAGACTTGACCTCAAAGACAAGATCGATTTCTTTTCGAAAATGGGTTTTAAGTCAACATCTAACCAAAAGAGACTAGATCTGACGAAAAAGAAAAGAAAAGAAGGACTTTGAATATAAAACTCGTTTGAGACCCAAACTCGATATAGAAAGACCGAGAAGGGCCTCGATCAGCTCCCCTCAAGGCTAAATATAGTTTAGCCCAAGGAAATGGATTTATACCTTTTGATTGAAGCTTGGATATGCTTGAAGATGGAGGAATGAGAGTTGATTTGGATTGAGCTTGAGAGACTTGAGAGCAAATGGGTGTAGAGAGTGATGGGTGTAAGAAGTTGTAGAGACAGAATCAAAAGAGAGTATTTTTAGAGAGAGAGAGAGTGAGAGCCAAAAAAATGACAGAGTAACTTTAGTTGTAGTTGAAGGGGTACTTCTCAACTAGAGAGGGGGTGTATTTATAGGCAAGAGAGCCAAGAATGATCACTAAAAGAGGGGAGGTGACTTCTGGGCCGAATAAAACTCATTTTCTGGCACAGACGCTCCTCCTGCAGGCGTGGCCGACAGCTTTTTAAGGTGCCGTGCGACGTAGTGGAGTCCCGTGCGAGAGAGTGATTTTTTGAATTTTCTAAGGTGTCGTGCACCCTTTTGAAGTACCGCGCGCTATGTGAATCAGCACAGCACACCGAACTTCGCGAGGGCGCCCCGGACACTCCAGAACTCGGATTTGGACGTGGTTGAAAGCGTTGGAAAGCTCGTCGAGTCCTCTTTCTAACCCAATTGGTTTCACACAAAGTCATTTTATACATTGAAATGTGTGACCATTTTAACCTCAATGTGTTATGGAAAAAGTTATTTTTGACAAGTTAAACACATTTTTCTTTTGCAATTGAACCGAGGGCCACCCTACATTGTTGAAAAGGGGTTTTCTTGAGGTTAGAGAAGGAGTAGCAAAGGAGCAACAATCCAAGCCTCGAAGGTATATTTTTCCTTATTTCATCATCGGGGAAACTTAAAGATTATTCAGGGGTCCAGATTGGGGTGTCTACAGTAGTCCCTCTTTAACGGAACTTAGGTACCATTGCTTGGTATAAGTGACGTTAAAGATTAGACATCCCAATCCATCGCTCCAAAGTCTTTAAGTTAAATACAAGAATGCAATAAAGGTGGTCGCGCTCATGGAGCTGCCTACGTACCCCGTTGTAGGGATCAGACCAACGTAGTTCGATTGGGACAATGCAAGTAAAGCTAATCCCGGAGGACAAATTGCGAGACAAAGCGAAGTCCAAAGGACAAAGTGTGAGACAAATTGCAGTCTCGGAGGACGAAGTGCAGATAAGGTGCAGTCCCAGGGGACAAAGTGCAGATAGAGTGCGAGTCCCGGAGGACAAAGTGTTAGATAGAGTGCAGTCCCGGAGGACAAACCATAGCTTGAGAAACTAAAAAAAAAAGGCTCCCAAGTCGGTTAGACCATAGCCAGAGAAACGAAGAGACTTTAGGTGGGTAAAACCATAGCTTGAGAAACTAAGAGGCTTTTAGGTCGGTTAGACCGTAGCCTGAGAAATTAAGAGGCTTTTAGGTCGGCTAGACAGTAGCCCTTGAAATTAAGAGGCTTTTAGGTCAATTAGACCGTAGCCCGAGAGACCAAGAGGCTTTTAGATCAACTAGACCGTATAGCCCGAGAAACTAAGAGGCTTTTAGGTTGGTTAGACCGTAGCCTGAGAAATTAAGAAGCTTTTAGGTCGGTTAGACCGTAGCCCGAGAAACTAAGAAGCTTTTAGGTCGGTTAGACAGTAACCCGAGAGACGAAGAGGCTTTTAGGTCATTTAGATCGTAGACCGAGAGACGAAAAGGCTTTTAGGTCAATTAAACCGTAGCCCGAGAGACGAAGAGGCTTTTAGGTCAATTAGGCCGTAGCCCGAGAGACGAAGAGGCTTTTAGGTCAATTCGACCGTAACCCGAGAAACTAAGAGGCTTTTAGGTCGGTTAGACCGTAGCCCGAGAGACTAAGAGGCTTTTAGGTCAATTAGGCCGTAGCCGGAGAGACGAAGAGGCTTTTAGGTCGGTTAGACCGTAGCCCGAGAAATTAAGAGGCTTTTAGGTCGGTTAGACCGTAGCCCGAGAAACTAAAAGGCTTTTAGGTCAATTAGACCGTAGCTCGAGAGACGAAGAGACTTTAGGTTGGTAAGACCGTAGATCGATTGACTGAGATACTGAGAACCTTTTGACTGTAGCTCGATAGATAAAAAAGCTTTAGGTCCTTTTGACCATTGCTTGATAAACAAATAAGCTTAGGTCCTTTTGACCGTCGCCGATTGAATGAGAAGTTTAGGTCCTTTTTACCGTCGCCTGCGAGACCAAGAAGCATTAGGTCAGTTAGACCGTCGCTCAATAAACCAAGAAGCTCCGGCCCTTTTGACCGTTGCCGATTGAATGAGAAGCTTAGGCCATTTTGGCCGTTGCGAATTGACTGAGAAGCTTAGGCCCTTTTGACCGTCGCCGATTGAATGAGAAGCTTAGGTCCTTTTGACCGTCGCCGATTGAATGAGAAGCTTAGGTCCTTTTGACCGTCGTCGATTGAATGAGAAGTTTAGGCCCTTTTGGCCGTTTCGAATTGACTGAGAAGCTTAGGCCCTTTTGACCGTCGCCGATTGAATGAGAAGCTTAGGTCCTTTTGACCGTCGCCGATTGAATGAGAAGCTTAGGCCCTTTTGGCCGTTGCGAATTGACTGAGAAGCTTAGGCCCTTTTGACCGTCGCTGATTGAATGAGAAGCTTAGGTCCTTTTGACCGTCACCGATTGAATGAGAAGCTTAGGCCCTTTTGACCGTCGCCGATTGACTGAGAAGCTTAGGCCTTTTTGACCGTCGCTGATTGAATGAGAAGCTTAGGTCCTTTTGACCGTCGCCGATTGAATGAGAAGCTTAGGCCCTTTTGACCGTCGCCGATTGAATGAGAAGCTTAGGTCCTTTTGACCGTCGAGAATTGACTGAGAAGCTTAGGCCCTTTTGACCGTCGCTGATTGAATGAGAAGCTTAGGTCCTTTTGACCGTCGCCGATTGAATGAGAAGCTTAGGCCCTTTTGGCCGTTTCGAATTGACTGAGAAGCTTAGGCCCTTTTGACCGTCGCTGATTGAATGAGAAGCTTAGGTCCTTTTGACCGTCGCCGATTGAATGAGAAGCTTGGGCCCTTTTGACCGCCGTCGATTGAATAAGAAACTTAGGTCCTTTTGACCGTCGCGAATTGACTGAGAAGCTTAAGCCTTTTTGACCGTCGCTGATTGAATGAGAAGCTTAGGTCTTTTGGACCGTCGCTCGATTAAATGAGAAGCTTAGGTCTTCTGGACCGTCACTCGAGAGACTAAGAAGCGTTAGGTCTTTTTGGACCATAGCTCGATTAAATGAGAAGCTTAGGTCTTCTAGACCGTCGCTCGAGAGACTAGGAAGCGTTAGGTCTTTTGGACCATAGCTCGATTAAATGAGAAGCTTAGGTCTTCTGGACCGTCGCTCGAGAGACTAAGAAGCGTTAGGTCTTTTGGACCATAGCTCGATTAATGAGAAGCTTAGGTCTTCTGGACCGTCGCTCGAGAGACTAAGATGCGTTAGGTCTTTTGGACCATAGCTCGATTAAATGAGAAGCTTAGGTCTTCTGAACCGTCGCTCGAGAGACTAAGAAGTATTAGGTCTTTTGGACCCTAGCTTGGTTAAATGACTTTTGGGCAACATTCGAGATTCGCGATTTGGCACTCGACGACAATGATGACAACATTCCTTTTTGTTTTTTTTGTTTTTGTTTTTTTTGTTTTTTAAAAAAAAAGAAACACATCTAATTACCCTTTTTGCTTTACTATCTTTGGCCGGTGACTGGTATCTTGGTTTGGGCTAGAATTTGCCAGCAGCGAGGGCTTGAATTTGAGTTAGAGTTTGTTTTTGGTCAGGGCTCGAGCTTTGGACTGAAACTTTCCTTTGATCAAGGCTTGAGCTTTGGGCTGAAGTTTGCGCCCGAGTTTTGAAGTTAGGCATACGCTAGCCTCGGTAGATGACATCGAGTTGTGGTGCCCCAGTGAATGACGAATCCCAGTTCTGATGGTTTTGACAAGCAATTGTCCAAGCGCAGTCCAGGCTATGGTTTCACTCGGGTATTAACACTCTCCTTTTGCGCTCTAAATTTTGCCTAGTACCACGCTTTCAGGTTTTCGGTCTAGCGAGCTCTTTTGATTAACTGCCTTAACTTTTGCCTAGGCCGCCCTTGCGGGTTTTCGACCTAGCAGGCTTTTGCTCTAATTTTTGCTTGGGTCTGCCCACCCTTGCGGTTTTCAGCCCAACATGCTTCTCTCAAGGGTGGTATTCTTCCATGCATTGAAAATGGCTTCCACGAGTCGAGGATTGACCAAACCGAGATGACGCTTTTGACTTTTGATAACATGAGTGGATTTTGACAAGACTACGTTGACGCAAATGAAGGAGAGAAAGACAAACCGACTTTCGAATGGAGTCCCTGATTGGACGAAGAGTTTGACTATTTGAAATGGCAGACATGCCCAGGTTCTCGGAATTCTCGTTTTGGAATTTCAAAATTATTTCACTCTATCAATTGATTTTCATTCAAATCTTTCAACTTTGTTTTGTCAAAACACGAGAGTTTTTATCATGAACCGTGCCCCAGGTTGCTGACGATGACCACAATTTGAATTTTTGCTTTGGGCAATGCTTTGACTTTTTCTCCACGTATTGACTTTCGATCATGCTTCTTAACGCCTAAAGTTCTTGCTATCAAGTTGCGCTTTCCAATCTGAAAGGACTTTTTGGGTTGTAATGTGGGTCATGGTTTGGGTTTAACAAAGAATGGACAATTGGCTCAAAAACTTTCTTTTGGGTTTTCAAAGCTAGCAGCGTTCTTTGAATTGTAGGTGCCTTCTTTTCATTTTTCATTTGCTTTCTTGTGCCTTTAATGCCTTTCAGTGTGTTCGGCATGTTTCATCATGTTGATGGTTTGAATATTGATGTGTTTGGCACTTTCACTCTTTTGATGCTTTGAATTTCAATATTTCTTCTGGCACTTTTATTTTTCATTTCACCTCTATGCGGGGGATAGCTGGCTAGCTGGGATTCGAAAAAAAAAATTTATTGGGGCTAAAAGGGGGCTATCAAAAGATATCTTTATACGTAGGATGAAAGAAACGATGGCCTTTCTTCATTTTGGATTGCGCAACCTAACAACTGAATCCTAGATGCTCCATTGAGAGGCTTTTGTTTGCATGCTCTAACTTTTGCCTAGGTCGAATTTTGAAATTTTGACCTAGCGAGCCTTTTCAGAGTCACGACTTTGCTTCTTAGAATGAATATGGCATCGGGAAGTGGTCCCTTGAAATTCTTCTTCTTGCTTGAGGTGAGGGTTCAATCAAAAATCATCTCGTGTTTTGAAGTGATTATCATGATTCTCAACTGATGGTAGAAAACAATTTCGAAACCTTGAGTTTATTACAGAAATGTGACGTTCAAGAGACAGCAATTGATCCACTAGGGGTTGACTCAAAAAACCATGACCGAACATTGGGATTGACTTGAATGCTCATGACCGGGCCTCAGGATGAGGCTGCCTATGTATTCTATAAAGGAATCAGGTCACAACGTAGTTCAGGCATACGAAACTGACACTTTATTTTTATTTTTTGGACTCTTATAGACTTGAAATTGAAAACACACAGACATAATAGCGAAAGCATGAAAGACTCGGGGTACAAACTGACTCAAACATAAAGATGGTTATTTAGAGGACAAGGACTCGAATCTTGAAAACTCCCAGACTCGTGGAAGGTCAGACCGCTGCATGACTCTTCATGATTTACCCTTCTTTGCTGAAGAAGGCAGCATTGATGCAAGGATTGCGCTTGGACATGATGTCTGGCTATGGTGGAGGGATGATTCTGTCATCGATGAGGTCTTGAATCTTGTGACGAAGACGGTGACACTTATCGGTAACATGGCCAGGCATTTGGTGAAAGGCACAGAAAGCATTTGGGTCGTGGTAGGCTGGAAGCTTTTGGGGTAGAGGAATTGGAAGGATTGGCTTTATGAGACCAGTTTTGAGGAGCTTTTCATAAACCAGGGATTGAGGTTCAGAGAAATGGGAGAAGGCCCTTGGTTTGGTTCTGTGACTGAGTTGAGGGTTCATGGTGGCGCCCGTGGTACCCTTACTTACTTTGCAACTGTATAGCCTTCTGCTATCAACAGGACAAACCCTTTTGCCTTTGGGATTGATCTCATGTACTTCTGCTGAGACAATATGCATGTCAACACTGGTTTCGATCAAGGGTTCAGTATCTTCCTTCGAGTGAGCCCTAGCGTCATGCATTTCAACCAGGTCCTTGAACATTTCTGAGAGCTTCACTTTTGAGAAAAGTTTGTCAGCCCTGTCAGCCCCTAGGTCCCCAACATCATCATTCAGTCCCACATTTGTGTTCGGGATTATGGAGGTGAAAAGGTTAACCAGCCCTTAGACCAGAGTTAGCATCTTGTCCATTTTCTGACTCATTTCTTCCACAGTCTTTTTCAGCTCATTCAGTTTTGTTTGCCCTGCCATTGAGGTGATCGAAAAATGTGGTATGGTTTTGTGTAGGATGGGTAGCTCAATACAGACAGTAAAGCAAAAATTGAATTTTAGATGAGTCCCAGACGCTTTTCTGAAAAAGAAAGAATATGTCATGTACGTGTCGTCGATCTTGATGTTGCCCTAAGGTCTAACCTAGCATGGTCTCACTTAAGACACTGCGCAAATGGCTTCCAACAATCACGGGTAGGTTGTTTAGCAGGAATAGATCCAACGCCTTTATTATGTCCATCCAAGACAAAGCAATAAGATTTCTGTAACTAGCCTTCCCAGACCGGGGGCAGTTTAGGCACGACAAATACCAAAGGTATCGCAAACTCTGTGCATTTAGAGTCTCCTAAACTGTCCTAAGGACTTTCCATGGTTCAAATCTCACTTAGGACGTGGCACAGATGACTTTTGACAATCCGGGTAGATCATGTCAGGTAGGTTAAATTCTGAATGCTTCGGAATCAGAGCTAATCTCCTTATCTTGACCATCCGAGACAGAGCAATATGACTGCCGAAATCTAGATACCAATGTTCCTTAAGGCTAGACTGAACCAGGGGAGCCGTATGGGCACGGCAAACGCCGGAGGTATCACAAACTCCATGGATTTAAGGTCTCCTAGACCGTCAGTGCGATCCTTAAAGATTGCCTCGATCCTCAGCGTTTCTTTCAACAATGTATCCTTTGATCAGGAATGACAAGTCTCGGGGGATAGCAAAACAAATTAAGTCCCCAACATTTTTGATTCGAAGTTTCGATTTTGGTTTTAGAAATCGTTTGGCGTAAATGACATGATACTGTAACCGAGGCAGCGTAGGCGACATGGCGCCATTAGCCTAAGTGGTGTAAGTGACTTGGCACAGTAACCTGGATGGTGTGAGTATCACGACATTGTAGCTCAATTGTTTATTTAATCCATTGAATTCTTGATTGCAAAATGTATTGACGACTTAACAAATTTTTACATCCCCAAGGCTATATCGTGCATGTAATTAGACACACGACTCTTCATCGGGTCTTAGCAATCTTTTCAGACCACAGGGCGAAAGAGAGAAGGGCGAAGGACGAGGCAGGAGTGTGTGCGAGTCCCAGAAGACAAGTAGATGAGTGTCTAGTGGGCAGACCATGTGCATTGAAGTGCGATGATATGACACGTGAGCATAGTTCTAACAAACGAGTCACTGTCTCAACTTTGGAAGGTTCTATGCACATAAGTCGTCGTTGTTGTCACCATCCTAATTTCCTGCAGACCTACCTCAGCTCCAAATCTCACTCAGGATATGGCTGTACTAAGGGTTTCATCAGCCACAAGTAAGTCGTGTCAGGCAGGTTAAATTCCGAATGTTTCGGAATCAGAGCCAATCTCCTTATCTTGACTATCCGAGACAAAGCAATAAAGCTGCCGGAACCTAGATACAAGCACATCCTAAGGCTAGATCCAGATCAGAGGGGCCGTTCGGGCACGGCGAACACCGGAGGTATCACAAACTCCATAGATTTTAAGTCTCTTAGACTCACAGAAAACGGTTTTAAAAAAAAAAGGTTGCCTCGATTCTCAGAGTTTCTTTTGACAATGTATCCTTTATAAACAACGAAGTTTAAGAGATGTCAAAACAAACTAAGCCTTCATTTTTTTTTTTAAAGGTTCAATTTCTATTTTTGAAATGACGTGGTAAAAATGACACGGTACTATAACCAGGTGGTGTGAGCGACATGGCGCTATTAGCCTAAATGGTGTAAGTATCACATCATTAATACTTTAGTCATTCCATTTTTTTGGTATTTGAACATTTGATTGAAAAATGTATCGAAGACTTAGTAAGAATTTATTTCCCTCAAACGCGTCATTTTAAGGATTAATTAGTATTAAGCAACGTGCGTCCCATGGGGCACGACTCTTCATCGGGTGTTAGCAACTTCTTAAAGACCGTGGAATCTAGAATTATTCTAAAGGCGGATTAGCCTACCGGTTTGTGGGGACCTGACCTCTAGAATGTATGAATGCAATGATGTATGAATGATATGCATGTAAAGAAAAAAAAAATGCACATAAACAGGATATATCACATAAGTCCTAACCTTGGGTTCCTGTCCTAATTGGTAAGGTTCTATGGCTATGTACAAGTGTAGAAGGCCGGTTTTGGTTTCAAATGGGTTCCCCGGACTAGAGCCAAGATGTATTACCCCATGTCAAGTGTATTGCAAGACAATTGTCGAACAGCACGATGGCCCATCATAGTCGAGGGTTGCTAGGCATCCCGGGAGAGCTTGTCACCGGTAAACCGGGCAAGATAGCCGAAACACACTAGCGAGCCTTGTGCGGTGCATAGTGTAAAAAAAGAGTTAAAATTCTCAAATGATTTTAAATCCCCCAAGAAAAATACTTTTCAAGCTTGGCCCTCTTGATTATTCAATACTTTTTGTTCTTTTTTTTTTTTGAAAAAAAAAATCTTTTCTTTTTTTTAAAAATAAAGCACAAGTAAAGTATTGAATAAAAGTCCTCAGCAGAGTCGCCACTGTGGGCTCCCGCGCCTGAAAGCGCTAACTCGAAAAGTCGCCACCCGAATTTTTGAGATGGATGATCCGAGAAACCGAGAGTTTGTTTGAAAAAAGCTTTTGGTCTAGCGAAAACGTTGAGATTTTGGATCCGGGAGCCACGTTACGAACGGGGAAGGTTTTGTTGAAAAAGCACCCCGCTCGCCCGGTAAAACCGGTCTCTACTAAGCATTTTAAATGGGGGATTTAATATCATTCGGAAAGTTTAACTTTAAAACATGTACGGGAAATGGATACGGGATTAAATATAACACATTGGCGTGCTTGTGGTGCGAACTGTACAGAAATGATATGAATGATATGAACAGATGTAATGAAAATACTAAGCAAACTATCTGGATCATAACCATGTTGGGCACGGCACACTGCGATGCCGCATGCGGCACCTCAATATGCCGTGCGTGACTTGCTTTCTGCCGTCAGACTGTTACAAGCGTTCAAAATATCATCCAGCCCGCTGTTTTCACCGTACACCTTTTAAAAGACTCATCAAAAGCCACATAATGACCAGATCATCCCAAAAAGATTATTATTTTCTCAAAACATGACCCCAAAATAGTTTTTAACATGTTTGATCATTCGGGATGATTTAGAAAACCTTGTTTGAGAGCCAAAATATGGCTTGTAGATATGGTCTTACTTTTAAAGAAACAAGAACAGTCAATAGCAGAAACAAGCAGCCACTACAAAGGGTATCTTCGATCCAGACAACCTGTTTACAATAACGTCAGTAACCAACATGCCGTGCGCTGAAGATGAATGTACCGCGCGCCTGGTCAGGCAGCCGCGCAGTACCTTGACCTCAGCACAGTGCTAATTTCTTTTTCTGAAAATGGGTTTTAATTCAACATCTAACCAAAAGGGACTAGATCTGACGAAAAAGAAAAGAAAAGAAAGACTTTGAATGTAAAACTCGTTTGAGACCCAAACTCGGTATAGAAAGACCGAGAAGGGCCTCGATCAGCTCCCCTCAAGGCTAAATGTAGTTTAGCCCAAGGAAATGGATTTATACCTTTTGATTGAAGCTTAGATGTGCTTGAAGATGGAGGAATGAGAGTTGATTTGGATTGAGCTTGAGAGACTTGAGAGCAAATGGGTGTAGAGAGAGATGAGTGTAAGAAGTTGTAAAGAGAGAATCAAAAGAGAGTATTTTTAGAGAGAGAGAGAGTGAGAGCCAAAAAAATGGCAGATTAACTTTAGTTGTAGTTGAAGGGGTACTTCTCAACTAGAGAGGGGGTGTATTTATAGGCAAGAGAGCCAAGGATGATCACTAAAGGAGGAGAGGTGACTTCTGGGCCGAATAAAACTCATTTTCTGGCACAGACGCTCCTCCTGCAGGCGTGGCCGACAGCTTTTTGCGACTGTCAGAACTTTTTCTCAAGGTGCCGTGCGACGTAGTGGAGTCCCGTGCGAGAGAGTGATTTTTTGAATTTTCTAAGGTGTCGTGCGCCCTTTTGAAGTGCCGCGCGCTATGTGAATCGGCACAGCACACCGAACTTCGCGAGGGCGCCCCGGACACTCCCGAACTCGGATTTGGACGCGGTTCAAAGCGTTGGAAAGCTCGTCGAGTCCTCTTTCTAACCCAATTGGTTTCACACAAAGTCATTTTTATACATTGAAATGTGTGCCCATTTTAACCTCAATGTGTTATGGAAAAAGTTATTTTTGATAAGTTAAACACATTTTTTTCTTTTGCAATTGAACCGAGGGCCACCCTACATTGTTGAAAAGGGGTTTTCTTGAGGTTAGAGAAGGAGTAGCAAAGGAGTAGCAAAGGAGCAACAATCTAAGCCTCGAAGGTATATTTTTCCTTATTTCATCATCGGGGAAACTTAAAGATTATTCAGGGGTCCAGATTGGGGTGTCTACATAGACCATAGCAAACTGACCAGTATCTCTCATTCCCCATTCAGTTATGGTTCTGCTTCTCCACTCTCCTCTCTCACCCCCTTCGGGCTCATCACTTCTTGATCTCCAAACAACCCTTTATCCACACACCCATTACTCGTACCAGGTCCGAACCCGGACCCGGACCCGATCCATCTGCGTATCTGTCGCCGGAACATGGTGGACACAAAAATGGTTTATGTATGCAATGCAAGTATAAGTAGTGGGAAGAGTACCTGAGGTAGTCCTTCAGGAATATGGTGGACACAAAAATGGCTTGAGACCACCGGAAGTGAAGGAGGAAAGAGCTCAGGGCAGCCTTAGAGTTAGAGAGAGAGGGGGATGGCAATGGAGAATAAGTGTGTTAGGTGTGCCACCAAAATGTTTGGACTTGCAAGAAAGGTAAGATTAATTGCAATTTCAATCTATATATGTTTGGATTCTAATCAAAATTAAGTGTCTTGTAAAGGTATTCTTAGTAAGCTCACTCATTTAGGTGATGAGCATGCCTCCAGATGGAGTTCAATGGATGGCAATCATGGTGGTTGCGTCGGTTGCTATGGGATGGACATCCTCCTATAGCCTCCAGAGGCGAAGGAGGACCTCCAAACACCTACATGTAGCTCAGTTGATTTGACTCAAGATACATAACATGACCAAAGTCGACCCACATGTTAGTCTCTTTTTTGGTAACTTAGGGTGTTCTGGCTAGGTTGTGCATGTCACTATTGATTCTGGGGGACGTATCCCACCATTTACTAGGGGGACCTAATCAAAACCAAGCCAAGCTCAGTATGGATTAGCCCGTGGATAACATCTAGCAGGTTTCGAACTTGAGACATAGGAGGCAGCAAACCCCTACCTCTCAGACCTTGGCACCAGGCAGACCCCTTGGGGTTTAGAGCCACATGTAACTAACTGAGTATCGCGGAAGGTGTATTGTCTGAACTGAACTTATTTTTATTGGGGTTCCCATGACATTTGAGTCATTTGACCAATTTACGTACTGAACTCCGCGTATGCTTCAAGAGGTTTGAAACCAGAACATTGCCAATAGCAGAACTAATTTACAAAAAAATGTTTCAAGAAAGGAAATGAAGCCATGGCTATGGGAAGCAATTTTGTTGAAAATAAGTAGAAGAAAAAAATCAATTAAAGAAGAGGGCGTTCTTTTCTTTACTTTTCCTTCCTCTTTGGGTTTTTCTTTGCCTTGTTTTTCTCCTGAACTTTTTCATGGCATCAGCTGTGCAGGATGATGGTAAAATCACAAGATGGAAGGGAGTTGCGCTCATTCAGGTTCAAGGATGAAGATGAAAGGTTACTAGTCATCTCCCTAATCTTAGTCATACCAAAGCATGTCAAACTTCTTTTTGATAAGTACGGTGATGACACAGCCAAGAGGTTCGCGCTGTGGAGAGGAGGATACTTCTGGAGACTCTTGCCAATCAACTGCCACCAGATTCAATCAGTTTTGGCTCCAAATTGGGAAAAATTGAAAGAAGTGAATCAGGTGGAACTTTGTTGGAACTCGCAGATGGGTCAAGCATATCTGCAAAGGTGATTTTTCATTTTTCTGTTTGATATTTTTGTTTTGGGATAACTTAATTCATTCCGACAAAACAAGGCCCATGGACAACACCAGCATCCACAAAACCAGAAGACACAATTACTCCGCCCACTCTCACACAGGACACGGCAGGGGAAAGCCAGAAAAAGGAAAAAAAAAAAAACCCACCTCTAGAGTCTGGGCTACAACTACTGATTACAATAGAACTACGTGAATACAAATAAAGAGCTTAAGGCTTAAAAATTCTTGAAGACCAATTCCAGCTGCTGCACTTGTCTATTCTTAGCTTTGATCTCCATGGATCTCTAGGAGCTTAATTTGCCCTAACCCCCTCTACAATTAGCTTAGCAGTAGCTGCAGGGCTGGCTGCCTTGGTCTGCGTAATCCTAAAATTTCTTTTTCTCCACCAAATGTAAACCACTGTGTTAGAGTCAGTTTGTTTTCTTAATTTAATCTCTATGTTGAGCTTATTTCAACTTATCAACAGAAAATTTGGAGAGAGTGTGTTGTAACTTCTAACCTTAAAACTGGAACCAATATGCATGGGGAGCTATAGGATTTGAAATGCTCATCGAGATGATTCTTTGTTCAATATTTATTTGATTCTTTGTCTTATATTGTTATTTTCTTCATTTAACTTCCGGGTATGGTACATTAGACTTGATTGTTTAAAATGATCCTATTCTTGGGTTCAAAATCTTCAACAGATAGTAATTGGCTGTAATGGGATACGCTCTCCAATCGCTAAGTGGATGGGCTTCTCAGAGCCCAGGTACGTAGGTCATTGTGCTTTTCGTGGTCTTGGATTCTACCCTGGTGGACAGCCATTTGAACCGAGAGTAAACTACATCTATGGAAGAGGATTGCGTGCTGGGTTTGTTCCAGTTTCTGCAACTAAAGTTTACTGGTTCATCTGCTTTAACAGCTCGACACCAGGTATAACTTTGTTATGGATGAGATTATCCTAGAGGAGCTTTTACACTACATAAATAAACTACAATGGACCTGACTCATGATAGTCCGTGCTTTAAGTCTAATGAACGAGCCGTGTTAGTAAACCTTCATTCATAGAGGGTGCTAGCCCCGTACTATGGATAGTCTCTAAACGTCATGTCAAAATCACAGAGTTCATAGCTGTTTGTCCAGTGGTTTCTTCCCAGCAGTTTCTTATGCTTAGGAATGTCACTTCACTTCTAATTCTAATAAAGATTGGCCATTTTAAATTGGTTTTCTGCCTTCAATTTTAGATTCACACAACTTAATTCTCTGGTTTTGTTCCGTCTAGATCCACTACTATTTATCAAAAGTGTTTTTTTTTTTTTTTGTTTTTGTTAAGTGCCAAACGTATACATGGATAACCCGTCAATGTTGTGCAAAATTCAGGCGTGTTCTCATTGAATGCGACTTTCCTGAGTCAAATTGGCAAAGAATTCACCTAAACGGATTACCCCTTTTACGTACTGTTGGTTTTTTGTTATACATGTACTGTTAAGTAGCCGAGGGAAAAGATTGTTCTCACATGGCAGGTGCAAAGATAACTGATCCGTCAGTGTTAAAGAAGCAAGCTATAGAAGCAGTACAAAACTGGCCCTCAGAGCTCTTGAACATAATAAATCTCACCCCAGATGACACAATCATTAGAACCCCATTGGTAGACAGGTGGCTCTGGCCTACCATAAGCCCTCCCGCTTCTTCCGGTAAAATCGTGCTGGTTGGTGACGCATGGCATCCAATGACTCCGAATCTCAGTCCAGGCGCTTGCTATGCACTGGAAGATGCTGTAGTTCTGGCAAGGAAACTGGCTAGTGCGATCAAGACTGGTTCTACTTCTGTTGAAGACGCTCTAAGATCTTACAGTAATGAAAGATGGCCCCGTATCTTTCCGCTGACGGTACGTGCAAATCTCGTGGGATCACTTCTGCAGTGGGATAATCCGGCAGTCTGTTCTGTTCGAAATAATGTTATCATACCCAAGGTTGTTAGGCTCGGACCTATGTTGGAGCATACTAACTTTGATTGTGAACCTCTATAGTATGGCTGGAAATTCAGGTCTCGACTGGAAATTCAGGTCTCAACAAGATTTCAGGCTGATGTCTGATACCCGATATATTGTAAAGTTGTTTCTACAATTTTTTGAAAAATGCTTTTGACTGTTACAAGTAAACTCCAAAACAGCTTTTCTGTTTGGATTTCAATCCGATAAATTTAGCACGAGATACGTATGAAAATTAAATAACTGAATCAGTGATTCTATGTTCTTTACAGAAAATGGAAAATTAAAATTAAAAAAAAAGGCTCAGACAGTTAAAATTGAGATCCACACGAATGAACATGTACATGTATGATGGTGACTCTAGCTCATCTAAGAAATATATATCTTACAACCTTTCATCACTATTGTGGGTCTGGATCTGCCAAATGCTTTGATGATTTCGAGTACCTCAGCTCCAGGTCTGAAAGCCAGCTGCTTGCGCCATTGTCATCAATATGTCCATCAACTATTCAGGCTCCCAATTCTGGCAACAAATGGACCATCTTTATGCACCAAATCTACTGCTGTACGAGAAAGCAAATGGCCTTGGATTTCGGAAAAAAAGAAAAGTGCTCAAGCACCTCAACAGTGTTGACCAAAGTTACTCAAAATATGAATAATCAAACTCGACTTACAAACATAATCAAATTTGAACCGTGTCATGCTCTGATATAGTATTTTTTAACACAAAATGAGTAAAATGAAAAATAGCTAGTATATAGAGGAAAACACCAATAATAAGTATGAAAGATAATAATGGTTCTCCAAGTCCATCCACATATATAGAGTTAGCTAATTCAGAACATTGAGCTTGTCTTCATTTCTCAAAGTTCGTAGGTATTAGGAGGCATCCAAAAAGAGAATCTAATTAAGGACCAAGCCTTATTGTAGGCAGGCTGAAATTCATCCCATATGTCCACAAGCCTTATTGGCTAAACGCTAACACTAGTAATGACGGCATCCAGAAAAAGAATCTAATTAGGGACCAAAATAGCGCATCCAGACAAAAAGAGTTATCTAAAAAAGCAAACAAAGTGAAGACCAGAAAAGACTAGTTAATAAAGGGAGAAAGTGATTACAATTTCGTATAAAAAGGAGAAAATGCCAAATCTTTTGTCTGAGTCATAGTCACAACAACAACAACAAAATCCTTGTAGTCTCCAAATCATTGGGGGTATGGACGGGGGATGATTGGAGATAGACCTAACCTTTGGCAATATGCACGAAGTGGCTGCTCTCAAAATCTTTCTTCCCAAAGTTATACCAACAACCTAGACCATAAGGCAGCACATAGCAAGGTAAGAGAAAGGTAGCGCGTCTGTTAGTCCAAGGCTTTACCCAAATGCCAGTTCGGTTACAGTAATCTTGCTTCAGCATTTAACATGATCAAGGGTCATAATCTCAGTTTACCAATTTTCCCTCACTTTACTATCAATATCTACTATATTATCATCCAGCCCTTATTCCTAATCTATTTTCCTAGTTTGGTTACAAATCAACCTCAAACATACTCATACGGGCACCATATTAATATCTGGGTACATTGTCATTTCGTGATACAAGTGACTAGACAAGCCGCCTGTAACATGCGTCCACTTTGTCCATAGAGCCTTGGCAAATGTCAATACTAATCTCTTACTCTATAGTCCATAAGTATAGCAAAAGCTACCAATTGATCAAGACCTTTAGCAGATTGTTCCTATTATTCTAGTCCAATGTAATCCAGATCATGCATGTTTTCTATAACTCCAGGCCAAGGTCTTTGTCAAATGGGATAGCACGTCCCCCCTTAACCACGATAAGACTCTCCGCATTCTTTAGGTAAGAATTAAGTATTAGGAAAATTTAACAAGTCATTGAAGACATATTGCAGTTAGATTAGTGATTTAGTGGTCGTTCAGGTGTAAGTATTAGGAAAATTTCAGGTGTAATGTGATCTTTTTAACTCTCTTTTTTTCCCTTTTGATAACTCAAGCATCCAGGCTCGCTTACACGCACCTCAACTCTATAAACCAAAAAATGAGAATCTAATGAGGAGCATCTGAATTCCCACTTCCCGGTGCATTCTAGAATCTCTGCCAAACACTCCAAACACAATTTAAGAATCCAAAATCAGGACTTGCCAACACCTTTGGAACAAAGGCTCATTGAGCTGAGTTGTAAAAGTCATTTATCTAGTGATGATTACGAGAATCACGCACAGTTAAATATGACATCATCCTAATGAAACGTGGAGAACAAAGATTCCAGTGTTCAATAGGATGGAGCTTTGGCTCTCCTGCGGTCTAACCCTGAACCTGGTCCTTTGCTTCGATTCCTCTTATTCCCATCTTCTTTTGCAAAAAGTACGCATGATAATACACAAAATCACGTATTACTATAGTTAACTGAGCATGGTTTTTAATCAACCAAAATCAGACATCAAATGGGGTTGCGTGACAAATAACAAATCAATAAATGGGTTGTTCTCACCTACAAAAAGAATATGAGATCAATTGGGGTTGCGAAACAAATACTAACAAAGCAAACAAAAATGGGTTCTCGTCTGCCAAGAATCTGAAATCAATCAAACAGTGGGTTTAGAAGCAAACATAAAAAGCAGATACTAAAAGGGGTGACCTGGGGTGGAAAAGAACCAAAGGATGATGCCACAGAGGACGAGCAATAGAGGAATGAGATGGACGGCGGTCTCTGCCGATTTGAGGCGACTCCTCTCCTTGTTTGCCGCGTAGGATTGGGGATTGTACTTGGGTAACTGGTCGGCCGTGGTAGTGGCCGATTCCGACCTGAAACTTTGGTTAGACGGCGGGTGGTCGGAGTATTCGTCCGATACTCGGCTCCCACTCGACGAACGGTGCATATTACTGGAGTATTCGTCCGATACTCGGCTCCCGCTCGACGAACGGTGCATACTACTGGGTGGAGAGAGATAGAATTGAACGCGTCTGATCGGTTGTAGTATTCGTTTTGGGCGGCTGGGTGCTTCGGTTTTTAGTTAGTATACTGTTTGGAGCGAGCTATTTGCAACCACAAATTTTCTGAACGTAGCCTGTTTTAAACACGGTGAACAGTACACTGAAAACAGGCTATGTTTAAGAAATTTGTGGTTGCAAATATCAAGCCCCTACTTTTTACTCGATTCGCCGGGGATCTGGGGATCCAGCAGCTCTGCTGAACTGCTGGAGCTATAGGGCACCAAAACTACGTCGTTTTGGTGCCAAATAAGAGTGCCACTAAAGCCATCAAAACTACGTCGTTCTAAGCTAAGGATTACTCAAAACCCTTATTCGCGCTCAAACAACGAAACATTCAAACGATTAGGGCTGAGGGCTTTACCAGTTGACGAGGGCTTCACAAGTTGAGATGGACTTTCAAGGTACATCCATGACTCATCTTCCTCCATCCCGCGTAGATCTCGCTGATCATCCACCATCGGAATCGCCGGAATCATCATCTCCTCTATCCCCTGTAGGTCTCGAAAATCATCCACCGTCGGAATCGCCGAAATCATCATCTCCCACCAGGTATTGCATCCATCTCTATTTGGCTGTAGAATATTGTTGTTCTTTGAAAAAGAAAAACGATTGTTTTATTGACCAAGAACATAACGGGAGTTTTAAACAGAGTTGACCATAAACATTGTTTTATAGTTTTAAATAGAGCCGACCAAGAAATTGTTTTATTGATTTGTTCCTTGGTGCAAGTTCTTCTCTGAGATGTGTGAGAAATTTGTGACAAGTGTGCTTTGGTTTCATAGATTTTTATATCAATCTTTCTGTTCTTTTGTGCCATTAGACAATAATCAAAGACTTCGTGCTTTGCATTGAAGTATTTCAAGTTGTCAGAACTTGGATGAATGATTATTACTAAGATATTGTGTTCTATTGGGGAAATGTGACAATGACTTCTTAAATGGTTTGAGAAAGAGTATTTAACTTGTTTCCACTCAACTTAGAACTCTTTGAATCATTACTGACATTTTAATTCATTCAATTTGTTATTTATTTATCATGTTAGTGCTACTTTTGATGAATATATTATATATTCTGGATGTTAGAATGGAGGATGATGGGCATGAGGTGAATGTCAAAGAAAGTGAGCAATTGATCAAAAAGTACCTTCCATGTCTTAAGATGGAGTTTGAATAGGAGAAAACGGCGTTTGAGTTTTACAATGAATCTGCAAGGATTACTGGTTTCAGTGTTAAAAGATGTTACGGTACTTTAAGCAAGAGAGATGGTGTTATGATTGGTCGAAAATTTGCATGTAATAAGGAAGTATAAAAGGCAAAAGAGAAACGGAATCTAGTTGTAGAACGACCTCACAAAGACACCAGAACTAATTGTCTTGCATTCCTGTTTGTATCATTGGACCGAGGAACTTCGAAATGGGTTGTGAAAAAGTTTGAAGAAAACCACAACCATCTTTTACACCTTCTCGAACATTCGCATTTGCTGAATCCCACAGAATGGTAAGCGACGTTCAGGCTATAAATATTGATATAGCTGCTGATATTGGTTTATCGCTTAAGGCATCTCACGATCTCTTAAGTGCCCAAGTAGGGGGGAAGGAATGCTTAGGGTTCACGCAGGAGGACCAAAAAAATTATTTGTGTTCGAGAAGACAAAGGAGCTTAAAAGTATGGTGAATCTGGGGCTTTATTGGGATATTTTCGTAATCAATCTGCTCAAAATCCGTATTTCTACTATGCGGTTCAATTGGATGTTGATGAAAAGATAACCAATATTTTTTGGGCTGACCATGAGATGATTACAGATTATGGGCTTTTTGGAGATGCTGTATCCTTTGACACAACATTCTGCACAAACAAGGAGTGCCGACCCTTTGCTCTTTTCATTGGCTTTAACCATTTCAGAATGACAACAATTTTTCGTGTGGCACTATTATATGATGAAACGGCGGAGTCCTTTGAGTGGTTATTTAAGACTATCTTGCATGCTATGTCCGAAAAAAAGCCTACTACCATTTTCACATACCAAGATGCCACAATGGCTAAGGCAATTTCGAATGTCATGCCCGATGTTTGTCATGGATTGTGTACGTTTCACCTTAATCAAAATGCTTTGAAGCATTTGGGTTACTTGTTCCATGCTAATTCAAACTTTGGTAAAGAGTTCAATGCTTGTATTTTTGGGTATGAGGAGATAATGAGTTAGAGAAAGTTTGGGGGGCTTTGATTAAGAAATACAATTTACAAGACAACTCTTAGATGGCGAAAACTTGGGGAATTAGAGAGAAGTGGGCACATGTATACATGAAATGGTCATACACTGCGGGAATGCGGAGCACCTTACCCAACTTAGTGAGAGCCTTAATGCAAACTAAAGAGGTGTTTAAAATCGGATTTCGACATTGTTCAATTCTTGACTCAATTTGACATAATTGTTGTGGAGAAGCGGTATGAGGAATCTAAAGCAATATACAATTCTAGAGAAAAGTTACAGAGATTATTGTTGAAAAAATCTCCCATGTTAATTTAAGTTGTGCAATTGCACTCCCCTCCTCTGTTTGATTTGTTCCATGATGAGCTTGACACCTCACTTCGTTGTAAGGTGAAGCAATGTCATGAGTTGGAAGGACAATTTAGTTGTGTAATTACCATGCATGGACAGAATGTGTAATATGTGGTGAAGGGTAGTGTTGAAATAGATGAGACTGACGAAACTATTTGCCGAGATGTTTGTTGTAAGTGTCAAAAATTTGAAAGTTTCAAAATTTTATGTAGCCATGCAATTAAGGGGCTTGATCGAATGAGTGTTATGAAAATTCCTGAAAGGTATGTATTAGGGCGATGGCGATTAAATGCAAAGGAGTGTGAATTGGAGAAGGGCAAAAGTAGAGCGGATGAGAATGATCCTAAATTACTAAAAGCGGCACGTTTTAGGATTATTTGTCCAAAGATGGTAAAGTTAACAACTCAATCGTGAACTTGAAGAAACATATGAATTTGTGGAAGAGATGTTGGAGTACATGTGTGCAAAAGTGGCTAATATGCTTCTCAGAGCGGGAGAGGGAGCCCCCATTGAAGTGGATAAAGAATTGGAGGTTGATCCTCAAT
The DNA here is from genome assembly GCA_025413875.1 of Rhododendron molle. Classification (NCBI taxonomy): domain Eukaryota; kingdom Viridiplantae; phylum Streptophyta; class Magnoliopsida; order Ericales; family Ericaceae; genus Rhododendron; species Rhododendron molle. Next base: position 51,624,502 of record CM046391.1, read on the forward strand.
TCGCACGAGTCAAAGGTTTGAAGAAGAAAAACAACATTCAAATTAAGGGTAGGAGAAGATTAAAACCTTGGCATGAACTCAAGTCTAGAAAGAGGACGAAAGTTGTTTCACATTCTACCACACAGCTTTTTTTTTGCCACAACGATAACAGGTGATATTATAGATCCAAGAAACAGTACATCAAAAGGAAACTCTCTCCCTAAACAAAAGGATCAAGAAACCAAATAGGAGGGGACTCAATACAAAGACTATACCCAACTCCAACTAAATCCATCGCTCCAAACAGACGGAGCACTGCAGAAAATAACCAAAAACACCCACATAGGGGTGATAGAAGCCCCACAAACAGGGAGAAATCCCACACAGGGGACACCAAAGAAAAGAACCAGAAAAAAGAGAAAATCGGTAATGGAACCGGACGGAGTCCGTCGTACCGAAGCAAACTTCATCCACTCACCTAGATCTCCCACTCCGGCGGGAGGAGGACGCCTCCGACAACCACGATCTGCAGGCCACTACATCCAAAAGTCATCGGACTGCACGGCGGAAGAGGCGGAGGAGGGGCAGCGGATGGTGGTTTGGAGATGAGGAGGATGAGGGTGAATGGGAAAAGAGAGAAAACTTTCGAGATCTATAATCGAGAGATTGAAAAATCCCACAAGGGGGAGAAATCCCTCCCCTCCCGTCACCCATTGGGGCATAAAACCCTGGGGGGGAGGGGAAGGAGAGAAATGGAGGCGGCGGCTTCTTTAGGGTTAGAGAGACAGAGAGAGACGAGCTGATCTTGTGTCGTAGTATTCCTTGATCAGTAATTGGTCTGGTGTTTCATTCTACCACACAGCTTAGTGAGGTATAAATCCTACTCAACTAGTTTATTATAAATGTGTAGATTTTTTTTTTTTTTTTACTTTATGCAATGCACTTCTAACTATTTTACAATTTTCATAGCATGTTGATCATGTTACCACTACTACAATTGTGCATGGTTCGATTTTGAAGCAACCATCGGTTAGTTATTTTTATTTGTGCTTAAGTTATAACGTGATATGATATGTTGCATTTACTTGTGAATATATTTTTCTGTTTCAGAATGTTGGAATTCTATATGTTCCACAAATGATAAGTTATGAAGATAGTTGTCAATCAATTCCATCATCTTCACAAGCGTCATATAATCCACAAATTTGAAGGTGTATTTACATTGTTATTATCAATTCCGGAAATTAAAATGGAAAACTAACGTCATTCATTTTATTTGCTTTTAACTTATCCTTTGTATATATATATTTTTACTCAAGAGATGCCATTTGATGCAACGAGTTACTCTTCATGGGCTGGCTACTCAATCTTGCATGTTGCTTCTTTTATGGAAATATTGGCTTATTCGGGATACCCCCCAAAAAATTGAAGTGTAATGTAAGGACAATGAGCTGTTAAATTTTAGATATCAATGACTCACTTTTTAGTGGGACACTCATTGTTTAATTAACAAATTCTATTAAGGTTTGGAGAATGGTGACGCCGTTTTGGTGGTTTGAGACTTTGGTGTTATGGTTTTTAATTTTCGATTTTGGCGTTGTAGATAATGGTTTTTAATTTAAATATGCACAAGTTCTTCACTTTATTTTTCTGGTTGATAATTTGATAGGGAGGACTTTGGATGTTGCTTCTTGAGTGACCTTATTTTAGCTTCTATAATCTTTAACGGGGAATTATCGTCCAATTTTTTTCGGTGCAAACTGCAAAACGATGCAGTTTTGAGGGCGTGATATCCCCATTTGGCACCAAAACGACGTCGTTTTGGTGCCTACAATACCTATACTGTGGCTGCATTGAGGTATCCAATTGGTTTATTTTATTGGCTCAAAACGACGTAGTTTTGATGGCTTTAGTGGCATTCTTATTTGGCACCAAAACGATGTAGTTTTGGTGGCCTATAGCTCCTGCAGTTCGGCAAAGCTGCTGGATCCCCGGATCCATTTGTAGGAGGTTTTTGTCCATTTATTTGTTTTCATGTAACTATTTGCCCAAATATACGTTTTCTCAAACTATTGTTAAAAATAGTTCAAAATGCACATTCTATGTGCGTCACGCATATAGGATGTGTGTTATCCGCGCTGGCATATGTGATTTGGGCCAGCTAAATATTCAATGTGTAGCACGCATACCCAATATGCATCATGCATATCCAATATGCATCATGGATATTGAATGTGCGTAATGCGTTATATATATGATGACCATATTAGTCATTGAAGTAACGAAATGGATCGACGATTTTGTTCAAAAAAAATACAAGAAAATGGAGAGAGTTCTCGTAAAGGTGTCAATGTTGATGAATGGGACATGCGTTTTTTTGGCTCCCAAAGAGTGGAGAGAGTTTTCACAACAAACGAAGTTATTGAACGACCGATGGAATATAACAGGGGATACGATGCACCTACACCCCCCTTAGTTGATGAAGTTGCACCTGCACCCCCACTTGGTGATCAAGTTAACAACTTTCGTCTTCGACTGCGAAGAGATATTAGGGGTGGGGACAATGATGTTGAACTGCTTGCTCGGCTTTCCCCTCTAGATTCCTGGCTTGCCAAGCACAAAGAAAAACGTCATCATATTTGCCTGTACAATATATGAGAGGGTACCGCAGAGTGATGTTGCGCAATGCATTTCATGTAGTTCCACGAATTGGTACGCAACCAACGGCTGGGGTCGATCCACGAGCTGACCAACACTCCCTCCCAAGGTTGGACTACAGCCTTGGTATGTTAAACAGGCAAGGGAAACAAGAATTTATCTCTTGCTGATGTTATAGTACGATCTGGCTCAATATACTTATTTAAAATTAGATTGGAATCAAACTCAGTTTGTTGGTGAAGTCGCTGATTTAATTAACTAGCCAAACATGTTTGTACAACATTAAAATGAATCCATAGTACACAACCGATTTTGAACTTTCCGATTATTCTGATGACGAATAAACAAAATGTATTGTTGGACGAAGGGTTTGTGTTATTGAATGAAATTTTCAATTGGATGTTAATGTGAAGATGTTTGCTTTAATAGATTTCATTGTTTAGTGTGAACAATTTCTTATTGAAATTTTTTTTATTCATAAAAAAAATTTATCCGCTTTATTCATAAAATTAGACTTCACAAATCTTTTGTGTCGAACGAATCTGCTTGTGACGAAAAAGCAATTATCCGATTTATTTAACTTGTCATTGAAAAACACTGACTCGACCTCATGATAATGCATATGACATGTGCATTTCAGCCCTATTTTTGCAGAAAGAAATCTGCTGGTGACTTAAAAGCATTTATGATTGATTTGACTTGTCACTGAAAAACCCTGACTCGACCTAATGATAACGTGTATGACATGTGCATTACAAATATTATTACAGAAAAAAATCTGCTTGTGACTGAATACCATTTATGTTCGATTTGTCTTGTCACTGAAAAGCACTAACTCAACCTAATGATAACGCATATGACATGTGTGTTACAAATTTTTGTAAAGAAAGAAATCTGCTGGTGACTGAATACAATTTATGTCCGATTTGACTTGTCACTGAAAAACACTGACTCGACCTAATAATAATGTATATGACATGTGCGTTATAGTCCTACTTTTATAGAAAGAAATTTGCTGGTGACTGAAAAGCATTTATGGTCGATTTGACTTGTTTCTGAAAAGTACTGACTCGATATAATGGTAACGCCTATGACATGTGTGTTTCCTTGAGGTGTATAAGTTTATGTGCATGTAGGTGATATAATTATCTAACCATTCTGGTTAAGTCATATGGTCGATGACGGTTCTGGTTCTCGTTGGATACTTGCCCCTTTTAGAAATCAATACTGGTGAGAGAGACGTTCCAGTCCTAAAGACTACTACGCTGGTCTCTGGCAGGAGTGGGCTTTTAGGTTAGAAGAGCAAAAGAGATTGTACAATGACCTCCAAGAACTTTCTTCACCGGTACCCCATCGCCGAGCAATACAAATGCGGTGCAAGAATAGGCTTTGTTAGACTTAATCCAACATCGCTCATTTAAGCCACCTAAACTTGGTTAATATATTCTAGAGGTTACTCCACCTATTGCCAATTGGTTTTAGGTTGGAACCCTCCAAAAAAATTTAACATACTATCAGAGCTAGGTCTTGAGTGGCCTCACCTCGCGTGGTCAAGTCTAGTCTGTTGCCTGAGTCAATCGCCTCATCTCATCAATTCATACCTCCACGTGTATCCGGGCTGCATGTGAGGGATCGTCCGAGCCAAATCTCCTGATTTTCTCAATTCGTATCTCCACGTGCCTCCGGGCTGCATGTGAGGGGGAGTGTTAGACTTAATCCAACATCGCTCATTTAAGCCACCCAAGCTTGGTTAATATATTCTAGAGATTACTCCACCTATTGCCAATTGGTTTAGGTTGGAACCCTCCAAGAAATCTAACATGCTTGATTATGAACGAGCGGTAAAAAGAATAAGGAGAGAGAATAATAGAATTTTATTGAGCAGATGTCAGTACTACATGCTTTAGCTTGCAAGGGAGGTAGCTGAGGCAATCAGAAGGGAACTTACGGCACATGAGCGCTCAAATGTGTTGGCAAACAACAAGTATCTCTCAAATTATGACATGTCTGATGAGGAAGTTTAGCTTATAAATTGCAGTTTAATAACTAAACAATTGTGTCTTGTTTAGTTACGTATGTTCAAATTTGACTTTTATGTTCATTATTTTAGTTTTCATGAAGAAGTTCTTGTATTTTCTGTGATTGAATGGAAAAAAATTCATGATTTCGGGTGTAAACTATTTTTATTGAATTTATTGAACAACCATACAAATGTAGAAATTAAAATTGAACCCACTCATAACTTCTCCCGGTGGATCCAACCCTAGTAGATACGTGCATAATTCTTTTTTCTTCTTTTTGCCAAAGCTTGAGTCCCCAGTAACCAGTCTACCGTCAATTGGGAGACCGATAATAATTTCCACATCCTTTAGGGTTACTGTGGGCTCGCTTGAACGCAAATGGAATGTGTGAGTCTCTGGCCGCCAACACTCAATGAGTGTGGTGATGAAAGCACGGTCCAAAGTTATAAACAGCATCTCCAAAATTCCACTTAAACCAGCTTGGTATATCAACTCAACAATGCGGGGTGAAGGCCGCCCCAAATGTCGTAAATTGTCATCATTGTGACGACAGATCAACGTGGCATTTTCAACTTTAGAATTCCCCTAAATAACATTGTAACTTATATTTTAATTTTACGAATACTCCAAATTCATTACAACAAATTCGTGTTATAATACATAGTAAGTTTTAAGATAATGGCTACTTACATGGCCTTCCTATATAGCACGAGAATGGTGTTGTTTCTGTAACACAAGTAAGGAGCCATCAGTAGGCCCCGGATCAATACTAGAGTCATCCATGATATAACCTCCAAGTACAAAAATTATTATCATACAGATGAAAAGTCCAGCCATGAAAAATATGCTTTCAGTCCTCATTAATGAGTATAGCCTTCATCTACACAATTACAAAAATACCCTCTACACAAATATATATATATATATACTGTATACATACAAATACATATGTTGACGTTCAATTTTTAATTAGGATAAGTCTTGTTGAAATGCATTGACGTTCAATTTTTTTCCTTTTGTAATAGTTGACACAAAATGATGTTCTACCGATATTTTAGTGTGGACATCTCTTTGCTATAGAACTGAAAGCCATGCAATTTCTTGTTTTGGAAAGCAATAGAACTACTCTAGAAAAAAAAAACTGAAATACTATTTAGATTGCTGAAATTTGACCAGGGCCATTGTCAACTAAATGAACCCGTATCTGTAAATTTCACTCTCCAGGGCCATACTTTTGGTCCAACCATGCATCATACCCTATGCTTAATCCTATCACACAGTAAAATTTGTAGCAGAGATCAAAGCATCTTAATATACAGTCCGTAGCATCGTTAAGTATTCAAATAGCTTCCAATTACAGCAACTAATAGAGCACTAATAGTTAGGAGCAACAGCGTTCACTTACTAAAACTCCTGGATGACTTACATCAAATAAATTGGAACCTTATCCTAATGTCGAATTACCAAAATAGAAAAATCTCTGGCCTTGATCAAGCCATGTGATTGCATTAAATTCAGTGGAGACATCAATCCAAGTATAATAATGCACGATACATATATACATACCTACGAAGAGAGAGAGAGAGGACTTATAGTGAGAGGGAGGGAGGGGAGAATGACGAATGGCGACGGAGATCGAAGAGAATGGCGAACGGTGGCAAATGGAGAGTGCGGCGAACGTAGATCAAGAGAACGAAGAGGGAGAGGAAAGACAGTAAAATGTATGCATCTCGCATACACTTTTGCAATCTGATTTAAACCTAACGCCTATGGAATATGCATCACACATATGTAATATGCATCACGCATATTGGTATGCGTGATACACGCTGGATATCCAGCTGGCCCGGCTCGCATCTGCCAGCCCGGATAATGCACATCCCATATGCGTGACACACATGGAATGTGCGTTTTGAACTATTTTTAAAAATAGTTTGAAAAAACGTATATTTTGGCAAACAGTTATGTGGAAACGAATAAATCGATAAAAAAACTCCAATTCGCAGAAACCTCCCGTAAGTCTCCAAAACGAAACACTCTGCCTAACTCAAAACCAGTTTTCTCTTTCATTTTGAGAAAATCGTGTTTACGAAGCAACTATAAACAAGTGTTTACGGAGTTCAAATGGAGGCCTAATTTAGACGATCCGGATTGAAAATAATGACGTAGAACAAGAGGAGATCCAATTTCATGATTAATTGGACCGATCGAAGCTTTGGAAGCGCAAACGATGCTTAATTACAAATTGCCTAATTTGGCAAAATTTGGACAAGCTCCGATCAGGCCCAAAATTGGTGGGCTGACTTATTTTCGCGCTGCAGTCTATACTCACACCCCGAGGTCATGACGCGTGGTGTTTTTCGGCCCGAAAGATTTGTTTAGTTCCTCAATTTGATTATTTTGCCGTTTTAAGAAAGTTTTGCTTCATTAATAACTCTTATACTGTAATTCCTTATTACAGTAGTTGGTTCTTTTTGGAAAAGTCATATTTTTCTTTCCTGTTTTTGATTTTAGGAGTTTCCTTAAATTATGGGACTTTTTATTTTTTGGCTTAATTTTCTAGGGTTTCGGGTTACACCTTATATAAAGGGTTGTAACCTAATGTTTTGATCAACTTTTGATCAATAATATTCAGACTTTGTCTCTTTCTCTTGTGGAGTCGAGTTTATCAATCATTTGATTAGTACACAACTAATCTTTCTTGTTAATTTTATTGCTTCAAATAATCTCTTAACGGTAATAAATTATCTATTACCGTTAAGAGATTATTTTTAATCCGGGCCATCCAATGCTGAAACAGATGGCTAAAATCACCGAATTCCATAAAGAGCCGCTTTACAACGACTCCGTAAATAAGTGTATCTTTTTTATTTTTTCAATGATAAATCGACCACACCTCCAACCACACTCCGTTCATGTGGGGATCTATGCATTGAAATCTTGGGAAATAAACTCATTTATTTTTTCTGAATTTGATGAGACAAAAAAGAGAGGAGGCGACTTGTCCCGCCGTCAGCTGTTAGAATGGCACCACCAGTCCACTCAACTGGATGCGCGACAACGCAGCAACCAAAGAAACTGATGGTTCAAATCGACGGAATAACAGAGGCACTACAATCACCGCACCGCACCGCACCGCACATGCGGTGACCGAAAATAAAATTTTATGGAGCCTTGTAAGAAATCAGCTCCAAACAATTTCGGTAGATATGTTTTTCTGAATTTGTAAGAGCAAAACTACGAATTTGTTTTATGTGAGTAGTTTGTGTGATTGTGCGTGTAAGGGTGTGTGTGATTGGTACACACTTTGAAAGGCATTGAATTAAGCAATATTTTGTCTCTCTCGTTGGCAGTCAGACGAGTACATATTCATAATGCCATAGCAATTACAGAGAAAACTTATTGGAGATCGAGCGCAGGAGTTTTAAAACCCAAAATGAACAAACCCTTCCTAACTACTATCTTAATTCAACCCTCAACACGGTGAAATAGCTTCAACATCTTCTGCCAAACATTAGTAAAACACAAACTTTTGAGCATAAACAGCTATGGAATTCATATAAAGATTCCTTATCAAATCCCAAACTTATAAACATCACCTTGAGACAGAACCCAGTTCACTACAATGTCAGACCTGCTCATGACTCCCTTACCAATAGCATTACTGTAGAAGAACACAAGACATTCGAAACAAAGTTCTGGTACTTCCACCAAGTTGATTTGTTTTTAGGTATCCTTCAACGTTTTTTGGGGTAAGAAAGATGAGCTTGAGATTGGTGGTATTCTTACATGTTGCCCCTGGCCGAACCTACAAACTTGTATTTCTCTCTCAAGCTCACTACACACATCACACAAAAAAGTACTATATTTCTCGCTTAGTCCAAAAGATCCTGTAAACACAAACGGAGCCCAATCCTGACCAATGCCAAATTCCACAGTTTCGCACCAAGCAACACCCCATTTATGCCGGTTCCACCACTGTTTTCTCCTCCTCCATCCCCCACACACCTGCAAAACAACATCACACTTTCAGCACCAAGAACCCTGCTTGTTAACCGCATAGCAGCAGAGAATGCTTTACATACAGTCCCTGTGAAAAGTTTCTCATCTTCCTAGGTAGAACTGTAACCTTTTTCCATCAATTTTCAAGCTGGATCGCTTGATCATTTTCCATCCAATCTTCTCGTATTTCTTTTAGCACATCAGTTGCCACCTAATAGGCTAATTGCATAGTGTATCCTCCAGTTCTTGTACATCGCTGCTAAAAATTTAAGAAAAAAAGAAGTGACCTAATCAACATAAACAATCCAAGAAATAGGTTAATGTGGTTTTCAAATCCTGGGAATGGATCAAAATTAAAGGCACTAATGGGAGATTTGTTCTTGAGGATGCCAGAGAGAGTCGTATTTTTTAATCTCTTTATGGATCAGAACCATTGCCATTGTGACTGCTACATATTGAGACAATGAAAAATAAGTATGTGGCACCTGCCAACCATCCTTCATAGAAGAAAAGAAAAGCGAACAGAAAATGAAAGCCATTTACCTTTGCAAAACGAGTCACAGCATAAGGCATTTTGAGAATACTAACTTGACTGCTATAAACATGGATTGTTGTTTTGGTCAGTGATTTGGCCTATACATGGAAATTATGTCTTCACACTTCAATTAAAAGAAACAAACCCTTAAACTGTATTCGCTAGAAAGAGAATATAACATTTTTTGCATGATCTTAGTGTTGTTCGTATGACTGCTCAGAGAAAAAAGATTACATGTTGCCGGTTGGTCTGATTTTCGTGCAGCGGTTCCATGGACAGGCAATGTCACGCCATGCAATTATTTAAAGGGTGTATCCAGCCAAGGAAATGCATTGTGGGTCTTTTAGTAGTAGCTATCAACATTCTTGAAAATAAGACAGACACCTTCGTCTTTCTAATGTAGAACAGGAAGATATAGACATAGATATAGAAAGATCAATGTAACATCGACTCCAGGAAATACCAAACATGCTGGTTTTGAAGAGGTAGACAAATTTGATAATTCTGATATGCGTCCTACACTGGAGGTTAACATAATGCAAATAATCTCAAGTACGAATCTAGCTCCTGTTGTTAAACAAAAAGGTGCAACCATTAAACATAAGCCAGAAAGAATGTGCGTATATTCGGGTTCAATGTTGGCGATGTCATGAACTACATAAGCTTTAGGGAAACCATCAGCCATGCATCGTATACGGGTTCAATGTTTGTTGTGCCAGAAATAGCCAATAAAGTGGGATGGTCGTAAGGTCAAGCTTTGTCTTGCTTGCATAGAAAACAAAGGATATGACATCATTCATGATGGTTGATACAACTATCAGCCATGTTGCTTTAGTTTTAACTCTCACTCTTATCCCGGTCTATGTGAAATATACCCCCTCTTAGACCACTTTCTCGGGGCCCACAACTCTAGATGACTCTTTCCTCAATCTCGATTAATCTATCCTCTTCACAACGCAATTTCAGAACAGGTCAATTCAAATTTAACTTACTGACCAAGTGTAAGCCCTCATGATTTCCATGGGCAACCTCATCTACCAATTCTGTTTTTTGTGTGCCGAAATAGATCATCTATCATTCAACTGAATCATCAACTTTTCAATCTTCATGGTTTGCTCTTTACTGCACAAAGTGACCGTAGAACTTGGATATGCAATCTTATCATGATAACTACCTCTTGTCCTTATTGCAGCTTAATCAAGGTTTACACAAGATGGAGAATCAATATAAGGCTCCACCCACAATAAGACTCTATGAATCTTTACTTGCGCGTTGCACTTGTAAATTTATCCACTTATCAATGGGACTCTCTTGGTCATATAGGATTTACAAGCTTCCTCTTACAAAAACCTAGGCCCTAAACCCTAAATTTTAGACCCTACACCCTATATCATAGGAAGTAGATGTTAGCGGACATTGTGACCCTTATATAAAGGTACAAAATGAATTCATGTTTTGCCTAATAATGACTTGTACTTCGGACAGTGTGACCCTTATTTGCTTGTTTCTTTTTGCTAAGCATGCTCTGCTTAACAAAATGAAGCTGAACTGTTTCTCTTTCCAACATTACAAAAACATACATCTCTTTTTAACATTTTCTTTCAAAGACAAATTAAATAAAAATGGCGCTGTTTTTAAGTAAACAAATATGTCCATTTACTATTCTTTCTCTTGACCCAAGAATTCCACCACGCCTACAATTGTCTGCCTTGTTTCTACTTTTTCTCCTTGGCCAATCTTCATTCTAAGCTTAACTAAGTGAGACGTTGTCCTCATGCAACTAAACCATAAGTTCATCAAGAAAAAGTAGTGAGAGTGGTGCATGGATTTTCTTCGTTGTCTCAGGAATGGCACTCATCTAAAAAACCAATAAAGGAACAATCGTCTTACTCGGAATTTGTTAAAAAGGATTTGTTTTTTAATTGTCAAAGGCGAAGACATTTTTCCCTTGCAGAACGTGATAGACACTACAAAAGCTAAAGACATTACTCGTTCAAAAACCAGTCAATCCCAAAGCTAATTCTAGTTTTAAAACTTCATGGCAAACATATATTTTCAAGTCTCAACAACCTAAAATTTGAAAAGGAAAAAAAGATCAAACAGATCAAACAAAATGTGGAAAACTCGTGAGTAACATATATTGTAATGTAATGTGCTTCAAAAAAAAAAAAGCATAATGTAATGTAATGTCAGCTCTTTAAGTTTTGAACCAAACAAAAAGAGTGGTGCAACTCTTGTTGACCAACCTTAAACATTTCTTACGATACCCGTTTTCTTTTTCTCCTCATGTCTTGAGCCCAAAAAGAAGAAGAAAATATAGGCTTCTCCACTTCAATTTGCTTTCCTGTTGTTACCTTTCAGCTTTCTCCAACCCAACACATTCCCACTTCCAAAAAAAAAAAAAATTTAGAAAGAAAAAAAAGGAACATAGCTGGAACAGAACTCAAATGGCACTAGAATCGGAAACAGAAGGAAAGTAGCACAACTAAATGAATTCACCAGTGTTTTGTTTTTATGTCAATAATCTTTGTGTGTAGCTGAATCGACCAGGCTAAGCAATCTTGACAAGTAACTAAGTATGAAAAGTTTAACAATGGCCCTCAGTTTTCGTGCTCATTATCAATAGTTGCTTGGGCTGCTCTCCTTTACCATGTTTGGGGTGAAAGGAATGGCAGAATCTTCAAAAGCTTTTGGAGCTCTGTTCAATAGTTGGAGATCAAAGTGCGAACTGATATCCGTGCATGTGTTAGTTCTTGGCGAGGAGTCAAGAAGTTAAGCCCTAACATGGCTCTTTGTTCTCGATGGAATGTGCCAGCTAAAGTTTTTGATAGCATGCAATTTTTTGTTGTTGGTTCCTTTTCTTTGTTTTATGATGTTCTGTTTTCAAGCTTTGATTGATGTCCATTTGTATGGTTTTGTTTGACAAGGGTATGCCCCGTCTTGTGTAATGTGGTTTGTTTTAATAAAATTTTACCTTACCCAAAAAAAAAAAACTAAGTATGAAGCCTTTAACATTCCATAGCATCAAAACCTTACATGGTGTATTCGTGAGAATTCATCTTATAATCAACGCCAAGTAGGCACCAACCTAATATGAATGGAAAGTAATCTATAGTGCTACACCAGTCACTTCTGATTACATCATATAAATACCTCCTTATCAAGAAGCACGTACGACAGAATCTGCGGCAAAAATACTACAAATTGGGCAATTAGCTGTAGGGCTAATATGCCTTTAGAAATAATAGAAGTCAAGAAACATGATTAGGAAAAAGTTTCATCTTGTTGGCAATGTTGTTTTAAATGGATATAATGAAGTAACCTAAAGAAGTTGTATGCCAAAACTTTTTTTTTTTTTTTTGCATTTCGAAATCCTTATTTTATACAGAAATGAATTACTCTAACAAAGAGGAAGTTTCTCTTAAGGACAAATGATTTTAAATTTCTCTCGATTGACATGTTCTCTGGATAAATAGCAACTGATACTCCCTCATCGCCCAAAAAGGCAAAAACTGTGACACAATATTTAAGTGTACTAAATGTTTCAATGAAACAATGGAACTACCACCCAAAAATGTTCAGAAATTAAATGGAAAGACCCTTGCTTCGTTTAATCCAATTGCAAATCCAAAAGGCCTAGAAACATTGAGGGATGCAAATAACACCTCCCCACAGGGGAACAATTGCCATGAATTGTGACAGTAAGACTGTTCATCAATTAGAGCATTCATAAGCAATTGGCATGAATTGGATTTTCTATAAGGTGAGGTCACTGTCATTGAAGCATTTTATCAAACAGTTAGTGGGCAAAATCATAAGAAAGGACTTGGTTCATATGTTTGCATTGCATGAGCGATTTGTTGCCTTCATATAAAACAATGGGGAAACATAAAAAGCAAATTAATGGTGAAATTTAAGCAAGAACAACCATCTTACTTCACTCGTGAAAAATGGATGCACGAACGAAGCAGAGGGAGGCTCTTCCACCCACAGGATTCATCAGACCAGAGAGAGAGCACCGTGGGCAAACGGCATACTGCCCTGTTCAGGGCGAAGTTATTGAATCTACAGGAATGAAAAATGTAATCATTCCCCATTGCCCGTCACAGATTTGCAAGATATTGTATACCACTTGCACGTAACAGATGCTGTCTGTAGAGGAATTACAGTAATTTCAAACTTTCGAATATTGGGTGCTGGGGGAAGACACAGTTTAAGATTGAACTTACTAAGCATTTTTTTGGCAGCGGGAACATTGGCAGTCAGTACGGTTCCCGAGACCTTAGTGTTGGTGAATGTCGGCGGGTCAGTGTTCCCGGATGTCGGTGGGTTAGGATCGTTGTAACAGTCGGACGTCGAAGGTTGGAGATGAAGATGGAAGGGAGTCAGAGAGAGTGTGCATTGAAGCTGTTGAACCGTTAGAGGGAAATAGTCCACATGGTAGTGCCAAATGGGAGGGTTTGGGCTAAATTGAGTATGCTGTAAGTGGGTTGGGTCTTTAATGGGTCATTGAGCCATTTAGATCCATTAACTATGAGTGTAATTACAGAGATTTACCGGCCGGTCTTCAAAATGTGTGCAAAATTCCCATTAAGGATTAATCAGGTTTTAATTTACGTGTAAGTCAAGTTAGCTCTAGAAAGTTACATTAATACCGTTCGCTCATCAACAAACAAACGAACGGCAATAACTTCGCGCAAACTTCAGTCATCTCATTCAAAATTTCTAGAATTCCAATTCGCGCGAACTTCGCTCTGTCTGGTTCCTGGCGATTTCGTAGGGTTTGCTGGCGATTTCCTAGGGTTGCTCGTGATTTAGGTATACTCTCTCTCTCTCTCTCTCTCTCTCTGGATCGATCGATCGCTTATTGCATGACATTGATTTTTTTTGGAATCGATTTTTGAAAGCTTATTCTGCTCTCTCTCTCTCTCTCTCTCTCTCTCTCTCGATTGCTTATTGCATGGCATTGATTTTTGATTTCTACGTTTATTTTTTGGAATCGATTTTTGAAAGATTATTTTGGAATCGATTTTTGAAAGCTTATTCTGCTCTCTCTCTCTCTCTCTCTCTCTCTCTCGATTGATTTTTGATTGTTCTGTTTTGTTGTCCACTTGTTATTGCTGCAATGTAATCTCTGATCTGTATTCCAGGAGAGTTAATTACGCCCCTGTGTTGATGATCTACTAGTCTTTGATTCAATCTGGCTAATTTACAGCATTTAACTTGTGCCTCTGAAGCTAATAGTCGAGAAAATTGAATTTCTATACAAAAAAGTTTATCCAAAACACTGTCAATTTTATCATGTTTACATTAGAAACTGTCAATTTTTCAATATTAAATTTGCAAACACTGTCATTTTACTGATGTCCTTTTGTTTTCCACTATTTTTGAAGAACAATATGGAGGATGCTATTGTGTTAGTATGCAAGCGTGGCGATAAAAGTGTTGCTATCATTTTGTCACAGAATTTGGATTTTCAGTCATTGGTTAGCAAGTTGTCTCACAAATGGAAGGATTTGACTCAAGGTTGCTTTGAAATATCTTATACACTAGATGGTCATCCAAACTGTGATGTTGATTGTGATGAAGATTTGATTGCTTTACATACTTTAGCAAAGAAGTTTAGAATCGGTCGTATTGATGTTTCTGTTCATGACTTGACTGGATCTAGTACTAGTTTGATTGTTGGAGAGTGTGGTGATAGATCTAGTTCTAGTTTGAATGTAGGATTGAATGTAGTAGGGTCTGGTGAGTTGATATCTAAAATTGACAATGGTTCTGAGATGACATTGTCGTTATATGATCAAGAAAGGAAGCAGTTGAAGTCAGATGCTTGGCGCATTGCGATTAAGGCAGTTGATCAGGTGTTTGTTGGTGGAGCTGTTGCTTTCCGCGACTCTTTATGCAAGTATTCGTTATTTCATGGCTTTGAATTCATTTATGCTAAGAATGATGCTGAGACTGTGAAAGCACGTTGTCGTACATTGCATTGCACATGGTTTGTAAAGGCCAAGGTAGAGAATCCAGGTGGACTGTTTAGGATAAAAAAGTTGATGAATGAGCATTCTTGTGGGGCTGCATCGTTGTCGACTAATAGTTCTCGTAGCAGTTCCGGTTTGATAGGAAGAATATTTTCAGAAGCTATTCGGTTGAGTCCGTCAAAACGTCCAGTGGATGTTAGGAAGGAGTTGAAGAAAGACTATGGGGTAGATGTGACTTATCGAAGAGCATGGATGGGTGTTGAGAAGGCTAGAAGTTTTGTGTATGGGGATTATACAAAATCATTTAAGGAGTTAAAAAGCTTTGTGGATTCCTTTAAAGCTTCAAATCCTGATAGCGTATGTGATTTAGAGCGTGATGAGGCCCGGCGTTTCAAGAGATTGTTTGTTGGGTTTGCAGCTTGCAAGCACGGGTTTGAATTCTGTCTACCTCTACTGTTTCTTGATGGAACGTTTCTGAAGGGAACTCACAAAGGATGTTTGCTCGCTGCTTGTGCTAAAGATGGCAACCGAGGTAACACTTCTATCTATCTTTTGTAGTGATGATGCTGCCGTTAGATAGTCTGTGGTTTTTATTTTTGATGTGAGTGAGAATCTTACCTGTTGATATACATATATCGGTGGCAGTTTGGTACCTGATCTAATGGTTTTGCTTTTTTTTTTTTTTAGAATAGCATCAAAGTTACCTGACATGTCAATTGGATACTTAGCTGCCTGTATAATTCCATTGATCTACGCGAAAGCTCCATGTAGAAATAAAACTCTTCATAGAATAGCATCAAAGTTGATCCGTCTTCTTCTCCTCCTGGAAACGTAATCGATCAAGGACTTCGAACCATGCATAACTTTGATTTTCAAACTTTTTTTTCCCCTCAGCAAAAGAAGTTTTATTAAACTCTGAAAATGGAACAGAATCTGTTAGGGCCCTGACATCCAAGTGTATGAGAAACGAGAACCTCATATCCAAGTGTATGGAGAAAAGAGAATCTGTTAGGGCCCTGACATCCTTGTCTCTGTCGTGGCTCATAAGTTTCAACAAATTCCAATCGCTTCCCTCAAACAAAAGATAGATGGTGGTAGTTGGTAGTGCAGGAGAGTGTTGTATGTTACAGAATCGGGCTCCATCCCTAATGACAGCTGGTTACACAAAACCATAGCAAACGACCTGAGGTGATGACTAGAGCAAAGCATCATAAACAGGCCACAGAGCAAAACAAACAAAACTTGGTACATAACCAAAACTTGCACAAGCACCAGATGGTTAGCATTTTGCTTTCATGATTTTATTTGTATATGCTGTATATTTGTATCTTCCATCCAATACAACCATCAGTCATTAATGATTTCCTCATTAAGCCTCATGTAGCAGTTGGATAGCAGTAGCAGCTAAGTAAAGAGAGGATAGCAGTAGCAATTTATGTTCTGTCCTATTGTGCTGGTTGCTATAAGAGAGAGCTTTATTTGTATATGCTGTATATTTGTATCTTCTATCTATCTTTTGCCCAATTGTGTTGTCCATATTTTCATTGGTTTAATGCTTTATCTGCTATTTATTTACTCCCCCTTTTGTATTGATTGTAGGTCTATATCCCATTTGTGTCGCTGTTGTCGATTCTGAAAATTCAAAAAATTGGCATTGGTTTATGTTGAAGTTGAGAGATTTTCTGGCTTTTGATAAGGAAGTAGTGTTTATATCTGATCGCCATGAAGGGTTGTTACGAGCTGTAGAATCTGTTTTCCCGTCTTCACCCAATTCTTATTGTCTACTTCATCTTAAAGCCAATTTAAGAAAGCATATGGGGGGGTTAGACACAAAAAAGAAGAAACATATTGTGGCCTTATTCCATAGGTGTGCTTGTGCAGCGAATGTACAAGAGTGTGACAAGCTTTTGAGTAAACTCAAGCAAGATGGTGGAGTAAAAATTACTGAATTTCTGTCAAGATTGGAAAATGAACATTGGTGTCATCCTTATTTCCCAGGAAAAAGATATGGTGAGTTGACTTCCAATCTTGTTGAGTGTTTTAATAATTGGATAAGAAAGGAGCGTCGATTGCCAATAACTCAACTTGTTGATAAGATTAGACTAAAGTTAATGGACCAAATGTGTGATAGGAGGGAGTTGGCAGCAAAGTGGAAAACTGTTATTTGTCCAAAATGGGACAAGAAACTGGTTGAGTTGTTTGGTCTATCGAAGACATGGAATGTAGTTAGGGCAAATGGAGATTTATATGAAGTGCAGTCTGATCCGTCAGTTAGTGTTGACATTGCGCGTCGTAGTTGTTCTTGTGGAGATTGGCAGCTAAACATGTTCCCGTGCGTTCATGGTGTTTGTGCATTGAAGAAAAGTAAGAAGGACTTAAATGATTACATGGAACATTGCTTCTTCTCTGAATCTTATCGTGAGGCGTATTCGAAATGCATCAATCCTGTACCTAGGATTTGGCAGAATATTGATCTTGATACTGCTGATGATGTTCTTCTTCCTCCACTGTGCAAGAGACCTCCTGGACGACCTCGGACAGAAAGGATACCATCAACAGGAGCAAAGACCAGAAAAGTTACTTGCAGCAGGTGTGGACAGGTTGGTACACATAATAGGGGAACTTGTAAAGAGCCTTTGGAGAGTTGAGGCTAGAGGTATAAAGTGGAGCAGGTGTGAGAAGATTGCTAGGCACAACAGGACAACTTGCACAAAGGATTTGAGAACTTTTGGGATTTTTGTTTAGAATAAGAGAGCAGGAATGTTCTTCCACAATCTCAATAAGGATTCTTGTTTGACATTTGCTTCAAAGAATGACATTTTCATTTGAGAACTTCAACATATTTTTCAATTGTCGAACTTCAACATATTTTTCAATTGTCATGTTTGGACTTCGTTTTAGGAGTGATGATGCTGTTATTGTGACTGTTTTTTTAAAAGTGCTTAATAAATATGTTTTTTCATTACTGTGGTTATGTTCTGCTGATGAATTGAGATTCTGGGATGCTTAAAAGACTTGATTTGAGTTTTAACCATCTATCGGGTTCAATCCCAACAAGTTTAGCTAACATTACCCAGTTGGAAGTTGTAGATGTTCAAAACAATTGTCTCACTGGTGTTGTTCCTCCTGGTAAGTTTTTTTCCCTCCCTCCTTGTTCATTTTAATTACATTGGTCTCATCCAAATCTAGTTGTTGTTGTCGGTTAAATTTTATCACTTCCATTTACTTGGATTCTGGTTGCATATCTAAATTGACAGTAACTTTTTGGTGGGTTCACTCAGGCTTTGAAAGGACTGAATGGAGGATTCAATTGGAGTAATAATCCAGGTTAGTGTGGTGTTGGGTTTCCATCATTGAAAGTCTGCACTGGTTGGGACCAGGTTGGCAAATGTGTTGGGTTTGCATTTTTTGAAGTCGCATCATCTCAAAATGGTTTTGAATTGATCGATATCTTTTAGTTGGCTAGAATCTTTCGCTTATAGCATCTTATGTATTCCGGAGTACAACTAATATTTGTTGGCACATTTGTATATCACTAACAAACTAAGCCATTTTCGTAACCAATATGTAATTGTGTAACCAACTCATACCCACTAAAAAGTGAATATAGTGTTGAATTGTGAAGTTCTGAAACACAGGATGCCACTGCCCTCTTGTATTGTGAGTTTATATGGTTTGCATATCGCACCCTACATTTTTTGTTATGCAATATCGCCCCCATTTTAAATCAGCAAATCATGTTCCGATTACTGGATTTCGTGTCTTTTTTTAAAAAAAAAAACTTTCTCGAGCAATCTTGTTTTATTTTTTTGGTTGAAGGTGTGTTTGATGTGTTAGCATACACCCATAAGGATGTTGCAGTACCATTCACCTGGGTTGAGAGTGACCCCAAACTGATAGCAAATCCACAAATGGTGAAATTGCATTCTTTCGACACCAAGGTAACAATTGCCCAAGTTATCTTTGTAGAGCTCTTCATTGCCAGATTCTTGTTGAGTATGGGTTTTTGGGTTATATGCAGATTCATAAGATTGACACTCTAGTGTCGTACAAGAACGATGAATGGGACGAGCAGTGAGAGTCACTGCTCTGGTCTGGTGTGAATCACTGATTCAGATTTCTAAGTGCACTTTTTTGCTTCTCTTTTGGGTGTGAGTTGTGAGCACATTTTCCTTCAAGTACTCAGGTGAATCATTGATTCACATTGACATTGTAAGTGTGGTAGTAGAAGAAGAATTGAGAGATGTATTGTTGTGTATCCATATCTCAGGATTTAATATGGAATCTTAAAAGCCAGTAGAATATCTTGCTTTCACTTTATTCTTCTTGTACTAGTGCATACTGCATAGTCTCAGGGCCATTATCGCAATGTCGGATCTACAAAAAAACTAGCATCAACAGTAATGATTTGCTGTTACTTGCAATACTAATGACATAAGTAGTACTTCCTTCTTTGATTTCTGGAGCAAAAATAAAAATAGAGAGGGTGATGGGGGGAAGATATTTGCAATCATCTGTTCACTCTACGATCCTCGAACTATGTTCAAAATAAGAGCAAAGATTGTTCAGTTCTATTCCCCACTGCACACGAGCTGCCATTTTTAGGTTTTAAGATCATCCAATGTTACAATCTTCGTGCATCCATTATACTCTTTGAGATGTGTCCAAAGTCACGTAAATCATCTTCATTGTAGAAAGTCTCGTCATCTGTGTGGACTGGCATGTGATCCAATTGCTTGAATAGGCGCACTTCAATTGTCAAGCTTGACAACAGGAAACTCAGATTACTCCCAACTATAGAAAAAGTGATAACCTTAGTGGGGTGGGGTGGAGACCTATGAGGGGCACCTTTCAGGTGTGGGAAGCTTGTTTAACCTCTGTATTCATCTTGTTGTTTATCTTCCCGTCTAGGGGCACTGCGTTTTCAAAAGCTTCCAGTCGAACCGAATCCTTTTTCAATCCATGTTAGACCATATAGCAATAATAGAGTCTTCATGGTGGAATAAATTGCATCAACCTGAGCTAATCTCGGCTATTAACCTTTTTGGTCCCCAAAGTATTGAAAAAATCTCATTTTAGTCCCCAATCTACGATTAGGAGACATTTAGTCCCCAACGTTTGTAAATGTGTACCAATGTAGTCCCCAACACCTCACGCCGTTACACCAGCGTCAAAACGAGGGGCACGTTTGTCATTTCCCCTCCCCTCAATCCCTACTCCCTACGAAGGTCTGCTCGTACAGTAGACAACCCAAACGGAATCCATGGAAACTTCACCAAATTCGTAGAACCCATACAACCGTTCGACAAATCCCGCCGGAGTCCCCAAACAAATCCAGAATCTGCCGATTACAAGTGTGGACGGACAGAGATTACAAGTTTCGGAGTTTGATCATGGACAATGCAGGTGGAACAGGTACGAATTTCTCTCTGGTTTTGAAGGGTTTGTTTGATCGAAGTAGTAAATTGTGTTTAAACGAAGTGAGCTCTGGTTTTTTTCCCTTTGAGACTACGAATGCAGTACAGGAGGCTTAAAAAAGGGCTCCTTTTTTTGTTTAATTTTTGTTTTACACAACGTATATATTTAGTGGAGAGTAAAAAATAGTTTTGTTCCGTTTTTGTTCTTGTTTTGCACAATGTGGTCCCAAAAGTTTGACCCGTTGGCCTTTTGCAGGGGCTAATTCAGACCCTTCTTTGTATTCAATGGAAGTGCATCATGGGGGTAGATTTAGTAGTACACCCATGAAAGTTTACACTGGGGGTAAGATTGACACATTTACTGAACTAATCCCAGATTTTATATCAATGTTGGAAATGGAGGCCATGGCCAAGGACCATCTTGGGTATTTTGGCCGTGTGGCCTTTTACTATAAAAAACCTGGTCTTAGTTTGGACAAAGGCCTTGTGCCTTTTAGTACTGATAAAGAGGTATACAAAATGTTGGACTTTCTGGATAAGGATAGGGTAGCTAAAGTGTACTTAGAGCATGAAGCACCAGATGAGGCTTTACTTGAGAGCCAGGTGGGTAGTTCCAATGCAGCCCATCAGAGTGACCCACATAGGATATCTGGAGTTGAAGTTTGTGACCAAACCCAAGAAACTACTTTTGGTAATGCTGGGCCTAGTGATATTGGGCCTACTGATTTAGAGAATGGGTTTGGGTTTGAACAACTGCTTTTGGACTGTGGTGTTGGGTTTGACATTGAGTTTGGGTCAGATGAGAACAATGTAAATGGGGCAGAAGGTGTTGAATTAGGGTTTCAAGCCACTGAGCAGTTAGAGGGGTATAAAGATAGGGTTGTGTTGTCAGGGGAAGACTCATCTTTGCCATGGCAGCAATTCAAGAAAGAAATTCAGATACAAAGGCTTTCATCCATGGTTGCTATTCCAAGGGTTCATACTTGAAGGCATATGAACCATTGATCAAACCCATCAATGGGTACAAGATGTGGCCTAAGACTGGATTCACTCCAGTTCTTCCCCCAAATGAGAGAAGGAAGGTTGGGAGGCCTAGAATGAAAAGAATTAGAGGTCCTGAGGAGTACCTCAATACACAGCACCCACACAAGATGACTAAAGTTGGGCAGAATTCAGTGTTTTGTAGGAGATGTGGACTTCATGGACACAATAGGAGGACCTGTAGTGTACCATTGGCAGAACAAAGGGTGCAGAATTGCAGAGGTGGTGGGAGGGGGAGTGCTGATGGTGGGAGGGGCAGAGGTAGTGGTGGGAGGGGCCAAGCAGATGTGCAACCATCAACTGTGCAACCACCAAATGTGCAACCAGGCATAGAAGCACCAGATGTGAGGGGTAGAGGTAAGGCTGTCAGAGGTAGAAGCAGTGGTAGGAGGGGCAGAGGAGGAAGGGCTGTGACAGAAGGTGCAGGTGTTGTGCAAGGAAGGGGTGCAGGCAGAGGAGGTAGGGCTGTGAGAGAAGGTGCAGTTGCTGTGCAAGGAAGGGGTGCAGGCACAGGAGGTAGGGCTGTGAGAGGTAGAGGAAGAAGGGGTGCAGGCAGGGGGCTTGCAACTCAGGTGATACTTATGTCTTTGGTTAAAAAAACTCCAATGTATATATTATGGTATCTTACATTTGTTACCTCTTTTTGTACAGGTCAATACTCCAACAAATTATGATCAAGCAACTCAAGGATCACAAATCTCAACTATGACACAGGTTAACGTAAATGTGAGGGGAGTTACCAACAAGTATGGTGTGAAGTTGATGCTGCCAAGGTCATGAAGTTTGGTTGGATATGGTAACATTGTAATACACTTCTTTTGGATATGGTACCATATGACTGTTTTTTGATATGGTACCATACTTATGGTAGAATGGTGTTATAAACTTGTTTTTGAATTTAGTAGGAAGGGTATGTTAAGTTATGTTGTGACAGTTTATGGTACGTACCATGATTGTGCTTATGTTGTGTGTTAGTGACAGTAGAATGACTATGTAAACCTTTATGTTGGGCAAAACCAGGTTATGTTATGCTTTCCCAGTTGAAGTTTATGTTCAGGTTGCTTATGTTCATTCTTTGCCTTCCCAGTTTATGTTTCTACTGATTCAGGTTGCTTATGTTCATGCTTTGCTTTCCCAGTTCAAGTTTTGACAGTTTTATGTTGCTTATGTTCATGCTTTGCTTTCCTCATGCTTTGACAGTTTTATGTTGTTCAGACTGCTTGTGGTTAGGGTAGTGCACACACATACTACTACATTACAACTATGAAATTGCTTCTGGTTAGGGTAAAAAGTGACACAAACTGCTATCAAAAAGGGGCAGGAAATCTTGCTTCATTAGATCACGGCATTACATCAACACACTTCCCTCCCTACCACACTACTACTACACATCCACCCCACTTCATTACACAAAAACAACCTTCCACATTACAACAACTAGTGCATAGCACTTCATTACCCTACTGCTACTACTAGTGCATGGTACATGACCCTTGACCCTTCACTTGAACTTGCAAAACAGAACCAAACCACTGATCCACATAACCCAGCTCAGGATCAGTGCAAGCCAGAGAGAAATGGCCTTCTTCTTCTCCCTCTTAATCACTGCTTCATGCTTTGACAGTGACCTAAGCAGCCCAGGGATTACCACTTTTGACCTTTCACACATTGGGGGATCAACCCAAACAAAGTAGCCACAAGCACCTTTCTCCTGCCAAAAAATAAACAGAAATGCAGTCAGCCATAAAGGGAAAAAAACCTAGTTTTCAAAGCCATGGATATGTCTAAAGTATAGAAATTAGTTACCCCATATCTCTCACATCCAATGAACCTTCTCCCAGGGTTGGAGTCAGTCCAAGAGCAAGTGATTTTTCCAACCTTTCGGCAGTAGCAGAACTGGGTGTTGTCCATTTTCTTCTTCTTTTTCTGCCTTGTTTTTTTGCTATTGGAGAGAGAGAGAGAGAGAGGGAGAGGGTAACAGAGGGTGGCGCCCTTATTCTATATAAAGAGGGTTGCTGGTGTGTGGTTTTGGCGGGTTAAAGGGTTGAGGGGAGGGGAAATGACAAACGTGCCCCTCGTTTTGACGCTGGTGTAACGGCGTGAGGTGTTGGGGACTACATTGGTACACATTTACAAACGTTGGGGACTAAATGTCTCCTAATCGTAGATTGGGGACTAAAATGAGATTTTTTCAATACTTTGGGGACCAAAAAGGTTAATAAGCCGCTAATCTCAAAAGATCTTGATGCGCATCCAACCCTGAAAGCACTTAAAAGGCTGCCCAGTGTTTTTTAAAATGACAGTGTTTTAAACACTGTCAATTTTCTAAAATTCACAATGTTCGCATAACAATAAAATGACAGTGTTTGAAATATAAAATTAACATTGTTTGGAGTTGATTTTATTAATTTCATTTCCAAACACTGTCAATTTTGTCAACTTTAAAAAAAAATTCACAATATTCGCATAACATCAAAATGACATTGTTTGAAATGTAAAATTAACGTTGTTTGGAGTAGATTTTATTTACAATTCACAGTGTTGGCATAACAAAAAAATGACAGTGTTTGAAATGTAAAATGACAGTGTCTTAAACACTGTCAATTTTCTAAAATTCACAATGTTCGCATAACAACAAAATGACAGTGTTTGAAATATAAAATTAACATTGTTTGGTGTTGATTTTATTAATTTTATTTCAAAACACTGTCAATTTTGTCAAGTTTAAAAAAGCTAACAATGTTATTCGTAAAAAAATAACAGTGTTTGAAATGTAAAATTAACGTTGTTTGAAGTAGATTTTATTTACAATTCACAGTGTTGGCATAACAAAAAAATGACAGTGTTTGAAATGTAAAATGACAGTGTCTTAAACACTGTCAATTTTCTAAAATTCCCAATGTTCGCATAACAACAAAATGATAGTATTTGAAATATAAAATTAACATTGTTTGGTGTTGATTTTATTAATTTCATTTCAAAACACTGTCAATTTTGTCAAGTTTAAAAAAGCTAACAATGTTATGCGTAAAAAAAATAACAGTGTTTGAAATGGAAAATTAACGTTGTTTGGAGTAGATTTTATTTACAATTCACAGTGTTGGCATAACAAAAAAATGACAGTGTTTGAAATGTAAAATGACAGTGTCTTAAACACTGTCAATTTTCTAAAATTTCCAATGTTCGCATAACAACAAAATGATAGTATTTGAAATATAAAATTAACATTGTTTGGTGTTGATTTTATTAATTTCATTTCAAAACACTGTCAATTTTGTCAAGTTTAAAAAAGCTAACAATGTTATGCGTAAAAAAAATAACAGTGTTTGAAATGGAAAATTAACGTTGTTTGGAGTAGATTTTATTTACAATTCACAGTGTTGGCATAACAAAAAAATGACAGTGTTTGAAATATAAAATGACAGTCTTTTAAACACTGACAATTTTCTAAAATTCACAATGTTCGCATAACAATAAAATGATAGTGTTTGAAATATAAAATTAACATTGTTTGGAGTTGATTTTATTAATTTCATTTCCAAACACTGTCAATTTTGCCAACTTTAAAAAAAATTCACAATGTTCGCATAACATCAAAATGACAGTGTTTGAAATGTAAAATTAATGTTGTTTGGAGTAGATTTTATTTACAATTCACAGTGTTGGCATAACAAAAAAAATGATAGTGTTTGAAATGTAAAATGACAGTGTCTTAAACACCGTCAATTTTCTAAAATTCACAATGTTCGCATAACAACAAAATGACAGTGTTTAAAATATAAAATTAACATTATTTGGAATTGATTTTATTAATTTCATTTCCAAACACTGTCAATTTTGTTGACCTTGCATTTGCTTATGTATAATTCTAACTTTTTCCTCCTTGCCTTCTGTATAATTCATAACAACAAAATGACAGTGTACAATTGGTGCTTTTGTACTCACACATCCAAATCAAAAGTTAGAAACCAACTGACAAGCCGACCAACCTTCAGCAAAACTCAAAGAGGAAAAGTACAACGAACTAACTCAAAACACCAGTCACAATTTCGACAACGGGGAACAACCACTAGAATTCCAGGATTGACATGACCACAAAGCAATGTCCAATTGAAAAATATAACTCAACCTTACTAAACTGATCTAAAAACACAATCTAACTACTGTTATGTAGTAGCTCGGGGGTCACCCGGATGGGGAAAGGAAGAATTTGGTTTCTACATTACAATGTAGCAAAGTAGGCTAACATAAAGGGCAGCCAATGCCGCAGTTTCATTTCTCCATACGTCCACCTGCCCCAAATTCAGTCCACGAGAGACTGTCAAACAAAACACCCCCCAAATTGGGAAAGGACGTGTGTAATTCAAACCTTACACGAGCAGCATCTGTCTATCGCTTATTGAACACAAAACACAAACCAAGCTAAAAATTTAATTTCTGAGTACAACAATAAAGGATTCCAGTCCCTTAGCTCATCATCAGACACAATATAACCAGTAAATGTTCCACAAACTGTATTTCCCTACATACAAAGTGAACCAGATGATGCTCTTGGAATATGCCATACGGTTAACACTGCTTAAAATTTACATGCTCTTGGAATATGCCAAGTGTTCAAGTGCTTTACTTCATCTACACTTTCTAGCAAAAATTCTCAGTCAAAAGGAAGATTGTACTCCAGTAGCCAATTACCAAACAGTTAAAGCTGTCTTAAAAATTGAAAAAATGATAGTAGAATTTTGTCCCAACCTTTCTCCGGACTCATAGTGACTTGCTTGTGTCGTTGAGGAATAAATGTATAAGCTCTGCTCTGATCTGCCTACACTCTTCCATTGTTATTTTACTGGTTTGCTCTTCATTGTTGATGTACTTCTTCATGATTGAAATGACAACAATTCCACAATCAACACTGCAAGAATTCAAAATTCACGTAATCAACATTGGGAAATAACATTAGGAATTCTAATAGTTGAGGTTTTTTTTTTTTTTTTTTTTGCAAATCAACAGATACAGTAACAATACTTTCCTTCCCACTGGTTGTTGGAGCGAATTTTTCTCTATCTCCGCTGTGTCAAGAATGGTTGCTTTGTGCACTTCTCTTGTGTCAATATTGATGTGAGACGCAACAACTTTTCTCTATGAACAAGAAAAACAGTGTACAACTACTTAATAGTATTTTTAGAATTAATTTTAGCATATTCGATTAAGAGGTTTGCTTACCAAATGGGTTGTTGCATCACAGTATTCATCTTTTCCATTTCTGTGCAAGATAGAATTGTAGAATTTCCAGTGTCCTTCCCATTTATCAAGCACAAGCAGTGTCCAATGGAATCGAATAAGTATGGGAAAGAGAAGGAATCTTGTTGGCAAAGAATTTCGCATATTACTTGCAAGCATCCTCTTCACTTGCTTTTCATCTTTGTTTTGAATCACATCCTGATTACAGGAGAAAAACCAAAATCAAAATTAAGCTGTTTGTGAAACATTAAATTTGGTTTTTTTGTAGTGCTAGTTTCTTACCAAGAAAAAGCTGTTGAAGATGAATGATTTTGGTTGTGGAGTTTCCAATGAAAATGCTGGTTGTGCGTTGATGTGATGTTGCATGAGGACATGCGCATACGCATCTACACACTGTTAAGTAGTAGTTAAAAAGACTCCAAAACAGGTAAAATTCACAGCTAATTAACATAACAGTCTACACAAAAAAATAATAGTCTTTAAACATTTTAGAGCAACAAGATTGTCGCATGATCTACTCTATGAGTACACACAAATTTGTGATCAGCAAAGTGAACATAGCTAAGCATTTTTGTAACTGTAAAACATGCAACTACTTGGCTGCCCATATTTGGGATTACTGTCCAAAAGTCTCAATGATCAGAATATTTTTTTGGTGGTGTCATTGAAGAGCTTTTCAAAGACAAATAGTCTGGTGTGTGTAGACACCTCCCAGACGGGACATCGCCATACAGTTGTATCATCACTGTGTTCGCTCAATCGGTTGCTCGCTTCATAAACCAAGATCGTGGATACTTCCATGGCTAAAGGCATCGCCACACGATAGCGGTTATCATCAAAACAGAGTCGCCACCTAGTTTGTTAAAGTTAGGAAAACAGATAGAGATTCTGGATACGGAAGCCAAAAGTACAGTAAGGGGAAGGTGTTAGGCACCCCTCTCTGCCTAGCCGTGAGGCTAGCCCATAATCATTCAACATAAGACATATAAATGCTTTATTTAATCCATACACACAGTCTATTTTTATGCCTTAAACAGTTAATAAGGTGAGCCGAGACAATAAATAAGCATGCGTCAGAAAGCAGTAAACAAATCAAAGCTGTGCCAGCAGATCGATCATTCGGCCGGCGAATGGATGTCGCGGCTGAGGGATCACGCTGAGATCAATATACCGGCCGAGGCATTGAAGCCCCGGCTGGTGTTCTTCCTCACACCAGACAGAAAGTTTAACGATCTAACAAAACGTTAAAATTAAAGACAAATACGATAAATAAGCCAAACCAGAGGCCGTTGGGCCTCACCACCTTGATCCCTCAGTTGCTTGATTGCTTCGGATCGATCGGGATTGACTGATTCATTGCTTCTTGGACGAAAACCTAGGGCTAGGGTTTGAACTCCGGGGTTGGATCGTCTGATTGATGGCCGCCTATGGAAGGTTGGGGCTTTTGCAGAGAGGGTTTTTGGGAGTGTATAGCCAGAATTTCGTGGCTTGAATGTGTATAGATTTGAGGATTTTCGTTGTATTGTGGTCTCTATTTTCGGAGGCCAAAGGCCTCTTTATATAGGCAAAGGGATGACACACTTCGTCCAATCAAATCACGGGGTTACAATTGCATTTGCATTGTAACTCGAACTCTTCAACGTAATCCCTGAACGTAGCCCGAACGCATCGGAGAGGCGGTGGATCGATCAACCGACAGAAGGTTCGAGAGTCTGGAAAAAGGCCGATCTGGCGGCCGAGCAAAGGATGTCACGGCCTGGAAATGGATGTAGCGGCCGAGCCATTGATCTGGCGGCCAAGGCTTCGATCTCTCAGGGAGATTTTGGGTGCAACAGGTTGCTCGGGTGAGGAATGGATGTTAAGGCCGTGAAATCGATGTTGCGGCTGGTCGATGGATTTTCCTAACACACTACACTTCTGTCTGAAAGGCTATTTGGCTCTGGATTGGGTCATCTAAGTGGCTCAAAGTTCGTACCATAAGTCCATGGGTTTCATCAAAAAGAAATCAGCAATCATCGAATCCGTATCATCATCGGGATGGTCCCAATGTGGGGGTTGAAATAATCGTTAGGCCAAATTGGGGTGTCTACAGATGCCCCTCTTTGACTGAGCTCAGACGGATCGCGAGACATGTTTGAGTAAAAGTCAAAGCTGTAAAAACAGCTCAATTTGGTCCAACCACTATTCCAAGGGTTTTTGAAAAAAGTTTTGTTATGGTCGGGCCGGGAGGCTGCCTACGTATTCCTCAAGGGAAATTCAGACCAATCGTAGTTCTGGGGCAATAAAAAGAAAAAGTTTGGAGGGTTAGAGACAAAAGACGTACCTTCGGGCTTTAAAAGCCGTAGTGCGACGTACCTGGATAGTGCCAGGATTTTGGCAGAGAGTAGTTGAAGGAGCACGAGGCTGCCGGGAAATTGTGGAGAGCGTCCTTAGTATTTGGGGTAGATCAATACACAACGAGTGCGTTGGCTCTTCTTGATCATCCTTACTTTGGCTGGGGAGCTTGGTAGCGTAGTTCATCCT
Organism: Rhododendron molle; assembly: GCA_025413875.1. Classification (NCBI taxonomy): domain Eukaryota; kingdom Viridiplantae; phylum Streptophyta; class Magnoliopsida; order Ericales; family Ericaceae; genus Rhododendron; species Rhododendron molle. The sequence goes on from CM046391.1 coordinate 51,653,897, forward strand.
TTCGAATTAACTTGATGGAACTGATGTAATTGGGTGGAGTCCAAACCATCTGCTGGTGATGAATTGGATGCCGGCGGAGAGCTTCTTTTAGTATTTTGGGGTAGATCAATACACAGCAGGTGCGTTTGCTTTTCTTGATCATCCTTACTTTGACTAAGGGGAGCTCAGTAGAATAGCCTATCCTTACGAATGAGCTTGATGGAACTGAAGGGCGGAGCTGGTAAGGTGAGAGCCTGAGGAGTCGGCACTTAGAGCTTGACGTGATTTGAACCGAGGTGTAGAACCAGTTGCATTCTGATGGTCTGGAGCTTTCTCGTCATAAATTTTGGCTTCGAGCCAAAGGATCGAGGCACCGGGTTGATCAATAAAACCGAGGCTTAGAGCCGGTTGATTTGCAAGATTGACCTGTTTCGTGAATAAAAGATATGCATATGTATATGATGATAGTGGTTAGATATGAGCAGATATGATGATGCAGGACTCGATGATAACAATGGTGATGCAATATGTGCACGGGCCGTGCGTGTGTGTTGATTTAAGCATAAAGCTTCTTTCAAGTTCCGGACATGAGCACTCGGGCTTAGAGCTCGAGCATTCGGACGGGAATCCGAGCATTCAAAGTACAGGCTTGAGCATCCAAAGACGCAAAGCTGGTTGGGCATCCAAACGTAGAGCTTGTGCATTCAAGGTATAACCCTTAAGCATTCGAACGTCGAGTTCGAGCGTCCAGTACACAGTGGTTGGGCATCCAAACGTAGAGCTTGTGCGTTCAAGTACAGGCTTGAGCATTCAAAGTACAGGCTTTGAGAGCAGGTGATATGGCGTTGTTGAGTAGTGAGTCTGTTGAGTTGTTGAATATTCCATCTTCCATCTTCCACGGGGTTTGATTTGTTCTTCTTGCTTGGAATGCTTCCAAGGCCAGTTCTGAGTATGCTCGGGACTCTCCCCAAGGCTAGTTCTGAGTATGCTCGGGACTCTCCCCAAGGCTAGTTTTGAGTGTGCTCGGGACTCCCCCCCAAGGCTAGTTCTGAGTATGCTTGGGACTCCTCCCAAGGCTAGTTCTTAGTATGCTCGGGACTCCCCCCAAGGCTAGTTCTGAGTATGCTCGGGACTCCCTCCAAGGCTAGATCTGAGTATGCTTGGGACTCCTCCCAAGGCTAGTTCTTAGTATGCTCGGGACTCCCCCCAAGGCTAGTTCTTAGTATGCTCGGGACTCCCCCCCAAGGCTAGTTTTGAGTATGCTCGGGACTCCCCCCAAGGCTAGATCTTGACCCTATTCCACTTCGATTCTGTCGACTTGTTGACCCAAAATGCCATAAGGCTTGTGAAATGCTTCGGCTATTATGGCCTTCACAAATTTTCATCACCTTGACTGACGGGGTGATTCACACATACGCTCTAGGAGATTTCCATCGCCTCCTTTGGCAAATTCGACTTGTTTTGAGAGATTTCCATCGCCTCCATTAATGGGGTACCTTCCGGAGGTTGAATGCTTTCTGGAAGCTGCTTACACAAATGCCTTCTGGAGAGCTTCAGTAACACGAATGCCTTTTGAAGAGCTGAAGTGTGTACTAGGTTATTGTGAGCTTCATGCAGGTGCTTTTTCTTGTTGGCTGTTGGCTTAAAACTGCTGAGCGCGAGGCTGTCTGAGTGTAGAGTTGCTGATATGGAGATGAAAGCATGAAGCAAGGAGCTTTGAAGATGCAAAGTGCGAAGCCACTTTAATGTTGCTGATATGGTGCCAATTGTAAAGTTGGCTCAGGACTAGTTATGAAGCTATCTTCCAGCTTCTTTGACTTAGCTTTGTCAGTTATAGACACACAGCTTGATGTGGTTGATCCTGATCGCTTCAAGGACAGAAATCCAAGAGAATCCTGCAATCCACATTTGAATAGTTCAGAAAACAGCAATGGATAGGAAAATATCATGCAACAGGCTTGGAGTCGACCACAGGCCGAAGTCCTTTTATGCTGACTGCTAGAGGCAGGACCACTACACTTGAAGAACCCTAGTTCAAAAGCTTGAACGATTTTGGGTGACATAGATTGCAATGCAACACATAGGCATGTTAATTTGGAGTATTTAAAAAGAAACGCAAGCCCCCTGTTTAGGCCATGAATGCTTGACCCTAGCTCAGTCGTGCATGATGACAATGATCTTATTGGCCCTAGCATGTGGTGTAAATAATAATGAATGTGAGTGAAATGTTTCTGTTTGGCGGAGATCTTGGCATGCCCTTGACAGTGCTGTGTGACAGCATTCCACAAAAGAGTTGAGGTGTTCCCCCAGGATATGACGCTTCTCAAGCTGAGCTTTCTTTAAGTGTGTTGGCAGGGAGGTAGACGTTACAGTGCATCCCTTGGTTGCCCTTTATTTCTTGTATAGAGATGATGGCCATGATGCCTTGATGAACCTGCCTTGCTTGAGCATAAGAACAACTCACACTTGGGGTTAGCTCGTGCAATCAAGACAACTACTTCCATTAAGCAGCCATAATGACATACGCATGAAATACTAGGATGCAAAGGACAGGGTGATAATGATATGCAAACAATTCCACAATGTATTCTGGACATCTCAACTTTTGAGCATTTAAGCTAATGCTTCTCTTTGATTTAAGGAGACCAAGAATGACTTTAAACCAGTTAAGTGTCTGGCAACACTGCTGAAAATATTGTTTGACCAAGGGCCCATGTAGCTACACTCATCATGAATTGAGAAACTCATTTTATCTCCTCGAAAATTTGTAAAAGCAATTGTGCTTGTATTGCTGTGTCAAGAATGTTTAGGATAAAATTAACTTTGAAAACTTTTCCTTGAGGACTTCAAGGTCATATTATTCCATCCATGCTCCACACTTACGTCATTCAATCATCAAAAGATATAGAACTATTTTGCAAACCTATGCCCCTAGTCAATTAGGTGAGTTTGTTGCTTTGAACTTTGATTTGGTTGACTTGAGTTGGATTGATAAGCGCCCACTGAGACCCATATAAGAGGTTGGATACTTTTGAGAGAGGTGCTTAAAAGGAAACATAGGCATACCCCCTTGTCTCATGTAACTCTCCATGTTGTTTGATTTGCCAAGATGATGCAAATTTCGGGATTCTTGCCCTTCGTGCTAAGTTCCACATTGGTGATGCCCCCTAGTGTCTAGGACCTTGCTACTAAGTCATATTTCTCAATCTGAAAGAACTTTGTTATGGACCATAATGTAGGCTTGGGTTTTGGTTTGAGAAAGAAGCGGATGTAAAGGCTCAAACCTAATTTCTACTTATGCTTGGGTTTTAAAAGCTAGTAGCCATCTTCAACATTTTTATCAACTCTTGCTGTCTCTTGCCATCACTTTGTATGAAAGAGTTAATTTCTTCAAAAATGGCCTTTGCATGGATTGGAAGAGTTGTTTCCTTAAAAATGCCCCTTGTATGACGGGGTGCTCATTCTTTCATTTGATTTTTCTTTCATCTCTCCTTGTATTTTTTTTATTATTTTTTTTATTTTTATTTTTTTTTGTATTTGCCCCAGTGTAGGGGATGGCTGCCTAGCAGGCTTTTCAAAGAGATTATCCAGAGGCTCGACGTGGTTAGCAAGGAATAAGTGTTTGGGATAGAGAAATGAATGCATTTCTTCATCTTGAAACATACGACAAAGTGACAGGAATCCTAGCCAAGAGATTTAAGAGCTTCGATATTTAACCAAGCGAATCCTTTGAGACACATAGCAGATGTATGGAAACACGGCGAATTTCTCACTTTGTTTGTGCTCTAACTTTTGCCTAGACCGCCCTTGCGGGTTTTCAATCTAGCGAGCTCACTCCCTTTCTTTTTCTTTGTTTTTCATTCTTCCTCTTCTTCCTCCTTTTTACTACTCTTCATACAGCATGATTTGCTTGCAAATGAATTCTGCGAGGGTGCAGAAACGTTTTAACTCCTTCTTAGCCCAACAAAAATGACATGGATCATAGATTTCAAAACTCGTTCTTAGCATTTGACAACTTGAGTGATTTATAAGATGTTTCAAAAAAATATCATGATATCACTTTGAAATCCCTAAGGATCGTTTTTCAACTTCTAACGTTATCATGAACATTCTATAGCAGCAACTCAGCACATGGGAAAATAGTTTGAAAATTGTGGCCGACCATAAGGTGCCTACGTATCCCAAAAAGAGAATCAGGCCATTCGTAGTTCAAGTCTAAGGAGATTTCTCATTTTGGAAGAGATTCACATTTCATATCGAGTGCAAAAAGCTAGTCAAAAACCATGATGAACAAAATGACTTTAATTTTAAGAGAAAATAAACTCAAGACTCAAACTCCTAAAAGAAAATAAACCCAAGACTCAGATTGTGCTAAAACATTGACTCGACATTTAGACTAAGACGTGACAGACTTGGCTGTTGCCGCTTAAACATTCAATTTGGCTGGAACACCCATTGATCAATGAGTTCTTGGATATCATGTTGCAATTGGATGCAATGATCAGTTTCATGCCCAAAAATCTGATGGTAGGCACAGTGCTTGGTAGGATCATAGTTTGGGCCAAATGGTGGGTGAGGTGATTGAGTTTTTAAAGGTTCAAGGAGTCCTTGTTCGACCAGAGTAGCCAGGGCTTGAGATGGGGATGAGTTAAGATTTTGGCGGTGGCAGAGTGCACGACGTTTAGGATTTCTGGAAGTGGGGTTCTGGTGAGTAGGGGTGCTTTGGGATGAATTTAGTGGAAACATAGCACTATTGGCATTGGTGACAATGGTATGGTTGGGGCGGCTTCTTTTGAATTTGGTGATTTCTCCCTCGACTTGTTCCATATGTTGAGCCTGCAGGTTCATCATTGTTCTTCCTTGTCTTTTCTTGGCAAGATGAATTTCCTTTTGAACTGTTTTCTCGGTCCATCTAGCAGGGGCAGATGGAGGTGGAGCTTGTGGAGAGCTTCTTCGCAAACTGTGAACAATGGTGGTCAGGGCAGCCATTGATTCAACCAATACATTAACCTTAGCAGCCAGAGCTTCAATCTTCTCGTCAGCCATTGTTGTCACGTCTTAGACAAAACCCAAAATTTAAGAAAAGCAAGAACTTAGTTACGTTCAGGTTGAGATGTCTAAAATCAAGTGTCTATGCAGTGCACACATTAAACACACTTATTGCCCTTAAAATGCAAATCTAGCATGATGGGGTGGTTTAACCAAATGATACTCGATGTTAGCACAGGGTCATGCAATGTGCTATGAGAAGAAATAAGGGTGATGAACTCCTCTTTTGGTTTTGTCCCCTGCATGGTTAGAGAAAGACAAACAAAATGATATATATAGCACCATAGCTACTTTCACAGATTATGGATGATTTATGTATAACATTTTGTTTCTATGCATGAGTTTATTGGATACCATAGATAGCCAGCAATTTTTGATATGGATGATTCTTAAGACTCGTTGTTTACAAATACTGCATGTCACTTAAGAAGATCCTACTATAAGACAGACCGAAAAAGCTGAGCAGATGCCCACAACAGAAAGTAGACTTAGAGTTTTATCGCAGTGCTGACGGCTATTTGAATGTTCCACAATTCTTGTCATTTGAGGATTAGATCAGGTTTTGCAAAAAATTTTGAAAGTTCTTTCAATTCTTGATTAGGGAAGATTCCTTCATTCCACATAATGCTAACACGACCTTTTACCAGCTTTGGATTATTTATTTATTTTTTTAGTAAGTGCTTATCAAAACTTATTTTCACCAAAACACATTGAGGTACGTCTTTCAGAAACTCATTCAACAAGTTTTTTCTTCTTTCTCAAAACATGATCGAGGTAATTGAGATTCCTATGATTACTTGTCAGCACATTGACAAACTCCTAAATCTTACTAACTCGTTGCAATAAGGATGCTCAAAATTTTGAATTTTAAAAGATGAGTTGCTAGGTTGATTTGAAAGTAGGATTTAAAGTCCTACACTTGTCATGCTGAATCATTCATGGAGAAATAAGTATTGCAAGTTCTATCCATAATATCCTCGACTTTGCATATAATCATCCATAATCTGCTCTACTACTTTACACCCCCTCTTTCCTTTAGCCTCGCAAGGCAAAGATTGCTAGAGCAACCCCTAGTTCAATTGTCGGTGGGACAGCCAGTGTTTGATTTCGTTCTAGAAATCCATGCTTCGCGGTGCTTTAAGTAAAGCGGGAATGTTAAGTAAGCAATGATGCTTTCAAGATGCCAAAAACATACCTTGCAGGCAATGGCATGCCTCAGTGCTTAGTTATAAAGACTTAAGAGTTAGGGCTCTTAGTTCATGCCCCAACCCTTCTGCACAGAAAGAGCTATTAAAACAACATATACAAGGTGTGAGGAAGAACTTGGAAGCAAAATGCAGGTAGGTTCCTAGCCTGTAGGTTCCTGCCTTAGTTTGATAAGTTCTATGGCTTTCTAACACATGAAAGGTTTTGGGTAGTCTCAGGGTGCTCCGTCGTCAAAGGGCACCAATCCTCTCACCCGCCCATCATAGGCGGTAATTGGGTGATTCCCTTTTTGATATACCAAAAGGTACAAGTGACTGTGGAGTTTGCTGGAACCCCTAGCATAGCCCGTGCCATGCCGGGATATTAGGTGAACTCAACGAGGCTTGCCTGCTCGATGCATATGATAAATGAATTAAATAAGGCATGTATTAGTCTTATGTTGAACTTTCTAGTTATGGCTCTCATATCCCCAGCAGAGTCGCCAGAAAACTGTAGACACCTCCGGGGCATCGCCATACAGTTGTATCATCACTGTGTTCGCTCAATCGGTTGCTCGCTTCATAAACCAAGATCGTGGATACTTCTATGGCTAGAGGTATCACCACACAATAGCGGTTATCATCAAAACAGAGTCGCCATCCAGTTTATTAAAACTAGGAAAATAGACAGAGATTCTGGACACGGAAGCCAAAAGTACAGTAAGGAGAAGGTGTTAGGCACCCCTCTCTGCCTAGCCGTGAGGCTAGCCCATAATCATTCAACACAAGACATATAGATGCTTTATCTAGTCCATACACATAGTCTGTTTTTATGCCTTAAACAATTAATAAGGTGAGCCGAGACAATAAATGAGCATGCGTCAGAAAGCAGTAAACAAATCAAAGCTGTGCCAGCAGATCGATCACTCGGCCGGTGAATGGATGTCACGGCGAGGATCACGCCGAGATTAATATACCGCCGAGGCATTGAAGCCCCTACCGGTGTTCTTCCTCACACTGCAGGCAAAGTTTAACGATCTAACAAAACGTTAAAATTAAAGACGAATACGATAAATAAGCCAAACCAGAGGCCGTTGGGCCTCACCACCTTGATCCTTCAGTTGCTTGATTGCTTCGGATCGATCGGGATTGATTGATTGATTGCTTCCTGAACGAAACCCTAGGGTGGTTTGAACTCCGGGGTTGGATCGTCTGATTGATGGCCGCCTATGGAAGGTTGGGGCTTTTGCAGAGAGGGTTTTTGGGAGTGTATAGCCAGAATTTCGTGGCTTGAATGTGTATAGATTTGAGGATTTTCGTCGTATTGTGGTCTCTATTTTCGGAGGCCAAAGGCCTCTTTATATAGGCAAAGGGATGACACACTTCGTCCAATCAAATCACGGGTTACAATTGCATTTGCATTGTAACTCGAACTCTTCAACGTAATCCCTGAACGTAGCCCGAACGCATCGGAGAGGCGGTGGATCGATCAACCGACAGAAGGTTCGAGAGTCTGGAAAAAGGCCGATCTGGCGGCCGAGCAAAGGATGTCACGGCCTGGAAATGGATGTAGCGGCCGAGCCATTGATCTGGCGGCCGAGGCTTCGATCTCTCAGGGAGATTTTGGGTGCAACAGGTTGCTCGGGTGAGGAATGGATGTTAAGGCCGTGAAATCGATGTTGCGGCTGGTCGATGGATTTTCCTAACACACTACACTTCTGTCTGAAAGGCTATTTGGCTCTGGATTGGGTCCTCTAAGTGGCTCAAAGTTCGTACCATAAGTCCATGGGTTTCATCAAAAAGCAATCAGCAATCATCGAATCCGTATCATCATCGGGATGGTCCCAAGGTGGGAGTTGAAATAATCGTTAGGCCAAATTGGGGTGTCTACAGTGTGTCACTTAAACGATTTGTGGAAGTAGTGAAAGATTCAAAAACATTATAGCCTCATAGGTGATATGCCGTAGTGCCGGGGTATGACATGCAAGATTTACAGGAGAGTCTCTAATTACATAATTTTGGTTAGATGTTTGAGCAATAGCTCTGCAGAAGAGTCTCTACTGTGTAACCAGATGTGATATATATGCCAACAATTTTGAGTTGGAGGTGGTAAGCATAAGATGGCAAGATCAGCTAAATACTGCAGCTCATAGTTTCTGATAAGAGAACTAAACTTAAGCTAACAGTCAATGGAAAGAGTAGAAGAAAGGCCTTCCCCTCGTAGCTGGTACAGGGATATGTCTTCAGAAGGAGCTCGAGTTGCAGCTTGCAAGCACGGGAATGATATTGAATAGTCTTTAAACATTTTAGCAGTGTGTAGGAGGACAAGATAAGGGAATGATATTGAACTTACCCGGTTGGATATTGAATCGTCAAATAGCAAGTTTTCTATGTCCCCAACTTCAACGTAGAGCATGTCGTATGCTGACTGCCATACAACAATTCTGCATATTGGAGTGTTATGAAAAACTCAGAGAACAGTCTTAAAGTTCATAATTTTGGGAAAAGTGAAGCGTATCTGTTACCTAGGATTTGCTGCCTTCCAAAGTTTTTGAATTGTCACCCAAGTTTCTGGATGAATAAGTTTGGACGTTTCAGCACGAGGCTTCAACGTCTTCAGTTTCTTTATTGGCTTTTGCTCTTGGACATTTTCTGGACAGTTCTCTACATCAATATATTCTTCTTGTGCACTCTTCCTCTTCAACTGTGGATAGACATAGTCCGCAGCTAAGTTCTTCTTTCTATCATTTCTGGCCTTCACTCTCTTAAATTTTGACGGCGGAGATGTCAATTCTGTCTTAGACTGAAGCCCTTTCTCGGCCATTGCTTTTTGTGTCAATTCATGAACTTTTAAAATCGTCAATTCCTCCTCCAGCTCATCTCTCTCTTTCTGCAATTTTTTTATCGTCTGCATTGTCGCCTTCTGTGTGACTTGATGGACTGCTTTCTCAGTTTCAATGCCATACGCTTGTGTTAACTGGTGCAATTCATACTCCTGATTTTGCTCCTCCAAGTCCTTGTTCAATTTTTGTAATGCAACCTTTTGTTTTTCAAGGATTTGGGCTTTTTTGGAAAGAGTGGATATGTATATGTCTTTGTCACGAACCAAACATTTCAAATGTTTGTCCTTTTCATCAGAAGCATTCTTTGTGCCTTCTGCATCTTCAAGTTTCCGCCTCAGTACTTCAATTTCCTCTTTTTGAGATTGTAGAACTTTCTGATTCTGTTCTTGGATTTTCATGTTCTCAATCTCTGCATTCTTCTTTTGTTTTTCGAAGTTTTCAATCCTTTTCTTCAGTTCATCGATAACTGCATTTGCATCCTTGGTTGATTGATCCACTATTGTTGCACAAATGTTATCCAATGATGCAGTAGGCATTCTATCCAATGACTTTTCATCCAAGCTGTTTGGTGCCAATGTTGATCTCGAACATTTTTCTGACAAACTATTATCTTCTTGTGATTCAAAGCCAAGACTATCAAGCACAATAGAGCCTTTGTAGCTTGCACAATCAGCTTCAAACAATGGGTTTGTGGGAGTATCGAAGGCCTCCAATCCCTGTATTTCGCCATCCTTTTCAATGTCTTGATCATGCATCGACCCCACTCCAAACATTTCTTGCACCATTCCAATCATTGGTTCTCTTTCATCATTGATTGGCATTGCCCCTTTCTCAACGGATACCAATTTTTCTTCACCATCTTTATGTTCCTTTTCAATGTCTTGATCATGCATCGACCCCACTCCAAACGTTTCTTGCACCACTCCAATCATTGGTTCTCTTTCATCATTGATTGGCATTGCCCCTTTCTCAACGCATACCAATTTTTCTTCACCATCTTCATGTTGCTCCACATCTTCTCTTTCATCATTGGTTTGTTCAGGTGATCCATCTTTTACCTACAAAGAGGCAATGCCATTAAATCACATTAAACCACAAAAGTTTCGTCATAGACAGGTCGCCTTATGAACATTAAAATCAAATATGAACAATTAACCACCCTGTTACCTTTGCATTTGGGAGTTGCTGCAACTGTTTCACGTCTTTGAGCGCTTTCCGCAGCTTTGCAATGTTCCACTTGAGCAACCTTGGAATAGAATCTGGGCTCTCTTGATTCAGGATGTTGGTATGTTCACAAAGGCAATACTGCACAACAGAATTACAACTTAAAAGGACACATAAAATTATAACCTTGGAAAGTGATGAAGTGGCAGTGGTAAAAAGAAAAGCACAGAGCAACAAGATTGTCGCATGATCTACTCTATGAGTACACACAAATTTGTGATCAGCAAAGTGAACATAGCTAAGCATTTTTGTAACTGTAAAACATGCAACTAATCAATAAATTGAGTTGGCTGCTATAAATATTGTACGAATGCTTTCCTTTTCCATAATACTGCATATCAGTTTTCTTTTGAAGTCACTCTTATCATTATGCTTTTATGTGCAGGCATTTGAGGAAGCAATAGCTGAACATGATGCTTTAGGTGAGGAATCGTACAAGGACAGCACCCTCATCATGCAACTGCTAAGGGACAATCTCACTCTTTGGACTTCGGACATGCAGGTCAGTGCCTCTCTATCTGTGTTTTTGGGTGTGGCTGTGTGTCTGACGGTCAATGTTCACAGAAAGTAAATGTTAGGACATAATTCATTGTTTAAGCCATGAACTCAACACTTCTCTATAAGTTTGAAACCTAGACCTCGCCTAAAAACCTAGTGGTACAACACGTACAACCATTGAGCTACGATTGAAGTTGGTAATATCACTTGTTTAAGCCATGAACTCAGCAGATGATCCCAGAGTAATCAAAACAATTTAGAAGTTGCACTCTCAGTCTAGACAACCAGTATGATGCAAACTTGTGCCTGATAGATCCTCCAACAATTGAATATTCTCTCTGAAAAACAATTGATATCTACTGACAAGGTTCTTAGTGTACTGAAACAGCATTTACCAACTGCCAAGCTACTGACAATCTGAGACATACAAACTTGTGATATCTCAAAAGTCATAAACAATTTCACGTAACCCAATAGATAAAAGTCATGGCTTAAAAAACTAATCTAACTGGGAGAACAAACAAGACAAACAAATGCAAAGAGTTATATTGTCAATTACCAGTAATAGAATTGAAGAACCTTTGACTTCTTTTGGATCTTTATGTTCCGCATCAGTAGATTTCAGCAAGTAATTACAAATCGCTCCCGCCCAATCGAATTGTTTAATCGTATTCAAGTCTTCCACATAGCGAACATAAACCCAATTGATTGTGGTTCCGCTTGTAGAGAAGAACAACGTCCCACAAAGGAACAAACATAACAATCTTGCGATATCATCCATATCATCTTCCAACCTGCTGTCTTGCTTTTCTGTTAAAAGCTTCTTGATTATTGAGGTATCCAACCTTTTCCCCTTTATTTTCCACTTGGCCGCTAACTGGACATCTTCTTTCTTACAATAACCTTGGTTTATCTCCTCATTTCCACATGAAATACCAAAAATCATCTTCACATCTTCCCTTTCGAGCTTGACATGTTTGTTTCCCAATCTAAATGTTCTTGTATTTGCATCATATGACTCTACAATTTTAGCAACCACCTCATCGAACTTTCTACAATGGTCACTCTTCACCTTCTCCTCAATAAATGCATTGATCAAATGCCAAAAAGGTGTTTTTTTCAGCGAAACCTTGAGCTCAGGAGTGACAGGAAATCCTTTCATTAATCTAATCATCGCTTGCATGTTGCATCTATTAAAAGCGATGTGTTGTGACTCTTCAGTCGCTTGTGTCTCTTGAGTCTCAACCACAATTCTTGGTCTCTTTCTAAGAGGTTGTGACCGATGAGCAGCTTGTTCTATGTTGATTCCTTGCTTTATTGGCAATCTAACCCGAAGGTCATATTGAGATTGAGCATGTCTTTCATGTGAAGCCTTTGGGACGGAAGATGAAGTAACTTCAATTGGTTTTCTTCCCGCCAATTTTTTCGTCTTGAACTTCTTTGGTGGATTTGAGATTGTGTCAGCTTCTATAATTCCTTTTGATACTTCCTTATGAGGCAGGAATTCCTCATCACTTGTCTGTTCTTCTGTATCTTCTTCATCACTTATGTAATCTAACTGCTTCGACTTCCCTTTTCCTCGAACTACTGCATACAAAAACAATAAGAAAAATGCAGCTATATCAAATGCCATGAATTTGAATAAGAAAATATAGGTCACCAATTCATTTTGAAAATATAGGTCATCAAATGCAATGAATAGACAAGTCATCCTCATCGACCTTCTCCGTGCTCTTCACAGCCATCGCGTGAGCTGCGGGCTGTGGCAGCCCCACTATTACTAAACAGTAGGTAACAACAACTGGGATAGCAAAACTACAGCAGCAGGTGGATCATACGTAACTGATAAGATGTACAGCAGTAGCAGTTGGATAGCAGTAGCAGCTAAGTAGTAACATAAAAACAAGGTATTAAATGGTAATAGCTTGTAGCTGTCAGGACAGCTCATTTACAAGTGGCTTAAGCATCAGCAGTAGCAGCTAATTTCTGCCATTGCAGCAGTCAATAGCAGCAGCAGCAGTAACAAAATCCTTCCAACATAGTAAACAAAAATTACTTATTTCTACAGCTAGAACCGTAGTGTTGAAAAAACCTGAATCCTTTCACAATATAATGAGGAATCGAAATCTTAGCCTTTCTCCCTAGCCCATAACTCTGTACAGTGAAACATAGGCTTACTTTGCCGATCGGGAGGAGATTGCCAAACAAAACACCCCTCAAATTGGGAAAGGACGCATGTTATTCAAAATTTACACGAGCAGCATCTGTCTATCGCTTATTGAACACAAAACACAAACCAAGCTAAAAATCTAATTTGCACTTGTTGCCCGTAATTTCTTTATCACCAATGATAAAGAAATAAAAAGAAATAACCTCATGAAAACTTCTGAAGTATCATGCTTGTCCACAGTGCAAGACAAGAGGCATGTGCCAACTCCAAATACTTTGGAAAGGGCACTGAACTACTCTAATAAAGTAATAAGCATAAAAATTTAACAAATTTCCATGTCGCTATTGCTCTGCATTTTCAAAAGCTTCCTGTCGAACCGAATCCTTTTTCAATCCATGTTAGACCATATAGCAATAATAGAGTCTTCATGGTGGAATAAATTGCATCAATCTGAGCTAATCTCAAAAGGCCTTGATGCACATCCAACCCTGAAAGTACTTAAAAGGCTGCCCAGTGTTTTTAAAATGACAGTGTTTTAAACACTGTCAATTTTCTAAAATTCACAATGTTCGCATAACAATAAAATGACAATGTTTGAAATATAAAATTAACATTGTTTGGAGTTGATTTTATACACATGATCAAACCAAAACCTAGCAATAAACTGCTTAACTAGCCATTCTACAGAAATGTTAATTGAAGTGTTTTGAAGTGTTTTGGCAACAAAAAGTCTCTAGCAAAAACCTAATAAATCTGAAAGCAATCAATTTCATTCTAAGAATCGAGTAAATCTCTAGCAAAATCAGTGCTAAACCACAGCTCATACAGTAATACACACAAAGTCCTTGACAATTCCTCAATTTAAACATGCAATGGAGCCATAGGCTGCTGGCACGGAACAACAATGGAAGGCAAACTAATTTGCAAATGTCAAATTACAATGAAAACACATACCTTTTCGCCCCATTAGAAGACGACGAAGACGTATTTGGAGTCGGAGGACGAGTCGAAGGCAGGAGTCTGAGGAGAAGTCGGAGGAAGTGAAGATGGTGATGGAAGGAGGAGTCAAACGGAAGGAGGAGTCGGACGGAGGGAGGAGTCGAACAGTGACACGAGAAAGACCCGCTGGCCTCGACGACGTCGAAATCGCAGAACATGCACCAGAGGCGGTTAAGGGAGGCGAAGAGGGGAGAACTAATTTCTTTTTTTTATTAGCGGTTTCAAAAGGGGTATTTCAGGTAGGGAAATAACGGCCATCCTTATTGGTTCTCTTTGTGATTGGGCTGGAGTGCGAGGGAAATCCAACAAAAAACCTAGACCGGCCCGTAATTTCCGTGTCTAATTACCCATACTCAACCCGACCCATTTATTTAAAAGCAAACCCGACTCACATATTAGCCCAATTACATATATACTAAAATTTAAAATGACTAAAATATCAATGTATACTAAAATGACCATATTACCCCTATAAATTTAAATGACTAAAATATTCATGTACACTAAAATTACCAAATTACCTCTGTACACTTAATTACCATCGCTCTTATCTGTTCTGTTTACAAACATTAAACCAAAAGGAACAGAGATGCACGTTGAAATTACCCCGATCTAGTCTAGTAGGACAACAAAATTGAGATAATAACAGAGGCTGATACTGTAACTACAGCTTCAAACAACGCCGGAGCATCCACGCTGCCGCCGGCATTATCCGACGTGCTTTTCTCGACTTCTCCGGGCCCCTCCGCCGGCGACTCCGTAGGCGGATTGCGAAAAATGACCGAGTGGTTGTGCTACGAACTTTATTCTTGTAATACGGAGTACTATTTTTCTAAAAGGCGACCAAGTGGCTGCACTATGAACTTTATTTTTGTAATAATTTTTTCAAATCTAGTGAACTTTATTCCTTTTACTGTAATTTTTACTTTTCGAGTCAACATGTCAAGAAGAAAATATTCCAAAACTTCGCTGCGAATCCGGTAAAAATTTAAAAAAGAATGACAAAAAGACTGTCAATATAATAATAAATTTTTTGTCCAAACTCGGCCTAATTTCCATGTTCGCATACAATTTTCCAAGAATTCAGTTATAAGAAAACCATTACTATTGCTGCTGAAGAATACATAATTCATAGAACTTCAAGAAAACAACTTGTTACACTAATCATGTCGTAAAATTGTAGGGATAGAATCGTTAACTGTAGGGAGGTATTCCTGAACAGACATAAAAACGAGCCGAACACGTGATGTAAATTGTGCAGTGAGAAAGGTGATGAAAGGCACCACAACGGATAGGGACAGTAACCTGAAAGGTGCACCGAACAGAGGACTGTTCGGGAACAGGATATGAGATATCCTAAGTGCAAATACAAGCTGTTCGGCTGGATAGGTTTGTATCCAAAATAGTAGCACTTATAGTGCAGTCTGTTCGGCAAAGAGCATGCCGGACAGATAGAGTCCTTGATAAGCGGTAGGAATGTTCCAGAAGAGGGGACCCCGTATCTAGAAGAAGATGAGCTTGGGAGCAGTCCTATTATGGAACGAATTCCATAATAGGGAAAATCCTCATGAAAAAAGGATCTCGGTTGATTGGGCACGAGAGTCCCGAGAAGGCCAGGTTTCCTGTACGAGATAGGAATCCTGGGGCGATAAGGATGCTTGGAGAACAGGCAGACGTTTGTCTATATATACGAGGTAAACCTGAAGGTAAAAGGTACGCAATACGTTATATGCACTATACACTTTCCTACTGATAATTAGGTTTTGGGACCAGTACGAGATACTAACTTAGGCATCGGAGGGCCTTCGCCACGAGAGGCGGAGGTGCGCTCACCCCTTGTTTGTCTTGCAGATTAGGGTTCCGGCAGAGGCACAGAGGTATCAACCGAGAATCACGTGGAACTGTTACGTAATAACAGTGCTCCAGGTACTCTTTGTTTTTCTGCACCTACAATTGGCGCCGTCTGTGGGAAACGAACGAGTTCCATTAGAAAAACGACCATGGTGGAACCAGATCCAGTCACACCGCTCACTGAGAAGAACCAGGCTGGTGGGGAAGGGAATAAATCCCCTCCAGGTGCTCCGAGAAAGCAAGCTGGTGGCCACAGTAAGAGGACGACGAGCAAAGATCGTCCCCTTACCATCCCAGATGATCCCAAAAACAAAGAAGGTAGGACTGCTACAAACTCCACGAGAAGGAGCAAGTCCCGCCATAGAGAAGAATCAGTTGCGCATTCCAAGAGTGTGCATAATCACAGTGACATCCTCGATAGAAAGAGGCAGGAGATCGAGGAGGCTGCTCGATTAATCAAGAAACGAGAGTATGAGATCCGTGAGATGGAAAGGATCAGAGATCATCCGGAGGATTCTGGATTGTCACGAAGACATTCCAGAGGAGAAGAAAGGGCCATGGTAACGTACAAGGCCGCTCCTTCGCACCGAAGGAGTAGGAGCAGGAGCCCTTCTCCAAGAAGGAAGAAGCCTTCTTCACGAAGAAGAAGGAGCAGGAGCCCAAAGCAGCGGGGGCTTTCTCCACGAAAAAGGAGGAGCAGGAGCCAAAGTTCCTCTGTTGAAGAAGGTACCTGAAAACACCATAGGGACAGGTACGAAAGACCTGAGTCCGATTGGGACAACGTTCGGGCGTATAGAAACAAGGAACAAGAGGCTGGAACAATGACTGCACGAGAAGCAGCAAGAAAAGCTCTGAGTAATATTGCAACGCTCTCTTCTCAAGAAAGTCAGGAGGCGCGTTGCCGAGCAGATTAAACACGGGCGCTCAGACTTTACGAGACAAACGCTGACCCCGCTGCTCACATACAAGATTACCAAGCAGCCATGTTCATGCACGAAGGTGATGATGCTATAATTTGCAAGATGTTTCCATCGAGTTTAGGAAAGTTGGCTCTTTCTTGGTTCCACAAGATGTAGTCACGATCTATACGAGGATGGACGCAGTTGGCCGAGGAATTCACTGCACGGTTCTTGACTAGTAGGAAAGCTCCCAAGACGTTTGAATATCTCTCCACGATGAAGCAGGGGGATAACGAGCCGATCAGAGACTATGCTAAAAGATACTGGGAGACTTTCAATGAGATTGACAGTTTCAGTGAGGAATACGCCATTGCTACCTTCAAAACAGGTTTGCCTGCTCGGGAGGAGCTGCGCCGCTCTCTAAATAAGCACCTTGTGTCAACTCTGGCCCACCTGATGGAACGAATCGAGCAACATGCCAGAATGGAGGACGATATCCTCCGAGAAGACGGCAAAGTGATTGCCGAACAGCCAAAGACACCAAAAAGGTGGACAAACCAGAACCCAGGACTTACAAGGAGAGGAAGGAGTATGGGCAGGCTAAGAGGGAGCCATATAAAGAGAAGCCAGCACCAAATCCTAAGTCATTCTTTTCAATAACGACAGTTTGGAAAGAGCCTATTTACAGGATTCTTTATCGAATAAAGAATCAGCCCTACTTCAAATGGCCCCCAAGTCTAGGTGGAGACAAGGATGCCAAACGTGCTACGAATCAGCACTGTAGTTATCATAAGGATTGGGGCCACATGACAGAAGATTGTGAGATGTTCAAGAGACATCTTGACGATTTAGTCTCTCGAGGCTACTTAAAGGAGTATATCCAGGAGGACCCCAAAGAAAAAGGGAAAGCCATGGAGATGGATTTCGAATAGAAACCTAAAGGAGTAATCCATATGATACATGGATTGGCCGCACCTTATACGGGGAATGAGGTTAGGCTACTCCAAAGGAAAACCAAGCATGACCAGCATGTGCTAAGATTGGGAAACAAGAGGGGACGCGAATCCAGTGAAAGCAACGAAAGCATAGTCTTCACAGATGAAGATCTTGGGGATATCCAGGTACCTCATAACGACGCTCTGGTCATTACCCTACGAATTGGGGAGTACGACATCGAGAGGATCTTGGTGGACTCTGGGAGTTGTACAGAGGTCATGTATTACAATGCATTCAAGAAATTGGGGTTAACTCAATTAGACTTAGAACAGTCAATGACACCTCTGGTTGGATTTGGAGCAGGAGCGGTTTGGCCCCTTGGTAAGGTAACCTTGCCTGTTCGAGCAGGAACAATGGTCTTAAGGACAGATTTCCTGGTAGTAGATGTCCCGTCTTCCTATAACGCGATTATTGAAAGGACGTGGCTGCATAAGATGAGGGCGGTCTCCTCTACGTATCATCAAATGGTGAAGTTCCCTGGTTCCAATGGTATCGAGAAAATCAGAGGAAATCAAAAGGCGGCACAGCAGTGTCTGATTTCTATTGTTAAGAAAATTCCAAAGGCTCACCAGGTTCAAGCAGTAGAGGAATCAGACCAACCGACTATCGAGGATGTCGGCAGAAATCCAACAGAGAAGGTGGTGGAAGGCTTGAAAAAAATACAGATCAACGAGACTGATCCTGAGAGGTATTTTCTAATTGGGGTGTCACTAACAGATGAATAGGATAACGAGTTAGTTGGGTCCTTAAAAGTATTTGTCGATGTATTTGCTTGGGTACCAGAAGAGATGCCCGGAGTTGCTGCAGACGTAATCTGTCACCATCTCAATGTTGATCCTCAACATAAGCCTGTGATTCAGAAGAAGAGGAGGGCAGCTGTGCAGCATGTTGAGGCTGTTATCGAAGAAGTAGAGCGGTTGTTGGAAGCCAAAGCGATACGCGAAGTATACCATCCAGAATGGCTATCCAACACTGTAGTAGTGAAAAAGAAAAATGGAAAGTGGCGTGTCTGTGTGGACTTCACAGATTTAAACAAAGCGTGCCCAAAGGACAGGTTCCCCCTTCCCAGGATTGATCAATTAGTTGATGCGGCTGCTGGGTACGAACGGATGAGTTTCCTCGACGCATACCGAGGGTATCATCAGATTGCCATGTTTGGGCCTGATCAAGAAAAGACTTCTTTCATTACACCACGAGGGTTATACTGTTACAACGTGATACCTTTTGGATTAAGGAATGCAGGGGCAACATATCAGAGGCTAGCAACCATTATGTTCAAAGAGCTGCTTGGGAAGACTATGGAGGTTTACATAGACGATATGGTTGTAAAAACTAAGACCAGGCAGGGTCATGTAGCAGATTTGGAAAAGGCCTTTGATATCTTGAGGCAGTACAAGTTAAAACTCAATGCCTCGAAGTGTGCATTTGGAGTTGGATCAGGGAAGTTCTTGGGGCATCTTGTGACTATAAGGGGGATCGAGGCAAACCCGGATCAGATATCAGCACTGCAAGGATTGCAGAGTCCTAAGACAACTAAGGAAGTACAGAGGTTGACTGGGATGGCTGCCGCTCTCAATAGATTCATCAGCCGGTCCAGTGATAAATGCAGGCCCTTCTTTCAGCTTCTTAAGAAAAGAGAAGGATTTGAATGGGGAGCAGAGTGTGAGCAAGCTTTCCAGGAACTGAAGAAGTACCTGGCTGAGTCTCCACTTTTGTCAACTCCAGAGCCAGGTGAGTGTTTGGTTTTATACTTGGCTGTTTCTGAGCATGCTGTTAGTGCTGTTTTGTTGAGAAGTAAGGAATCGGAACAAATCCCGATTTATTATGTGAGTAAGACTTTGTTGGACGCTGAAACAAGATATCTGCCCCTCGAAAAACTGGTCCTTGCATTAAGAACAGCAACCAGGAAGTTACCTCATTACTTCCAAAGCCACAAGGTTGTGGTTTATACTGAGTATCCGTTAAAGTCACTGTTACGAAGGGCAGACTTTTCCGGGCGAATCTCAACCTGGTCTGTTGAGTTAAGCCAATACGACATCGACTTCCAGCCGCGTACGGCAATAAAAGGCCAGGTGTTGGCTGACTTTGTAGCAGAATTCGCTCCAATGGTAGCGCCGGGACCTCCTACGAAAAAGGAGCAATCCGTTCAACCACCAGGCAAGAAAAGAAAGGTGCTAGCCGAGCAGGATCCGTTGGAATGGAAGTTATTCGTCGATGGCTCGGCCTGCAATACTGGTTCTGGGGCCGGCATTGTTCTGTTTCCTCCAGATGGGGTGATGATCGAGCTATCTGTTCGGCTGGGCTTCAGCGCGTCGAACAATGTGGCGGAGTATGAGGCTCTGCTGATCGGCCTCAGGAGTGCAAGTACCTTAAAAGCGAAGAGAATAAGGGTGTATTGCGATTCACAGCTGGTTGTATGCCAACTGTCCGGGGAATACGAGGCCCGGAGTGAAAAAATGGCGGCTTATGTGCGGGCAGCCAAAGATTTGCTTGATACCTTCGAGAAGGTATGCATTGAACAAATCAGCTCGGGACAAAATGCCCATGCAGATTCTTTGGCTTGGCTGGCTGCTGCTGTTCCTACTGAGTTAAAAAGGAAAGTAGCAGTTGATTATCTGAATGAACCGAGCATTGGAAGAAGCATAGAGTTGGTCCTGGACGTGAACCAAGGGCCAAGCTGGATGGATCCAATTATAGAGTTTCTACGAGATGAGACTCTCCCTTCTGATAAAAAGGAGGCCCACAAAGTTAAAACCAAATCAGCAAGGTTTTGGCTGTCCCCAGAAGGGAAATTATACAGAAAGTCCTTTACTGGGCCGTACCTGCTCTGTGTGCACCCCGAGATGGTGCAGAAATTTCTCCACGAGATTCACGAAGGAACGTGTGGAAGCCATGCAGGGGCAGATCCATAGCCCATCGAGCAATCACCCAGGGATACTGGTGGCCTCATATGCAAGAGGATGCGAAGGTCTACGTAAAAATCTGTGAGAAGTGTCAAAAGTTCTCACCTATGATCCGAACACCGGCCGAAGATCTGGTGCCCTTGACTAGCCCCTGGCCTTTTGCTCAGTGGGGAATGGACATCGTAGGTCCACTCCATAAGGCTACTGGGAACCGAAAATTCCTCTTGGTAGCAACAGATTACTTCACGAAGTGGATTGAAGCTGAACCTTTGGCCAAGATTATTGAACCTATGATAAAGAGGTTTGTCTGGAAAAGTATTATTACTCGTTTTGGGGTCCCGTATTCTTTGATTACAGATAATGGTTCCCAGTTCCAGAAGAAGTTTAAAACCTTTTGTGCCCAATATGGAATAAGAAATTATTATTCAACCCCTGCTTACCCCCAGAGTAATGGGCAAGCAGAGGCATCCAATAAAACCATTCTGGATGGGATTAAGAAAAGGTTGGATAAAGCAAAGGGCAAGTGGCCTGATGAGCTGCCATTGGTGCTGTGGGCACACCGAACAACACCAAGGAGGTCTATAGGAGAGACCCCCTATTCTTTGGCTTATGGGACAGAGGCAGTTATTCCATTGGAAGTTGGCCTTCCTACCAACAGAACAGCTTTGGTTGAGAGTGGGGGAAATGACAGGGCTCTTGAAATTGAGCTCGACCTTGCCGAGGAAAGAAGAGAAAGAGCCCTCATGCATTTGGCCTCCTACCAGGAACAGTTGATGAAGAACTACAACAAGCATGTCCACCCTCGCGAGTTCGGTGTTGGAGACCTTGTGCTCCGCAAGGTGCTCGGCAACACCAAGGTGGCCAACGAGGGCAAGTTGGGGGCCAATTGGGAAGGCCCATATCGAGTTACTGAGGTTGTAGGCATTGGGGCCTATCGTTTGGCAGACTTGGACGGGAACCCAGTGCCACGGCCCTGGAATGTCCACAACTTGAGGAAGTTCTTTGTTTGAAAGACTTCAGTTTACTTTTTATTCTATTTTAGAATTGTGATTGTGTGGGAATTACGAATACAATTCCCTTGTGTTTCCTGTTTTAGTTGCATGGGGTACGCGTAACGACCCTTTGAGTTTTTAGGATTAAGAATAAAATCATGTCTTTTGCAAATATATTGACTTTTTCAGAAATTCTATTTACTTATGGATTGTTTTGATCTATAAATACGAATAATGGCTCTATCTTCCCCTTCTTCGTATTGGGGAGCAGGGAATAGGTACGAATACACGTTTCAATTATCTATGCATGAAAAAGCTTTAACATACGAGAGTACGAGATACTCGAGAATTACGTACGAATACAAAATTCCCAAGTACGAAAAACTTGTATTCATAAGTATGAAACACTTGTGTTGAAAGGTACAATCACGAAAATACTTGTACTGATTTACCAAGTCTGAAATACTTGGGTTTGCATACGAGAAAATGCAAAGCATAGATTTACCAAGTATGAAACACTTGGGTATAAGGTATGTGATACTTAATATTATACAAGTACGAAACACTTGTATTAAACTTTACAAGTATGAAAATACTTGGGTATAAAGTAAACGTGATACAAATATGCCAAGTATAAATTACTTGAAACATAACAAAATTACGTTTTCGTGCAGCTTTTTATATGTATCTAAATACGAGCAATTTAGACAGACATATGCATCTGATCATATGCATTCAAATAGGCGTAAATAAAAAAGGTACGAAATACCATTAATAATTCCTGGCCGCGAAGGGCCGAGCAAATTCAGCAGGCCTTGAAATGGCCGACAAAACCAAAGTATGATGCCACGATAGGGCCAAATACTTGTGTTATCAAAAGCTTAAATGTATTGATGCCACGCAGGGCCAAGAATTACGATCACGCAAGACCAGACAAAACTAAAAGTTCGGAGAATAGGGAGAGACTTACCGGACTTAGTCCAGGTTTTGGACCTCAGGATGAATTTCGGTTAACACCTCAGAGGGGGTTTCGACATTGACACCACCTTCAGCAGTCTGTTCCTCCAAGTTTATGGCTTCATTAATTGTTGCTTGCATTTGCGACTGCTCGCCCTAGGCATCACGAGTTCCAGCTGGGGTATCTTGTGGCCCCATCTGGATATCGTCACCTGCCTCTGCGAAGTTGTCAATTTCTTGTTCGACATCATCAGCATTAGGCTCCTTAGTCTCAACAGCAGCTGCCCCACGGCTGCTCGGTAGTTCAACTGCCCATAGCGAAGAGTCATCAGGAACCCCAACTTTGGTCAAACAAGATTCCCAGCCCGCAGCAAATATTTGATCTTGTACTAACAACATTTGCTCGACGTAACTGGCCGTCGCCTCGTCAAAACCCTTTTGGTATCCTTCATCGAATGCAGACTTTTTTGTGTTATTAATTTCAGATAAGGCCTGTTTCAGGCGGTCCTCAGCAGTAGCAAGCTGGCCCTTGGCCTCTGCGTAATCAGATTTGGCATTGTTTCTCTCGCTCTCCAGTCTATCAACTGTCCGGAGCAGCCTAGTATTTTCATTCATAAGTCTGATCCTCTCAGACTCAGCATCCTGGCATTTTTGGCCCAGAACCACCATCTGTTGGATGAACTGAGATGCAACAGAAATAACTCAAGGTCAGTAGAATACCACGATAAAGCCACAAACTAAATAAACAGAAAGGTGGGGTACCTTTATCCCACTAACGAGCCCGGTGGACACAAGCCGGTCAGGGGATGACGAGGACTCCTTCTGCATATCAACGGGCAGCAGCAGACCCTGTGCGAGAGCTAGTGCAGTTTCCGAGGAGCTGGCACTATCACCAACACTCACTGGACGGTCACCTCTGATAAACTGAGGGGCCCAGGTTGCTTGAGTAATGGTGGAGCTCGGTGCAGGAGTCTCGCCTGCTGGAGCATTGGTATCCCCGGTTTCTCTGAACCTGGGGCGTTTGTCTTGATGGGCATCAGCAGCCTCAAGGGAACTGTCACGTTCCCTTGGAGAGGAGGAGGATCGAGTTGAACCTCCCCTGCTGCGACGAGGCGGCGGGGGAGCATGCCCAGTAGAGGGTGCACGGCCTGAACCGCGTCCACGAGAGGACACGGTGAGAAGTGAACTCAAATTCAACGGTTGACGAGACATTGTACCTGGTTGTGTTGGAGATGCAGAATAACCGGAGGAAGAAGACTGAGAGGTGTTACGATCAACGATTGGCTGTTCGGCGTGCAGACGAGCAGTAGCCCGTCTTCAAGTAGATCTCCTAACTGCCACACGAGGAAGTGGTACTCCCTCAGATATGGGGACTTCCCCTGGCTGTTCGGCAAGTGTTACTCCTGTGTTGGGTATCGGATTCCTCGATTGAGGAGCAGTTGACGTTGATGCTGCGCTGGTACTTGGGTTGGCTAGTCTTCGATCTATAAAGCTTCTGTAAACAGGATCGTAGCCCAAAAGAACGCTTGCTTCTCGACCCCGACCAGCTGTCAACGTGCCAGGTACCCCATTGTATTTCAGGATTTTGTTGATCTCCTCTGTTCGGACGTAACTAGGTTCACGTCTGGGGCGTTTGTTTGCGTTATCCGCTGCAAAGTTTAGACTGGGCAAACTTGAATTAGAAACATGTTAATTTGACAAGTAAACTAAAGTCAAAACAAAAGCAAAATTAGGAGCATACGTGGGTAGCCCCATATGTGGGGGCAATGGAATCCCACCACTTGGCCATCTTCCCCCCTTGGCTCGAAGGCTCCAGTGACGTAAAGGAAATCCATCTCGTGATCACGAGCAGAATCTGGCAAGTTGAGCACGAGACGCTTTTCTGCTTTCCTTACTTTGAAGTAGTAAGTGTTATATTCAGGGTTCACTACGATGCTGTACCACCATTGGAGATCCCAGATTCCTATTTGGGTCCCTAGGATCCTATTTAGGGCCACTATCCCCATTACTAATCTGAAAAAATTAGTGGATACTTGCATGGGGGTAAGTCTATACCAGTTCAGCACTCGACGAAGTAATGGGTCGAGGGGGAAACGAACTCCACCCTCGACAATGGCTACGATGGGGATTCCCATCATTTCCCATGTGCCAACATCTCTGTCTGCTCCCAGGGGAGCAAGTTCGAGTGCAACATTGTCAGGGATGTTGTATTTTGTTCTAAAGGCCACCATGGCAGAGGAGGTCTCGCAAAGATGCCTAAATTTGCCTGGTTTGGGTTGGCTACCGTTCTCATCCGCCATGGATGTGTTTGAAGCAAACTATGAACGAAATGAAATCTGACGATAGGTACGATCGAAACCCTAAGAGCAACAGGATCTGAGAATGAAGATCTCAGAAATAAACGAGAAAGATGGAAAATAAGAGATCTTACGATGATTGCGACCGTCGTCGGAGCTACAAAACGGGGACTACGGGCGCGGTAATGGCTAAAACAGAGCTCTCGCCTGAGTTTCTAGAGAGAGAAAGAAATGATCTGGGTTTTGAATAAAATAAAACCGAAAAAAATCCCTCTTTTTGGGTATAAACGTAAAAGGTGGGAGACTGAGCATCTCCTCTCACTCCGTTAGGTAAAAAGTAACGGATTAGGGGGTTTAGTTGATGACCATTTTGACGCCGTCTGCCTCAAACGTCAGCTCTCGAATTAAATGCAAGACGTACGAACTACGCCACGTGGAACCCATGCTTCGAGAAATCATCATGATTAAGGCTGCCAGAAATCAAATGGTCATCGATGCTATATCTGCGCGAACATCACGAACCTCGGGCTAAGATTTGTTCTTCAGGAACTTTACCCATTAGACCGAGCAGTTCCTTATTTAAGTGTGTAGGGAGGTATTCCCGAACAGACATAAAAACGAGCCGAACACGTGATGTAAATTGTGCAGTGAGAAAGGTGATGAAAGGCACCACAACGGATAGGGACAGTAACCTGAAAGGTGCACCGGACAGAGGACTGTTCAGGAACAGGATATGAGATATCCTAAGTGCAAATACAAGCTGTTCGGCTGGATAGGTTTGTATCCAAAATAGTAGCACTTATAGTGCAGTCTGTTCGGCAAAGAGCATGCCGGACAGATAAAGTCCTTGATAAGCGGTAGGAATGTTCCAGAAGAGGGGACCCCGTATCTAGAAGAAGATGAGCTTGGGAGCAGTCCTATTATGGAACGAATTCCATAATAGGGAAAATCCTCATGAAAAAAGGATCTCGGTTGATTGGGCACGAGAGTCCCGAGAAGGCCAGGTTTCCTGTACGAGATAGGAATCCTGGGGCGATAAGGATGCTTGGAGAACAGGCAGACGTTTGTCTATATATACGAGGTAAACCTGAAGGTAAAAGGTACGCAATACGTGATATGCACTATACACTTTCCTACTGATAATTAGGTTTTGGGACCAGTGCGAGATACTAACTTAGGCATCGGAGGGCCTTCGCCACGAGAGGCGGAGGTGCGCTCACCCCTTGTTTGTCTTGCAGATTAGGGCTCCGGCAGAGGCACAGAGGTATCAACCGAGAATCACGTGGAACTGTTACGTAATAACAGTGCTCCAGGTACTCTTTGTTTTTCTGCACCTACATTAACTTTGGCAGGAGAGGACAAGAACCAGATAGAGGTGACCAGAGACGGGATTGACACGGCGGCCCTGACGATGTTGTTCAGGAGGAAAATGGGCTATTCCGAGCTGGTGAGCGTGGGCCCAGTCCCGGAGGATGGCGGCGGCGATCAGAGGAAAACGAGGCCGAGGTGCAAATTCCAGTATGGGGGTATTACAATTACCCATATGCGAATGGAACGGCCGATATGCATATGAGATTATGGGGGGTTTTTTTTTTGTTATACTCATGATTTATTGGGTCATTTAAGTTGGTCCAATTAAAACCCAATTAATAACTGGGTTAGATGGGTTGGACCCATTTTGACCCAACTAATAAATGGGTTGGGTTGGGTCTATTTTTTAATGAATGGATTTGGGTTACTTAATGGGTTTGGGTTTAATTTGCCACCCCTACCCTGAAGCCACAAATCGTCCACAGCGGGGCTCGTACCCTGGTCTCCCACAAGGGAGCCGTTTGTTTGTTAGTTGAATGCGTCATTTGGAGTGGTGGTAAGGAAACCGTTTACAACAACTCCAATTAATCAAGCTCTATATTGATTGATGGTAAGGAAATCGTTTGAATAAATCAGTATTGATGCACATAGTACTCAAAGTTTTGAACTTCTAAGAATCTGAATTCACTGATGAAAAAAATGCCTCTTGGAATTCTTCTACCATTAGCTGATCAGTCATGGCTAGTTTAGTAAGGCCAATGTTGGATTAATGCATGCAAGATGAACAACTTTAGTACTTTAATTTCCTTCAGAAGATCAATGGAAAATTTGAGAGCATAGCATCATCGTATGAAAATTGTTGAATGATGCAAGAGATCATATAAAAGAAGTAGACTTGTAATTTATTTTGTTTGGTTGAAAATTTTAAAAGGGGTGAGCTTTTTTCAGATGATTTTTTTTTACTCTTTTCAAGCTTCTTCTAGTATCTGCACTGAAGTGGAAGTTCTCCAACTTTCTTCTAGTTAGAAGTGAAGTCATGCATTGGACAATAGATGCATTGTGGAGCCAAATCAATCCCATGTTTCACAAGGCATTGAGCGGCTCTTCTATTACATTATGCAACAAAACTGCACGCAATACTTGTTTGGAATGGCTAAAGAAAATCGCGAATAGCAGCAGCTTACAATGCGCTAAAGATATCTGTACAATACAAAAGCTTATTATAATGTGCTGTAGTCATCGTTATTGTGGAATGGAGGACCGAAAACAATCAAATTTTTAACTTTGCTCGATGGTAATGAGCAAGAACTTCGGCAAACAAACAAATGTGAACGGTCCTGAAACATGGGGATTTTTATTATCACAAGGTATCATACTATACAGATATACATAGAAGACAAGCTTTATGCCTAAAGTATAGAAAAACTTATTAACCATATGGTTCATCAGTTATATTACTCATCCATAAAGTTATGAAAACTGAGTATAGAAGTTTCATCTGGCTCCAGAGAGATGGGACTCCGCAACAGAAGAAGAGTGCGTAAACGTCTTATCCATACAAGACGGATACGACAGTGCAAAATCATCAAACCCTTCGTGGTGAGCAAAAGTTAGACCCACGGTAGAAATGCCCATTAGTTTCAACTCTAGTAGAGGAATATCTCCCTCCAAATACTCTACAACTTGCCTCATATTCGGTCTGGCGACAGGCTCAGAGTGGGAACACAATAAACCCAGCTTCAAAACCAACTCCACTTCCTCCCCTACATATTCACTCCCCAATTTAGCATCAACGGTTCGCAACACTTCCCCTCTGCTCCAAAAGGAATACACCCAATCCACCAAAACTAAGTCATCTGCTGCTGCTCGTGGCTCAATGGGCCTCCTCCCACATACCACCTCGAGCAAAAAGGCACCGAAAGCATACACATCGGTGCTCGTTGTGGCCTTTCCGGTTCTAGTGTGCTCCGGTGCAAGATACTCAAGTGTTCCAGCCACATGAGTGGTTTGTGGATCGGTTCCATGATCAGACAATCTAGCTAGCCCAAAATCGCCCAATCTCCCATTCAATTCGCCATCTAGCAACACATTACTTGGCTTGACATCTCTATGCACAACAACTTGCTGCCACTCTTCGTGTAAATAGAAAAGGCCCGACGCCACCCCCTTGATGACTCGAAATCTTTGCTGCCAATTGAGGGTACAACTCGGTTGGTCGTAGAGCAATTTATCTAGACTTCCATTAGGCATGTAGTCATAGACCAAAAGAAGCTCCCCTTTTCGGCGACAATAACCCAAGAGTTGAACTAGATTCCGGTGGCGCAAACGTCCAATACTAACGATTTCCGCTACGAATTCCTTCATTCCTTGCCCAGATTCATGTGATAAACTCTTCACTGCAACCTCAATTTTTGAAGTAGGTAGTATTCCTCTGTAAACCCTACCAAATCCCCCAGTACCCAAGAGCCCCTTTTCCCTAAATCCTTTGGTGGCAATATACAAGTCCTTGTACTTGAACCTATGAGGCCCATAGTCAAGTTCCCAATCTTCAAGCACTTCAGCAAACTTCCTCTTCCTTCTAACATAATAAACTACCCCTGAAAGCACTCCAAACACCAAAACTACACCCAAAGGCAACCCAATTGTCAGAAGCCTAGAAACTTTCTTGTGTCCGATGCAAGGAAGCTTAGGGAGTTGAGAGAAATCAAACTCATCAGCCAATCCATTAATCTTAAAGCTCCAAGCCAATAAATAATGGGAAGTACTGAAAGAACCAGAAGAGGAAGAGAACCCAACGTACATAGTTTGATTCAAGATCGGGGAAAGATCCATAGAAAGAGTCAATAGCGGCGTGTTTGGCTTGGGCAAATCAACCGGAGCCATAGTAACATTCATTTTCTTCTTTCCCCCATCGTATTCAACCCAAACTTGCATCGCCTTACCGCTGATCAGACTCAAATTCTGAAGCTTCCCATTTGAATAGTACCCAGCTGGCTCAGACATATTAGATTCCAGCCCATTAATGTCGATGCCAACATGGTTATCGTTTATATCTTGAAACTCTCTATTTTGTATAGTATCAAGCTCTATCGCAACCACGTGGTTGGTGATCTTCCCGTTATTGGTTTCATTGAAGAGGCCTAAGAATTGGTTGGGGTAAGCACCGGGGAGGCCCGGGGCAGGGGCCAAGACGAAGGCGATGCCTTGGCCGGACAGGGTGGGGTACTCGGGGCTTATAGAGAAAATGAAGGAGGTGGAGAAGGATGAAGCGGTGGCGTTCGGGGAGGCTTTGAAGGGGAATGGCTTGGGGAAGAAGGCGTGGCCGGCCTGACCTCGGCGGGTGCCATTGGTTAAGGCTAAGAGGCCTGATGGTTTGAACTCGGCTATGCCGGCAAGGGTAAGGTTTGGAGAGGCTTTGAAGTTGTTGAAGGTGAAGCTGAGGTGGTCTTGGGCGGGTGTGGAGGGGAGGAAAGCGAGGAGGAGGAGGAGGTGGAGAGGAGAGAGAGAAAAAAGAGGAGTGAGAAACATGGCTGTGGAATGATGGGTGTGAGAGTTGAGACCACTGCATTGAGGAAATGTGATCTCCTTTTATTTGTTCCGATGTAAATCTTGGTTTGGGTCTCCATGGGTATGCCAATTGTATACTCCATATATACTGAAGGAATCTTGGCCATTCCGTACTATACTTGTTTTGATCAGTTCAACTTTCTGTTTTGAAGTCAACCACTCCCCGTCTCGATTTGTTTGTCTCTTTTCGTTATTTGGGACCTCTTACAAAATTGTCTATATGTTTCAATCTATAATATTTTTTTATATGTAATGTGGATCTTGTTTGATAAATCTCAATTAGTTATAAAATATGATGTTTTCGAAATTATGTAAAACATTATAGATTGTGAGATATTCATAATTTTTTAAAAGTCACGTATATCGAAATTGGACAAATAAACTAGGACGGAGGGAGTATTTTAGTCGAATAATTCTTCATTGGGATGTTTCGCTTCAGCTTCGGATCCTCCTTTTATTGCTCTCAATCATCACCCTCACGAAATTTAGTTTTAAATATTTTTGAAAGACTCTTCGTGCTTGCACTTGTATTCTCACATTATGTGACTAAGTTTGTGATAATCAAGCCTTCAGGATTGAAAATTAACCAATTTTTTCCCACCAATCTTTGCGGGGTGATTATCCAGTGTTTCGAGAGAGCCACCACGTGGTACTTTAAGGACATTTTCTATCCGACATTAGTGTGGACTTCACTGTCAAGTATGTGGCTCCTACGCTGAAGAAGCCCTTGAAGTACTTCCCCATGGCGGTTCTCCGGAGCAATGAATAATTTTCCATTTTGTGGGAACAGAAGCCTAGATAATTTCCAGAAGGAACAAATTGATTTGCCTTTTTTTGACTTTTCAAATGAGGACTTTAATGGAGTGATGTATATGCATAGCGTTGATCGAACAAAAAGGCAGGCTGCTCTTAAAAAGTCGGCCTCGGGTTTTAAGGATATCTTGAACCAGTGTGTGAGAGTCTGATCTAATTTTTCAAGAGCTTTTTAGCATCGTTTTTAAAATTTCTTTCTCTTAATTTTCACAAGATCTGGGTCGAATTCTTACGCAACATTTAAGAGAGAGAGAGAGAGAGAGAGAGAGAGATTAATTAGGAAGCATTTCGATGAAAGTGAAGGGTTTCAGTTCCACCATAAATTCATTAGTGAAGCGTATTAAACTCTTCTGGTTCAAGGATTCAGTCAAGGATGTGTGAGATTGAGCATCTTCTTGGAGGAATTATAGTCGTAGCCCTATTAATAGAGCTTAATTTGTGTAGAGCATGGAACATTTCAAAACAAATTTTGTAACTTAAATTTTTTTTTTTTTTTTTTGCTAAGCACAATTGTAACAAGCAGTAGTTAAGCTCTTGAGCCGAGATACTATTCTTTTTTTTAGTTGTTGGTTTTCCTACCTTGTTTCTAGTAGGTAGCTGGACATTTTTTAGGGTATGCCCCTTGTAATAAAATCTCTCTTTACACCACCCCCAACAAAAAAAAAAAAAAGTTGTGTAATTCACCCTTTATGAATTGTGAATTAGCATGTTTAGGTTTTGTTTCAGAAAGATTTGTGCACAAATATATTCGTTTTTTTTTTTCCCTTCCAAGTAAACGAGGCCAAACTGGGGACCCTTCTAACAAAGCCTTATCAGCATATGAAGACAAATGGATCAACAAGTCAGATGTGTGATGTTTGGTTGTTGGACTTCACAAATTTTCAACTCTAATTTCCGTTTGACCGAAAAAAGGAAAAAAAAATTCCAACTCAGTTAGAGCTAAAACAAGTTCTTGGTCTTTCATCAAGTTCTCTGCCCAGATTCGTCAGATTTGTGATACTTGATTGTTAGACTCTAGTATTTTTGCTCTTAATAATTCTGTATATGTTGCCTAATTTTGTTAGGCCAGTACCACTAGTTGTAGGCTTTGTTGTTTTGGGGGAATGCTTCTTTATTCTTTTATAGCTTTTTGCACTCTCGGTGGTTTAATAACATTTGCTTGCCAAAAAAAACATCTTGGGATAAAATCTTCAAAGTCAAGGGTGGTGTTATTCGCAGCTACGTATTTTCTCCCATAGCCCGCTATATTTCGGTAGGTAGTTGTTGAAAATTATAAATAACATTTCGGTAAATAGATGTTGAAAACAAAATTATATTTCGGCAACTGCATGTCGAAAATATGTTCAACTTTCGGTATGCAACTACTAATACATACATTTCGGTAAATAGCTGTTGAAAAAAAGATTATATTTCGGTAATTGGGTGCTGAAAATGTATCTCAATTTCGGTAACTAACTGTCGAGTATAGTTGAAAATTTTTAGCGGGCTATGAGAGAAAATACGTAGCTGCGAATAACACCACCCAAAGTAAAAGGATATTTATGTTTTCTATTCAATCGAGGGAAGATGGCAGAGGCCAAAATATCGCTTTTATGGTCCTTGTTATTGATTTCTCAATCTTATTAGCTCCTCATATTCAAGACATGAGATTAATATCCCCATTCACTGCATGCCACATGTGCTGTGTTTGTTATTCTACCAGTTACCCCACCACCAATCCAATCAATTTTTTTTTTTTTTAATCAGGGCAGAAACATATCATATCATATATACATATATATATAAAAGGACACTATCAGTCCAAATTACAAGAACAACACACCAAAACAACAAACAAAAATAAAAAGCCGCCAGGAACCAAGACGCCGGAGCCGGACTCATCGATCACACTCGTGAGAGAGTGGTCAAGGGAGAGGCCCTGTAACAACTCCGATTTTCAGTAAATAAAAATCTCGTTGTTTAAATTGAAAATCGTATTTAAAATTTCCTTTTAAATTTCTATAACCCGTCTTAATTAGATTCGATATTCATAAGTTGAAACTTCATCGCCGATAAACTTAGACGATCTCTAAAGACTAGGGTTTTCAAACGAACGCTAGAATATTCGTTACGAGACCTCGACAATCTAGTTCCCGGCTAGAAACCCTAATCGGTTAGTAGAACTAGACCCTAACTAGTTAGTTGGCCTAACCTAACTAGAAACTAACTTAGTTACATCCTCCTAGCAACCTAGGACTATTGGACGATGGAAAACCATCATGAGATTCCAAAAGATATCACTTTTGGCTTAGTAATCATTACATTTATTACTTTTGACTTGTAATCATTATGGCAAGATTCTCTTTCTTTATCCCTTGGTTAATACCCAAACCTTTTTGGAAGCCTACTTTCTAGTCTACCTATATATAGCTATATATATATATATATATATATACTTTAGGAGGAGAGAGAGAGAGAGAGAGTGAGGAGAGAGAAAGCTGAGAGAGGAGAGAGAGAGAGAGAGTGCTAGTGTGTGCTAGTGTTTTGGTCACTCCAACAAGCCACCTTCCTTGCAACCCAGTACAACCAATGATGATCATTCCTTGTGCTTTGACAAGCAAATCCTTCCTAGACTAGACAACTCACAAAACCCCTTATGATAACCTAGGACTTAGCCATAAATGGAAAAGACAACCCATGGCATGCTTTGATTGACACATGAAGGAGAAGGTGTGCATGCTTTTAAAGCATGACTTGACAACACAATGAGGGAGAGAGAGAGAGGGAAAATTCGGCCAAGGGAGAGGGAGAGGGGCCGGTTGGCAGAAGTGATGAGGGAGGTGGAGTGTATGCATGGCTTTGGCTACTTGTACAAGCTATCTAAATAGCCCTAAACCTAATACTTCCTTTACAACCAAGCCTAGCCTTCCAAAGGACTACCTAGCCTAAGATTTTGTGCTTTCTTGCAAGCAAAGCAACCCTAGGACAAGACTTGACTAGAAACCCTTCATAATGACCTAGCTTATTAGCCTTAAGTCTAAAAAGCTTGGATAAGACAAGTCATGGAAGACTTGGCATGCTAGCCTTAAGCTAACCTATTTTAGGACAAGAGAAGTCCATAAACCCTTCATGATAACCTAGTAGTTAACCTATTCTAGGACGAGACAAGTCATGGAAGACTTGCCATGCTTGAAAAGCATGAAAAGACAAGACAAGGCATGCTTGAAAAGCATGAAATGACTAGACATGGAGCTAATTAATGAGAGCAAAAGGAGAGAGAGGGGGCCGGCCATGAGGGAGAGGGAGAGCCCAAGAGTTTGCCTATAAATAGCAAGCCATTCTTTCATTTCCACTCACACCTTCATTCTCCAACTTTTCTCTCTAAGAAAGTCTAGTGTTCTTACTTGTTCTTGCTTTGTTCTTGAGTTGTTCTTGAAGTTCTTCACTTGTTCTTCCATAAACTCATCCCTAAACAACTTTTAGATCCATAAAGCCAAGTAGTTTTAGGTCAAGACGGAGTTTCAAGAGAAACCTTTCTCTTTCGAAGCTACCGGAAGCTTACCGTAGGAAGTCACTCCGCCAAATCACCGACGTACCTTCCGTAGCCGTCTACCGCCAAGAAGAACGGTAGATTCACTCATACCTTCTATCCTAAGTATATCTACCCTTAAGTATAGTTGTATGCATGTTTGGATTGACCATGTGTTACGTGAATATTTTGATCTTAGGAATACTTGAAAGCATGATCTTGGGAATGGTTGATTGCATGACTTGATAAAATCTTTCTAACTTGATTTTCTCGTCAATAAACATATGTTGTTTTGAATTTCTAAGAAGATGGATATACACCTTTGTTTTAAAGATAAAGTGTTGTTTCTAAAAAGTATTCGTATTTTGACCTTTTAGATGATCACGAGTTTGTTGGTATGTTGCTTGTCTTACTTGTGGTTATGAACAAGCATGATAGAATAGAGTTGGATGATCTTGCATATTTCATATGAAAAGTCCTACCGCGGAGTCTATGCATGATACGAGACACGAGAAATTGGAAAGTAGAAACATGACACCTAAAGTGTGGTTGATATGAATAAAAAGGATTTTAAAACTACGTAATGACCATTTGTGGGTGCATTATGTGTGTGTGTGTGTGCCAATGGGAACCCGGCGCGGCAAAACCATTGTGAGGATACACGGGAACCCGGCGCGGCGGAACTGAGGTTGGGTGTGTATGGCTTGGTTATCCATGGAGAGGAGCCAATGCTAATGTGTGCCAATGGGAAACCGGCGTGGCGGAACCATTGTGAGGATACTCGGGAACCCGGCGCAGCGGAACTGAGGTTGGGTGTGTTAAAATGTGATTTTCAAAAGGTTGTTTTTGGAAAGAAAACGAGACACGTTATACGATGAGTCGCGTAGGAGAAACATAGAGAACATGACACCAACGTTAGATAGGGAATGCGCATGTGTAATTGTTGTGTGTTCTCATACATGTCAAGTTTGGAAACCCGTATCTATACTATCTTTGACTTGTATGTTAAGGGTTAGTGGGTTTTGGGTTACTCTATTGAGCTTTCAAGCTCACGGTGTTATCTTTGGTGACCCTGACATATTATATCGGTGGCGACGCTAGTATAATGTGTCTTATAGATGAGCAAAGAGAGTTGTACACCTTGGAGGCATTTGGAGCTGAGGAGCTTGCTAGGATGGAAGAAAAGAAGGAGCTGTAGATAACCTTAGATGTCCTCCCTTTTGTGTAATATAAGTACCCTCTGGGGGTTTGTAATGTAATAATGAGTCAGACTCTATCCTTTTTATTCAATAAAGGACTATTTAACGAACCCGATTTTAGGGGCGTTACAGGCCCGGTATGGGAAGAGCAGCTCTCGAGATAGACCCGCCGCACCAATTGAGCACATGCCCACCGGAGAAGCCGCTGTCAAACGCAGCCACCGTCGCTGCTGAGCTGGTTCCAAAGACCAAGATCCAGCACACTAGATTTGGCTCCGGAGTCCAACAATCATGGTGAGAGGAGAACGCCATCAGCCCTCAACCACGGAGGAAGAGATGTTAGTTTTTCCCTATTAATGTGGCCCACTAGCCTTCACGTTTTGTGCATGTGGGACTCCACTATCAGATAAGCCAATGAAGTGATATGGTTCATTACAATAACTAATTAGAATTATAGATGAAGGAAAACTCTTGATAATAAAAGATACCTTGATGGATTAGGTGTCTTTTAATAATTATCTCTAAGGCCTCTTCTCTCCTCTATAAAAGGTAGAATACCCACCCGTCATTCCTACGGTTTTTCCATCAATTAAAGTTACTGGCGTATTCTAGAAAAGTAGAGACAGAGAGAAGAAGGTGAGCCAAGAATTAAGGTGTTTCTAATTAAGGGGTTTATTCCTTCTAATCTCGATGGCCAACAAAGGTATGTTATTTATTGTTCTTGAGATGTGTTGAATTCAAGATCCTGTTATATCTGTTTTCCGCATAATAGTTTTAATACAGATATAGATTTACAGTTGGTATCAGAGCATGATTTTTTTGAATCAATACTTGGAATAAAAATATCGCGAACGTACTGCCATGTTATATATCTATATATATATATACACACACGAACGATCGGAACTGTTGAACCCAATTAATAATTACGTTACTGTATGCGCATGTGGCCGATGTTTCGTAGCTGTCGATAATATGGGTTAACGATTTGTTAATTGATCGAATCCAAAATATTCACGTTACCGTCGGGTTGCATTAAAAAGTAATTTTACCTTTGTAGGGTGAATGCTATTACTGTATTATTCCGGGAATGGGTTATCGATTTCGGCCATCGGTTTTTGCATGTCACGTATTTGTAGAATACCAGTGAAACTAATTCTCTTTTCTT